>OX422211.1:500314098-501536598 GCA_949130495.1 Sambucus nigra | reverse complement strand
AATTTCATTTAGACATTTTTTTCTACTCATGTAATAATTCATTTGATTAACTTACACTATCATACACACGCATCTACAATAGTTTATTAAATTTGTTAAATATTGAAAATCTTTTAAAAAAACAGATTTGTGTTCATACATTTTGAAAAGGTAAATAAGAGATATATATTGATAATGGAGAAAGAAATATACAATTGTATGCTAAGTTGCGTATTACAAATGAAAGGAACTAATCGATTTATTAGAAAGTTTACAGAGAAGTTACGGTGTTAAAGGAGGCTATAGGACTATAAATATGGTGAACAACTAGGGTGGTTGGGTGGAGTAAATATGGTGGATAGCTAGGATGGTTGGGTGGAGTAAATATGGTAGGCCTGTAAACGGGTCGTGTTTGGGTCGGGTCCACCTTGATCCATATTCGATCCAGACATTTTTTTAGCGGGTCGGGTCTTACCAGATTACCCGTTAGGCGTAAAAAAAATTTGTCCAGAATCGGAACCGTTAAGGACCCAAGAACTCGACCCGAATAGCTGAAATAAAAAAATGGTTAAAAAAATCTAGTTTAAACAAAAAATATGTATATAGATTTATATATACGTGCTTATATATATACATGTTTATATATATATATATATATATATATATATATATATATATATATATATATATATATATATATATATATATATATATATATATATATATATATATATATATATATATATATATATAGAGAGAGAGAGAGAGAGAGAGAGAGAGAGAGACTTCGGGTTGGGTCCTTAACGGATCGGGTCTACCTATATCCATATCCGATCCATTTAATTAGCAGGTAATTGGATAATCGGGTTACATTAAAGTGCTCAGACCCGAATTTAATGGATCGAATCTGGGTCGGGTTCGGGTCCAAACCCGATCCATTGACAAGCCTAGTGGACAGTTAGGGTAGCTGGGTGGAGTAAATATGGTGGACAATTAGGGTGGCTTAGTGTGATGACTTTAACACCCCTCTCAAACTCAAGGAGATGGAGAAGACATCAACTTGAGTTGGAAACTAAGTCCTGAAAATGTCCCAGAGGATAAGCTTTGGTAAAGATATTAGTAGTATGATTAAAGTAGGTGACTGTGACAAGTGTAACCGTGTCACAAATAACATGTTGACACATAAAATGACAATCAATCTCGACATGTTTTTTGCATTCATTGAACACATAATTATCAACAATCTAAATAGAACTTTGATTGTCACAACAGATAATTGTTGTTGTGGAATGTGTAATGCCCATATTTGTAAGTAACCATCGAATCCATAGAAGTTCTTGTGTAGCATCAATAAGAGAACAATATTCGGCTTCAGTATTAAACCTAAAGGTGACAGTTTCCTTCTTGCTTCGCCACGAGATAAGAGAGTCCCATAAAAAGAAGTAGTAGCCGGTAGTAGAACGTCGATTTGTGGGATCACTAGCCAAATCAATGTCAGAGTATGCACGTAATTCAAGTGACGAGTGAGCTAAAAAATGAAGACCATGAAACCAAGTTCCCTTTATGTAGCGAATAACTCCAAGTACAGCAGCATAATAAGTAGATCGGGGAGAAATTGGATACTGACTTATAAGATGTACAACATAGGCAATATCTGATCGAGTAATTATGAGATATACTAAGATTCTAACTAACTGATGGTACAATGTGGTATTGCTGAGAGGAGTACCATCTTGAGGAGTGAGCTTAGTCGTAGGATCAATAGGCGTCGAAGCAGTCTTACAATCTGTAACACCTGCTCGAGAAAGAATTTCTAATGAATACTTGGTCTGAGAAATAATATCCTTCTAAATCAGTGAAAATTTCAAGCCCCAAGAAATAAATTCCCAATTATTATCATATCATCAACGTATAAGAGTAGAAGGATTGAACCATACTCGGTGTTGTGAATAAAAAGACCAAATTCTCCAACCGTAGAGCTAAACTTGGCAAACCAATCTCGGGGAGCCTGCGTAGGACCATAGAGGGCACGACGCAGATTGCACACCTTGTCTGGAGGGTTCTCATACCCCGAAGGAGGTTTCATGTAAACTTCCTTAGTGAGATCCCCATTTAAAAAGGCATTTTTTATATCCATTTGAAACAACTCCCATTTACAGGCTGTGACAACGACAAGTAAACTCCGCACATAAGTAAGGCGAGTAACATGAAAAAAATTTCCTTATAATCAATGCTATATCCCTATGAAAATACCCTATCAACAAAGCAAGCTTTGTAACTCTCCACTGAACCATCACAATGAGTCTTGATTTTGTATACCCATTTACATCTCACGGTAGTTTTATATCGAGAGAGATCAACAAAGTCCATTTACAACTCTGGATACAGATTGAGCTCGCTTTTATTTTTACGTTTATATGGAACTTCGGTGAGTAGATGTTTCATTATCATGATTTGAATGTGTGGCGACCTTATTGATGTGATTTAAGGTATGCAGAATTTATTGTTAAGCTACGAGTACTAAGCTTGTTATTGTTTGCGCAAGGACTTAATGTTAGTACGAGCACTTAGTGGTGTGTCTCCTGAATAGAGATAGGAGTTCAAACCACATTTTGTTGAAAGAGGGGATAGGGTTATCCCGGTTGCATATTTGAAGCTAACGGACCTCCGCGACCAATAAAGTTAAGTTTTAGTATATTGGAGGGGTTCCTTGTTTGGATTTTTCTTGCGAGATGCTCCACGCATGAACCTTAACGACGTCGGGAGTGGAGAGATGTTATGGGATGCAAGGATATTGGTTTTGATGATAAGTTACCTAGTGTAGAGAAAACACTATGGACTGAGATCCGTGTGATGAGTGTATGCTTATAAAGATAAAAGTGTTATGGAAAAGCACTCAAATGGTTCTCTCACCACAAGTATGTGGGTGAGACGAGGTAAAGGATAATAATTTGAGTCTTATAGTCACGCCTTGAATAGAAGGCTAATTAAGAGGAAGTATCTTTTAGGTAAGATGATCGTAACATATTGGCAGGGAGTAGGCGCCCGATTAGTTAGATTTTCCATTTCGTTAAGATAGAAGGATATAATGGTAGAAGAGTTTAAGTAGGTTTGCGAGGTAGGATTTAGGACGTCCCACTGGTGTGCCTCAGGCCGCTATATCTCGATGACCGGCGATGCGAGGAAGTAGTGTAACGGGAGGGTTCCTTATTTTTATTTCTCTTTGCGAGACGTCCCACGCATGAAACCGAGCAAATGTTGGAAGTTGAGAGAGGTCTTCGGCACTAGGGATACTTAGGATAATACTAGTTTTAAGTGTGTTGGAAACACATCAATCGTAGAATTATTAGAATTTTAAGTCAGAAGGATTAGTGGCGCCGATGTAAGGAGGTAGTTGTGAGTTAACCACAAGAAGATTAGTTAGTTCACCTTGAGGATGATCGTATTTCCAAGTATAGGAGGAATTAAATTTTGCGGTTTAGGAAAACCCATGTGTGAGTATTATGCCGAGAAAATAGGGTCCATTGTTTAGAGAGAGTGTATGTGTCGAACGTTTGTATTAGTTATGCAGAGAGGGTGTATGGGCACCTTAGTAAGTTGGTTTTACATACCGCCTGAAATAGAAGGGGCGTAATATATAAAGTTGAAGATTATGCCGTGAGGCAGTATAAATGGATTTGGAGTGTCTTGGATGAAATGTCGTAAGAGGTACGTGATAATCCGTTGTATAGGGGAGGCAATAAAAGGTAGCGTGCCTAAGATAAGCGAGAGACTGATGGGAATAGTCAAGCGTTAGAGTCATTTCCTTTTAAAGGGAAATTAGATATCCTGATGTAGATGAGCGGACGCTTAAAATCTTGGTTTTCAGATGATATTTAGACGTTAGAGCAGTCGAGGTAGCTGTATAGTATCGTGTAAACCTAATTATAGGTGAGTGTTGAATAAATGTATAGTTGAGAGCCATCGGGTTAGTACCATTCCACTTGAGGCATTTAGAGGTGGACTGATTCACGATCCTAGGTTAGTGTTGATAGCATCGGTTGTATCTGAATTTCCTGGGCGAAATTCCGTTGTAAGGGGGGGGAGGGGGGGGGGGTATCCAACACCCCGCACTTTTGGGGATAATTAAAATTCATAAGTAAGTGTAATTTCGAAATTTCAAAAATTATCGTGAAGGATTAGATGATTTTCGATGGGTGTTATATTTACTTTTGAGATTAAGTAAAAGAGCTGGAGTATTTTAATTATATGTCGCAACTGGATAAAGCGACATAGGATAATATTTTAATGGAAAATCCCGCATTAAGTTGTATTGAATTTAATTAAGTGATTTGCGGTCAAGTACCTCGGATGGAGATTTTGATTGCACGGTGAATCTTGGAATGGCCGAGATAGTCAGAATAGAGTGTCCGGGGGGTAAAAATTGAGTTTGGGGAATTTTTGGACTAGTAGGGACTCGTAATTGAGTAAACGAGTCATTTTTGGGTTTAATAAGGGATAAACCATTTTCTCCCTATATAAGTCCAAGAGAGGGAAAGAAAGGAAAAAAAATAGAGAAAAGAAAGGGGAGAGGAAATGAGGAGAGAAAAGAGGAAGAAAAGGGAGGTTCCGACCAAACTCCGCGGAATTTGACTCGAGGTCGTCGGATTTTATCCCCCAGGCAAGTGTTTACATGTTTTATTTCCATTTTAGCATAAATCTCATATTATAATTTGGTAATAAAAAATTAGACGATTTTGGGGTTGGATTTTCGTGAATCAAACAGGTTTTCGGAAGATAAACGAGTAAACCCCGAATAATAACCAATTGGAGAAACTTAGGATTTAATTAAAATCCATTGTTGGTTATGGGTTCTAGGATGTTTAGAACCCTTTTTATATGTGAATATGTCGTTGATTGAGGTTGAAAAAGCTTGGGAGAGGAGATAAAAGCTTAAGGGAAGCTTTAATGGCTGAAACAGCTTCTCGGAGAAGAAGTTATCCAGGTCGATCGATCGATCGATGGCCCAGGGTAGATCGATCTATGGCCCAGGGTTTTTGGCAATTTTACCTAAGGTTAATTATATGGGATAAATATCCGATTTAGTTGTTCCTAATTAATTTATTTGAGGATATAAGTATTCATTTAGGAATTAACATCTAGCCATTGGGGGTTATTTATATGGGCTAAGAGGGTGCTAAGATTTTGTGGCACTAAAAATATATTTTCGAGGAAAATAAATGGATTAAGAATACAGGTTTGGGGTTCCTAAAATAGAGTGGGGACCTCTAAGTTATTAATTGAGCGAAGCGTAAACCTTAGGTTCATGGAAAATGGAATTCATGACTTATTTATTTAAGGGTGTTTAGGGCGAGTAACACTCGAGTTGATATTTCCGTGGGGGATTGTACGTATAGAATTATGCGAGTAGAGAATATAATTATGTGTAAATTGTGCGTGAGAAAATCCTACGAGGCGAATAGGATAAAATTTGGGATATAGGCTGAAGAGGATTTAGCGGTTGCCGACACGTTTATTGATGACGGTCATTATAGGTGGTGCGATGCTTATGGAATTAAGATGAGTCGATGGTACACTTATCCAATTACTACGAATTGGTACATTCGGGTGTAAGTACAAATCCTTAAAAAGTGATTAAGGCGAGTTATATTCAAGAGAGAGAATACCTAAATATGAGTATGAGTTTGGAGATTATAGCCATATTTATATATTTGAGGAGTGTTATAGATTATGAATATACGATGTGATTACAGTATATATATATATATATATATATATATATATATATATATATATATATATATATATATATATATATATATATATATATATTATGATACGAATACATATATATCTGTGTGTGATTGGTATATTTGTATTTTAGAAGCTGATTTCCAAGGGCTTTCCCTTGGTGTAGGGTTAGAACAGCCAGATTATATATTTTCTCTAGTGCGATCCGGGGAGGTTGCGCGATATGGGTGAATCCCCTGGATTGAGGAGCAGGGAGAGTATATCCCCGGATCATCTCGTCCCGCGTTCGAGTGTGATGTGTGTACTCCACTTGCAGGGGGGACATGACCGCCTCCACCGTCGTGTATATTTTACCATGACCATTGAGTAAGTTTGGCTTGGTACCGTGGTACTGTGAGTAAATCCGGAGTTGGATCCGCACTATGAGACTGCA
Source organism: Sambucus nigra (assembly GCA_949130495.1). Lineage (NCBI taxonomy): Eukaryota > Viridiplantae > Streptophyta > Magnoliopsida > Dipsacales > Adoxaceae > Sambucus > Sambucus nigra. Next base: position 501,530,435 of record OX422211.1, on the reverse strand, counting down.
TCCTCGAGTTATATCTCGTTTGGATGGTTATTATACTTCTGTGTGTAGTATAATACCTGTGTATGAGAATAAGATATTATATTTCTCTAATTGGAATAAAGAGAAAATGAATAAAGGCTAATTCTCATTCCCGGAGATTTTATCCTTATGTATATTGTGAGGTGTATATGAGAGTAAGTATGATAATGTATATAATAAAATGAATATGTATATATACGTGGTGTACAGAGGGTCTAATGGAACTCGACGATCGACACTGCCAAGTAGTAGTGTATCGGGGGGTTCCTTATTTAGATTTCGCTTAGCGAGACACCCCACGCACGAACATGGCACAATGTTGAGACTGGGGAGAAGTTTAGCCCTTAGTACTCGGGTTCGAATATTATTAGGTGATGGGTGAAATAGATTAGTTAGGAGGGGTAACTTAACTAGGATGTATTAAACGGATGCGATAGGTGTGCACTATTAGAAGAGGGGTGAGGGGTATCTCATGGGAGTGCGATACCAAATTTAAATATGAGGAAAAACATTTTTTTTTTAAATATAGCATTTATGCACTTGCAAAATATTTTTACAACTTGGGCTCTAACCCGTTTACTACTTTTCCCCTCTTTTGCTATATATATATATATAGGTGTCGAGATACAGGGATGCCTGGATGACGATTCCTTCGAATCAGACGTCTGCTGCTGCAGTTGTGGATGCTTGCAGGTTTACTGTAAATGCTTATATCCTTGTAATCTAGATAGGAGGTACTGTATAAACATTCGGGCCAAAAGCCCAAATGCATTTACTTATTCCTTTTTCCGCCTTTTTAGTGCGATATTCGATTAGATTGTCTTATGTTAAACCGAGTGTTCGGTTATTTTATTTCATTTCTGTTTCATATATATATACTGTGTGGATGTTTTAATTGTATGGTTTGTTTAAAAAGATTAGTTAAATAAAATTTTGACGGCAGCCTAATAGGTTATTAGTAATTTAATTGGTTTTCGACAGTGATGCTAAGAATGAACCATATGAAACTCCTATTTTAAATTTGGTACACGATTGATCATCCGGTATTTAATTAGGCGGGGTGTCACAGATGGTATCAGAGCATCAGGTTCTAGTGTCCTTAGGAATTTGTGCGGATGTACTATGCTTTCAGCGTTGCTCTCGATTTGATATAGAGCCTTAGGATTAGGATTATTGATTCCTTTTGTGAGATTTCGTCCTCCTGCCATATTATAAGATTATAGTAATCTTTTGCGCGCTCGTTCGAGATTTGTGTGTTGATCGATGAAGGATGACCACATAAGGCCATTGCAAGAGTAGCAGAAGGCAGGACTTATTTAGAGCAGTTAGTTGAAGTCGGAGACTAGGACCACAGTAGATGTCACTCTCCTTATAACATTTGTTAAGGATGGTTGCAATGACTACTAAAGAATAGTAGTTATGAGTATCCCAGTACCGCTGTAATAGAGAGTGGTGCTAAACTTGAATTACCCAGTGAGGTAAATTGGGAAAAAGGTTCGAAAGGTCTTCGATAAGGACTATACGTTGAAGTTAAGTCATGCGAAGGCAGTGCATCATTACTCAGTGGAAGTAGAAGGCTCAGAAGCTTTGACTTAGAGCAGGGTATGGAAATACCCAGATGTGAAAATTTGAGGAAAAAATTTCACTCGTGGGAGCAATATTGAAATGGTAGGAATAGTGGTCATCATCTTCAAGAGAGCAGGATGTTTTGCTCAAGAAGGGATCTTACAGATGGATTTAACCGCGAGTTCCCATAATTTCGTAGGAATGAAAAGAATGCAGTTTTTAATTATTCACATAAGGATCGGTTAGAGACCGACGGTGAATAAAGAGTGATATGGAGAAGTGAACCTTGTACCGAAGTAAGGTAGGTACAATAAAGAGAGAGTCCTTCAGAGGAATTATAGGATCACTAGTAAGTGTTGTTAACATTTATGGAGAATTCGAGTTATGGAACACCATCGGTGGACATCCACCCGGGGAGTTCATTAAAGCAGGGTTGTTGAAGCCGGTAGTGAAGTTTCCTTTTAACGAAGAAGTTAAGGGGACTATGAAGGTGATTGTCAGGATCGAGGATATAGAGTCCGATGATACTGATAACTATACCATGGTTAGGAAGGCCAGTGATGGGGAATGTGGTAATGTGGAATGTTGAGCCACATGGCTAGTCCTTGCCCAGTAAGAATTACAGGACCAGAGTGGGGTACCAAAGTAGGGCATTGATGAAAGTAGTTTTGGTTCGATTAAGACAAGTGTGTTAGGTCAGGGAACCAATCGGAGCAGTCAGAAAGACCGGCGAAGTTATTATTATTAGTTTCAGCTCGGAAGGAGGGGGTATATTTAGTGGGACTAGATAGAGTCGCGGTATTTCGCTAGCCCTAGATTCGTGTGTGTAATTCGAGCCTTGTGGCGGTATCGATAACATTATATAGGGTATGTCTATATGTTTTTTCGCGGTAGCGAGGTACTATTTTGGATTTATATCTGGTTTGTACTACTAGTTTTGTATGTGTTATACGAGTATAGTACTATTATAAGAGTTATGTTATTGTATTATCGGAGCGATATCAGGCTAATGATTGCAAGACTATCGTGTTCGCGATTCCAGGGTGGAACAGGTTATTATTGCAATATCTCATTTGGATACAGATTGAGCTCACTTTTATTTTTACGTTTATATGGAACTTCGGTGAGTAGACATTTCATTATCATGATTTGAATGTGTGGAGACCTTATTGATGTGATTTAAGGTATGCAGAATTCATTGTTAAGCTATGAGAATTAAGCTTGTTATTGTTTGCGCAAGGACTTAGTGTTAGTAAAAGTGCTTAGTGGGGTGGCTCCTGAATAGAGATAGGAGTTCAAACCACATTTTGTTCAAAGAGGGGATAGGTTTATCCCAGTTGCATATTTGAAGCTAATGGACCTCCACGACCAAAAAAGTTAAGTAGTAGTGTATTGGAGGGGTTCCTTGTTTTGATTTCGCTTGCGAGACACATGAACCTTAACGACGTCGGGAGTGGATAGATGTTATGGGATGCAAGGATATTGGTTTTGATGATAAGTTACCTAGTGTAGAGAAAACACTATGGACTGAGAGTCGTGTGATGAGTGTATGCTTATAGAGATAAAAGTGCTATGTAAAAGCACTAAAATGGTTCTCTCACCACAAGTATGTGGGTGAGACGAGGTAAAGGATATTGATTTGAGGATTATAGCCACACCTTGAATAGAAGGCTAATTAAGAGGAAGTATCTTTTAGGTAAGATGATCGTAACATCTTGGTAGGGAGTAGGCGCCCGATTAGTTAGACTTTCCATTTCGTTAAGATAGAAGGATATAGTGGTAAAAGAGTGTAAGTAGGTTAACGGGGTAGGATTTAGGACGTCCCACTGGTGTGCCTCGGGCCGCTATATCTCGATGACTGGAAGTAGTGTAACGGGAGGGTTCCTTGTTTGGATTTCGCTTTGCAAGACGTCCCACGCATGAAACCGAGCAAATGTCGGAAGTTGAAAGAGGACTTCGGCACTAGGGATACTTAGGATAGTACTAGTTTTACGTGTGTTGTAAACACATCGATCGTAGAATTTTTAGAATTTTAAGTCAGAAGGATTAGTGGCGCCGATGTAAGGAGGTAGTTGTGAGTTAACCACAAGATGATTAGTTGGTTCACCTTGAGAAGGATAGGATTTCCAAGTATAGGAGGAATTAAATTTTGCGGGTTAGGAAAACCCATGTGTGAGTATTACGCCGAGGAAATAGGGTCCATTGTTTAGAGAGAGTGTACGTGTCGGACGTTTGTATTAGTTATGCAGAGAGGGTAAATGGGCACCTTAGTAAGTTGGTTTTACATACCGCCTGAAATAGAAGGGGCGTAGTATATAAAGTTGAAGATTATGCCATGAGGCAGTATAAATGGATTTGGAGTGTGTTGGATGAAATGTCGTAAGAGGTACGCAATAATCCATTGTATAGGGGGGGCAATAAGAGGTAGCGTGCCCAAGATAAGCGACAAGACTGATGGGAATAGTTAAGCGTTTGAGTCATTTCCTTTTAAAGGAAAATTAGATATCCTGATATAGATGAGCGGACGCTTAAAATCGTGCTTTTCCGATGAGATTTAGACGTTAGAGCAATCGAGGTAACAGTATAGTATCGTGTAAACCGTTTTAGAGGTGAGTGCTGAATAAATGTATGGTTGAGAGCCATCGGGTTAGTACCATTCCACTTGAGGCATTAGGAGGTGGAGTGATTCACGATCCTAGGTTAGTGTTGGTAGTATCGGTTGTATCTGAATTTCGAGGGTGAAATTCCGTTGTAAGGGGGGGGGGGGGGGGGAGTATTTAACACCCCGCACTTTTGGGGATAATTAAAATTCATAAATAAGTGTAATTTGGGAATTTAAAAAATTATCGTGAATAGTAATTTTTGGAGTTTTCAAGGATTAGATGATTTTCTATGGGTGTTATATTTACTTTTGGGATTAAGTAAATAAGCTGGAGTATTTTAATTATATGTCGCAGCTAGGTAAAGTGACAGAGGATAATATTTTAATGTGAAATCCCGCATTAAGTTGTATTGGGTTTAATTAAGTGATTTGCGGTCAAGTACCTCGGATAGATATTCCGATTGCTCGGTGAATCTCGGAATAGTCGAGATAGTCAGAATACCGTATTCGGGGGTAGAAATTGAGTTTTGGAAATTTTTGGACCAGTAGAGACTCGTAATTGAGTAAACGAGTCATTTTTGGGTTTAATAAGGGATAAACCCTTTTCTCCCTATATAAGGCACGAGAGAGGGAAAGAAAGGAAAGAAAAGAGAGAAAAGAAAGAGGAGAGGAAAGGAGGAGAGAAAAGAGGAAGAAAAGGGAGGTTCCGACCAAACTCCGCGGGATTCGACTCGAGGTCATCGGATTTTATCCCACAGGCAAGTGTTTACTTGCTTTATTTCCTTTTTAGCATAAATCTCATATTATAATTTGGTAATAACAAATTAGACGATTTTGGGGTTGGGTTTTCGTGAATCAAACGGGTTTTCGAAAGATAAACGAGTAAACCCCGAATAATAACCAATTGGAGAAACTTAGGATTTTATTAAAATCGATTGTTGGTTATGGGTTCTAGGATGTTTAGAACCCTTTTTATATGTGTATATGTCGTTGATTGAGGTTAGAAGAGCTTGGGAGAGGAGATAAAAGCTTGAGGGAAGCTTTAATGGCTGAAACAGCTTCTCGGAGAAGAAGTTGTCCGGGTCGATCGGTTGATCGATGGCCCAGGGTCGATCGATCGATGGCCCAGGGTTTTTGACAATTTTGTCTAAGGTTAATTATATGGGATAAATCTCCGATTTAGTTGTTCCTAGGTTATTTATTTGAGGATATAAGTATTCATTTAGGAATTAACATCTAGCCATTGGGGGTTATTTATATGGGCTAGGAGGGTGCTAAGATTTTGTGGCACTAGAAATATATTTTCGAGGAAAATAAATGGATTAAGAAAATAGAGGTTTGGGGTTCCTAAAATAGAGTGGGGACCTCTAAGTTATTAATTGAGCGAAGCGTAAACCTTAGGTTCATGGAAAATGGAATCCATGACTTATTTATTTAAGGGTGTTTAGGGCGAGTAACAATCGAGTTGATATTTCCGTGGGGGATTGTACATATAGAATTATGCAAGTAGAGAATGTAATTATGTGTCAATTGTGCGTGAGAAAATCCTACGAGGCGAATAGGATGAAATTTGGGATATAGGCTAAAGAGGATTTAGCGGTTGCCGACACGTCTATTGATGATGGTCATTATAGGTGGTGCGATACTTATGGAATTAAGATGAGTCGATGGTACACTTATCCAATTAGTACGAATTGGTACATTCGGGTTTAAGTACAAGTCCTTAAAAAGTGATTAAGGCGAGTTATATTCAAGAGAGAGAATACTTAAATATGAATATGAGATTGGCGATTATAGCCATATTTATATATTTGAGGAGTGTTATAGATTATATATATACGATGTGATTACAATATATATTATGATACGAATACATATATATCTATGTTTGATTGGTACATTTATATTTTAGAGGCTGATTTCTACGGATTTTCCCTTGGCATAGGGTTGGAACAGCCAGTTTATATATTTTCTCTAGTGCGATCCATGGAGGTTGTGCGATGTGGATGAATCCCCTGGTTTGAGGAGCAGGGATAGTATATCCCCAGATCATCTCGTCCCGCGTTCGAGTGTGATGTTTGTACTCCACTTGCAAGGGGGACATGACCGCCTCCACCGTTGTGTATATTTTACCATGACCATTGAGTAAGTCTGGCTTGGTACCGTTGTACACTGAGTAAATCCGGAGTTGGATCGGCACTATGAGACTGCATCCTCGAGTTATAGCTCGTTTGGATGGTTATTATACTTGTGTGTATAGTATAATACATGTGTATGAGAATAAGATATTATATGTCTCTAATTGGAATAAAGAGATAAAATGAATAAAGATTAATTCTCATTCCGGGAGATTTTATCCGGATGTATATTGTGAGGTGTATATGAGAGTAAGTATGATAATGTATATAATTAAATGAATGTGTATATATACATGGTGTACTGAGGGTCTAAGGGATCTCGACGATCGACATTGCCAAGTAGTAGTGTATTCGGGGGTTCCTTGTTTGGATTTCGCTTCGCGAGACACCCCACGCACGAACATGGCACAGTGTTGAGACTGGGGAGAAGTTTAACCATTAGTACTCGGGTTCGAGGATTATTAGGTGATGGGTGAAATAGATTAGTTAGGCGGGGTAACTTAACTAGGATGTATTAAACGGATGCGATAGGTGTGCACTATCAGAAGAGGGGTGAGGGGTATCTCATGGGAGTGCGATACCAAATTTAAATATGAAGAAAAACATATTTTTTAAAATATAGCATTTATGCACTTGTAAAATATTTTTACAACTCGGGCTCTGACTCGTTTTTCTACTTTTCCCCTCTTTTAATATATATATATATATATATAGGTGTCCAGACACAGGGATGCCTGGATGACGATTCCTTCGAATCAGACGTCTGCTGCTGCAGCTGTGGATGCTTGTAGGTTTACTGTAGACGCTTCCATCCTTGTAATCTAGATAGGAGGTACTATATAAACATTCGGGTCGGAATCCCAATTACATTTACTTATTCCTTTTTCCGCCTTTTTAGTGCGATGTACTGTATAAACATCGGGTCAGAAGCCCAATTACATTTACTTATTCCTTTTTCCGCCTTTTTAGTGCGATATTCGATTTGATTGTCTTATGTTAAACCGTGTGTTCGGTTATTTTATTCCATTTCAGTTTCATATATATAAACTATGTGGATGTTTTAATTGTATGGTTTGTTTAAAAAGATTAGTTAAATAAAATTTTGACGCCAGCCTAATAAGTTATTAGTAATTTAATTGGTTTTCGACAGTGATGCTAAGAATGAACCATAATCGCTCGGTATTTAATTAGGCGGGGTGTCACAAGGACCATCAAGAGGAGGATACCTTTCAGGAGAGATCGCATTTGGTGGTTCAGACGAGATATCGAAATCCTCATCATAGGGAAATATGTAAATGGTTAAGTTGGTAAAAAATGGTGGGTTGAAAGTAGACGGGAGATGAAATTCAGACATGGAGGAGAACATCTTGTTTTCCCTAAATATAACATGACGAGATATATGAAGACATTTAGAAATGGCGTCCCAACATTGGTATCATTTGTGTTCAATCCCATAACCCGAGAAACAACAAATACGAGCCTTAGGCTCTAACTTAGATCGCTCATGAGGCTGGACTAGGACAAGTTAAGCACTTGCCTAAGCCCCCATTAATGGGAGGGTAATTGATACCTCTGTATATATTGTGTGTTTGTTTGATGTGTTCTAAAATATATAAAAGCAGTGCTAAACATACATGATAAAACAAAAACAAAATGCATTCTTTGAGTTTTAACTTATAATATTTAACCTTTTCATTAGTTATACAACCTTTATTGAATTAATATGTATTATAATAAATGTTAATAGAATACATAATATTATATAAATAACACATTATGGGCCCCATTATAAAATTTGCCTCAGTTCCAATTGGGCTTGGGCCAGCCCTGCAAAAACCCATAAATCTTTCACTCTGGCCACCTTCCAGAGACTTGCATCCGAAAAACCCTTTTAGCTCCGGATATGACACCATTTAGTATCCATACGCTGAAACACAAGTGTATATATGTATACGTATATGCACATTTATCCTGATAATTAATTATATAACACAAATATTTTGTAAAATTATTGACTATTAAACATGTGAAGCGGGTTCCTCAAAAATTACTAACTAATAAAATACTTATATTGCCAAACAAACACGATTCACTAGCTTACGTGAATTGTGCCAAACAGTACACCTCAGCCAGGTTAATGAACAATCACTGTTTTGAATTTCAATTATATTACATTATTGTGCCAAAAAAGGCATTGGAGGAAAATTAAGTAATGAAGTACACCTCCCTACGACAACAAATTATCCTGGAAAAAAAACATAAATCCCCCATGCCTTGCGAAACAACAGTAGCATCTTTTTCATCCCCATTACTTATATTTACATATGGGAAGAAAAAGCAAATATCTAAGCTGGCCCTGGCATTAAATTACACATCACTGCCATAGAATATTCATACTAAGGTTCCATTCCAGAAAGGCTATATTCAATGATTTATGAACTATAGCTTAAATTGCAGCTGCACTATATGGGTCTCCAACTTCTTGGGATATGCTTAATTATAAAAAAAAAACACAATAAACTTTACTCCTGTCATTGTATTCATTGAACTTTTTTTTGTGTTAAAAAACATCATCAAAAGTTCACTTTTCATTTTAGTCCAAAACTGTCACTACGTCAAAGCTGTCGCTAAAAGTTCTATTACGACTAAAATGAGATGCCAAAAAAAGTTTGCGTTCAATGAAAAAATCGAAAGAAATGTGTAAAACTCATTATGTTTTTTTTGTAATTAAGCATTTTCATTCACGTCGCTAGTAGGAAGCATACCAATTAACTGACACCCGACTGCATGATGCGGTAGAAGGCCCAATCCCTATGTGGCCCACCCTCCTCTCGAAGAACCTTTTCATTGGCCAACAAGTCCACATCAGCACTATGCTTACCAGAATCTCCTCCATTGGCCCACCAGTCCACGTCAGCGTTAGGCGTATTAGAATGTCCCCCCTTCACATTATCAAAGTCGAATTCCTTAATCAACCCGAAAGTGATTGACGGATTCTTCTCATGCCTTGGTTCATTAATCTCACCACCAGTTTCATCGTTTTCCCATCTATCGGGAAACGGCGACGAGGTGCCCGAGCTAGGCGATATGAGATGGCCCACTGGGCTTCCAGGGTAAAAAAACTGATGGGATTCAAATTCGAAATGGGATAAAGGGTATCTCTGACCAAACGGCACCTCAGGTGACGAAGGGTTAGTTAACTGAACAGACTCGGGAGGAGGGGTAAAGGGAGCGGTTGATGGTTCGGTGTAGAAAACCGGGGGTGAGACTAATTGGGTTTCGTGAGCATATGGGCCTATGGCAAAAATTGAAGCGGGTCCACTAGGGGAGTACATGTTGGCGGATATAGAGAGCGGGCCAGCCGGTGATAAGGTACAAGAAGGAGGTTCTGATTGGAAGAAAGATGCGGGAGAAGAGGGAGGCGCCACGAAGGGGAATTCGATTGAAGATGTTTGGATATGATTTTGGGATGAAGGGGCCTCAATTCTTTGGGCCGTTGTTTCGCGGCTAAGGGAAGCAGGTTCAATCCTATTCCCCTTTTTGTGAGAACTGAAACACCAATATACGCTCCACCAGCTCCCCCATCTTTTTTTCTGCATTTCATAAAACAAAATAATTATACTATTAAATTTCTAATTGGAATATAACAAGAACATATGGTAGGTATAAAGTGAACCTGAGTTCTTAAGTACACAATTAAGTCCCTAGAAGAATTCATGTACTCTGTTAGCAGATTTATTGTGCGATATAAGAAAAAAAGAATGGCTATCATCCCAACATTTTTTTAGTCCCTCTGTCTTATTAAATTAAGAGCCACTATTTGAAAGTCAAGCTTTTGGGAAAAGGAAAAACACTATTTCTAATGAAAAAGGTAATTTCCAAAGCTAATTTAACTACTGTGACGTTAAGTAAATTAATTTTCAAAACATAGTCTCAGTCTTCTTGTTGGGTATTATGCAACCGGAAAACTTTGGTATAAGTTGAGGCAAGTCATCAGCTATATCATGTAACAACAACAAAGGCATTGTAATAAAAATTATGTCATGTAAAAAGTTTGATCAAAGGTATTTAATTTCTTCACCGAATGAGCAATTTTTCCTCGGCGTGCATCCCTCCCTGTCGGCATATATCAATGCAAAAAAGAGCTAGGAGGAGCGAATATGTGCAGTTGGTCGCGTTCATGACCGACCTGGACACATATCCAGCTCCATATTATTCTTGCCTACAACACATCCTTTAAAGTGATGTAACTTTGCTAAGACAAGGCCATCACAGGCACAAATGATTGTAATTGTGTGTGCCCGGGATAGTTCATCCTGGCATACTTATTCTTCTCACAAGCCCGTGAACTTACAAGGATGGAAGAAATTTATAGAATTGTCAGAAACATAGTTGTCTAAGATATTCGACCTCCATAAACTTCTATGTTATAACCATTATAATATTGCATTAGTTAAAAAAAACAGCTATTGAGTCCCTTCAGAGCACATAGCACCTTTGTATAATGCACAAGGTAATTTTCCATAACGGACGCCTCTTTGCTGAAACAAAACTATCATCTCAAGTTCTTCCAATAATCCATCCCTGCCTCTGTATAGTCAACAGCTAATTCGACATGTATTCCCAAAATTAAGGTACAATTATGCTGTGGTGTACTGAAATGAAAATATTGACGATATGGGTGGAAAAATGCTTACTAAAAGTGACACCAAAGCAGTACAGTATCTTTCGGTTTTTTTTTAATTTTCTTCTCTTTGCACTAGTTTTTCTTCCTACAACAGCCTGTCATTTTTTTATTATTTCATCTACCATACAATATCTAAATCCCTAATAGAAAGCATTACGCAGATTCATCTAAAAAACTGTTTGGAACCGAGTTTGGTAAACAGAGAAGAATAAAATGGGACCATCATACAGAGCAAACATGATTGACTCAACTTATAAGAATCTGTTTCAGATCTATAAATTACTCCACCATCTCTTTGGATTACAGGATAGAACAATCCAAAGTTAAAGAAATAATGCTTCACTAGAAAAATTAGGCTGCAAATGTCTATCCACTTCACAACATGAAAGCTTATTACGCCTTTGTTTCTCATTTCAAACAGATTGGTGTCAGCAAAATATTAGGATCTCTCACTTCCTGTAAGACATCATCATCCTAATAATGGCTTGTGTTATTCCATCTTTGAATTTACCTGTTATATATATATATATATATATATAGGGAAAACCAGTGCACGTGGGTACTTAGAAACTTTTATTGCAATTAGCTACCATATTCACAAGCAACAAATATGTTAAAGGAACAAATTTGCATTTTTCAACTTCTATTCTACTTGAGGGAAAGAAAAACTTTCCAAGGCAATTTTTTTAGGGGGCCTTTAGTCATAGGCCCCAAACACTCAAAAGCTTTGGTGCAAGACCCAACAATTTTTGGGCAATTCAACACCCTGGTAAAATAAAGTTGTCATATTAGGAATTTTTTTTATCATATTAGAACATATTTTTGCATATTAAACTAAACCATACTTGCACCGGAATTGTGCACAAAAACTTGTATTTGTAATCTACACTACATGTTATATTAGCTTTTTGGTTGCACACAAAGACACGCCTCACCCTCGGGGCTTATAAAAGTTCTATTGGTTTAGCTATTAGCCTACTGCAAACAAACATATAAAAGAGGAAAATATAGTTGCAAATTTGTTAAGTTGAGGACATAATTTCATTCTTAAATTCATCAAACCACAGCCAAAAGTAGGTGGAAGACTATGTAAACTCATCATACTAAAGAAAAGAACTTCGACTTTAACAAACCAAAGCCATAGACTTTTTGATAAACACAAGTCAACTCTCAACTTTACAAATAAAGCAAAATTCTAAAACATAACTAGAACGCGAGGAGATGTTGATTCTCATAATATTTGAAACACGAATTACTGGGTATTAACAATCAAGATTTTCTTAGAATAAAATAATATTATAATAAAATAACTCACCTGAACACAAGGTAGAGGCTCACGATCCTCAGCTGAGGCTATGACAGTTGCAGCAGCGTTTATAGTATCACGGGTATTGTTCATACCTCTCATCCTCTCCTCGCTATACAAAACTGTAAATCAAATTTCTCTCTATAGATATAGATATTTATAAAGATAGAGATATATGGATGTGTATGTATTATGTATATGTGCAAAGTGTCACAACGGCTTTCCAGGTCAAACACGGCAATGACCGAGTGATGGGATTATAGGAAACACACGAGCGGTTGGTAAATATTGATTTATAAATTATAGTCTACTAAAATCCATATTTACTTTATTGGCCTTGTGAGGAATTAAATGGTGGCTATTAAATTTCTTACAACGGTTAATAGGTGGACATGAAATCTTTATTAATGGTCACACCAAATGGCAATTGCCCTTTAATTGTATCCGGTGGAGCTAACGTACCATTTTGAAATGAGTAATGCTATACTACCCGAGAATTAATCCCGGGTTAGTACATGGAAGAATTTTTTTTTTTCCTTCGTTTTTTATGTGATTTATTAGCATTATTTGATACTTTTTTATTTTAAAAATACTGTTTTATTAGAAAATAATTTGTTTTATAAACTAAAAATATTGTATTGTTTAAAAACACTATTTTAATATAAAAAAGTTTTTTTTGGAAAAAACTATTTCAAAAAAGAAAAGTTGTTTGATATAAATATTTTTTTTACATTTTGAAACAGTTTTAAGAAATACAAAAATTGTTTTAAATGTTGTAAAATTTAAAAAAAAATAGTTTAAAAATAATGGGTGCCGCTGGCGCGGATCTTTAAAAATAAGAGAATAATGAGTAAAGGGGTGTTTTAGGGACTAAATGAGTTAAAAATATATTTTTTTAAATTCGTATTGGAATAGTTTTATTTCTAAAAAACATATTTTAATTGAAAATACAAATTTATATTTTTTTGGAAAAAAACTGTTTCAAAAAATAAAAGTTAGTTTAATTTAAATAAAGAACTTTTTTTTTTACATTTTTGAACAGTTTTTAGAAATACAAAGGGGTGCCGCTAGCGCGGAGCGTTAAAAATAAGTGAATATTGAGTAAATGAATATTTGAGAGACTAAATAAGTTAAAATAACAAAAAAAAAGCAAAAAAAAAAAAATAATACTAGACAACCCAAGAGATAGTGTCGGGCTAATTAAAAAAAATAAACTTAAAAATAATGAATGCCGCAAGCGCGGACCTGTAAAAATAAGAGAATATTGTTTTAAACCGTTTCTAGAAATACAAATATTGTTTTAAATGTTGTAAAAAAAATATTAAGTTTAAAAATAAAAAGGTGTCACTGGCGCGGACCTTTAAAAATAAGTGATTATTTGGTAATGGGTGTTTGAGGGACTAAATGAGTTAAAAATAATTAAAAAAAAAAAAAGAATAATACTAGACAACCCGAGAGATAGTGCCGGGTTAATTAAAAAAAAATTAAGTTTAAAAATAATGGGTGTTGCTGGCGCTGACCTGTAAAAATAAGAGAAGATTGGGTAAATGAGTGTTAAAGGGAATAAATGAGTTAAAAAAAAATTAAAAACAAAAAAAACTAATTAGAAACTAATTCTAATAATTTTTATTTTTTAAAACTGATTTTACATGAGAAATCAAAAAAAAAAAAAAAGGGGGCCTCCATGTACTAACTCGGGATTAACTCCCGAGTAGTGTATCATTTTCCTTTTGAAATTGAAATGATATTAGGGAAATTCTAGAGGGACTCTCATTTTGTGACTCACAATGTGAGTCACAATGAGTTGTCAAACCATTATTGGTTCAAATTATTTTTTTAATAAAAATAAAAATTTTGTATTGTTATTGTTAATAAAAACTATGTTTTTAGAACTGTTTTTTTTTTCAAAAGTGTTTTTAATTTTTTACACCTGTTTTAAAAAACAAAAAAAAACATTTTAATATTTTTTTTAAATAACTTTTATTGAAATTTTTTATTTTCAATAAAAGTCATTTCTTTCAAAAATAGTTTAAATGACGTGGGTCCGCGTCAGCGGTACTAACCAATCTCGACGATGATGTGAGTCCGCGCCAGCGGCACTAACCAATCCCGGCGATGATATGGGCCCGCGCTAACTTTTAAAAAAATAGTTTTTCATATTTTTAATAAAAAAAAATTTAAAAAGAAATTGTTTTTAGAAAATGAAAAAAAAATGTTTTTTTTTTAAATTATATTTTTTAAAAAGGACATATATATTTAGTTAACCCATTTAGTCCCTCGAGCACTCAATATTCTCTTATTTTTAGAGGTCCGCGCCAATGGCACTCCCTCTCCAAAATATGTGGCAAAGGACTTTTTTTAAGTGTTTTTAACTTTTTATAACTGTTTTAAAAAACAAAAAAAAATATTTCACTATTTTTTTTAAATGACTTTTATTGAAAATTTGTATTTTCAAGAAAAGTCATTTTAAAAAAAAAATAGTTTAAAGGATGCGGGTCCGCGCCAGCGGCACTAACCAATCGCGATGATGATGTGGGTCCGCGCCAGCGGTACTCAGTAATCTCGATGATTATGTGGGTCCGCTGCACCAGCGGCACTAACCAATCGATCGCGACGATGATGAGGGTCCGCGCCAGCGGCACTAACCAATCGCGATGATGATGTGGGTCCGCGCCAGCGGTACTCAGTAATCTCGATGATTATGTGGGTCCGTTGCACCAGCGGCACTAACCAATCGATCGCGACGATGATGAGGGTCCGCGCCAGCGGCACTAACCAATCACGACGATGATATGGGTCCGCGCTAGCGGCACTCACTCATCTCGATGATGATGTGAGTCCGCGTCAGCGGCACTAACCAATCGCGACGATGATGTTGGTCCTCGTCAGCGGCACTAACCAATTGCGACGATGATATGGGTCCGCGCCAGCGGCACTAACCAATCGCGATAATGTGAGTTCAAGTCAATTTTTAAAAATAATTTTTTCATATTTTTAATAAAATAAATACAATTTTATTAATAAGAAACTGTTTTTAAGAAATTAAAAAAAAAAATTGAAAATAAAATAAGGTTTCAACAATTTTTTAACTGTTTTAAAAAATTAGTTAACAATTTTTTCTAGTTTTTATTTATAAAAATCATATAATTTTTTTTTTATGAATGTAGTATTTTTTTTTAACAATATCTTGTTTATAAAATAAAAAAAAAAAAAAAAAATATATGTTCTCCCCTTTTTTTTTGTCCTTTAGTGGACCAAGGAGAGAGAGTCGGATAGAGAGTCGGAGAGAGAGTCGGTGTAGCAAAGCTCATGATATTATGGTATTTGTGTCAGAGGATTTTTTTAACATAAAATAGTGGTTGTTTTATGTTCATGAAATTATTAGTTGTATTAGTATTACTGACAAATCTTGTTCATGTTTGGTGATGAACATCAGTTTGTGTCTTCTCGTGTTTGAACAAATACGAATCAAAATATAAATTGTCATCCTTACTAACATATATGTAGGTTTTAGAGTATATATGTAGATTAAAAAATTATTTTATTTATATTTTTCATTTTTGATCAAATGCATTTGGTCGTAATTTTTTGAACCATTGCCTTATTTTTTCAATTTTAATGGAATTTAAAATACGTTTTACACGAAAATGAAAAGAAAAAAGTGGAACGTGCTCGCGTTTGAAACTATGGTTCCCACATAATATGTTTGGGATCGAGAATTATGTAAATAAATGATTTTTTTTTATTTAATCCTCACTTTGTTAATCTATTTGATGCAGCCCCTGAATTTTTAACAGGAATATAATTCTGTTAAAAATTTTCTAATTCATAATTAGACATACTCTCTTATAATTTTTTAAGATAAAAGTACCTTTATATTTAAAAACTCAAATATCTCAAACCATGACCTCGAAACACTCTCCTCCTCCAACATGTTTCCGGCTACCTCGTGCGGCGTCAATGGCACCACCGTACTATTCGAAATCTATAAAATCAATATAGTAAGAATAATATATCCAAATAGGTTTTCTAGCAGAAAAACCAAACACCAAGTTTGTAAACCAATTTTGTAAAATTGATTGGTACATAATCGATTTTGATATGTAAAAAATCATGCACCAAATTGTTTTGGCAAACTTGATAATAGGTCTATACATATTTCGGTTTGCGATGTGAGATTTAGGACATTGAATTGTGATTCGGGTTTTAGGCATAATTGGATTTTAGAGTTGCAGTTGGTAGTACAGGAGGAGAAGCTAGCGAGTGACAGTTGATGGAGACACATTGGTGATGATGATGATAGGTGTGTTTTGCAGATAAAGACGGAGAAGATTTGCATATTTGCACATGAAACTTTAAGAATTAGGGTTTGATGAAAAATTTAGGGTTTTAATTTGGGGAGGAAGATGAAATAAGATGAGGTAATATTTGAAGAAGAGTATTTTGATATAAAAAAATATTCAAGGGGTTATGTCTGATTAGCAAATTAAGACTTTTTAATAGATTTGAAAGTATGTCAAAGAGAATAACAAAGTGAGATTAAGTTATATAATCATAAAAATTGCAATTAAGTAAAAAAAGATTAGTAAAAAATAAATGTCAGAAATGTAATTTTACAAAAGAAAAATTATAACACCAATCAAATGCACTATAATATGTATTTTAGTACATATTTGAACCCACTTTAGTATTGTAAGTGCTTGATCTATACTTTGAAATAACGTTATTTGTCATGAAAAAGTATCAAAAATTTTTACAAGTTGAATCACCCCAGACATATCAATTTGTTTTCGTAGTAATTCTTCAACTCAATAATTTATGATAATTAATTATTGTAATTTAATATTTAAAAAAAAATATATGTGCTTCAATAACTCTCACTAGATATGTACATTAAACATATTATAATTTTATATTTTTAATGTATATATAATATTTTATTATATTTGGTGTCTAAAATTTTGATATGCATAGTAACACCTTTTTTTAAAATATGGATGATGGTTTCATTCTAAATTCTAATTATTTTTTTGGCATATTGTATACGGGTGATGTAGTTTTGGTTGGCGTCATGATGGGAGTTTTGTTTCAACTTTGACATCAGCCTTTTTGTAGAAAGTAAAATTGTTAAGTATGACATCAGCTTTGCGTTGTCTGCCCATACGTTTTCCAAATGACTGTGCAAGTGCATGCACTCTCCTGAACTGGTGCCTAAGTTTTGGCCTACCCGGAAACTGCCCATACATTTACCTGAGTCAAATTAAATTTTCTTTCTGAAATTGACGTTATATAGTTTCTAACTTAGAAGATGTATTTATGAAAATCAACCATGATTTTTAAATTTACTAAATTATTAATTACTGAGCCTCATCATTAATCAAGTTGAACTCATTGTGGGTAACTACGAATTCAGTGATTTCATTGAAATTGTAATTTTAAACAACGATTTTATTTTACGAAAAAATTGAGTGAAGCTGACTTCGCGGATAATAATTGCGAATACAATAAATTTGTGGTTTAGAATTGCGATTTCATCCTACTCAATTTCGTAATAGCTAATTAAGAACATGTTTAATCTAGCTTACAATTTGCGATTTTCATCCGTGAATTCATGTTAAAAATTCGGTTAGCAACCGTGATTTTAGAAATTGTAATTTTTATAAATATGTTGCACAACCCATTATTTTTATAGATATATAATAAAATGACAGATACTAAATAGTCCTTCGAATATTTTTTAATACACATTTAATCCTATCCTTTTTATTTTCTTTCAAAAAATCCCTTATCACATAAAAACACTAAAAAAAATGAGCTCCGGTGAGGCGAGAATGCCACTAGCGCGGACCTTTTAAAATAAGAGAATATTAGTTAAATTAGTGTTTGAGAGATTTTTTGGAACAAAATAAAAACGCTTGAATTAAATGTGTATTAAAAAATATTTGAGAAACTTTTTTATAATTAATTCTATAATAAAACAACATTTTAAATAAATAAAAAAAAACTTGAGGTTATATTTGGTTTGAACTTTTTTTGGTGTACATGATTACATTTAATCATTATTTACGAAGATTTTATTTTGTATCAATTTGGCGTAGGGGTGTTCAGAAAATCGATTGGACTGGTGGATCGAATCGGACCAAATCGGAACGCCCTAATTTTATCGTTTTTTTTTTTTTTATAATCGTTTCGGTCCAGATTTTCTTTTTGACAGACCGGTCTAGTCGGACCGGTCCTCGGTCCTCCTAATTAAATAACCCGTCTGGACCGATCCGGACCGGTTATATATATATATATATATATATATATATATATATAATTATATTTATATATAAAAAAATACTCAAGGGATGGGATCTTGGGGATACGCTCATCCATATCATTTAAAAAAAAGAACCTTACTCTAATCAGA
This sequence comes from Sambucus nigra, assembly GCA_949130495.1. Classification (NCBI taxonomy): domain Eukaryota; kingdom Viridiplantae; phylum Streptophyta; class Magnoliopsida; order Dipsacales; family Adoxaceae; genus Sambucus; species Sambucus nigra. The sequence continues at coordinate 501,511,706 of OX422211.1, read as the reverse complement.
CAAACAAAACACACGCACACAAGTTCTCTTCTCACTAACACACACAACCCACCATTCTTCGCTTCTCTCTCTCTCACAGCGGCGCTATCAACGCTCTCATCTTCAGACGCTGAAGGGGTTTTTGAAGGGGCTACAACCAGACACTGCTCATATAGAAGGGGTTGAATTTTACGGCGTACCCGTTGAAGGGGTTTTTGAAGATTGGTATGGTTTTGAAGCAGCCCACCATTCCTACCATTTGAGCCACACATAGAGGTATTTCTTTCTCAGATTCATACATCTGTTACTCATAATAATATGTTACTCATAATTGTAATACATCTATTACTCAAGTACTAAAAAAAACTACGAAACTAGAAAAAAACATTAGATGTAATATTCATAATACATCTGTTACTAAAAAAACATGTATATCTGAGATTTATTTTTTATTTTTTAATCTCAGATGTATTATTATAGTTTTTTTGAGTTTTTGGCCTAATCAATCAGTTAGTTTTTTATTTTTTATGTCTTGCTTTAAATATGATTAATTTAATAAGATTAGAACCGACAAGTTAGACCGGACCGACACTATAAAAAATTGAACCGACTAGGATCGGGAGATCGATACAATCGTTTCGGTCTTGGTCCGTTTTTTAGGATCGGTTTAATCGGTCCGGTCCTTAAAAATCCTAAAAACCGGACTGGACCGGACTGCGAACACCCCTAATTTGGCTCTTAGTTGTGAAGGAATCCATCAATTAACTCAATTGTTTGTTACCTCTTTTACAATATTTTACTAAATAGCTCAAGTATCATTTCTTCATGATGTGAATATATTTTTACTCAATTGAACTCACCATATGGTAGGCATGGGCCGAGTTTTCATATTTAATAGTAATATATTAATATATCTATATTTTTAAATTTTGGTATTGCGTATAAAAAAATATTATAAATATGCTATTAGATTGATTTGTAGGAAAAATGTACATATATAAATGAGTTACACACTTAATTATGTGTATATATATGTATATATAGTACGAAATATTCTATTTATATTCGGCCCTCTATCCAAGCCAAGCTCAATCGAGCTTCAAAGTCTATGCCCAAATTCGTTCAAAAATGTTATTGAGTAACAACAAAATATTAAAGTCCAATGTACAAACCTGATTATTTTTCTAAGCTCTATTTAATTATGGATGGATTGACTCTTCTAAGTTGGACAGGTCAGGGAGATATGTTCACTAGGCCGGAATTCAAGGGAGGGAGGGAGGCGTCCGTCTCGAGCCCTCTAATTTTGATCAATTTTAGGGGCCTCGATTTTTTAAATAATATTTTTTATTTACGTTTATATTAAATCAGTGTATGTACTTAAGCAATAATATTAGTAGCCCATGCATGAGATCCCTTGTTTAATCCCAAAAGGGTACATTATTTAGTTCATTTTGCATAAAATAAGACACTTTTGGTCTACTTGTGTAGATAACAAGACAACTAACTAGAATGTTAATTTTAATAACACTTTAAAGTCCTAAGGCTTTGAAATTTTTTATTTTTAGATTTACTTGTGGTTATTATTTTCTAAAGTAGTTAATTTAATTTACTTTTTCATAGTTAATGTATAATAAATTAGTCTAAACTTCTAATCCAAAACCCAAAAATAATATATTTTCTTATCTTTATCCTAATTAGCACATAAGTTGTTTATATAGAAATTTTAAATTTAAATCAATACGCACTTGTATTTTAGGATGATATTATAATTAAAATAATTATATTTTATCGTAGATATTAAAACAAAATCAAGGTCTCATTTCGAGTCTTCACTTATAGCATCCGTAGTGGTGATACTACATTCTAAGAAAATTTATTGTTTTGCAAATTCGTATGCTTGTAGTGGTGAGTTAAAGTCTACAAATTTTGTAGATGAATTTGTAAGGGTTCTCTAAACTTGCTGAACGCGTAATGGATCTGTAAATGGTTCCTACGAACTTCATTTGTTCATAGGAATTCCTACGAACAAATGAAGTTCGTAGGAAGTATAAATAATCATTTTGAATATATATTTGGGTTCTTACGAACAACATTTGTTCGTAACATTTCCTACGAAAAAATGTTGTTCATAAGAAAGAATTGATTTTATTTCCTACGAACTAAACTTCTTCGTTGGAAGTCATTTACCAATTCTCTCCATTATCACGAGTCTAACACCTACTCATGAAGGAAAGGCAAAACAACTTTTCAAATGGTAAAGACACCTATCGTCAACCATCACCAGATGCTCTTAGTAGTCAACATTAGCTTACTATATATTGTGTCATTCGCACTTCTGTTTGGAAAATATTCAACATGCATTTTTATCCACAATTCTTTAGTCTATCAAAATCATCTCTGGGGATGTAATTATATATATATATATATATATGGTTTTTTGATAAATTAATTTTTAAGACAAATGACACCCAGCGATTGTAAAAGACCTATTTAAGAAAAATGTCCTTATGTAAAAGTGTCTACTTGTATAAGTCTTTTTAGTGTCAACAGAATGAAAAAAAACGAAAAACAAATTCCTAATAATAGGGAAATGTTACATTTCTAAAAAGGCAATTGATATTTGGTCATTTGTCCATTATTCCTAATTTTTTCACATTTACAGCAATAAAACTTGGAAAAAATATGTAAAGCGGTAAATCCTACAAATAATTTATATCTTTGTGGCGAACACTTAAAATCACATATGATTATTTGTCCAAATATTTATCGACTTAAAAAAATCATATTTAATAAATTAAAAACTCTTATGAGCTTAGATAAATTTACACGACTGAACTAAATGTTTCTATAAGTTAGTTTAAAGTCCTCTACGTGTTCGTGCCTCTTTTTGAATGGTTTTACTATTAAGTTATGTTGTCACCTCCTAACGCCCTATTTTCATTCTTAATACTTGGATTTTTGAATTTTCTACCAAATTCTCACCTCGTGAGTTACACGACTGCACTGTTTGTTTCTACAAGTTATTTTAGTGCCGCGTGACATGACCATGCCTCTTTTTGAAAATTTTTGTTGTTAAATTATGTTTTCATTCCTGAATCGCCTATTTTCAAGTTCAAGCCTTAGATTTTTGAACTTTTAATATAACAACCACATTAGAATTAACAAATAACAAATTAGAGTTTGAGACACACATTACATTTAACAAATTAAATACTACAAATTACAAATTGAAATCCTCACCGTCCGCCCAAATAAAATTACCAAGTTAGATCGTGATTATATTTCACAATCCAAATAAATCTACTTATGTAAAGTAATTAGAAATTGCTTCAAGTTGGGGTTGTTATTCGAAGTGGATTGATAGTCAGTAAGAGGTGTCAAGTCATCCACACTACTGGTTAGATACTTTGGTGTGTGTAAGAGACTAACTATGGTTCCTTGTCGATATATTTTGACTAAAACACTTCCTTGAGGTTTTTAAATACATAAACAAATGACTCATAATTCATATGATCCCTGCTCTTCATATTGGACAAGTCTACCATATCAAATTGGTGAAGCACCTTATACCTTTGACTTGCTTAAGTCTACATTGTATAAGTGCTCAACTAATTTGGAAATATTGACAAAATTTGTAGTCCATCCTAGAATCCAAAAAGCCTCAGAACCTATCTCTCTTATCCCCTTCAATGATCTATGAAGATACTAAATGAATCACACTACACACAATTAGAAGTGCATACATGTGTTAATATTGCTTAAAATTGAGTGTGTGTTTAATTCCCCTTTAATGGGAGCTTTAATAATTTTTTGGGAATTTTTAAATATATTTTAACCCTTTTTAATATTTTTTAAACTATTTGAATAAATGTTTTTATTAATAAAATTGCTTTATAAAGTTTTTGGGGTTAATATAATATTTTGGAAACTTCTTTTTTCACTGCATTGTTTGGTTGGGTACAATCTCAAAGCGCTAGAGACTTCAGGATGAGGTTTTGTAATTACTTTGACGCGCGTGAGAGAGCCTATTAACAGCCAACACTTGTCATCCTCCGGGCTTATGTATTTGTGCTTCTTATGTGAGAGGGCTGGATGCATTATTGTTGATCGTTGGATCATTTGTTATCAAGGGCCTGCATGCGTTCTTGGTTAATCCCAGTGCATACATATGAACCAATCACTATGCTTTTAAGCCACCGCTTTTCTATAACCATTGGATCAAGTCAAAACCCTCGAAGACTTGATCTCGGCCTTTGATTTGGCTCGATCATCCAGAACCTTCCTCAGGCACTATATATACCCCTCACTTCTCAGCCTTAGAGAACTTTTGGTCATTCGTCTCCCTGAGAGAAAAAAATAAGAGAGAGAAGAGAGAAGTGAGAGTAGAGAGAAAAAAAGAGAGAGAAGAGAGAGAAAGGGAAACAGTTAGCCAAAATCAAACCCTAACCCTAAACACTTCGTCTCTGAAACAAACCCTCAAATAAACCCTACCCCCAAACACAACCTGAGTGTTTGAGAGAGAGAGAGAGAGAGAGAGAGTGGTTTGTTCATTTGGTTGCTGAAACCTCGTGATTTCTGATCTTCTACACAACTTAAACGTTAGAGTAACGATCTAGTTTCTTTCTCCATAGAAATATTAAATCTAACTCTGCATGTTATATTTTTCACTAGATCTGCATATTTTCAACTTGGTTTAAGAAAATCATTTCTGTTTTGGTTTGAAAAATGTTTTATAGTTTCTGTTTTTACAAAACTTTACCTGACCTAGTTGGATTCGCACTTGGAGGGTTTTCAATCTCCTAAATATTTTCAAAAGAGATTGAGAAAGGTCTTGACCGATTTCTTAAGCAAGATCTCCGTGGAATCTGGGTTACATTGAAAGGTCAAAAGGTTTTTGGTTTTGTAAGAAAGAAAAATAACAAACTCACTGCATATAGACTTTATATGTAATTTGTTTAGGTCTGTTTGTAAATCTAAGTGTGTGTGAGTTCATGCATGTGTATAGGATTCACTTCACAACACTTTACACACTACTTCACTGGAAGTGTTGTGTTTAAGATCTGAGATCATTTGAGTCGACGTAAAGAAGCTAAAGCAAAGGAAGTTAGCAAACCGGAGAACATCATCAACAAATCAGATCTATCAGAAGTTATAAGGAGCCAAGTGGGGTATATTCCTAAACTTAGTATAGGTTGATTTGTGTGCTTGCATGTTGTATAGTTTGTAACTGATTTTTGTTATTAGTGGACTTTTGTTTTTGTGACTTAGAAGTCACCGTGGATGTTTCCTCTGTTGGGAGAGGTTTTACCACGTTAAAAATCATTGCGTTGATTATCTTCATCTACTCACCTCATTCTTTAAGTGTGCTGAATTTTTTGAAACTGCCTTGTTTTAAAAACTGGTTACACAATCTTAATTAATCTCGTACATAAGTTTCTTTGTAAACAAATCTTGTTTATAATTTTTTTAAAAGAAAAGGGTTTCTCCAACAAACATTCGGAGTTGCTTATACAGTTTAACCTTGTGTTAAACGGCATTAGCGACGTTTTTCAATTGGTATCAGAGCCCTGTTAACTTTTTATTTCAAAGATCTTGTGTTTCTGAAATCGTTTTCTGAAAAAACCTAACTATGGACGAGAAGAATGAAAGGTTTGGTAATCTGTCCAGACCTCCTCTCTTTGATGGAAACAACTTTGCTTACTAGAAAGTAAGGATGGTTGCCTTCATCCAAGGGACTTTAGGAGATGATGTCTGGGATATTATCGAAAATGGATACACTTATCCTACAAAACCAGCCACTGAAGGAAGTGATGAGAGGGTAAAGAAAATCTTGAATGAATTTACCCAAGAAGAGAAAACCATTTCTCGAAATAACAATAAAGGCAAGAATGCCATTTTTATGTCCATTAATGAGTATGAGTTCAAAAGAATCTCATCTTGTGCCACTTCTAAGGAAGCATGGGACACATTAATCACTGCACATGAAGGAGACTCAAGAGTTAAAGCTGCTAAAACCCAAATGCTTATCCAGCAGTACAACTCTTTGATCATGTCTGATTCTGAATCTTTTGATGATTTCTACATGAACTTAACTGATATAGTCACTAAGTTGCATGCTAATGGTATTACTTATGATAGAAATGAAATTGTTTCTAAAATCCTAAGTTCATTACCACAAAATTTCGACAGTAAGAGGTATGCTATTGAGGAAATGAATGATCAAAATCTTACTCCTGAGTTACTCAGTAGCAAACTTAGAACTGTGGAAATAGAATTAGACTTTAAGAAACAATTGAATCATTCTCAAAGAAAACAACCTAACTCTAACTTGAGCTTTACCTCTAAGATACCCAAACTTGAGTCCAATTTGACCAACTCTGACTCTGATGAGGAGTGTGATATAGATAAACTAGATAATCAGATTGCTTTAATGTCTAAACAATTTAAGAAAATTGTCAAATTTCGAAACAAACAGGCTACTAAACAAGACAAGCCTAATTATCCTACTCTGTCTAATCCCAAACCTCATGAGAGAGGACTTGACAAACATCCTAAGGACAACAATTCCAGACCCACTAGAGACCTTAAAAAGATTGAATGTTTTAGATGTGGGAAACTAGGTCACATGCACACGACTGCAGAGTTAATCTGAATAAAGCCAACACACACAATAGAGCCAATGTCTGTAAAACTTGGAATGATTCAAGTGACTCTGATGAAGAGGAACGTGAGTCATCTAATGAACTTGACCCTTGCATGTCTTTTTATGCTAAGATCATTTACAATGATGATACTCATGTGTGTGATAATGATGCTCCTACTTCTGCTTGTGTGAATACTGCTTTGATTGGCCTAGATGCTCTATTGTTTGAAAATGTTGCTAGTTCTAGTTCCGTGTGTGTGAGTCAAAGTGATCTCGATAATGACGATGCAAATGGGTGCGTGAGTACTAAAACTGAATCGTTAGGGGTCACTACACACACTTCACTTAGCGACTCAGACACAGATGACCTCCCTGATATCCATACCTTGTATGCTAAGACTCTTAAAAAAGGCACTAGATTGGAGAAAACTGTTAGAGACCTTACTAAGAAATTAGATGATCTAAGTCTTATAGTGAAGTTGAATGCTGAAGAGTACACTAACCAGTGTCTATCTCATCAATCTGAAATTGAAACTTTTGATCAAAAACTAAAAGAGTTGAGTAAAACTAATGAAATCCTGGAAATGAAATATAAGGGAACTTTATTAGAATTGGAGGAAGCAAAAACAAAGACAGCCACTGTCTTCAAAAAGTTTTCTAAATTTGAAAACAATTCAAATTGTTTTACGGACTTTGTTGTTGACTCCAAGACCAATTCTGATGATAGAACCGGTATTGGATTTTGCCCTAAGAACAAAACACAAACTACTAAACTTGAACCTATTAAGTTTGTGTCTGGGGGCAAAAGACCAATTGAAACATGTCCAGACTTTCATTTGATTAAAAATGAATTTGATCAAAAACAACAACAGAAAGACATTGGAGAGTCTAGTACCTCTAAAGCTGAGACTGCACTTAAGACTAAATACGCCTGTGCTTTGATCAGAAAGGTTGATTCTACCTATAAGACCATACCTCCTAGGAATTACACTTCTGAACCTAATGCTGTCAAACCTATCTTTAGAAGTTTTCCTAAGGAAATTCATCCCTCAAGCAATCAATATTGCTCATACTGTGACATTTATGGTCACTCCTTAGAAGGTTGTTATGCTAGGCGTCTAAACACCCCTATATACAATACTTCTGTCTATAAGAACTTTAATTATTTTAGGCAAAGTCGTAACAACTATGTCCTTCCAAGACAACCTGATAAGAACTCTAACTACAGAAATAGAAAGACCAAAACTAAGAGTTCATTTAAGAGAAAGGCTCCCAGAAACTTTCCTAAACCAAAAGCTCAACTTTTTCACAACAATCAGTTTGCTGCTCCAAATGTTTTTCGACAAAAAACTGTATCTCGAAAATTTTATCAAATGAGGGAAAACTTGCGCAAAATTAAAACTAGAGCTATTTGGGTTAGAAAAGAGGATCTTTTACCCCAAATGAAGTGTAACATTGTCATCACTGCTTTCAAAGCTGAACACACTTCATCTGGTTGGTACTTAGATTCAGGATGTTCCAAACATATGACAGGAGATGAAACAAAACTTCTAAACAAAACCAGGTTTGCTGGTGGGAAAGTTGTTTTTGGTGATGGTGTCTCATCTCAGATCATAGGTAAAGGAACCCTAAAAGAAGAAGGAATGCCTGTTCTTGAAAATGTTCTATTAGTTAAAGGTCTTAAAGCCAACCTCCTAAGTATATCACAATTTTGTGACTCTGACCATACTATCACCTTTTCAAAGAACAATTGTAAAATTTTAAATGATAAAGGTGAATGCATTATTACAGGATTTAGAACACCTGACAATTGTTATACTGTCAAGACCAGTTCTGAAACCTGTAACATTGTCAGAATGGATGACAATGAAATCTGGCATAATCGTATGGGTCACTTAAGTTATGATATCCTTGGTAGATTGTCTAGTCAAGAGATAGTTAGAGGTATTCCTAAAATTAAACCTATTTCCAGTGTTGTCTGTGGTCATTGCCAGGAAGGAAAAATAGTTAAGACTTCGCATAAAAAGGTTAAAGACATCCTTACCTCTAAACCCTTAGATCTCATCCATATGGACCTTATTGGTCCCTCTAGAACTGTTAGTCTTTGCGGACACAGTTATATCCTTGTCATGGTTGATGATTTCATAAGATTCACTTGGGTTGCCTTCCTGAAACATAAATCTGACACATTTCAGAACTTTTTGAAAATTCTTCTAAGAATTGAAAAATGAGAAGGACACACAAGTCAATCGCATCCGTAGTGATAGAGGGGGAGAGTTCATAGACACAGGAATAGTTGAATATTGTGACTACAACGGTTACAAACATGAATTTAGTGCCCCTAAAACTCCTCAGTAGAATGGTATTGCTGAAAGGAAAAAACGAACTCTTCAAGAGATGGCACGTGTCATGTTGCATGCTAAATCACTACCTAAATACTTTTGGGTAGAATCCATTAGAACTGCCTGTCACATCACTAATAGGGTCTATCTTAGGAAAAACTCTAAACAAACCCCTTATGAGTTGTGGTACGGTAAGAAACCTAATCTGAAATACCTAAGAACCTTTGGAAGCCAATGTTATGTCTGTAAAGACAGAGAACATCTGTCTAAATTCGAAACTCGTGGTGATAAAGCCATCTTCTTAGGATACTCTCCAAACTGTCGTGCTTATCGTATATACAATCGGTGTACTAAGGCCCTTATGGAATCGATAAATGTAATTGTAAGTGACACTATTGTCGAAAATAAGATATCTGAATCACCTATTGTGGTTGAATCTAAAAATGATTTCAAAACTGATTCACCAGAAATAGATGACTCATTACCTATTGAGAGTCCAGAAGTACCTAGCTGGGTTTCTAAAGATCATCCCATTGACAACGTGGTCGGTAATCCTAATGAGCCAGTTCGTACTAGATCCCAGTTAAGAAATTATGCTAATTATGCATGTTTCGTCTCCCTTATGGAACCGAAAAATGTTAATGAAGCATTGAATGACACACAATGGATTTCTGCTATGCAGGAAGAGCTTTTACAATTCGTCATTCACGATGTCTGGTATCTCGTACCTCGGCCTCAAAACAAAAATGTTATTGGAACATGTTGGATCTTTAAGAACAAATCTGATGAAAATGGGGTAATCCTTAGAAACAAAGCTAGACTAGTTGCTCAAGGCTACTCTCTAATAGAAGGAATAGATTTTAGCGAGACTTTTGCCCCTGTCACTCGTCTTGAATCTGTTCATCTTCTTTTCGCCATAGCGTGTTACTTAAAATTCACACTTTATCAAATGGACGTCAAATCTGCTTTCCTAAATGGAATTCTATCCGAAGAAACATGTGTAGAACAACCCAAAGGGTTCATTGACCCTAAGTACCCTAACCATGTCTTTCGTCTAAAAAAGGCTTTGTATGGCTTAAAACAAGCTCCTAGAGCTTGGTATGAACGCCTTTCCAACTTTTTGTTGGATAAGGGTTTTAAGAGAGGAGGAAATGACCAGACTCTCTTTGTCAAACATTTTGACAAAAACATTATTATAGCCCAAGTATATGTCGACGACATCATTTTCGGGTCAACTTCAAACTCTGAAGTTAAATCCTTTTCTTCTAGTATGCATAAGGAATTTCATATGTCCCTTATGGGGGAGCTACAGCTTTTCTTAGGATTTCAAGTGAAACAGAATTCTGATGGGGTTTTTGTATCTCAAACTAAGTATGCCTTAGACCTTGTTAAGAAATTTAGTTTAGAGAATGCTAAAGTCGCCAAAATGCCTATGAGTACTACTGTTAAATTATGTAAAGATGAAACTGGAAAGTCAGTTGATTCCACCCTTTATCGTAGTATGATTGGTAGCCTTCTCTATCTAACTGCCTCACGACCAGACATAATGTATGCTGTATGTCTGTGTGCTCGTTACCAGAATAACCCGAAAGAGAGCCATTTATTGAGTGTAAAACGTATAATAAAGTACATAAAAGGCACTCTCAACCTTGGACTTAGGTACACTAAGGATACCTGTAGCACCATCATAGGGTATACTGATGCTGATTGGGCCGGTTGTACTGATGATAGTAAAAGTACATTAGGTGCTTGTTATTATGTCGGCAATAATTTAGTTGGTTGGAGTAGTAAAAAACAGAATTGCACATCTTTATCTACGGCTGAGTCCGAATATATAGCATCAGGAAGTTGCTGTGCTCAATTGTTATGGATCAAACAGATGTTAAGTGATTATGGGATCAAAGAAGATCAATTACAATTGTTTTGTGATAATCAAAGCGCCATTAACATATCTAAAAACCCGGTTCAACACTCGCGAACTAAGCATATTAAAATAAGGCATCATTTTATACGCGAACTTGTTGAGACTAAGGAATTAGAAATTCATTACCTGCCTACTGATCTGCAACTTGCAGACATGTTCACTAAACCTTTGGACTATAACAGATTTCTGTATTTGCGTAATTCTATAGGCATGGTATGCGCTGATTAAAATCTTAAAACTTTAAGTTTTACCCTTTGTCCATTTGAGACAAAATGGGGGAGAAATTTGAGTTTTATGAAGTTCATTTTTGTTCACATTTCATCTAAACTGCTTGATCTTAGTGTGTATATTTGCAGGAATCTCTTCTACTGATTGTCTACCGTTTCTAGGGTAAAAATTTGTAAATAGTTGAGTTATGTAATTTTTGACTTTCTAGGAATTGGGTAGATAGAATCTTTTGTATAGGACTAGGTTTTATCTTTTTTGTTGTTCCCTACGAGTTTTAAGCTAACTCAAAGGAGATTTTATCTCATATTTCCAAAGGGGGAGATTGAAGCACCTTATACCTTTGACTTGCTTAAGTCTACATTGTATAAGTGCTCAACTAATTTGGAAATATTGACAAAATTTGTAGTCCATCCTAGAATCCAAAAAGCCTCAGAACCTATCTCTCTTATCCCCTTCAATAATCTATGAAGATACTAAATGAATCACACTACACACAATTAGAAGTGCATACATGTGTTAATATTGCTTAAAATTGAGTGTGTGTTTAATTCCCCTTTAATTGGAGCTTTAATAATTTTTTGGGAATTTTTAAATATATTTTAAACCTTTTTAATATTTTTTAAACTATTTGAATAAATGTTTTTATTAATAAAATTGCTTTATAAAGTTTTTGGGTTAATATAATATTTTGGAAACTTCTTTTTTCACTGCATTATTTGGTTGGGTACAATCTCAAAGCGCTAGAGACTTCAGGATGAGGTTTTGTAATTACTTTGACGCGCGTGAGAGAGCCTATTAACAGCCAACACTTGTCATCCTCCGGGCTTATGTATTTGTGCTTCTTATGTGAGAGGGCTGGATGCATTATTGTTGATCGTTGGATCATTTGTTATCAAGGGCCTGCATGCGTTCTTGGTTAATCCCAGTGCATACATATGAACCAATCACTATGCTTTTAATCCACCGCTTTTATATAACCATTGGATCAAGTCAAAACCCTCGAAGACTTGATCTCGGCCTTTGATTTGGCTCGATCATCCAGAACCTTCCTCAGGCACTATATATACCCCTCACTTCTCAGCCTTAGAGAACTTTTGGTCATTCGTCTCCCTGAGAGAAAAAAATAAGAGAGAGAAGAGAGAAGTGAGAGTAGAGAGAAAAGAAGAGAGAAAAGAGAGAGAAAGGGAAACAGTTAGCCAAAATCAAACTCTAACCCTAAACACTTCGTCTCTGAAACAAACCCTCAAATAAACCCTACCCCCAAACACAACCTGAGTGTTTGAGAGAGAGAGAGAGAGAGTGGTTTGTTCATTTGGTTGCTGAAACCTCGTGATTTCTGATCTTCTACACAACTTAAACGTTAGAGTAACGATCTAGTTTCTTTCTCCATAGAAATATTAGATCTAACTCTGCATGTTATATTTTTCACTAGATCTGCATATTTTCAACTTGGTTTAAGAAAATCATTTCTGTTTTGGTTTGAAAAATGTTTTATAGTTTCTGTTTTTACAAAACTTTACCTGACCTAGTTGGATTCGCACTTGGAGGGTTTTCAATCTCCTAAATATTTTCAAAAGAGATTGAGAAAGGTCTTGACCGATTTCTTAAGCAAGATCTCCGTGGAATCTGGGTTACATTGAAAGGTCAAAAGGTTTTTGGTTTTGTAAGAAAGAAAAATAACAAACTCACTGCATATAGACTTTATATGTAATTTGTTTAGGTCTGTTTGTAAATCTAAGTGTGTGTGAGTTCATGCATGTGTATAGGATTCACTTCACAACACTTTACACACTACTTCACTGGAAGTGTTGTGTTTAAGATCTGAGATCATTTGAGTCGACGTAAAGAAGCTAAAGCAAAGGAAGTTAGCAAACCGGAGGACATCATCAACAAGTCAGATCTATCAGAAGTTAGAAGGAGCCAAGTGGGGTATATTCCTAAACTTAGTATAGGTTGATTTGTGTGCTTGCATGTTGTATAGTTTGTAACTGATTTTTGTTATTAGTGGACTTTTGTTTTTGTGACTTAGAAGTCACCGTGGATGTTTCCTCTGTTGGGAGAGGTTTTACCACGTTAAAAATCATTGTGTTGATTATCTTCATCTACTCACCTCATTCTTTAAGTGTGCTGAATTTTTTGACACTGCCTTGTTTTAAAAACTGGTTACACAATCTTAATTAATCTCTTACATAAGTTTCTTTGTAAACAAATCTTGTTTATAATTTTTTTTAAAAGAAAAGGGTTTCTCCAACAAACATTCGGAGTTGCTTATACAGTTTAACCTTGTGTTAAACGGCATTAGCGACGTTTTTCAATTGGTAACCAAATCGACTTCACAAGTATATTTTTTCCTCATCCCTTACCCAATCACAGTAACACACAATCTCATTGAAATATATATAGTCTAATTCAAAAATATTTTGAATTACACCATAGTAAGTCATTTATGCTTCAACAAGGTTTTTTTTGGACACTCTCCCTGAAACACGTAAGTCTTACATAAAATGCCATTGTATTGTAACGAAGTATTTTTCTCATTCAACCTCAACGAGAATACATAACCATTCGACTGATATTTCTTAACTCGTATGCTATGAAATTGGATCCATTGGCGAGGTGAGCAAGCCATGACGTGGCATCACACATCTCTAACAACTGAAATTATGGATTACAAAAGTTAATTAGATAATTTTTAATGATTGTAATTATTTATAATTTAATAAGGGACGCATACATTATAATTACCTCATGTGACACCCAAAGTCTAAATTCATTAATTGAATGTGAAACCATCCTTCACTTTTTATTGTCCTTGGACGTATTATATTTTCAACATTGAACGATAAAATTTATCGAGAAGGTGATCAAGTATATTAGATAACACCATGAAGAAAAATTACAACATGAACCTACTCTTTTCATTCATCGACATCTTCATGGTTTTCAAACATATAACGATCCACTTGATCATATTATAAACTTGTCAGTTTAACTCATTTATCGATGACTTAACCACCATCATCGGTGAACTTGTCTCCATAATCTACAATGTTAGGATTGTTCATATATTCCCTAGTGAACATGGATGCCTCCACAGTAATGAATTCCTCCAGGATGGATCCTTTAATATACCTCGTATTCTTAACATACTTTTCGAAAACTTTCATCAACCGATATATTTAAGTAATTAAAACTCAGCAACCCATAAATTAAATTAATTTAAGTAAATTAAACTATAATCAACTTCTATTAGCAAGTATACCTTTCAAAGGAGTACATCCATCGATATCTTACTGGGCCACAAAGAAGCGCCTCATTGCATAAATGGACCAACAAGTGAATACTAATGTCAAAGAATATAAGGGGAGTAATTCTCCAATACACAAGTTGCTTCACTAGAATTACTTTTGCAGTCACGATGTGCTTTCAATTGACTAATTTGCGCACAAAAGTGTGAAACAAGGGCTAATCTACATAATGGCCCTCCGTAAATACTTATACTTAGAGGAACATTGCTTAAATAACAAAGGGACTACTTACACGATCACATGCCAATCGTAAAACTTGCTCTTTTGTAGATCAAGTGTGGCATAGCTCACAATTCTCTAAAAATTTGATGAAAAATTAGAGGGAACTTTCAAATTATTCACTATGTATAAATCACCTCTCTTTCTTCCCTCTTCAAAGAATATACCCATGGGGGAATTATATTCCTCCCTCTACTGTCTTCTTCCAACCATAATCGCAGCTTAATTTTCAACACTTTAATATCATGTTGTTCATTTTATCCATCCTTCAAATGAATTCCCCTTAGGCATATGCTCATAAGATGTTCAATGATGTTCCTCTCGGCATGCATGATATCTAATATATGGCGCACGGGGTTACCCTCAAAATGGAAAGTTAAATAATATTAAACTCTGTAAGAGAGTAGTCTAGATTTGGGGAATCTCCACATCTAACGTATTTTTTACTTCAGCAACGTTGTTGCGCTTACGTATATGTCTCTTCGCAGAATTAAAGTCTCCGTAGTTCATGGGTTCATACAATTCATCGAAAAACTCAATTTTTGTGGTTTTGTAGAGCGAGGGGTGCCAAATCGAGCTAACTGCCTCAAAACTTAAATATATCGTATAAAACTCGTAATATAACTCAAGTATATATTTATCACTATGAAACTTATGATGAAACTCTTTGGGATTTTATGGGGAGAAAGGGTAAGATTCTCTCTCCTAAAACTTGTCCCTAACCATAAACCTTCTAAATGAGGAGGAACCCTCTTTTTATAACCAAAATATCCCTAGTGGGCTTGCCACATATCATATTTTCTATGAAACTAAATGTCAAATACTTATGGTGCCACTTGTCATAATATCTTTGGTGATATCTCAAATAATTAATTTAAATCAATACTAGAGTATTTTCCAGTTTAATTCGTCAAACTCAGGATATACGTGATATATGAGCCAATCATAATAATACTGCAGTCAATGTAGTTCCCGAATATCAGTAAGAAGTTTATAATCGTTTATCCTCATTTTATCAAATCTGTTGGGTTCATTTATTTAAGCCTATCCTACAACCTCCTAGACCATGTCTTCCTATTTTCGACGTCATTCTCAGCATGGGTATTTTTCTGCTTGAAATTATTGAATTTATGATTCTTCACTAGTATATTAGCTCCATATTTGAAAGCCCTTATTTTAATTTCTGAACCTGAAAGATTTCTGAGAGGTAGCCTATGTTTGACCTCACCCGATAAAAAAATAGAACTTTTTTCAAATTTAAGCATGTGATCGGTAGGCATGAATATCCTATGAGAATGATATATAATTTTTTCACTATTAATGAGATATTGAGATCCAGTTTTCTCTCTACAAATGGGACACCCAAAGTAGCCGTGAACATTACAACCCGATAAAGTACCATAAGCTGGGAAATAATGAATTTCCCAGATCAACATAGCTTTTAACACTCTTCATGTTTTCTAGTGTTGAATGCTTTCACGCCCACTATGCATAACACATTAAATTCTTATACCGATGGTGCCAAGTAGACAATGTCGTCACTTGGTTCCTTTGTCCTAGGCATCAATAAAGACAATATAAAAAACTATAGTCTCGTGCATAATGAGGAGAAAGATACATGGTTGCTAAGATCATTGACTATGCATTTTAATTAGTGCTTAGATTACCGAATGGATTGAACTCATCTGTTGATATTGCCAAATGAATAATACGTTGTTCATTGGCGAAATCTAGTTAATTAAAATTTATGCCTTTACAAATGATGTAGTCAATAGGATGACACATGAGATTATACCTTAATTCTGCTCTAGCGTGCCATTAGAACCATTCACTGGCACATAGCTAGGTTCCCTATATGCTGCACAATTATCATGATTTTCAAACTCCTTCTTGTATAGTATGAAATGATACTTGTAAGCACGAAATGATGTATACTTCATTTCAAAACTTTTAAATGTTCTTCATACTCGAATAAGCATTTGGAGGTGTATTCAATTTACGGAGTAAACCCTTCACCCAAATCAGAATTATAATAATTCTTTTACCAAACAAACTAAAATGGTTCTCCAAACTATGTAAACCAACCATGGAATGCAAATTTATGAGATTTTTATCGCAGTTAGGATATAATGGTTGGTCAATTTGACTTTCAAACTTACATAGTCTAACACGAGAACCTCTCTCCTAAGATTTATCGTCTTTTTTATCATAATCATCATTGCCTTCCACCATATGAACTCCGTAAGAATATCCTATTAGATCATCTAATATTTTATGATCTATGGTATCCTCTTGTTCTTCCACCGCTGTCATACTTAACGGTTATATAGGAGGTTGTTCCGGGATAAAGGGATAATATTTTTCCTCGTAAAAAATTCACACCCGATTAATTGTCTTGCACACGTCATTTAAGTAATATAATTCAATTATTTTCCATTCAAACACTTTACCATTTCTACAATATGCGAAAGGATATGAGAAATTTTTACTATTGAGAGACCTCTTTGTGAAATTTACAAATGCATTAACACCTCTATGGTATACATCCCGTGTCTATTTATCTCACCCTTTCACTCTTTGTATACAGGATACCCCATAATAACTTGTAGATATCGTTACCTACCATATGTAAACAAATAGGGTCAGAATAGTTGTAAACCCCACGTGACTAAGCTAACTTGTAGAAACAACTGATTCAGTCGTGTGACTTATGAGATGAGAATTGGTAAAAATTTCCAAAATTAAAAGTGAATGTCTTATTAGTAATTTGATTAACGTGTTCAATGATCCAAACAGTGAAGATAAAATCTTACTAGCACCAATAAAGTGTTGTTATGAGGGGATTAATCTTATTGGTGAATCAAGAGTGGTTCTAATCGATGTTATCTGGAACCTATCAATTGAAACTCATGCTAATAATCGAGCTTATTGGCTCGGCCAAATTGTAGTTGTACATAACCTTCTTTCATCCAAGCCTATACACTCGGATTGAAGTTTTTCTTCGGTATATAACCGGTACAAATCATTTGGAATTTCTAGTTTCATAACAATATTTTGACATAACCTTGTTAAGTTGAAAATCTCTAACACGTTCGATGGGGTACATGTCGGAGAAAAACTTCAGGCAGTCCTTATAGCCTTGGCCAAAATAAAGTTATGTACAACTACAATTTGGCCAACCTAGAAAGCCTGAATAGTATCCTGAATTTCAACCGACGGGTTCTACACAATATTTATTAAACCCACTATTAATACCTTAATAAGACTAAGCTCCTCTAAACAACACTTTGTTCATCCTAGCAGGATTTTAGATTTAATGTTTGGATCATTGAAAACATTAATCTAATTACTAATATTACACTAACTTCTAATTTTGGAAATTTCAATCCAATTCTCACCCCGTGAGTAACATGACTGCATCGATTATTTCTACAAGTTAGTTTAGTCTCGTGGGGTGGTTAAATCATATACAAACGCAACCTAGTTAATAACCTAAATAATAACTTGATTAACAAAATTAATAATAATAAAGAAGTTAAGTCCTAACAAGGATGTGTTAATAATAATGTGTTTTGTAAGGCCTCTGACACTATCATACTGAAACCCTAAGTCGTGTATACATAACAAAAAGATTTTGAATATACTTTAAAACCTAATCGAATCCAACTTTCAAAACCTACGTACATTTGAAGAACATTAAAAATTATCGAAGAACGTTCATTGTGGTTTTTGCCATTTTTGCTCAAAATCCTTCACATTTTTAAATAAACCCACAAATTATATGTTTTGATAAAAATGATTACATTTACAACAAACAGACACATTATAATAAAGCCTAACAAATATCAAAGTTAAATATTCAAATTTTAATGAAGAATTAATGGTTTGGATGTTTAAATTTAAATTTGCAAAAAATATTTTCAACAATATCAAAGCCATAAATGCATATATACAGCTAGTTCATAACAAATAAATACATTATAATACAACACAAATTAATATATAAACTCCAAAATTGACATTCTAATGAAAAATGGTTTGATTATTCAAACTTAGTTTTTGCATAACATGATTTCAAACAATAAGAAGACAATACATGTATATACAATTAACTTATGACAAATATACTCAAGAACTACACATACATTATTTTATATATATATATATATATACACACACACACACACACACACACACACACACACAGAGAGAGAGAGAGAGAGAAGGGAAGACTCTCTTACATCATACTCTATACATCACTTCATACATAATACCTACTTCTAGGCCCTAAGAGATCTTTTTTTTTCAATTTTTTTATTTTGTTTCTTGAAATTAACCTTTCAATCAACTCATGTTCAAAAAATTAGCTTTAAATGCATTTTGTAGCTATTTTTTAAAAAAATTATTGGCGCAGACCCTTATAGATAAGGTATTTTCAGCAATTTTTATTAGATTTTTAAAAAATGGCTAGAAATTGTATTTTGACTTTTTTTTGAACATGTTTTGATTGGAAGGTTACTTCATGGGTAAAATAAAAAAATTGAATTTTTTTAGGACCTATAACTAGGTGTGTGTGACACCACGCCTAATTAAATACCGGGTGATCACTCATTTATTAAATTAAAATCAAAGTGTCTGGTTGGTTCATTCTTAGCATTACTGTCGAAAATAATTTTCATTATTAATCACCTAAAAATTAATTAAGCTAAGTGTCAAAATATTTTTCCAAATTAATTATACCCAATTAATCCATTAATAAATTTCATGCCTTAATATATAAGCCAATTCCATTCCACAAGAATAAATACTAAACATGATACAAATACTGAAATAAATGAGACTGGATAAAACATTCCAGTTCAAAGTCTAAAACCAAAGTATTATAATACTCAATCCAGCGGTAAGGAAATGCTAATAAAAAATAAATTTTTTGAAATAGTTAATCTGGAAGCGGGCGACACATGCCCTAAATGAAAGGTATGAACTAGGAATAGAATGAGGAGATAGCAACATCTAATATCAATAACCTACAACTTCCACAATAGCTGCAACTGGTCAAATGATCCACGTGTCTAAGTTTGGTGGTGACCCTGTAGCTGGACACCTAGTATAATATATATATATATAGAGAGAGAGAGAGCAAAAGAAAAGAGACATAACAAGAAACGAGTCAAAGCCCGATTTGTAAAAATAATTATTTTAGCAAGTATTTAAAACTGCAAAGATGCAATTATTATGTGCATGTTAGTTCTGAACTCTCACTTGAGATTCTCACTCCTCCACTAATGTGCACACCTAGCGTACGTCCAATCTAACCTAGTCATCTATAATATTTTCAACTAGGCCAAAGACATATACTACAAATATTAACCCGTAGGAGAAGACTCGTATCGCCTATACAATACGTTATTAAATAACTTACTCTAATTAACTATATTTTATATCCACTTTTTTGGTAGTAAATCCTTTATCCCTTTTAAGTTATGTTGTTTACCAATATTTACATATTTGTTGATTTCACACATTAAAATCATTCATTAACATATATATACATCCTGCCGCATCATCTCTCTCTCTCTCTCTCTCTCTATATATATATATATATATATATATATATATATATATATATATATATATATATACATACTAATCCTGCGCCCCTTGGTTAGGACCACTTGACGCAAATGCATACTCTGCTATTGTGTCCGTTGCATCGATCACTGCGTAAAGGAACAATCGGTTCGACGTCTCTCACGAACCATAAATCTCATAACACAAATATTGGAGGCGAGCATACTCACCAGCCAAATAGGTCACGCACATACCTACGCTCCCATTCAACCGTCAAAACTATCCTACATAACAGATAGCACGTATCCAAGTTCATATGCTTTGGGTACAAATCAAATATCCCCCCAATGGGTCACACAGGATAAGACTGTCTACTACGTGAAACCTCCTCTTGATAGCAAGCAGCGTAGGTATGCTATATACATAATAATTCAATACATAGGTACACTCACAACCTATTATAATTTTTAGGTATTCACACAACTAAGTATCATGTCTCATTCGTAGTATTACTTTCACTTAATACTCTCGACGTGTTAATAATTATGATTATGACCCCTCTCATAATTTTAAAAGGGTCATTCATCCCACATATGCCCAAGTCTTAAATCACACTTGCCTTAATATATCATCACTTCAAATCTCAGTGTACTTCATTAAAGTTCTTGTATTTCAAGTACCGAATGATGTCCTAGAGGTCCATAATTCAATTCTAGAAAATACAGCAGGCCGTTTCGGACCTATTAAGGAAACAATCCGGACCTTTTTTATAAAAAACGATCCGGACCTTTTAATGAAAAACGATCCAGACCCTTTTAAAGAAAAAATATTCGGACCTTTTAATGAAAATCGGTCCGAACCTATTAATAAAAAAACGATTCAGACCTATTAAAAAGCGGTCCGGACCTATGCTTGTAAAAAGATAGCCCTACCCAGATACGTTCTCTTCACTATTTCAACACCTACAACCTCTACAGATCATTATCAATCACCAATCAACCATTATAAATCAACTTCCTAACATGTTTGTATGATTTCCACTAATATAACATGAGTAAATCATCATCCATCATCATTATAATTCAAAATTCCCAAATTTCGATCATAAGAACCCTAGTTTCCCAATTTTTAATTATAGAACCTAACCAACCCAGATTTGTTCATCAATATAATTTTTCAATTTCGTGATTAATCCTCTACATACATGAAGGAATTAAACTACTAATCAAATCAGTCCATAATAAAAAATTAAACCTCCAATTTTCACCCAATTTCATATGTAATTCATGATCAAATTCACCTACACTTACATGAACATGGTTATTGCTAAAGGAAAGCAAGTAATAAATACTTGCCTCAAATTTTAATGTCTAATTCGGCTAATAATGTTGGTATAGATGCGTTTCTCACTTTTCGATCTACACGATGGTGGTGGTGGTTGTGCAAGGTGGTGTTAATTGGCCTTCCTCCTTTGGGATTTGCTCTCCCTCACCCTCTGTGGTTCTCTCTTGATTTCTGTGTAACATAACCCTAATGGAACTCCTATAACTGATATAATAATTATCTAATTTTCTTCCATTTTAATTCCCCAAAAATCCAAATGATAAAACTACCCCTATGGGGTGCCGGTAGGCCTAAAATTACCCTAGAGTCCAAATAAAATATTCGGGTAGAGTTTTTCGACTATCTCGACCCTTTTGGACTCAATAGCGCACTCGAAATTACCATATGAGTTATAAATTTTTTTATCTTTTTATTTCATACAATTAGTCCCGACACGGTTTACACATGCATCCTGACTTAAAATACCAATCTGTCGTATTTCGCACTCCGACAATTTATAAAAATTATATAAGTCCATATTACATATACCCACAGTAATAATCAAAGATTTTCATCAATAAGTATTAACCCTTAGCACGCTAGTTCATAATTATTTTAAATTCGGATTAATTAACAATTAAATTTCTCGACCTTTTTAATTTAATTAATCTAGCAATAATAATTAATTCCATAATTATTTAATATAAAAAAATTCGGGGTATTAGAGTGTGATGTATGGGTGATATAGGAAGCATGATCTATAGGAGCCTTGCTCTCTCTCTGTCTCTGTCTCTCTCTCTCTTCTCTCTAACTAACTATCTATCTATCTATCTATCTATCTATCTATCTATCTATCTATCTATCTATCTATCTATCTATCTATCTATCTATCTATCTATCTATCTATCTATCTATATATATCCATAACTAAAAATAGTGATATAAATGTGTATATATACACTTATAATGAGTGTATACACACACACACTCACACACCACATATGTTTGTATGTTTATAAACACACCATATATCAATATGTAAATCATACCATTTGAGTGAATTAAAATTGAGGATTTTGACCTAGGAGAGATATAGTGTTGAGTTGATGAGGGATAAGAGGGATATAGAAAAATAGGGCTGGAATAATGGTTTTAAGTTGGCCATTCTCGTCATAATTATCACGGTCCTTAATCGTAAAAGGACTGTGGTAAAAATTATCGCGTTTATTATCACGGTCCTTGACCTTGACAAAGGTTGGTCCTTAAGTAGACAAATCTCCTCCTTATACATCTAAAAATTGGAGCCTAGCTTAAAGTTTAACTTATCCAATTGGATAGCCATATCATAAAGCTTGGAGTATTACTTTTTGATGTCATACTCATCCTCTCCATTGTTACTAAGGTGTTCTCATCACAGGAACACATGAATTGTGATTCCTCACCATATTCCTCAACCTTATCTTGAATAAGGGAAGATTCAAAACTAGTTTCACCCAAGTCAAAATTAGCGGTAAGGCTCACGCGACGACTCATCGTGATCGGATTTAGACTCACTATCACTAAGGGTGGAATTTAATGCCTCTTTCTTACCCTCACACTTTAGTTTCCTGGGACACTCGAACGACCTATAGCCTACACCCTCACACTCATATCACCTACCCCAATCCTTACCCTTCTTATCTCGGCTACCCGAATTGTTTTAAATCTTATTAGTTTTATGCTTCTAAAAACTTTTAGATTTAAGAAAATTAGGTTTATTTATGAGAAATTTCTAATTTTTTTTAACTACAAGGGTAAAATATTCTTTCTCATTTCCAAATTTGTTATCGAAATCGGTTACATCCACCTTATGAATTTTGAGAGTTTTGCCATTTTTTCTTTTTCGACGGTCTACAATGTTATAACTCAAAAGTTTAGTGCAAACCTATGTGCTCCTCAACCTTAATCCTATCGACATTATAAAAAATATTCAAGGCTGTGACGTGTGATAAAAATCTAAGAGATAAAGATCTCAAAGTTTTATACACTACCTTATCATTTGAATTTTTTTATCCCTAATTAAAGCATGAGTTCACAGTATCAGACAATTTAGTCAAAACCCTCATTTTATTGCATCAACAACATCTCAAATTGAGTGGTGAGATTTTGAAGCTTTGATACACGTAAGGCATTGTTAACCTCGTTGGTAACTTTGAGTATCTCGCATACCTCCTTAGACGTTTCACACATCATAATTTGGAAAAACTCCTTCAGTGTAATCGCATAAAATAAATCATTAAGTTATAGAGAATCATAGTTATATAACCTATGATCATCCTCAATCCAACTCTCTACGGGTTGAGGGGAAATTGTGTCTCCTACTTTCATTATGGGATGTTTACCCCATTTTCTACTTAAGTTCAAATTTCATACGTGCTTTCCAATACGCATAATTAGATCCCTCAAATAAAGGTGGTTTAGATAAAGATTGATCTTGCATAAAAAAACTTCCTAGATTCATATATATATAAGTAAAAATAGATACGCTGCTCTGAAACTAGTTTGAAAATGCACAAGTCTCCCCATGGGTCAATAAAATAAATAAATTATTTCCAATTTTAATACCAATTAATTATTTATCTAAGGTCAATATATTAATTCAAATTATAATTAATTAAAACAAAGTAAATTTAGTGCAAATTAAATAACCGGCTTAATTTGTTCCTAATAAAATTAATTAATTCAAATTTATAATTTATTAATTAATTAATTAGGTCCAAATTTTATATGAGGTGGTAATAATTAATAATGATGAACAATAAATACCGCCACATAAATAGGAACATAGTCATTTAACGTGAAAACCTTCTTGGGAACACACGAACCCACCTCACACATAAGTCCACTAGTAAAAAAAGTCTCAGGAATTACAAAAGAACAAACACGACTTACAACCCTTGATTTGATCGCAACCACAAATCATTGTCGTTTCGAAACTTCAATTCCCACAGTATTAGTTCTTCCAATATCCACTACAACTTTCACATAACAGCCACAACCCTCAGACCTTACTATCCATCAATCTATAAAACGGATGCATCCGCTCGAATATCCATTACAACTTTGATTCCTATCTCTCCTTGCAAATGTGTCTTTAATCATAACCCAAGTTAATCGACCCACTGATCTAGAACCTCAGTAAGATTTGATCATTTGTTTCAAGTAAACTTTTCCTGTAGAATGTCGTTAAGGAAGGTAGTATTGACATCCATTTGATATAACTTGAGGCGCAGATGACATGCTATGACGAGTAGTAAGTGGACGAACTCAAGCCTAGAAATAGGAGAGAATGTATCGTCAAAGTCTACACCCTCGATCCGTATGTAGCCTTGAGTGACGAACCTAGCCTTATTGCGAACTATGTTACCATTCTCATCCATCTTATTTTTGTAAATCAACTTGGTACCCATCACATTAGTCACCTAGCCTTATTGCGAACTATGTTACCATTATCATCCATCTTATTTTTGGAAATCAACTTGGTACCCCTCACATTAGTCTCACTAAGTCAGGGGACTAACTCCCGGACATTATTTTTATGAAACTGAAACAAATCTTCTTGCATAGAGGATATCCAATGCTTGTTCTTGGGTGCTTCTTTCACATTTTTGGGCTATACTAATGAGGTGTAACAAAGATAGCTAACCACATTCTCAAGTTGATCAAGAGTCTTGACACCTAGTGTGGGATCACCAAGTATAGTGGAAGGTTTATAACTCATCCAAATCTTAGATGGAGGATACTCTAAATTAAGAGTGGGGTCCATTAAGGTAGTATGATGAGCGATAGGATTGTCACCAGGGGGTGCATCATCCTCACACTCGGGGTTAGGTTCAATAGATGTTGGTGGCTTATCGTCTCTAATCGTGACTTTTATTGACTCTATAACCTTAGAGCTTTCAAGGTTAAGCACCCTATAAGCCTTACTAGATGGTGAATAACCTAAAAATATTCCCTCGTCGCTTCGGGAGTTGAACTTTTCTAAGTGCTCTCTATCTCTCAAGATGTAGCAAATACTTCTAAAGACATGAATATACGATAGGCTGGGCTTCTTCCCTTTCCACAACTCATAAGGCATGCACAACATATGTGGATGAAGATATACCCTATTCACCACAGGGCATGCAGTACTCAACACCATTGCCTAAAAACATCTAGGAACTTTTCTTCCAGAAGTATGGTCCAACCATCTCTATAATCTTTCGATTCTTCCTCTCAACTATTCCATTTGGTCGAGGAGCATGAATGGTCAAAAACTCATGTTGATGGCCACTATATCACAATATCTATCCATCCAGGCTTCTCTAAATTCACTGTCATTGCCACTACACATCCAATTAATAGTGATATTGTGTTAGTTTGGTAGGATAAAGTACTTGGTTATTAGGAAGTCAACTGCATCGAACTTTTTCCTAAAAAATCCCACAATAGAGTATCTCAAAAAGTCATCGATCATCACGAGAATGTATCTCTTATAACTTAAATTCTTTGAATGAGTACGACCTATAAGATCCATGTGAATCAACTCTTAAACACATGTGGTTGTAATGGTATTCAACTTTCAATGGGGACTTCAAATTTGTTTTCCTTATTAGCAAGTTCCACAAACCGAGGAAGTTGGTTTCCTAAGTAATAGTAAGACATGAACTTGGTCCTTTTTAACTAATCCTTCAAGATGTTTAAAGTTCACATGACTTATATGTTGATGCCAAAGGTCCATAGAGGAGACCTTAGCATTTTTTCATACAAGGGAGGACATGGGAACGATTCTATAGAAATTATCTTCGGTCCTTACTCCTTGTAGTAAAATTTCACCGATTTGATCATATACATTACATTCGAACCGATCAAACTTTATCATAAAATCTGTGTCATACAATTAGCTTATGCTAATTAAGTTTACTTTCAAACCTTTTAAGCATAACACATTGTTTAGTTTAGGAAGTTCAAGAATCTTAACACATCCACGTCCTAAAATACTAGACATACTCCCATCTCCAAAGGTGATTTTGTCTTCCTTGCGATCCACAAGTTTGGTAAAAAATTATATGTCACCCTTCATGCACCTAGAGAACCCACTAAAAAAATACCATTGGTAAGTATTTTGAACTTTGAGAGCAACGTGAACAATAAGGGCCTTATTATCTTGCTTAGGTACCCAAGTGGTAGTAACCTTTTATTTTTCCTTATCGTTATTGGCTCTAGTCGTAGTGTTCGAAGCGTTCTCAAAAGGGATAGAAATCATTTAAAACTCTTTCATTAAGCTTTGAGAAGTAGTGACTAAGAACTCAACTTAATTTCTAAGACTAGAAAAGTTGCTATAGTGGTGCACGTGAGTGTGTATGTTAAGTTCTTCATGAGTTGTAGAAAAATTCCCTAAGGTGACCTCTCCTATTGCAGTGGGTGCAAACATAGACTTGCTTGGCTCTACCTTATTTTGATATCTTAGATTGAACTCTCTTTTGTGGTTTAAGTCGAGGCCCATAAGTATCTACTACAAATTTAGGAACTGTTTTCGGTGTGGTATGGAAAGTAAAACCTAAAGAAAAAGTCGGGGAACATCTTTCTAACCTTATTCAATGTATCCTCTATAATCTCCCAGACACATTTGAGATCTTTCTCGAGTTGGGATATAAGGTATTCAAGTTTCTTATGAGTCTCTATGGATGATTGAAGATCTCTCGTAAGACTAGCCATTTTGTTGGTCAATTCACCATTTTCACTCTCCACTAAAATGACTCTCTTTCTTTAAAAAACTCTCACCGAGGACTCTCTCTCTCTCTGTTGACTCTCTCAACTCCTTCTCTAAAGATAAAACTTTAAGCGTTAAACCTTTATTTTACCGTTTCATTTTAAAGGACTCAGCATAAAGTTTCGCTTAAGCACATTAAAGGTCACTCTCTCCCTCACTTAAAAAGTTATCTCCACCACTTTCATATAAATGACTAGACTCACTATCGAGGTCATTATGTTTAGCAATTTCCTCATCGGTGTGAGGCGTACTCGATATACTAACATGACTAGTTGTGAATGAGATGAAGTTACGTCCATGCGGTGGTTCATACCCATAATCCACCGACTCAACATCACTATCACTAAACGTGGCATTAAAGGCAACTTTACCTTTGCCTTATCTCTTTAATCGTGGAGTACACTCGTTTTCTTTATGACCCTTTCCCTCGCAGTCATAACATCTCTCTTCATATTTCTTAGGGTAATCTTTTCTTTATTTTTCAAAATATTTCTTGCCGGGTTTATATTTTTTTGTCTATCTCAAAACTTTTATTTTATTTGGAAGTATTTTCTTTTCTATGTTTGAGAATTTTTTTGAATTTTTTTACGAAAAGGGTGAGATCATCGAGATCAAAATCATACTCGGAGTCAGAAGAAACCTCCTCTTTAATTTTAGTTTGAACTTTTAAAGAAATTCCCTTTTCTTTAGACTTAAAACGTTTGGAAAACATGTCGATCTCATAAGTTTGAAGGTCTCCTATGAGTTCTTCTAACCTAAGCGTATCTAAAATTTCCAATGAATTAAGGACAGTAACCTTAAGAATAAATCGGGATGAAAAGGATCTCAAAATATTTTTCACTACACGCATCTCAGGAATTTTCTCACACAAATTAAAACTAGAGTTAACGATATGAGAAAATCGTGCACAAAATTCATCAAAAGGCTCAGAATCTAGCATTAATAATAGTCTCAAACTGTGTGATGAGGTTTTGAATCTTAGAAGCTTTCATAATATTAGTACACTCGTGAGTGAGATGGAAGGTATCCCATGCTTCCTTAGACGTGGTGCACGTCATGATTTGGCATAACTCGTCATGGGTGACAGCTCCAAAAATGGCACTTAAACCACATGAATTAACTTGACTCCATTTTAGTTCTGCCTCCGTTTAAGAGGTGATAGGTTTGGGACCTATGACATATCCATTGGTCACAGTGGGTGGTGTCCACCCTTTTTCACACACAAGCCGAATACACTCGTCAATCACTTTCAAAGTCGATCTCATTCGAGTTTTCCAATAAGCATAATTGGACCCATCGAAAATAAGTAGACTACTATACAAATTATCCATAAAATCTAAATTTTAAAGGATCACACAAAAATTTAGTGTAACCTGCTTTGATACCAATTTGAGAATGCAAGTTCGTATGGACAGTCCGTATATTAGGTTACGCATACATAAATTTAATTTTAACCAAATTTTATATTGATTAGCAATTAGGTGTGCATGCAAATTCCAAATTAAATTCTTAATCACACAAGCAAACAAAACATGTAAAAAAGATAAGAAAATTCCTTTCTTGTAAAACCTAGTATTCAACATTATAAAGAGTTTGACATAAACTAATTGACATACACACTATGTAGCTCTCGTAAATACAATGCGTCGGGTCTTCAAATATTCTACAGAGTGTGATGGATTTAAGCAATACTCACAGGAAGCGTTCTTCCCTCGGTATCTACCGATCATCCTCAGGATGCATGATCATATCTTCTTCAACCGTAGAGCCTCGACTCCACAAATCAGCAGTAGAGTATAACTCTACAAGGGTTTAATACAAGTGTATGGAAACTTGGCTTAGACAAACTCAATAAATCATTTATGGGATGAATGATTTGGAAAATAAAAGTGTTTTTCTACAACACAGATGAGAACTTTTGGTTTAGAAATTGAAAATTCATTTTGGCCAAAAGTCTTGAGAAAATCTGAACAAAACAGGTTTTTATAATAAAAAAATGAATTTTGAGGCAGCAGTCTCGTTTGAACGAAATTGACATCTCGTTTGAATGAAAATTCAAGTTTCGTTTCTAGCGAGATTAGGTCATGTTCGAACGATAACTCATTTTCGTTCGAACAAGAATTCTAATGATCTTTCAACGAAAGTGTATCTGTTAAATAAAGGATTCTCATTTGATGGTCGTTCGAAGCTCATTCTAACGAAAATCATATTTTGTTCAAACGAGATTAAAAATAAAAATAAAAATTTAAATCAATTTTATTAAGAAGCCTTGATTTAAAAAAAAAAGACATCCCAAAAAATAATTTAATTAAGAAATTAGAACCCCAACTCGTACACCTCCATAAAGTGCGGTGACAAATCTAACGACTTGAAATCCAAAAACTATTCTCGGTCACTAACATATATTCGAATGATTGTGAAGGCGTTGAAGATGTAGTGTTCAGTTTGAAACTCTGATTTGTAAGGAGATACGCCAAAAATAGCAAAAAGCCTAAGCTATGAGAAATTATAAAATCTCGCTCTTACAAGACTCACCAAAAATTTATTTTTCACACCTAAAATATCATGTTAAAAAATTTACCTAAATTTAAATCAACCAATTTTATGTTTTATCTTGTTAAAGAATGTGGATGACAAAAGATAGAGAATAAGTAAATAAGATCTTAACAACATATGTACGAGGACAAAAACTCACTAACGAGAAAACCTCGGGTCACTACAACAATCTCACTAAACTTATTAAAGACGTAAAGAGGGAACTAACGAGACTTACACTCCTGCCTACGCTAACTCACACCTTTGCACTTTTTTCACTAAATTGTAGCAAGTTGGAGACTCCTATTCGTCGATGGACAATCTCAACATCATAATGTCATGACACACGTCAACAACATTGCACAAGCCTTTATCTTCGAACTTTGGAGATCACACTTGATTAGAATCCCAAAAGAGAACCTTAAATATCAAAATACTTTTTGTTAGGAGAAAAACCCAAAGTGTATAGAAAGTTTGTTTTATGAAAATGACATCTTGATTAAAAATCTTCGTCTTATTTTATATTAATCAACCTCTAAAAAGAAAGGTGATTAAATAGAAAGAAGAGAAGGTGGAAAAAATGAACTATGTTTTGAAAACGTGTTCACTCTTTTTCACAAGTGTCTTCTTATCTCCTTATAAAGGGAGAAGAAAAGGATATACATTAAAAGACTCTCTTGATAATTTTCTCTTAAAGATATGAGAGATGATTTAAACTGAAGAGCATTGATTGTTTAAATAAGGAAAATCATATAAATGGGGTTTCCAATTACCAAGACAAGCCAAATGACATATATCTTACACAAGCATATGTGAGAGAGAGTGG
This sequence comes from Sambucus nigra, assembly GCA_949130495.1. Classification (NCBI taxonomy): domain Eukaryota; kingdom Viridiplantae; phylum Streptophyta; class Magnoliopsida; order Dipsacales; family Adoxaceae; genus Sambucus; species Sambucus nigra. Next base: position 501,481,017 of record OX422211.1, on the reverse strand, counting down.
TTGGTGACTACTAAGTCTAATTAATGGCCAAATTTTTTTTTTGTACAAATATCTAGAACATCTCCAAAAATATTTATGAGAGATTCTTTGATCTGTACATGTCATCAGAGGTGTCACTGCCGAGCATCGTTGTAGGGAACGTGCCACGATCCAAGTCGCGCATGTATTCAAAGATATTTTAAGAGACCTTTAAAGGATTTGACACCCAACAAGGGAAGTATCGCTGCAGTGAAGGTGTCACTGCAACAATGCTTTAGCGATAATCTACTCATGACGAGTTTGAGAGTTTTTGTCAAAAGAGCTCATTCCATTTTTACTTTGGCGAGGCAAATTATCACTGCAGCGAAATTGGTCAGATTCACTCAATTATACTTGTTTTATATTTATTTTAAACATGGGTATACAAGCAAGATCAAGGTAGTAAAACCTCGAGATTTACACACACGAAAATTTTTCACCAAGATGTTTCGAAAATAATTTTATAAAAACGCTTGATGTGTGTGGGGAAATTCTCCAATTTACCTTTTATCCAATAATGTAATACTTGAGATAACAAGGATGATAAAAAATTAGCTTCAAGATCTTAAATATTGATGAAGCTTTTTGAAGAGGTAAATAAGTAACCCAAAGTGTTTTGGTCAACCGGAGTAAGACAACTATCTCTGAGGGCACAAATGAGTATATGCATATTTTACAATCACTACTTTGTTTTATTGTTTGTATGGTTAATCTTGTTGATCATTTGACTCATATACTTATATTCTACCACCCCTCCAAGTATATCTAAGGATGAGAGGAAGAAAATTATTGGGTAAAGCTCTGATATAGTTTTGGGATTTAGCTATGACAATACCAACTTCGCGTACATCTCTTCATCTTGGGTTTAATTTTGAGCATATGGATTTTTTTTATGTGTTATCCATGTTACTTAATTTCATTTGAGGATCTAGTGATTTAATATTTAATTTAACTTTGTCGTGCGAGTTGGTGATTTAGATTGTTGGATTTTAGATATCAAACTTTGGAACATGATTGTTATGGATTTATTTTTATGATGGATTTATTGTAAGCCGACGAGCTAAACTTATTAAATTTTTTAGTGTATTTGAGATTTTGTTTTAATTTTTTAGAATTTTTTAACAACTGGTTGCATGAATCAAGAAAGATAACCCAACCGATATTTTTTAAATAGTAGAGAAGATTTAATTGTTTTAATAATGATAATTTACTCTTAGTGTTGTACGTCGGTGTATGTTGGGGCTTGAGATTTAAATTTACCCTTTTTGGTACCCTTGGACCTTAAGGACGGATTAGGTTTCGTAGTGCCATAACTTCAATTGGCTTGGAAGTAAAAATACTCAAAAATCTATTGTTAGTTTTGAATTATATGCAAACGCACTTATTTTGATAAATTGAGTTTTAAAGACTCGTTAACTTAAATTGGCAGTAAATAGAAGTAGCACAATAGTTTTGTACTCTTATTATTAATTTATACTCCCTTCATCATAGATTGAGAGTCTATATGTTTTTATGGTGTAGATTAAGGATACACTTAATAAATGGACAAGGTAAACACATTTTCAATATTGTGAAATTTGGTTCATTGATTATGTTAAAAAAGCGAGACTATTAATTTTGAACAACTCAAAAATGAATAGCGAACTCTTAATTTGGAACAATAATATATAAAAGAGAACGTGTGGCCTTCGTCTTTACATATTTCGGATGTATTGATCTTAATTAACATGTATATTATCCAAATCTAATAAATTACCATTAAATTAATGAAAATTTTAGATTACAATCAATCCTGACGTTCGTTTATTAAGAAACACCCATAATAAACATTTCAAACTCTAGAGACCCGTGAGTTATATTAGAAAACATAGGCTAGCACTATGGGTAGATCTACTACTTGTCCCGAGTGGTTATGGCTGCACCCACTAAGTTTTCAGACTTTTTTCCATATATGATTACAAAAAGGAGCCTCAATGTAAGCTTTTGAAACGAAAAATAACTAAATATGCCTTTCCAAAGCTGAGGAGAAAAAATTTAATTATTTATAATTTAAAAATGTATCAAATATCCTTCTAGCTTTTAAATCCCCCCCCCCCCCCCCCCCCTCTTTAATTCCTGAAAAAAAAACTCTTTTCTCTATCGGCCGCTCTAGCATCCCCCTTGTGACGACAAATCTCTTTCGCAAATGCTCCCATTTTTCAACTTGCTTAATTATTGAATATACCAGTTGTATTGGTCGTGAAACCGCTAAGTTTTGCTTCTCTCTCCTTTCATTTATTCTAATTATGTCACCATTTCGACAATTCGTGACTCTAGTGTGTGTGTGTGCGTATAATTAAACAAATTTGTGCAAGGTTGGATTGTAGGTTTGAACACCAAAAGTGTTTTTATCGAGAGAAGACATGGTAGAATTGCAAATAACGCGAGCTTTATTGAAACTATTTGTTGAAAACTATAAATATTTGTTAAAAGATTCAAAACTAACGAGTATTTGAGATTCAAAACTCTCATTTTGCCGAAATATTTGTTTGTTATTTTTTATTGTTTAAAACTATAATTTGGTAAAATATGCATTTGCTAAATTTGAATTTGCGAATGTTGTAACTATAATTGAGGAAATATTTATTTGTTTGTGTATTTTTATTTGCTGAAAAATTATCGGTTAATTAGGTGTAAAAATTAACTTCAAAATTTCCAGGGCTAAAACATTGCTAAATAATTAAAAATACCCCTACAAAATTGCTTCTACCACTTATCAAAAATCTTGAGTCCACCACTAGCTAGCAAAATCCCCTCTCAAATAAAACAAACAAACATGGGGTACAAGTGTAATTTTCAAAATTTAGTTAAGTTTTGTCGATGAGCAAATGGTGGAACTAAAAGTTTCCCCTCCTTCTCATTCAGTACTTTTCTTGGTCAGCCACAATTTTTGAAATTTAAAAGAATATTTTTAGAGACGCAATGATTTCTTAAATTTTTTGCAAAAGTAACTAATGATTTCAACAGATATTTTAGGTGGTGTAGATAAGCTCCTGGACCTAATTTAAACAACTTCCTACGACTCTAGGTAAATTATCCACGTGGTTATTAATCCTCATCATCAAACAATTTCTGTTATTTAAATAAATATTATGAGTGATTTTTTTTTTTTTTTTTTATCTTTGAATGACTGGTTACGTGTATACGTAACTTAAATTGTCCATAACGAAAAGATCTGCAATACACTATCCAAATCCCTTATTTAACAAGACTCCTATAAGAGGACTTATCAGCAACACTAATAACTATAGTTTTCAAATACATTTATGTTAATCAAGTTGTAAAATCATGTTTGGATAGATGTTTTGGTTATTTATTTTTTGAAAAAGATTCTGATAGAACACTCATTTCCGTAAACATAAAAAAAAGACGTCTCAAAAACAAAGAATAATAGCACCAAACCAAAACATCTGACAATAAAAAAAAATATATAGAAATGAAAACGAAAACTAAGAACTTTAACTCACCAAAATAAAAACGACATCTATGTAATATCAAAAACATTTGAACTAGTTTATGTGTATAAAGAATATAGTAACACGTGAAGTGCAAAGGCTTAGTCAAAATTGTTTGGCCATTCCCATGATGGTTTTATAAGCAAGAGTATTTCTTAGTAGTTTCTTGTTTATGTTTGATGCTTTGGTCAAACTCATAGTACCCAAGTGGGCCTTATTTCCCCATGCTTTATCCATGGACATAGACATTAGTGTTGACCTCTGCTTAGTATTAAAATAGAAAATGCAGAAAAGTTCGTAGCATAGTAAACTCATTGGTGTCGTTACACGTGACAATTTCAAGTCTTAAAAGTCTATAATTTCAAACGTGTAGGAGTGGTTTTGGGAATCCAATTCCGTGATTTGTAATTAGATTTTCTTTTAAAAAATGGAGTTTTCAAACGAATCATAAGTTTAAACTTGATACAAACCCAAACGTGACTATAAGTCATATCCAAAATGAATTTGAAAATCTGAATACGAAATGTGTTTGTTTTATGTTAGAAGAATGAACCTAGCAAATGTATTTAATCATATTCGGAGATATGCAAATATAAATAAAAATAAATGTTTAATTTTTTTACAAGACATGAACAATAATCTAGAATCAATTATAACAACTCATGTATGTTAAAAAGGATATTTAATCTCATATGGGTTCATATCTAACTATGCCTACAAAAAGAATTATAAGGACATGTACAAGGACGGATTTACATGTACAAAAAGAATTATAAGGACATGTAAAAGGATATTTAATCTCATATGGGTTCACCTGGGTACGTTATATTGCTCGTCCACTCATGGTATCGTCTACAGATGTCTTGACCACAGTCGAGTATGGGGTTGTTGATGGAGCAATTGACCTTAATCGTGAAACTAACAAGTGAGGTCTCGGCTTAAGGAGCTCAGACCGAGGTTGTCTAAGTTGGTCGACCCCTGGTGTTGGTTGGGATATAGGACGAAAGATGCCCTTTGTTGCTCTAACTCCTTCTTGGGGTCTCGGCCTATTGAATAGCTGAGGTTGCACATACGAGGTGACCTTGTCTTGGATGAGTCCTGACCCATGAGCTGGTTCACAAGCTCGGCTGTTTGGAGTGATGCGGTCTCGTCCAGAGATAAGGTTATATTTGGGCATATTAATCACCACTAGCCCTCAGTTACCCATGTGAAGAGGTGATTGGGGGGTATGAGTCAGCATTATCCCTTGATGAGATGTCTTCTAATGCATCGGCTGGATACATCTTGACATGTAAGAGGGTGACAGATGTCACAGTTCTGGTTGAGTAGCATTTTTCCCAAGTCTGATGTGACGACTGAGCGCATTAGACTTTCTACCTTCAAATGATGACTTATTTTGGGAATTGCGCCTAATCACTGGCCTAATATTTAAACCCCAAAATTTTCTCTTTCCTCTTTATCTTCTCCAAGAGCTCCCTCCTATTTTCTCTCTCTAACCTTCTGCACTTCCTGCTACTTGCTCCTCCATTATCTTCGTTTAAGCACTCAACTCTTCCAGGTACCCTTCTTCTTTTTCTCATTTCAGTCCTTCTTATTCATTTAGAACTAGCTCCATCTTGCTGCCTTTTTCATATCTGGTGAAATTTGCATTTCCGACGAGCTTGAGAGTATTTTCAGGGAGGAGTTCAGCCCCTTTTTGGGATGTCCTAGGTGGTAGATAGGGGCATGATAGGGTTTTAAGGTTTTTCAAGTTTTTCCAAATTTTTCAGGTAAGCTGCAATCATCTTCTCCGGCGAGATCTTCAAACTTTTCTTGAAGTTCTTTGATGGGAACCTTTCAACTTCCTATTCAATCTTTAGTCAACCTTAGTCAATGCTTTAAGTTGTTTGTGCCTTTCCCTAATTTTTCTCAAGTCAAACGTCGGCCTTTGATGTTAAGAAATCTTAACAAGTTAGCCAAGGAGTTTCCCAGTGTCAGAGATAAGTGTTTCGAACATATTAGGAGGATATATCCTGAAGAGGTCAAGAGGCGTAAGGTCGAAGAGTTCCCCCTTTGTCCTATTTATCCTCCCCACTTGGCTATCGTCTACCCTCAAGTCTCTGAGACCTACAATCCCCCAGTTGTTGAACCAAGTGATCCCATGTCTATGTCGTCCTCATCTCTATACGACCGAATGTCAACATCTGAGGCGGTCGAGAATGTGGATTCATTTGAGGAGGCAATAGATTATGCTGCATCCCATACTAAGGGGTCTGATGTAGATGAGGCCACTTCTCGTGTCTCTTCTTGTCAGAGAGCTAAGGCCTCAAATCAATCTGAATCTGTTCAGATTCTTGAGCCTAATGTGGCAATTCCATCCTCTGTGGATGAAATTCCTTTAACATCTGCAATTGAGGCCAAGTTTGAAGAAAGATTCCCTAGTGGTTACCCAGGTGTTGATGTAAAAAATTAGATCGCTCTAATTATTCAATCACAGATAAATAAAATGAGACAAAGATTTTTAAAGTGGTTCAGCCTTATATGAATGGCCTACGTCCACTGTTATGTTATTGCTGAGTGTTTGGGAATTCTCGATTACAAGTGCTCTCAAGAAATTCCGATCCCCCTGAATGAGGGTGATACAAGGTATTTATAGCCCTTAGGCTGTACATGAAAGGGTTGATACATTAAATGATATACATATGAAATGGTAATACATTTAATGCAGCGTGTGTGTCAAGATGATAAACATTCAATGAATAATTGAACTGTTGATTATCTGGCAGTTTATGTTACGACCGAGATGCAGCTCGGATCGCCTTAGTTCCTCGGAGCGCTAGAGTACCTCGGAGTGCTGAAGCTCCTCGGTGTGTCCTCGTTGCTCGGAGAGAACATGAGTTGGTCGGGGAAATGAACTTCCTCATTGCTATTATGCCTAGTAGATTGACACGTGTCTTCATATCATTCGTCCATATCAGCATATTAATTTTGGTATCAACAGAAGCCCCCAATGTTTCATATTTCGAACTTTGAGGAGTATGGAACATTCTTTCTCGGTATAAGGCGATATTAAATGACTTTCCTGGGTTCTAGGAGCCTTTTCTTCATATTTGAATTTCTTTCAAATTCACAGAATCCGCCTTTTTCGAATTTGTATGAGTGCTTCGATCTTCGTGAATTTTTGTCCTTTTAGCCGCCAGTGGCGTATTAGTTTCTTTTGTGTAATCATTTCCTTCGCAGCTTCCCAAGGTAAAGTATTTAAACTTCTTTGGTAACCATACCGTCTTCTACCTTTTCCAATTTTCTGCATTCAAGCTTTCTGTTCTCTCTCTCTCCTTTGTGCATTAATCTTTTCCTTCGCTAGTTGTCAGCTCTTCCTTTTTCCTGTAAGATTCTCTTCTTTTCTTCTGTATTTCTTTTATTCACTATGGTTTATATTGTGGAGTCTGTTGAGAAATTCCGTTCCGATTTTTCCATTCCTTCCTGGGTAACTCTGGAGGTTCTTTCCGAGACTTTAGATTATTTTCGATTGGCTGAGGGACATTGGTTCCCCAGTCTATTCATTGCTGAATGTGGATTTTCTTTTCCGCCAAATCCCTTATGCTTAGAGTTCTGTCAATACTTTGACGTTGTTCCTGCAAAAATAGCCCCCAATTCATGGAGAATAATTAATGGGGTGTATAAATTAAATCTAACTCATGGAACTCGTATAGGGATTCCTGAAATTATGTTTTGCTATAGATGGGCTATTTTAGATAATGTGTATTATTTAAAAACTAGGTTTTTAAATAGGGCTCTTGTAGTTAATCTCCCTGATGCAAATAGAGATTATTTTGAACATGGGGTGGTGATTAAAAATTGGCAATAGGCCCCCTTGGTTGGAGATGCAGTATACCAGGGTCCTAAATGCCCCCTCATATGGCAATGGGATAGGTTTATTCTCATTTTCCTTTACTTATGAAATTATGCTTTTATCATGTTTGACAAAATGTACGACTGATATCTCATTATGTATTTATTTGCAGTTGATAACAAAAGAAAAACTCCAAAAGAATCAGAGGTTAATATTAAGCATCTGAAACTTATCTGGGGTTTGCATAAGAACGTTGCAGACAAGCACATCAGGTCTGTATCATATTTGCTGCAGTATAGGAGCTATACGACTTCTTATACTGCTCGTCCAGTTGAGCCAGCCTCCACTCTAGAGGATTCTTCTTCAGATTCTCACATCCCTTTAAGTCAAAGAATGGGCAGGAAAAGAGCTCCTCCTGCTCTATTTGATGACACTACTTCTGCTGCTGAAGCCGAGAAAAGCAAAATTGATGTCCCAGAGGGGACTAAGAAGGTGGATGTTGCGCCTTCCAAAGCTACCGAGAAGCCCCCAGTGGCTCCGAGCAAGAAGGTTGCTTCTGTGGAGATGACTGCTATCTCTCCGACCAAGAGCTCTTCCTTGGTTGAAATTGCTGAAGTTCCTTTGAGGAGATTGAGGAAATCATCCTCAGTCAATTTGGCTGAAACTGCCAATCTGACTGAAACCATCTCTTCTCTACCAGCTGGTGGTGTTGGTGTTCCAACCATCATTCCTCCGAGCTCTGCCATGAGCTCGGTAAAAACTTGGATCATACCCGAGGTCCAAGGAATTGATGAAAAGATTTCTAGGGATATGCTGACATCCCTAGCTACCCGTCACCTTGCTTCAGTAAATTTCTCACACTCTGAATTTCCTTTCTTTCTTTGAATACTTGTATTTTTTTACTGATTTGTCACTTTGTCCCTTGTTTAGCTGGTGAATTGTTTTAACAACATCGTGAAGAAAGATGAAACAATTAAAGCTTCCAGTTCCTCGTCGGGGGTAGAGGATGCTTTGATGGGTTTGACCCAATTCTTGAAGGAGTCTCGTCAGCAGTATAATGAGGACAAAGTTGTCTGGGAGAAAAAGTTGTCTATAGTTGAAGCTGAGAAGGTGAAGTTGGCTGAGACCTCCAAGAATTTAGAGAATAAGGTGAAAAGTTTAGATATTGAGCATAAAAAATATGACGATAAGATCAAGAACTGTGGAGAGCTTGAAGATAAGCTGAAAAAGGCAGAGGAAGAGTTGACCGTTCTGCGAGATATCAATCGCCAAAAAGAAGAATTGGAAGCGAAGTTAAAGACTGCCGAGGATCTTCTATCCGAGAAGCTCTCCTCGGAGAAACTGAAAAGAAAACTTGCAGTTAAAAAGTCCTTCAGCGCTGGCTGGGATAAAGGATGGGACAAAGGGATTGTTGCTATGACATCCCAAGTACAATACGGGAAGTTGAAATACTTCCGAGATGGCTGGGTAGCTGCCCTGCAGGAATTAAAGATCAAAGACGACTCTGAGCTATTTCAGCTACACCTCCCTGGTCCTCCCCCACCAATTGTAGAAGAAGAAGAAGAAGATGAGCCCATTTCTGATGAATCTTCTATGGCCATGGGTGATCAAATCCCTGCCTCTCTACCTTCTGCCAACGAGGACATTTCTTCCATGCCTCCTCCTCCTGAGAAAATTTCAACTCCTGCTGATCAAGCTGCTGTTACCACCGAGCAACCAAGCTCCTCGTCCCAGCCTCCTGAGAAAGTCTTGGGAGACAAGGAAAAGGTGTGAAGTTGTTCGGTATCATTTCTATCTTTTATTATTTGTAATCAAATAATGTAATCTTTTTGTGATCTAATAAAATTCATCTTTGTTCATCTCTGTTGTTGATGATTTGTTTTTGTTGACTGTTATCTTCTCTTCATTATTAGTTTGTGGCTAGAATGGAACTGATATCTGCACATGATACAAAGCTGATGCAGCAATGCCACGAATATTATAAAGCTGGTCATACAGACCTTAGTACATCAGAAATTGCTGACATCCTTGGCCATGATGCTTCAGAGCAAGCAATTAAGGCTTATCGGTACTTGAAGGATTTACTTGACCGAGCTGTGGCCAACAACGTGGCCTACTATGACTTGATTGAGGAGCTTCATTATTCCTTAGAAGATCTCCAAGGTCAGCACAATGAATCAATTACTTTGATGCACAAGGAATATGAGAATAGGTATCAACAGCTTTCTTCTGAGACAGGTCACAAAAAGATCATTGCTGGGTACAATATTAGGGAGAGAACCCTAAAAGGTGAAGTTGAGGCCTGCAGACAGATCGCCGAGCTTCTAGAACAAGAGAACAACAATTTGCAGAAAAATTTGGCGCAATACGAGTCTGCAGCTTCATCCTCTGCTGCCTTGGTACCGATCAATCATGAAGGAGTCTCCTTCTTAGAGGTTGAAAACGCCAAATTAAGGCAAGAATTGGATTCTTTAAGAAAGTCTGGTGTTTCTGCTACTGCTCGGGGACGAAGAAGAATGTCTCATGGGTGAGGTAGAGCTGTTCAAAATGTTGTCGGGGAGCAAAATTCTCCACCTGATCGGAGTCGATCAAGAGTTCTCAGCCGTAATGTTGAAGAATCTCGTACTTTGTCAACATTGGAAACCGGAGCGTACCAACTGAACGCCAAAGACCGGGCTTTGTCTGAAATGTCCAAGAAAAACCTATCCTTGGAAGATCAAATTACTGCAACGAAGTCTGCTTTACATACCAAGGACCTTTTCGCCAAAAACCTTCATGAACAGTTGGATAGATTAACCTTCTAATTCCATAAACAGCCCAGGGAATTTTGGATGGATGGATACAATGAAGCCCTTTGTCACTTGGATGCTCGTCTTGAAAGTGCCAATAACGAAGGTTATACACAAGGATGGTTGAACTCCCTGGGTGTGTTAAAGCTGGAGCAGGGCCATTTCTTATGGGATTATCATGCTCCCGGGCTACTAGACTTGCCTGTACCGCCTTATAAACTTGACATGGAGTGGATCCCAGCTCGTGCCATTCCTCGGAGTTTAATTTCAAAATACCTTGGCGACTATAGTCTTCATTCTCAGATTGAATTATCTCGTCCCGAGCATCTCTTGGATACACCTTCTGTAATGAACGTCAGAATGCTCAGAGATATTAATTTCATTAATTCTCCTCTTTGCCTGGAGTATCCTCCTGCTGGCGAGGAGCCTGTTTCAAAAGCTAAAGGAAAGAAACCAATAGAATAGGTTTTTCAATGTAACAGTTAGCACATATATGTAGCTTGTAATTTATTTTGATTTTTAATGAAAGACTTTCATTTTCTGTTTGTAAATCTGTATTGTTATTCTTTTGTGCTTGTTAAACACTTTATATTTGTGCATATGTATCTGTTAAAAAGATAACAATTTTGTGCTGTTCATCAACCAACTTAGTAATAAACAATTACAAGTATCAAAAAATGTTGTTCGATCACTTAATAATAAAGTGATAAGTATAAAATGTTTAAAATGTTTCCAACCAACCAAGGTTGTTAAATAGTGTTTGTCGACCAACTACAGTTGATGGGTTTTTATCTCAATCAACCATTATTGGTAAATAAAATGTGTCCGACCAACCAAGGTTGATAATTTATCCTCGTCGACCAAGTATAATTGATCACCGACCAACTATACTTGGTTCAGTTTGGAATTCTTGTATTTTCTGGAATGATTTTACCTTCCGACCAATACCAATATAAATTGGCATATTTTGTTTCTTAACCAGCCAAAGTTGGCATTTTTAAGACTGTTGTTCTTGCCCTCTTACCAACCGGAGTAGGTCATGGGTTTGAACTATCGGGTTCTTTCGAACTATCTTGTCCACAAGATCTTTTACCAACCGAAGTTGATCACGCAAGTGTACGCCTCCTAACCAAAGGAGTATATCATTTGTTCTCGCTATTTTACCAACCGAAGTTGATCACGCTCGAACTATCAGGTTCTTTCGAACTATCTTGTCCACAAGCTCTTTTACCAACCGAAGTTGATCACGCAAGTGTACGCCTCCTAACCAAAGGAGTATATCATTTGTTCTCGCTATTTTACCAATCGAAGTTGATCACGCTCGAACTATCAGGTTCTTTCGAACTATCTTGTCCACAAGCTCTTTTACCAATCGAAGTTGATCACGCAAGTGTACGCCTCCTAACCAAAGGAGTATATCATTTGTTCTCGCTATTTTACCAACCGAAGTTGATCACGCTCGAACTATCAGGTTCTTTCGAACTATCTGTCCACTAGTTATCTTACCAACCGTAGTTGGTCACGCTAGTGTACGCCTCCTAACCAAAGGAGTATATCATTTGTTCTCACCCTTTTACCAACTGGAGTTGGTCGTGGGTCTGAACTATCGTCTTCTTTTTGCTGTTGAGCAACGTAGTGTACAACACTAGTATTCCCCGAAAAACTTTCAAACAAATGAGAGAAAAATGGTGAAAACATCATCGTTTTATTCATATTGATGGGACTGTTGTACATTTTACATCATTGATAATACTTGCGAAGGTGTTCAGCATTCCAAGCATTCTTGAATTCCTCTCCTTCTAGAGTTGCTATTCGGTAAGTTCCTGGTCGGACAACTTCTGTAACTCGGTAAGGTCCATGCCAGTTGGCTTCAAGCTTATTGTGCTTCTGAATGACCTTCTTTAGCACATAATCCCCTTCTTTTAAGTCGTATTTCTTCACCCTTTTGTTGTAGAACAGAGCTGTGCGTTGTTGGTAAGCATCATTCCTAATGGATGCCTCTTCTCTAACCTCCTCTAGCATGTCCAAATCTAATCTTCTCATCAAGTCACTGACTGGGGAATCGAAATTTAGCACTCTGTGTGTTGGGAGACCCAACTCGGCAGGTATTACAGCCTCACTTCCAAATGGCAGCATATATGGTGATTCTCCAGTCGCTGCTCGGGGAGTTGTTCGGTAAGCCCACAATACTGATTGTAGCTCATTAATCTAATTAGCTTTAGCCTCACTTAGCCTCTTCTTCAAGCCATTTAGTAGCGTTCTGTTTGTCACCTCAGTCTGCCCATTGCTTTGAGGATGACCTGGTGCTGAATGAGTCTTCAGGATGTTTGATTGTTGACAATAGGCAGCAAACTCTTCGTTGTCGAATTGTGTTCCATGGTCTGTGATGAAGACATGAGGGAGACCGTATCGACAGATGATATTATTCCAGACAAATTGGTATACCTTCTCATACGTCATGTCGATAAGGGGTTCAGCTTCTACCCACTTAGTAAAATAGTCTACTGCGACGATGAGGTACTTGAATCTTCCTCGGGTGGTCGACAATGGTCCCACCAAATCAATTCCCCACATGGCGAATGTCCAAGGGGAAGTTATGGGTGTCAACAATGCTTGTGGAGTTCGTCGGATGGAGGAAAAACGTTGGCACTTGTCACATTTCTTAGCATAGGCTATACAATCTGCCCTCATCGTCGGCCAGTAGTATCCTTGAGTCATTACCCTTTGCAAAAGTGTTCGACCTGCTACATGAGCTCCACAAGACCCTTCATGAATCTCTTCAATCAATTCTTTCACTTCGGAGGGATGTACACATCTCTGCAAACCTGCCATAATTCCTCGTCTATATAAAATACCATTAGTTAATACATACCGAGCAACTTTATACTTCAATTTCTTGGCAGCGAGCTTATCCTCTGGCAATCCTCCTTCTTCAATATATGCCCTGATGGGATCCATCCAAGATGGTCCTAGATCAAGGGTAATAACATTCATCGTCAGGTTTTCATCTATGCTCCGACTTTCCAGTACTTCAATTGGTATCGTTCTTCGCAGTTCGGTACGAGTAGCTGATGCTAGTGGGGCCAGTGCGTCTGCTTGTGCATTTTTTATTCTGGGTATTCTGATCAACTGAATGGCGTCAAATTCTGCCAGCAATCCCATCACCTTTGCATGATACTTGATCATTAATTCCCCTTTAACCGCATATGTTCCCATCATCTGATTCACAATTAATTGAGAATCACTGAATACCATCACTTGTTGTGCTTCCATGATCTTTGCTAGATTAAGACCTGCTATCATGGCCTCATACTAAGCCTCATTATTGGAGGTTTTGAATTGAAATCGCAAGGCATATTCTATATCAATCTCGTCTGGGGTTTTCAAAACAATCCCTGCTCCACAACCCGCTGTGCAAGATGACCCATCTACATACAATCTCCATGTAGGTAACTCGTCTTCAAATTTCTTATCCAATAGAGTTCCTCGATGAAATATCTGCTGTTCTCTTCCATCCTCCCCTGTTAATTTTCGCTCCTCATCGATCATTTCTTCTCGCCCTTTTACCAACCGGAGTTGGTCTGGGTTTGAATTTGATGATCTTTCTACATCCACAAGCCCTTTTACCAACTGGAGTTGGTCCGGACTTATGTCTGTTGATCCTGTAACATCCACAGGTTGGTCAGTGAGCAACTTTTTTTCCTCGGGGGTATCAGGATATGTAAACTCTGCTATAAAATCTGCTACAGCTTGCCCTTTCAATGATGACCTTGGTTCATACTTAATATCATATTCACCGAGCTCTATTGCCCAGTACATCAGTCTCCCTGACTTTTCTGGTTTATGAAGGGCTTGTCTTAATGGCATGTCGGTATACACGATGATGGTATGGGCCTGGAAATATGGCCTCATTCTTCTACTTGCTTCAATTAATGCCATTGCCAATTTTTCTAACTTTAGGTACCTGATCTCTGCACCTCGGAAAGCCTTACTTGTGTAATAAATTGTCTTCTGGACTCCATTCTCCAATCTGATCAATGTCGAGCTAACTGCATTCTCTGATACTGCCAGATACAAATACAACTTCTCTCCTGTTATTGGCCTGGACAACAATGGAGGTGCTCCCAAATACTTTTTCAAGTCTTGAAAGGCCTTCTCACATTCATCACTCCACTCAAATGTTTTTCGAAGTATTTTGAAGAATGAGAGGCATTTATCCGTTGCTTTTGACACAAATCTGTTGAGCGATGCAACTCGTCCTGTAAGACTCTGCACTTCTTTCTTTGTTGTTGGAGATCGCAACCCTAAAAGAGCTTTGATTTTATCTGGATTTGCTTCAATGCCTCGCTGGTTGACAATGTACCCGAGAAACATTCCTTCTCGTACTCCAAATGTGCACTTCGTCGGGTTGAGCTTCATCTGGTATTTATCCAGTTGATCAAATGTCTGAGCTAAGTCAACTCGATGATCTGCAGCTTTCTTGCTTTTTTTAGCATATCATCGACATAGACTTCCATGTTGCAACTGATTTGTTCGGTGAAAACCTTGTTCATCAGCCGCTGGTATGTCACTCCTGCATTTTTCAAACCAAAAGGCATAACATTATAGCAATAAGTTCCCCTAGGGGTAATAAAAGAAGTACTTTCCCTGTCTTCAGGTTTCATTTTGATCTGGTTGTAACCAGAGTAAGCATCCATGAAGCTGAGCAGCTCATGTCCCGAGGTAGCATCCACTAGTTGAGTAATTCTGGGCAATGGAAAATGATCCTTTGGGCATGCCTTGTTAAGATCGGTGAAATCAACACACATTCTCCATTTATTGTTTTTCTTCTTTACCATCACCACATTTGCCAACCAGTCTGGATACTTTACGTCTTCAATGAATTGGGCTTTCTGGAGCTTCTCGACCTCCTCTTGTATAGCCTGATTCTTCTCGGGGCTAAATACCCTTCTTCTCTTCTTTACAGGCTTGATCTCCTTATTCACATTGAGCTCATGACATAAGAAGTTTAGATCTATTCCTGGTATGTCTTCATGATTCCACGCAAAAGTTTTCTTCCTGTTTCTCAAGAAAGTTATCAACTCCTGTTTTATTGAAGCATCCAACGTAGAACCTATCTGGGTTACCCGTTCAGGGTGCTCGTCGTCCAGAATAATATTTTCTGTAGATTCCACCACCTGTCCTTTTACAAGTTGGGATTCATCTCTGGGATCGAGAGTTTCAATCTCTGTATCTTCTTCCACCTGGTAAGTTGTAGTCTTTTTTCTTGATTCCTCAAGCTCCTCTTGTTCAGCAGATGAATAATAGCATTCTCGAGCTACTTTTTGGTTACCCTTCACAACTCCTACTCCAAAGTTTGTTGGGAATTTTAAGCATTGATGCACTGTAGATGGAACTGCTTCGAATTTCTTCAAACCAACTCTTCCCATGATGATGTTGTAGGCTGACTGCACATTCTTATCCATCACGATGAAGTGTATTCTTTCTGTTCGACAAGCAGGCCAAGTTCCAATGGATATATCCAATTTGATTGTCCCAAGTGAAAAAACTTTCTCGCCAGCAAAACCCAGGAGGGGTCTGTGATAAGGTTCCAATTGAGATAATTTCAGATTCAAGCTATCAAAGCATGAATAGTACATGATGTCTGCCGAGCTCCCATTATCTACCAACACCCTTGAAATCACTACTTCCTTCATCCTCATTTTGATCACCAGAGGATCGTCGTGCGGATAAAGAACACCTTCCAGGTCATTTTTTGAAAAACCAATGACCAGCTTCTCTTTGTTTACCTTCCTCGGACGATCGTCCTCTGCCAGATTTATTCGCTGAATATATGAACAAGCTTGAGCCTCTCCGAGGTAAGCTTTTCTTTCTACAGTATGGTCTCCTCCTCCTGCATCTCCTCCTGTAATAACATTACAATCAATTGATCCAAAACGTATGGAAAATACCTCTCGTTCTGGCTGCCTTGGTTTCTTGGGAAGATCGGGGTCATCTTCTGGATCATCTTCATGGTTTCTCTTCTTTTTCTCCTCTATTCGGCGAGGAGATCTAGACCTCTCTCTAGTTCGATCATTATTTCTTTTTTCGCCTCCCCGATCAACATACTTTGCTAGCTTTCCTCTTCGGATGAGTGTTTCAATCTCGTTCTGAAGAGCTATGCAATTTTTAGTCATATGGCCATGATCTTTGTGGAATTCACAATATTTATCCTTACTCCTCGAATCAGGGTCTGATCTCAGTTTCTTTGGCCATTTTACCTCCTCGTTGTTCTTGATTTCTTCCAAGACATGATTAATACCCATTTTCAAAGGAGTATAATTGTCATATTTCTTCAAGACTTCCCATGATGATTTATTATTTCTGGAGCGTTTATCACCGCCATTGCCCTTATGCTCTTCATTCTTAGACTTGTCGACTTCCACCTTGGTGTCTTTATCTATATTCTTCTTTGCAGCCATAGCTTCCTCGGCATTCATGATTTTGGCCGCTTTTGCCATCAGTTCTCACATAGTTTTAGGTGGATCTTTCGCCAAAGTATAATACAACTTATTAGGCAACAACCCACTCATCAAAGCGGTGATTGCTGTCTTCTCTTCGTAATCTATGACCTCCAGCTTCTCGTTATTGAAACGAGTTATGTAATCTCTAGTACTCTCACCAGATTTTTGTCTAACACTTAACAAATGTGCTACTCGTTTTACTGGCTTTGCTCCAAAACAGAAATTGCCGATGAACAACTCAGCCAACTGAAAGAAAGTTGAAATCTTACCCCGAGGAAGATTATTGTACCAAATCTGGGCAGCTCCAGTAAGAGTTCCAGAGAATGCTCTACATCTCATCTCGTCGAGGACAGCATAAATATCGGCGGCAGCTTGATATTGCTCTATGTGTAGAACAGGATCTGTCTTTCCATCATACTTGGGATTCACCACAGGTGCTTTAAACTTTGACGGGGTAGGAAAACCCACAATGGCCTGGACAAAAGGTGTCCCTTGAACAAAAGTTCGTTGTAAGGGATTCTTTGCCTTAGGTATTTCTCCCAATCTATCCTCCAAGCGCTGAAGGGATCCTTTCCACGCTTCATTTCCTTCCTCGGGCCTATTGGTTCGAGCAATAGATCGTTCTAAAGTAGCCTCCTGAGATTTATCTTGACGAGCAACTGGTCGTGATTGTGCTGATCCTTCTCTTAGATCTGATGGTCGTCGAAAACTCCTCGACATGGTCTTAGGTGGACTCCTATTCCTCCTAGGGCCTAATCGACTGAAAGGAGACACCCTACTCAATCTTTCTAAGGAGCTGAGTCTTTATGGAGTGAGGGTGATACGTTGATCAGTAGCTGTAGCCCTTATTGACGAAGTTCGCCCAGGTTGATAAGAGAAATCATCAGACTCCTCGTTACGATATGACTCAGTACGTTTGGATCGTGAAGAAAGTAAATAAGTTTGCCTCTGATCACTTTGCTGTCCTGAACGTGCAGGTGCTCCGCTATGAAGGGTTTGTATGAGTTACCTCAATGTGTCTTGCATGGCAGTTTGTCCTTGAGCCAGATTCGTCATAATCCCAGCCAGATCTGGAGGTGCAGAGGGATTTGGAGAATTTCCCGCATTTCCAGCATTTCGATTACTGGATTCCGGGTTATCTGTCATTGATGATGAATGATTTTTGGTGAAAAGCAATAATAACAATCGTTCCCACAGACTGTGCCAATCTGTTGATGTAACAAATTAGATCGCTCTAATTATTCAATCACAGATAAATAAAATGAGACAAAGATTTTTAAAGTGGTTCAGCCTTATATGAATGGCCTACGTCCACTGTTATGTTATTGCTGAGTGTTTGGGAATTCTCGATTACAAGTGCTCTCAAAAAATTTCGATCCCCCTGAATGAGGGTGTACAAGGTATTTATAGCCCTTAGGCTGTACATGAAAGGGTTGATACATTAAATAATATACATATGAAATGGTAATACATTTAATGCAGCGTGTGTGTCAAGATGATAAACATTCAATGAATAATTGAACTGTTGATTATCTGGCAGTTTATGTTACGGCCGAGATGCATCTCGGACCGCCTTAGTTCCTCGGAGCGCTAGAGTACCTCGAAATGCTGAAGCTCCTCGGTGTGTCCTCGTTGCTCGAAGAGAACATGAGTTGGTCGGGGAAATGAACTTCCTCGTTGCTATTATGCCTAGTAGATTGACACGTGTCTTCATATCATTCGTCCATATCAGCATATTAATTTTGGTATCAACACCAGGTAATCCACAGACTCAGAATGATCCTCAAGCCGAGTCTCAAGAAAGTAGTGGTGAGGAGAGTGAGGTCTATACATCAGTGGTTAATGAGTACGAGAGCACAGTGTCTGAGGCCGACCTCTTGGTCTGGAGACACTTATGGGATAGACTCCTCTATTTTCATGAGAAAATTTGATAGGGATGAGAGAGAGTTTCACGGCCGGGAAGGCAAACTTTGTGTTTACGAGAAAATGTTTAAGTTCGGCTTTTGGCTTCCCATCCATCCTACAATCCGTGCCATTTTGGACCATCTCAGGCTTGCACCCTCTCAGCTTTCTCCGAATTCCTAGAGGGCCATCCTTGGGTCTATCATACTTTGGAGGACAGTTCACCATACTGACATTCCACTAAACCTTTTCCTTGACTGTTATACACCATCGTCTCTAAAGACCCAACCTGGCTACTACCACCTCGTAGCCAGAAAATGGAGAAGAAACTTCTGCTAGTTACCCTAACCTCTAGCCATAACTAGAATCCTCGTTACTTTTTTATTTCTAAGGCATGGGAGTTTGGCCCCACCCAATCTTATGAGACCTTTGAACCTAGTACCTCTCTGAAGTGGGGAAAAGTCCTAGCGTCGACCAAATTAGACCTACGTATGAATCCTAAGGCTTACGAGAAGGTCAATAAAATGCGAGAACAGGATGAGAAAGGTCGTCTGGATAAGTTTGAGAATCTGATGACTCCATACTACCTAGCTCAAACAGGTCTTGATATTGGCCCCTAAGAGGAGTTATGTAAGTGATAAACTTTGCCAAGTATAGCTTCGTGTCTCTCAGATATTTGTGATTAACTTTATAAGTCTATCATTTGCAGGTCATCCAGAAGGAATTTTTGACACTTTTTGGGAAATGGTGGCTCCAAGCTTAAGCAACTTCGCAGGCAAGCATGGTTAGAGGAGTGAGCCCCCTCCTCCTCCAGCAACCAAAAAGTCATCTGCAGGCGGCCCCAGCCGAGTTAATGAAACTGGGAAGAAGAAGAGGAACCAAGTTGATGATACCACCACAACTCATCCTTCAAATCATGATCGTCAGGACCAAGCCATTCCCATCTCGTCTGAGGACGTGCTTGCTGCCAGGCTATCACAGCTAAAGATAGTCGATGATAGCATCATCAACCATAACCGACATGCCATTGATGCCATCGACTATATTATGTTTGACGCTAATAAGCGCTTCCTCCAGTCGATGGATATTGCGTTGCTAACTGAGTTTTCCATCCACATAGTTGTCCAGGTATCTTTTTAGGAATTTTCAAAGTGGTGTCTCGTCTTTGATGGAACCTTTTACTGAATTGTCTTCTCGTATTTTTGCAGGGTATAGTCTCCTTGCATAAGATGGTAGACTAGATCAGCAAGAGGATGCCCTTGATTTAAAAGGGGAGATATGTTGTCACTATAGAGAGTAATCTTCAAGATGAGCTGCAGACTACTAACTCGGCTTTGCAAGAGGGAAGAGGCCAACACTAAAATTAACAATCTAACAACTAGCCATGCCAACACCTTGAAGACCCTGGCTAAGAAAAGGTAATCTGATATTGATGCTGCTGTGAAGGCTGATAGGGAACAAGCTATAGCTGAATTCAAGGACTTCGAAGAGTTTTCCGATCTTGGCTTTGAGTATCTAGAGAGGGGCATCAAAACTGTCGACTGGTGGGCTGTCCTCAAGCACGCTGAGACTAGGGATCTTTCCCCTGATGGCTTTTCAGATCTCAACTTCAGCGATGAGCATTTGCAGACGGCCTTGGCCGAGGTTGAGGACCCTAGTGCTGTCACAGAGACTAATATTCCTGAGGTCATGGAGATAAATGAGAACACGGCTGACCTCGGTCTTGGTGATGATGGCGTCGATAAAAAATATTAGGACTAAGGGGGAGACTCAAGTAGCTGGTGAAGGAATCAACCCCATCGGGTGGTGATGGAGTTCTATAACTCTGACTTTGTGTAGCACATTATATCTTCTTTTTTTATATATCTTCTTTTTTAATGCTAATGGAATTTGAACTTTCACCTATATTGTGCTTGCTTTCTTAATGTTCTCAAGTCTTGTCTCTACTTTCATCGACTTTGTTGATGCTTGATTGGTGTGAACCACAATTTGTAATTTTATCGTCTATGGCCGATGGATTGATGAACCATAATTTGTAATCCACTAAACTAATGATGTTTAAAAATGAACCACAATTCTCATCATTTTTTAGAGTGTATGGATGAGTGTCGTCTCGTCCATGCACTATCGTCTACAGCCGAGAGAGTTAATCCACCAAAGTAATGATGTTTAAAAATGAACCACAAATAAGTAATTTTTAATTTGCATTCACCAAATCATGGTGTTATAGCATATGTCCTCTCTCATTATTTTTGAGAGTGTATGGATGAGTGTCGTCTTGTCCATGCACTATCATCTACATCCAAGAGAGTTAATTCACCAATGTAATGATGTTTAAAAATAAACCACAATTAGGTGGGTTTTAATTTGCATTCACCGAATCATGGTGTTATAGCATAAGTCCTCTCTCATCATTTTTGAGAGTGTATGGATGAGTGTTGTCTTGCCCATGCACTATCATCTACAGCTGAGAGAGTTAATCCACCAAAGTAATGATGTTTAAAAATAAACCACAATTAAGTGATTTTTAATTTGCATTCACCAAATTCTGGTGTTATAGCATAAGTCCTCTCTCGTCATTTTTTAGAGTGTATGGATGAGTGTCGTCTCGTCCATGCACTATTGTCTACAGTCGAGAGAGTTAATCCACCAGAGTAATGATATTTAAAAGTGAACCACAATTAAGTGATTTTTAATTTACATTCACCAAATCATGATGTTATAGCATAAGTCCTCTCTCAACGGTTTTGAGAGTGTATGGATGAGTGTCGTCTCGTCCATGCACTATCGTCTACAGCCGAGAGAGTTAATCCACCAAAGTAATGATGTTTAATAATGAACCACAATTAAGTGTTTTTTAATTTGCATTCACCAAATCATGGTGTTATAGCATAAGTCATCTCTCATTGTTTTTTAGAGTGTAAGGATGAGTGTCCTCTCGTCCATGCACTATTGTCTACAACCGAGAGAGTTAATCCACCATACTAATGATGTTTAAATAATGGATTTTTATGTTATTAACAACCCATGGACGAGGTTGATCCCGTCTAGGTCGTCGTATCACCGAAAGCTACTTAAGACGACTTCACCACGAATGATGTTTTGTGTCTTAAGGCAAGTTGACACATACAATCAATCATTCAAATAAATAAACAACATGTGAGAGAATACTGATATTTTTATTGAATTTCATTCATCTGGGTTCCATACATGTGTAGTACAATGAAACTGAAATAAAACTAACATAATTGAAATCTTACTGTTAATATTTTTTGAGGTGGTCGACGTTCCATAGGTTGGATAAGGGTTCTCCTTATAGATTCTCTAATCGATATGTCCCTGGTACCACTTCTTCAACCACTTTATACGGGTCGTGCCAATTTGGATTGAGCTTATTAGGCTTCTGCCACGTCTTTTTCAACACTAGGTCTCCTACTTTCAGTGGTCGACTCTTAAATCTTTTGATGTAGAACCTCACTGTTCTTTTCTGGTAGGTAGCTTGCCTAACCTTATCATATTCTCTACTTTCTTTTATGAGATCCAAATCAAGCCTCCATTCATTACTGTTCTTTGCAGGGTTGTAGGTCTGAACCCTACGAGTAGGGAGACCTAACTCTATAGCCACAACTTCCTTTGATCCATAAGTAAGTAAAAATGGGGTTTCCCCGGTAGGAGTCCTCTCCGTTGTCCTGTAGGCCCACAGGACAGCATGCACTTCTTCGATCCATCTTCCCTTTGCATCCTCTAACTTCTTCTTAATTCCATCAAGAATCGTTATGTTTGTTACTTTCATTTTCCCATTAGCTTAGGGTCGGCCAGGAGAGGAGAAGAATTGCTTGATGCCGACCCTTTCGCAGTATTTTTCTAGGGAGACGTTCTTAAATTGTGTTCCATTATCAAAAATTAGGGTGTTGGGTAGGCCGTACCTACAGATTATATTTTTTCAGATGAACTGGAAGGTCTTATTTTTCAGAATTGTAATCATCGGCTCGACTTCCACCCACTTTGAAAAGTAATCTATAACCACAATCAGATAATGATAATTATTTACAACTCTGGGCAAAGGTCTAACCAAATCAATTCCCCACACAACCAATGGCCAAGGAGAGGTAATGGAGGTCAAAGGTTGATGAGGCTGGTGAGGAATAGTAGTAAACCTCTGGCACTTATCGCACTTCTTGACATATGCTGCAGCATCCTTGGCCAAGGTTGGACACCAATACCACTGGGTAAAAATCCTCTTAGCCAGAGATCTTCCCCCAATGTGACTGGAGCAAGAGCCTTCATGCACGTCCTTCAGTATATACTCTACCTTATATGGATGCACACATCTTAGCAGAGGAATTAGAAACCATTTCTTGTATAAAGTATCTCCTATGATGGATAACTTGGCAGCTTTATATCTCAACTTCCTTTTTTCGATTTTAGATTTTGGAAACTCCCCATCCTTTATGTACCTGATGAGTGGATCCATCGAGGAGGTTCCCATGTTCAAATTTAAATAAAATTTGGGAGCGTTGCCCTCCTCTTCAATGGTTAGTCGGTGTAAGATTTCCATTGGGACGGTCCTTCTTATCTATGTTCTTGTTGTTGAGGCTAGCCTTGTAAGGGCGTCAACCCGGCCATTGTCTAACCGGGGTATCCACTTCAAATTTACTTCAGAAAACTATTTCAATGCTGCCTCAACCTTTCCTAGGTACCTTGCCATTATGCCATCTTTGGCTTCATACACCCCAAAATTTGGTTGACGACCAACCTGGAATCACTATGTATAAGGAGTTAGATAATATTCAGTGCCCGGGCAATGGAGAGGCCTGCTAGGAGAGCCTCATACTCAGATTCGTTATTTGAAGATTTAAAGGTAAACCTCAATGCGTACTCAATATTAGTTCCATCTGGGGCCGCTACTATCAATCCTGCACCGCTTCCACTTTCACACGAAGACCTATCAACAAAGAGGCTCCACACAGTATTATTTGGAGAAAAACTTCCCTCTTTCGGTGTTCCATTCTTAAAAATATACTTTTCCTCATCATTCTCAGATACTTTGATCCTTGTTAAACTAGCCTCGGCCTAGGGCGGGGGAGGACATGCACTGCTATCTTCCTCACAAGTAGACTCAATGTCTTCATTATCGATCTTGTCCCAATTGAATTCGATAATAAAGTTCGCCAGGGCTTGCCCCTTGATGGGCGTTCTTAGCTGATAGATGATTTCAAACCCTCCCAATTCGATTTCCTAAGCCATCAGTCTTTAAACTTCTCAGGCTCGTGAATTATCAGTCTGAGGGGTAAGTCTGTGAGGACCACCATGGTATGCGCCTGAAAGTAAGGCTTACTCTTCCTCGGGGCATGGATTAGTGTATAGGCTAACTTCTCCATCTTTGGGTACTTCTGCTCAGCCCCTTCGAGTGCCTTACTATTGAAATACACTGGTTTTTGGATTCCATCCTCTTCTCTTACAATGGCGGTATTGATGGCCGACTCAGATACTACCAAATAAAGATACAGTTTCTCCACCTAAAAGGTCTAGATAATAGGAGTGGGGAGCCGAGGTAGGACTTAAAATCCTTAAAGGCTCTATCACACTCTTCACTCCACTTAAAATATTTTCTCAATATGCTAAAGAAAGGAAGACATTTATCAGTGGCTCTAGAGACAAGCCTATTTAGTGCTGCCACTCTTTCGGTGAGTCTCTACACATCCTTTATTGTTGTAGGAATATTCATATCTAACAAGTCCTTGATCTTCTCAGGGTTGGCTTTGATTCCTCTTTGATTCATAATAAACCCTAAAAACTTGCCTTCTCCCATGTCGAAGACACACTTGGCTGGGTTGAGCTTCATCTGGTACTTATCCATCGTGTCAAACGTATGCTCAAGGTCGAACACGTGTGTGTTGGCCTTGAGGCTCTTAGTCAGCATATCATCAGCGTATACTTCCATCGTCTTTCCAATCTGGTCTTTAAACATTTTATTGACCAGCCTCTAATATATTTCCCCGATATTCTTTAACCCAAAGGGCATGACCTTATAACAATAGGTCCCCTTGTCAGTGATAAAGATAGTCTTTTCTTCATCGATCGGGTCTATGAATATTCGGTTGTAGCCTGAGTAGGCATCCATGAATCTCATCAATTTATGATCGGCTGTTGCGTCTACCATTTGATCAATCCTGGGTAAAGGGAAGTTATCTTTTGGGCACACTTTGTTCAGATCCGTGAAGTCGACGCACATCCTCCACTTGACATTGGCCTTTGGGATGATGACAGCGTTTTCCAACCAGTCTAGATAGATGGCTTCCCGGATGAAGTCGTCCTTCTCCAATTTCTTAACCTCCTCTCTGATAACATCATACTTCTCCCTTGAGTATACTCGTCTTTTCTGCCGTGTCTACTTAGCATTATTAACTACGTTGATCTTATAGCACATAACTTCTGGGTCAATACCTAAAATGTCTTTGTGGCTCCATGCGAAGATGCTTTGCCTCTTCTTCAATAACTTCACCCGTTATTACTTAACCTCCTTTTTTAGGGTTGTGCCAATTTGGATGATTTTTTTCGGCTCGTCCTGATTGAGGACGATGGATTTTACCTCCTCAGTTACTTCTCCCTTCTTGAGTTTCTTCTCGTCTCTTGGGTCTAGGGTATCGATGTTATAGGTCGTAGTCGCTTTTTTGTGAGCTTCCCTCTCTTCATCCGAGTTTAAGTAACATTCCCGTGCCAACACTTGATCATTTTGGACTTCCCCTATCCTATAAGGAGTCCGGAATTTCACCATTTGGTGTGCAATGGAGGGTACGACCTCAAATTCTTTAAGGGCCACTATTCCCATGATGATGTTATAAGCCGGTTACACACTTTCATCCATTATAAAGAAATTAAACTTCTTATCAACCTCCTTGGCCAAACATATCCCATTCTAATGTCTATTTCATACATTCCCAATGGATGCACCTTATCGTCGTTGAACCCTATCAGAGGGTGATGATAAGGTATGAGCCTCTTCTTGCTGAGTCATAAGCCTTTGAAATATGGCCAGAACATAATGTCAGCTGAACTTCCGCTGTCAACGAGTATTTTCGGTATGTCATACCCATGTACCCTGGTCGTAATCACCACGGGCTCGTCTTGAGGGGCTAAGATACCTTTGAAGTTGAGTCTTAAAAAACCCACAACCAAAGTGTTCATGTCCACCTTCTTCCTTTTCTTGAACTTAATGCCTATTTCAGCCGAATTAACCATCTTAACCTTCAGAATAGCTTTGATTTCTGCAACATGTGTCTTTCTATCAGCCACTTCTGAACCACTTCCTGCTAGGCCTCCACAAATCATCTTCACATCGAATGAAATCATGTGAAGGCAAACTTTAGGACCGTCGTCCTTTGGTAGCAGATTCGGGTCGTCCTCATTGTTGTCATCTAAGGCATCATCTTTTTTCCCAGGGGCCTCCTCTTTGCACCTATCGGCCCTTCATTTTCTGGGGTTGTCCCTTCTTTTTTTTGGGCTATCGCTGCTCACATACTTTCTCAGCTTCCTAGCCTTAAGCATCTTATCAATCTCATCTTTCAGATAAAAATATTTGCCTGTTAAGTGCCCGTGATTTTGGTGAAATTCACACCATAAGACTTATTCCTTTTATGAGGAGGAGATTTCAGCTTTTCGGGCCATCTTAGGGACCAATCATTCTTGATCTCATTTAGAATGTGCTGGCAGCTGATCGCGAGAGGAGTATTCCTAGAAAACTTATAATCAGTCGATCTCTTCTTTTCATCTTTATTCTTCTTCTGAATCTTGCTCCTACTGCTAGTCCCATTCTCACCCTCATACTTAGTTATCATATCTTTCTTAGCATTCATGACCTTGCCGGCCATCGCTAATAACTCGGCCATAGACTTTGGCGGGTCTTCACCAAAGTTCCAAAGAAATTTCCCTTTTTTCAGGCCTCCTATTAGCGATATCATCGCAATACTTTCCTCATAATCCTCCACTTCCAACTTTTTCTTATTAAACCTCACAATGTACTCCATAAGACTCTCATTCTTCCCCTGCTTAACGTACAATAGGTGAGTAGTCTTATTCTGTGGTCTTACCCCGAAGCAAAAGTTATAGATGAATCATTCTGCGAGTTGATTGAAATTTTCAATGGAGTTCTTCGGGAGCGAAGTGAACCATATATGGGCAGCCCCAGTCAAAGTGCTTGAGACTGCACGACATTTTATCTCATTTGAGATAGAGTAGATGTCTACAGCTGACTGGTACATTTTCACATGGTGTACAGTGTTATTACTCCCATCATAATTTGGAGTAACCACTGGTGGCTTGAACTTGGCAGGGATTGGAAAGTTGACTATTGTAGCTATAAAAGGAATCCCTTATGAGTATCCTCTCTGCAAGGGGTCACGGTTCTTAAGGATATCTCCAATCTTATTTTCTAGCCTTTGAATTGAGTCATTTTAAAGCTTCTTGGTTGCCTTAACAATGTCGGCCTGGCCAGTGTTATCCCCTGCTACCTTAACTACCCAAAATGAGGGTTCGCCTACCACTGACCTGCATCGGCTATTTACTTCTCGTTGGCCCTCATCTCGACCACACGGGGGATAACCGTCTGCTCCGTCTCTTCTTGAGCTAGCATTGCTCTTTGGCCTAGACATTCTCTCTCAAATTGCCCATGGGGTCAAGCCTCTCGAAGGCTGAACCTCTACTCAATCGATCAAAGGTAGATCCCCTTGGTTGTGCATCATGACTCGACCTCCTACCTTGGCTCCCTTAGATGGGGCGCACCGTATTCTCGGATACTTTGTATGTCTCCCAGTAATCTGCTTGAGCATATTCAGCCTCATAATCATCATAGCGGTCCTTCGAGAAGGGTTGGCCTTACCTCCCCAGGTGTAAATGCCTAGGGTCAGCAACGTCCCTCCATCATTGAAGAGGTGGCAGGTCTTTGCGCAGTGCCTGGGGTGGTACCCTAGCATCCTGATGGTGCTCTACGGCTATCGAAGTAATTATCTCTAATTGTACTGCAGCTGCCCTGACTATTACATTCTGGCTAAAAGTAACCAACTGCTTTTGCATTGCCTTTTAGCTGGCTAGCTCCCAAGGACTTCAACGTCGCCGCTACTTCGGCCATTTCTGACTGAGGTGGTGCGTTGATGGAACTAGGACCACTAGCTGGTGGTGGTGGAAATTCTAATGCCATGTGTAAAAACTTGGAGATGAGTTGTAGTTGAAGAATAAAAGCCTCGTAATCAACATGAGCTCTTTCAATGGTAAAAAATCTCGACAAGAGCGGATGACTGATTCACCACCAGAGACTCCGATGAGGACAAGCTAA
The DNA here is from genome assembly GCA_949130495.1 of Sambucus nigra. Classification (NCBI taxonomy): domain Eukaryota; kingdom Viridiplantae; phylum Streptophyta; class Magnoliopsida; order Dipsacales; family Adoxaceae; genus Sambucus; species Sambucus nigra. Next base: position 501,453,148 of record OX422211.1, on the reverse strand, counting down.
GAAAAGGAAGAGATGCTGCTACTCATTCCCACAGACGGCACCAGACTGATGATACTAGAAATGGTGTCACTAGATCATAGATGTATAAAGCTCAAACAGGAATACAACAATGGAAATAATCACATAGCAAGCTATCAAAGAAAGAAATGAGGTGAAAATGATAGATACCTGGATTTAAGTGGTTCGGCCAGAGCCTACGTCCATTATGTGTGTGTATACGTGTGTGTGTGTGTGTGTGTGTGTGAGAGAGAGAGAGAGAGAGAGAGAGAGAGAGAGAGAGAGAGAGAGAGAGTGAATTCCACTAGTAAATATGGCTCTAATGGCCTGATTACAACACCAGCTCTCTCCCCCCCTCTCTTTTCAGTATTTAATTGAGCAGATTTTTAGTTAGGATTTGAATTAATCGATCCTTTACAATGAATAAAATGATGGGTTTATATAGTGCCTGGGGGGTGTAATAAACACCCCCTAAGCATGTTGAAGGTGTGCACAAGTGGGGCCATCCATTTAGGAAGCGACAATTGTCCATACACAAGTATGTAATGATGATGAAATCCCCCCTCAAGCGAGGAGAATAAATTTGGTTATAACTGAATTACTCATGTGGAACACGTTACCTAAGTACGTTTTATTTCTCGTCCACTCATGGTATCGTCTCCAGATGTCTCGGCCACAGTCGAGTATGGGGTTGTTGATGGAGCGGTTGACCTTACTCGTGAAACTAGCAAGTGAGGTCTCGGCATAAGGAGCTCAAGCCGAGGTTGTCTAAGTTGGCCGACCCCTGGGGTCGACTGGGCAATAGGATGAGAGATGTAATTTATTGCTCTAACTTTTTCTTGAGGTCTTGGCCTATTGAATAGCCGAGGTTACACATACGAGTCCGATCTTATCTTGGATGAGTCCTGGAGGTGACCCATAAGATGGTTCACAAGCTCGGCTGTTCGGAGTGATGCGGTCTTGTCCAGAGATGAGGTTATATTTAGGAATATCACACACTATTACAGGAGCCTATACCCTTTCATTTACTACAAATTCACCACCATAATCTAGACATTATGCTCAAGACCCATCGATTCAACATGTTGCAAAAAGGTCTTTATGGGTAATGCTTTAGTGAGTGGATCTGTTGTATTAATATTAGTGATAATGTGTTCAGTAGACACTATGATTCTCTAAACTTCTTATTTCCCTGATAAATACTTCATCTCAATAAGCTTGGCTGCTTTAGTGTAATTATCATTATTTTATAATAAAATTGTTACGACATTATCACAATAAATTTTCAGTGGTTTAGTAATGGTGCCCATTATACTAAGACATGAAATAAATTTTTTCCGCCATCATGCATGATTCGTAGCCTCAAAACGCACAACGAACTCAGTCTCCATAGTGGATGGTACAATAACAGTCTTCTTTGTACTCTCCCACGAAATCGCCCATCCTCTAAGAATGAACACATAACCACTAGTTCTTTTTCTGTTGTTTAAAGATCCTCCAAAATCTGAATCTGAATAAGTAACCACCTCAAAATGATCAGTCCTCCTAAATGTAAGCATGTGATCTTCAGTCCCCTATAAGTATCTTAACACTTTCTTTGCATCTCTCTAACGATCTCCCCCTGGACTACTTGGATATCTTCCGAGCATTCCTATCGCATGACTAATGTCAGGTCTAGTGTGAACTTGTGCACACATCAAACTCCCTACAATATAAGAATATGGATATTTTTCCATTTTTTCTCATTCTATGTCAATAACTTAAGCTGAATTTGTCTTCCTTTAGAGTTGGAATAGTAACAGAACCACAAGTAGCCGTTGTAAATCTCTCCAAAACTTTGCTAATGTAAGCTTTTTGAGACAATCCAAACCATCCACGTGATCTATCCCTAAATATTTTTATCCCAAACTCGTAGGATGTGTCACCTATATCTTTAATTTCAAAGTTTTGAGAAAGAAAGTTCTTAGTATCCAGTAACAAACCAAGATCACTGTTGGCTATCAATATATCGCCAACATATAGAATTAAGAATACAAACTTACTCCCACCGATCTTCAGGTATATACATCGATCTACAGTGTTTTCCTTATACTCAAAGGAGGTAATGGTATCATGAAATGTAAGGTACCATTATCGAGAAAATAGTTTTAGTTCATATACTGACTTCTTTAACAAACATGACATGTCCTCTTTACCCTCGATAAAAAAGTCTTCGGGTTTACCATATAGACTTCCTCATCTAAACTCTCATTTAGAAAAGTCGTTTAGACGTGCATCTGATGAAGCTCTAAATCAAAATGAGCTACTAATGCCAAAATAATTCTGAATGAGTCCCTCTTGAAAACACGAGAGAATGTTTCATTATAATTATTGCCTTTTTTCGATTAAAACCTTTGGTCATTAGTCTTGCTTTATGTCACTCAATATTATCCTTTGAATCACGTTTGATCTTAAAGACCTATTTATATTCTATTATTTCACATTCTTGAGGAAAATCGACCAATTTCAGACTTTATTATAGTCCATATATTCGAATTCATCTTTCATTATATCAATCCATTTTTTAGAATTCTTCCTATCAACGGCTTGTTGATATATAATCGAATCATCCATATTTCCTACATTAAATTCAATTTCGTGAAACGACACCACATAATCATCTAAAATAGTTGCCCTTCTCGGTCTTTGAGACCTTCTTATTGTTATTTCAACTGGTGTTTTTACAACAGCTTCATTGGTGAAAATTTCAAGGTGGGGTTCAATATGTGATTCATTAATTGGATGTGGATTATTTAATTTGTTGTTCATTATTGTTACCTACAGAAACGTGGTTAGGATCAAGAAATTCATTATGAATTCGGGGTAAGGGGATTAATATCCTGACTTTTTGAATAACTGCTTTCCTAACTTTCTCACTACCACTGATTTCAAAATTCTCGATAAATTTAGCATTACTAGTTTTAACTATTCTAGTGTTATGGTTAAGGAAGTGAAATCAATATCCCTTTGAGTTTTTCGAGTACCTGGGATCCAATTTCTTTTCACATGGATTTAAAATTCTTGCTTTTGTTGGGAAACTCCAAACATACATGTGTCTTAAATAGGTTTCCTTCTTGTCCTCGGTTCAAACGGAATATCTGGAATGGACTTATTAGGAACCCTTTTCAATATATATACACCGATTTTGAGAGAATACATCCATGGAGATAAAGTCAGATTGATATTACCTACCATGTTTTAACCATATCTATAAGTGTACGGTTGAGCCTTTCAGCCACACGATTCTTCTAGAGTGTACCTGACATTGTGTATTGTGCTACTATACCTTAATTTTCAAGGATCTTAGCAAACATGCCAAGATGTTGTCATGTTTCAACATATTTATCATAATATTTGACGCGACTTAAAAAGTGTATCTCTAACGCGTGTGATCATAGCTCAATTATAAGTCAATCTCTCAAGTAATAATCTGGTAAATCGTGTGTCGAACTCAGTGAATAGGACGCACAATGTAACTACAAATAGGAAGAATGACTAGCCCTACAATTGACTCAGTAAAAGAAGGGAAAAGATGAAGATTTGTGACTTTTCAATTAACTAAAGAAAACTAATTAAACTATTGAATTACTATGCATGCAAAAATAACTAAATTCTTTTTTAAATCAAATGTGAGAAGATGGAGTTAGGGTACACTCCCCCAAACCATGAGTAATTTCTTAGAACCTAAAAACTTCAAAAACCTAATCCTCAATTCAAAGAGATATCAAATATATTCTAAGCATTTAACATATGCGTATTTTAATACTCGCAAAATCAAATCAAAAATTAAATTTTACAAGAATGAAAAATTACCAAAATGTAAATTGCACCCTTAAACATTCCGGTTACCTAGGGCAAACGGAATTAAAAGACTTAAAACCTTTACTTTGATTAAGTTCAATCCTTTGAATTGTTAATTATATTTTATTCACTTTTAAGCCCATTTGTAACACCTAGGTTGGGTTCATGTACCCCAACCCTCGAACAACTTATCCGGACATAGATATATGAGAAATAACAAAAATCCTAACGTTCCATGTGTTGGAAACCATGATGAAACTATAGCTAAATATGCATGGGGACTTTAGAATTCCAGAAAAATAAAGAAAACATGCAAGGATGGAAACTATGTAAGAAGAAGGAAGAGAAGACAAACTTGATATTGAAAACTTTGAAATTGATCAACGATGATGTAATCTTAGTACCTGAATTGAAACTAGTGTTCTTGCCTCCCCTTATCTTTAATTCTAAGTCAAAACTAATTAAAAACTATCTCTCTTATCAAAAAATAACATTACATATCCGTTCTTTTTAGAGGCCTCATCCCATACTACTCTAAAAGAAATAATCAAATAAGTGGAAATTTGCTTGTCAGGTACCCAGAACCGGTTCGAGGGTACATGCGAATCGGTTTGACCCCATACCGGTTTGGAGTTCGGTTTGAATTTTCCTACTGCATTGGTTTCTTCTTTTTCTTTTTCTCCTTGGATTTCCTTCTCAACTTTGATTGCTCATAGCTTCTTCCCCGTAACTCCGAATGGGACGCCATTTCTTCCAATGTTCTCATGATTTTGTCGTCTTCAACTTTTTAGTGGGTCCCACCTCCGAATTATGGCTTCAAAATTATAAAAATACCCTTCAACTCTCCTTTTCTTGGATTTCTTTCTCTGTTTAGAGTTCTCTTTCACATTAACTTGCATGAAATACCTATAAAACACATGAGAGAGAGAGACATGAAACTTGAAATATTTGCCAAGGAGGGTCAGTAGCATAAATATGAGATAAATCCAAGCTAATTACAATGCACGGGATCATAAAAAGCCTGAAATTAAAGGGATTAATAGGAATTTTTTATGCCTAATCAAATCTCCCTAACTTAGAACGTTGCCCATCCCAATCAATGTAAAAGCATAAGAATATGAGTTAAGTACCCTTCAAAAACTTGATTGGGATAGGATACCTCTTTCGCAGCAAGCGATTGCATTTAGCGTATGCAACAATCCGTTAAACCTCTTGGTTACCCTAGTAGGACGAGTGGTGTCCTATGAGGGTTTGTAGTGAATTTACCAACAAAATTTATTTTTTAACTAAAAAAAATCAAAATACTTAAAAATTGTACAATTTAAACTCCTTAAAAATATAGTCACCGTAGATTTATATTCAATTGTCGCAATTTGTAGTGTGTGTGTGTGCGAAGCCAAAAATTAAACCGCTAACTTCCATTGATTGATCATTACGCTACTTTCTGAAAATTCATCTTAATTCAATTTCTCACGGATGCTCTCGCAAATGAATCACTCGGATTGTGGCTATTTTCTCTCGGTGTGCGTGATTTTTAAGAGTAAATATAATGGTATATGTATTCACGCACATAATTTTAAAAGACATAATTTTTATGTGGAAAGATCTTTTCATTGGAGTACGGTGATTGGAAAATGAGAAACATTGCCTATTATTCACACCAATTAATCTCTCTTATTATCTTTTTGTATCTTAGGATCTGCATGCGGGTATTAATTTCATTATTCGGACTCGGTTAAGACTTTTTCAGGTTATGAAGTGAATTGGATAATATGAGTATAATTGGTGTTGATGTTAAAAAATGGACTATATCCAATTTTCTAATCAGATATAGTATATAATATGCAGTGAAATAAATGCACAAGAGACAAAGAGTTTTTAGAGTGGTTCGACTACGAATAAAAGCCTGCATCCACTATTATTGTACTGATTTTAGTGATTATATAAAGCTTGGTACTCTTACTACAAGAGGAATAACCTAGAATCCGTTATATCTTGCCTTTTGTGAAATGAATACAACGTATTTATAGTGACCCGGAGATCAAGGCTTGGAATGCCTTTATATATTCAAGCATTTACACCCGTACATAATGAATGTGATGGTTGATGGTCTTGAACACATGTGGTATGAACCTTGGTTGTTTCCCACATGGTGATTGTTTATCTACTATGATGGTTTGCATTCTTCATGTTGATCGATTTACTTGACGAGCAGCTATCTTTTGGACTGACTAAGTAACTGCTTATTAGGACTGATGCCACATAAGGAGGCAAGTGTCCATTTCTAATTGGTCCATGTAGATGGATAAGTTTTGGTGTCAAAATAAGCCCCCAATGCTTAATTCTTGATATTTTGTTAAAAATATGGAGTATGAGACCTGTAGAGTTGATCATCGGTCTTTTGTAGCTTTAGTCGGTTGCCGACTTACATAACTTGTAAATTTTTCCATGATTTGACCACGTAATGGCAGTTTCATAAATAATTTAAAATTTAGTGAATCGCCAAAGGGTATATTGATATTTTCCCGTCTTTGAAGATGTGTAGCCGTCAGAATGTCAATCGTCAATATAGTTAATCATTACTCTGTAAGCTTTCTTCTTCCCTTTCTTTTTGATTTCTTTCTTTGCTATAATCACGGTGTATATTTTTCATGGGGATTCTTTAGATGAATTTAGGCGAGAAAGAAATATCCCTGATTAGGTAGACTTAGAAATGCCTATTCCACCATTGGATGTTTTATCACTACCAGAGGATCATTGGATCCCTTTGCTATTTATAGTTGAATATGGTATTACCTTTCCCCCCCCCCCAATCGTTTCTTCCTGGAGTTCTGTCAATACTTTGACGTTGTCCCTACTAGAGTAGCCCCCAATACATTGAGAATAGTGAATGGGATTCATAGGCTTAACCAAATATATAAAACCCATTTTGGTATTCTTGAGCTGATGATTTCTTACAAATGGGTTACTAGTGATAACACTTATTACTTGAAAACTAGATTATTTGTCAACAGAGCTTAGTGGTCAATTTACCATATTATAATAAGGACTACTTCGACTATGGAGTAATAGCGAAGAACTGGCAACATTCTCCTCTTCAAATAGGATAAGTGTATGGTGGGACTTAGGTGTCCTCGGGATGGATATGGCATACATTATTAGCTTTGATATTGTATTTTTTCCTTTTTACTGACCAACTGTTTGATGATATGTTGACTAATGCTTCTTGTCCTATTTTGTTCGGTTAATAGCAAGAAAAAGTGTCCTAAAGAAAGGGATGTCAATATTCAAGAGCTGAAATTTCTGTGGATCATCCATAAAAGAATTAGTTAGGAGAACCCTAGAGTAGAATCTTACCTGTTATAATACAAAAGTTTTGTTACTTCTTTTATTGCTAGGCTAACTATTACAACACCACCAATTCCAACTTCTTTGACTAAGGAACCTACAGGAGTTGAAAGGGATTTAGGTACTTCTTCTTATTTTGAATCATTTGGCATTTCGACTATCCCTTCTTCACCTATAATAAGTATGGGCAAGAGGAAAATCCCTAATTTGATGACAAGATCTTTGTCTCTTACTGCCAAAAGGGCTGTAGAGAAGACTATTAAAGGTGCTGATACTCAGAAATCTAAGGTAGCTGAGAAAGTATATGTGGCTGCTAAAAAAGTGCCTTAAGTTATTAATGTCAAGGACATTGATGTTTTGGCACCTCAATATAAGAGGTTGAGGAAAGGTCTTTCTAAGAAACAAACTAAGAAAAGTGCTTCTGACCAATAGGAGTTGGTCCAGAAAATCGTAGTTGACATGACTATTGCTCGGTCATCTTCTGTAGCTATCAATCCTAGCTTAGCCAGGAAATTGATAAAAGCTGGTACTCGCTCGACTGATAGGGCAACTGTTGCTTATTTGATACGATTGAAGTTGGCAAAAAATGCTTCCAGAGTTTGGCTTCGGTAATCCTTTTCCCTTTATTACTTATCCTTATTATCTTATCTCTTTTCTTTTAATCTGATATTGTTCATTTGTGCAGTTTCTGGTGAATTTTAACTAGATGATGTAGAAGGATGATCAACCGCGTTCTTCTGAAGGGGAGGTGGAAGAATCCTTTGAAGGTCTAAGGAAATATTTCAAGTCTTCAAGACAAGCTTTAGAGTCTAAGCAGAAGTCTTGGGAAGAATAATTATAGAAGGCCAATAATAGGGCCACTAATGCCGAGGGGAAATTAAATATTGGTTAGACCAGTCTAACAACTGTTGAGGATAGGGCCAAGGTGGATGAAGACAAATTAGTGGAAAATTAAACTCTTCTCAAGTCTGCCGAGGAGAAGACAGTAGGTTTGACTACTGACTTGGTTGTGCTGAAGCCAAAAAAATTAGAAAATAAAGTAAGATTCCTTTAACAAAGCTTGGGATAAAGTGTTCTTGGATGCATCTGCACAAATTGAGTATGTCAGGAAGAAGTCATTCAAGGAAGTCGGCACTACTGAAGACTCTGAACTGTTCTAGAGGAATAATCCAGGCACTCCTCCAAACTTGAAGGAAGAATTTGACGATGAAGACGGATTGGGAGAATCTTCTATTAAGCCTGTTGATTCTGTCTTAAAGATAATTAGTGAAATTGCCCTTCTTGCCGAGATTCCTTCTGAAGTTAATGTTCAGGATAAGGAGAAGGTTTAACTCCTTTGTTATTTATTTTCCTTTTTTTCTTCTTCCTTGTAATAGGATCGTTATTCTGTAACACCACTTGGTTTATTAATGAAAACATTTAATTTTGACTAAACGTGTTGCATTTTCCATACTTATGACTACTTTCTTGGTTGTATTATCTTCATGAAGTCACACACCTTGTATTATATTTGCTCAATAATTATCCATGTATTCTTACATTTGTAATTTTCAGTTTGATGCTAGGAAAAGGGCTATAGTTTCTGTTGAATTCGGCCTTCTCAGGCAGAGTATAAACCTTCTGGAATTTAGCCATGTTCCAATATCTGAAGAAGACTTCGTCGGATTGCTTATTCTTGATGTGTCTGACCAAGTTAAGGAATCATAAATTCATATTCATTGCTTGCTGGATTGGGCAGTATCAAATAATGCTGCATATTTTGAGATTATTGAAGATTTGCAAGAATATTATAATTAGCCTAAAGCTTTATTACAAGTCGACTATGAAGCTAAGTATAAAGCGTTAAGTAAAGGATGGGGCTTTAAGAAGAAACTTGAAGAGTATGCCTCCATGTATAGGCAAAAGGAATTCTTATTGAACCAATAGGTTGATGAAACTCGGGAGATAGGAAAACTTCTTGAAGAGGAAAATAATCGACTAAAAAGTAAGATAGAAAGTCTAAAGAAATCGTCCACCAGTGGTGCTAATGAAGGTGCTTCTTTCTTAGAAACTGGGAATGCAAGGTTGGTGGAGGAACTTAAAGCATTGCAGAAAACCAAACCTGGGCAAACTTTCGAGCAACGGAGGGCTATTTGACCTATAATGGATGAGGAATGAACTAGAAAAACTCTACCCAACCAGGCTTCCCAGTTGAAAGTAAAGAGTCAGGTCATTGTTAACTTGTCTCTCCAACTGGAAGCTAAGGATAAAGCTATCCCCGATCAATCCGTCAAGTTGACTGTCAAGAATGATGTCCTGAAAAAACTTTAACACCAGGTTAAAAGGTTAACCTTTCAATTTCACAAGCATCCCAAGGAGGTTTGGATGGAAGGTTATAATGAGGCCCTCTTCCATGTAGACGATTATCCTACATAAAGTCATCATGAACGTTACAAATAGGGGAGGACCAACATGCTTACCTTAATGAAGTATAACCAAAATAATGAGTTATGGTATTGGAATGAACTCGATTTGGTGGATTGTGACAAGCCTCCATGTAAGTTATACATATCATGGATCTCTCCCGATGCCATTCCTCAGTGTTTAATCATTAAATACTTGGGAGATTATGGTCTTCATGATGTGCACGAAATAATTCATCCTCCTCATTTGATCAACAGGCCGAGTAATAACAATAGGCAAATCCTGAGGGACTTTAATTACATAAATTTCCCCTATACCCTGGGTGATCCTCCTGCAGGGATGGAGAGGGTGCAACAAACCTCTTTTGAAATGACCAAAGAACAGGGGAAACGTCCAGCTAAATAATTCGCCTATATTTGATATTTGCTTGATCTTAAATGTAATATCTTGAGTAGTTGAATAAAAATATATGTTCTTGTTGTCAAGACTAGATTATTTGCTTGATGATAAGTTATCAAACTATTATTGTAGGGCCTTAGATTCTACCAATAAACCTAGATGAAACTATAAATAGTTTTTTTGGTCCAAGTTGTGGCAATAGTTATTAGTAGAGACCAAGTGTATGAGGAATGTATGTGTGTATTCCTATATTTAGGAGTGTATATATGTTTTCTTGCATTTAACCTAGTCGGGTAAAACCTTTTTTAACTGCTTGAGTTGTATACGAAGTTTTACAAACTTCTTGTTCTTGACCTATCAAAGACGAAGTCATACATGAAGTAAGTTACTAGTGGTGACCAAGTGTGTTAGGAATATATGTGTATATTTCGGTGTTTAACTTGTTGGGGCAAAGCTTTTTGTGTTAATACATGGAGCTTTACCGACTTCTTTTTCGTGACTTGTTAATAAGAAGTCATATATGAAGTAAAATATTGGTAGAATATGACCGCCTATTAAGCTGTTGGTGCATTTTGAACTTCTTGTTAAGCTATTGGTGCATCTCGAATTTGATAAGTTCAACCTGATTAAGTATTTGAGTTGTGTATTTTGTGTAGTTGTTGCCTTCTGTTGATCGACAAGGCTGAAGACCAAGAGAAATTTATTATTTCTGGGGATGTATATCACCGTATTTTGAAAAAAATAGAAAAAATTTGGGAAACTAAAATCGAGATATTTTATTGAACTTAAAATAAAGTTTTACTGAACATAAATTAAAAAGGAATACAATATGCCAATGTCGTTAGTCATTGATAATAATTGCAGAGGTGCTCGACATTCCAAGGGTTCTTTAATTCTTCCCCACCAAGTGTGTCTAACCGAAAGGTCCTGGTCGGATTACCGCTGAAATACGATATGGATCATACCAATTGGCTTCAATCTTGTTGCCCTTTTGGATAACTTTCTTGAGGACGTAGTCACCTTCTTTTAAGTTGGTCGGCTTAACCCTTTTATTGTAAAAGAGAGCAGTCCTTTGTTGATACGCTGCATTTCTGATGGAGGCATATTCTAGAACTTCAAGTCTAATCTTCTCATCAGGTCACTCTTAGGAGAATCAAAGTTTATCGCTTTGTGAGTTGGTAGGCCTATCTCGGCTCGTACTATGGCATCTATCCAAAATGTAAGCATATAAGGTGTCTCTCCAGTTGCTGTCCTTAGCGTTGTTCTATAAGCCCAAAGAACAAAGTGAAATTCATTAATCTAGTTACCCTTGGCTACATCAAGCCTCTTATTCAGTCCATTAAGCAAGGTTCAATTTGTCACTTCTGTTTGACCATTGCTTTGTGGATGCCCTGCTGCAGAGTGAAGTTTTTTTTATCTTGGATTGAACACAGTATTCTTCAAATTCATTATTATCGAATTGGGTTCTATGGTCAGTAATGAAGGCATAATGCATACCATACCTACATACTATGTTCTTCTTGATGAATTGGTATACCTTTTCATAAGTCGTCTCTATGAATGGATTTGCTTCCACCTATTTTGTAAAATAATCAACAACCACCATAAGGTATTTGAACCTGCCTTTGGTGGTCAGTAGTGGGCCAACCAAATTAATTCCCCAAATGGTGAACGATCTAGGAGAAGTAATCGGTGCTAAAGCAGTGTTGGGTGCTTTGTGAATGGAGATAAACATCTGGCACTTATCACATTTTCTTGAGAAGGCCCTACAATCTGCCCTCATAGCTGGCCAGTATTACCCCTGCAGATTGATTCTTTGGACTAATGACCGACCAGCTGAGTGAGCTTCACAAGAACCTTCATGCACTTTCTTGATCAAATCATTAACTTCCAACGGATGGAAACGGCATAATAAGGAAATAGTGAATCCCCTTTTATACAAAACTCCCTTCTCCAACACATATATGGATGCCTTGTACCAAAGCTTTTTTACCTCTTTTGGGTCAGTTGAGAGGGTTTCTTCTTCGATGTAAGCTCTAATTGGATCCATCCAAGATGGTCCCAAATCCACCTTAATAAAATTAATCATTGGATCCTAATCTATGCTTCTGGTTTCCAGGATCTTAATTGGAATACTTCTCTCAAATTTTATTCTTGTTGCTGAAGCCAGTCGAGCAAGTGCGTTAGCTCAGGTGTTGGCTATCCTTGATATCCTTTTCATTTGTAGGCCTGGAAATTTGAAAATGACTTCCATTTACTTGGTCAAGTATCTAGTCATCAAATCTCCCTTAACTCCATATATATAAAGCACTTGGTTGACGACCAACTGGGAATCACTGTGCGCCAATACTTACTCAGAACATAATGCTTGGGCTAACTCTAGTCCAGCGATCAAAGCCTCTTACTCAACTTAATTATTTAATGCTTTGAACTAAAACTTGAGGGCATATTCAACATCAATATTATCAGGAGTATTAAGTATGATATTTTCTCCATTACCAGTGGCGCATGAGGATCCATCCACATGCATGTTCCATAACGGAATATCACTGCTAAAGCTTTCTAAGCAGAATATCTTTTTACTTTCTTCCATATACTTCTGAGCCATCTATTGATTCCTAAATGATTCTGGTTGGTCGGCTACGACTTTGGCTTGCTTTTGAGATGAGTTCTCTTCCAAAAAGGTCTACCCGACATGCAAGTTCTATTAGTCGGTAACCTCTCAATTGGTGAATTCTGTAATGAAATCTGATAAATCTTGACCTTTTAAAGATGACCTTGGCTTGTAAACAATATCATATTCTCCCAGCTCTACTGCCCAATACATCAACCTGCCTAACTTTTCGGGTTTGTGAAGTGCTTGTCGAATAGGGAGATTTGTGTATACTACTATGGTGTGTGCTTAAAAATAAGGCTTCATTTGCATGGAGGCTTCAATGAGAGTTAAGTCTAGTTTTTACAAGCGTGGATACCTGATTTTGGCTCCCATGAATGCTTTGATGGTGTAGTAGATTGGTTTTTGGATCCCATTCTCTAACCAAACTAATGCGGAAGTAACTATCGACTCAGAAATAACTAAATACAGTATAATTTTTCTCCCAAGATTGGTTTGAAAAACAATTGTGGATATCCCAGATACTTCTTCACTTCTTGAAATGATTCTTTACACTCTGCATTCTACTCAAAGGTCTTTCTAATCACCTTAAATAATGGTAAACACATATCTGGTGCTCGAGAGACAAATCGGTTTCAAGCAGCCACTATTCCAGTAAGTTTTTAAACATATTTTTTGCGGGTCGACGACTAAATATCTATAAAAGCCTTGATTTTGGAGGGGTTATCTTTAATTCCTCTTTAGTTTACTATAAAGCCGATGCACATTCCCTCTTGGACACCGATTACGCACTTGGTTGGAAAGAAAAAGGGGCCTACAAATTGGTATCAGAGCTAGAAACATATTTTTTATTGTGTTGATCCCTTGTGTTTTTAAGGATGAATTTCGAAAATTATGAAAATTTTAGAACTCCTATTTTTTATGGCACTAACTATGGTTATTGGAAAATGCGAATGAGACGTGATTTAAATAAATTGATGAGCGTGTGTGATTACTAGTAAAAAAGGGTTGGACTCCTTCAGTTACACGAGAGGTAAGGCTACTACTTTAAAAGTCGTTGTGTCATAGACTAATGTCGAACACAGACTTGCACTTTACAACTCTAAAGTTCTTCACGTTATTTCCTGACATGTCACACCAACATAGTATAATAGAATCATTACGTGAGAAACTTCAAAAAAAATCTTGGAATATTCTTGCACTTACTCATGAGGGCACTAGTACGGTAAGGGAGTCTAAACTTCAAAATCTCACTACAGAGTTTGAGACGATTAAGATGATAGAGAGTGAGTCATTTGATGAATTTTATGCTAGATTGTTAAATATTATCAACTCATCATTTAACTTAGGAGATAAAATACTCGACAACCGAATCAAAAAGAAAATATTAAGGTCGTTGTCGAGTAGATTTGATGCAAAAGTGACCGTTTTTTAAATCCTTGGGTATGCTTGAATCTACAAAACTTGAATAGATTGTAGGTGACTTACAAACCTATGAACTAGATATGTCTACCTCCAAGCAAGTGCCAAAGAAAGAAAAGGGCATTGCTTTGAAAGCCTGTAAGGAGGAGACTAAAGTTTCGGACGATGATTTCGATTTTGAGGATGTAGCTTTGTTGACAAAGAAGCTCAAAAAATTTCTTAAGTTCGAAAATCAATTGAAAGATGCGAAAAGACTTGAGAAATTCAATAACAACAAGGTAGATACCGCCCATAAGGATAAGAGTGATAATATTAAGAGGATTGAGTCATATAGGTGTTTTAGGTGTGAATGTTATGATCATAAGGTTTTCATGTGTCCCACTAGACTTAAGAAGAAGGGCAAGAAACGATAGCATATAACACCACCTTAAGTGATAGTGAACCGGGAGAGGGAGAGAGTTCCCCCATTCAGCAAAACTTTTTAGCATTTATGGCATGTCATGTGAGAGAAGATGATAAATCTTCCCATGAAGATTCTTCTTATTTTTGTTATGTTCCTTAATGCATCAAGCAACAAATTCGTGGAGGATCTTTAATTCATAATCTTCTAGAGATTAGTTATACTTTGTACTTAATTTTTGCATTGAGAAGGAAGAGGATTAAGATGAGAAAAATTTGACGTGTTCCAAGTAAGTTCATAGAGGTCTTTTAATTTCTTATTTTCTCACAAAAATAGCGGGAAAATGTCAAATTAAAGTGACAATATACAAAACGTAGGTAAAAACATCACTTGTAAAAGGTATAAGATATATGATGGAAGGTGAATCGAATCCAACATTGATGACTAAATGATGTTAGGGGACCATTTTAATGCGATGTGGGGGGTACAATTGGGAGTTAAACAAAACTACTAAAGGTTCGCAAGTGATAAATGTTTTGTTGATGACCTAATATATGTTCTGAAGGGGAGGAATAATGATAAGTAGTTGGTTGGAGATGAAACAATGTTGCAACATGCGATATAGCATGTCCCTAGACATACAAGTATAATTTTATTCTCGTAAGCATAGTCCGTACAACTAATTGGATACATTTAATGAGTGATTCCGCCAAACCATTTTGGGTGTGGTATTGAGCAATGGGATGACCATAGTTGATATCTACGAACATGTGATAGTCATCAACAGTTCGAGATTTAATTTCACTTTCTCTACCTAAGTGGATCGACTTGATTCGATACTTTGAAAAGTTTGATTAAAACTTAATGATTTGGGCAAGGAAGCATACCAAAGAAAAATTATTGGATTGAGAGTAAAAATACATGTGACCATCCCGTGGTTGCATTTATAAGGACTATAAAATATTTAAATGGTTCGAATTAGAGGTGAATGGGACCATAAATATCTATAGGGAGTGTTTTACACTCCTCATGGTTTGGTTTTGGATTTATTCTGGAACAAAAGTTAAGGTGTATTTTTTAGTCGTCTTTGAGTTGTAATTGAAGAACTGAAGACAAAGACGAGTCACTATGAAATTGAATATCGGACCAATCAATTTTATTTCAGTTGGAGGTTTAGTGAGCCTTTATGCTTTTGTAATTCCTTAAATTTTATTTTCAAAGTAAGGAAGTGATAGGACAAAATTATTTTTGAAAAAGGAAATGAATTAATCTTAAAATTACATTTTTATAAGGAGTTGTGTATTTTGGACTGTCATTAAAATGACATCCTCCCTTTTACAAAGTCCTCTTTTCACAATACACTTATTATGAAAATAGAGTACCTCGTACGAAAT
This sequence comes from Sambucus nigra, assembly GCA_949130495.1. NCBI lineage: Eukaryota > Viridiplantae > Streptophyta > Magnoliopsida > Dipsacales > Adoxaceae > Sambucus > Sambucus nigra. The sequence goes on along the minus strand of OX422211.1, from coordinate 501,437,331 downwards.
TTGGACTTTGCACAAGAAATTCTTCTGAGAAGATAATTTCGCACGAGTGGACCCTAAATTTCTTTTAAAACCCATAGTAAAGAAACTTCGCTTAAGGTCCCATTGTATTAAGTTCTCGTTCGAACAAGGTATTTCCTTATTTGGACGAGAGCTTGTCTTTCTCTAGAATCATGTTTCCGTAACCCTCTATGACTTATGTATATAAAGATTTACAAGATGAGATTAGAGAGAGAATATTAAAAGAGTGCTTATCATGTCAAAGAAATTCTTTCAAACAAAACTTTTAGTTTACAAATCCCCTACAATCTTCCACTTTAATATTTTAACACAAGAGATCATTTTGGTTGATATCACGTTTAAACATGTGGATTGATAAGTGGATACCGAGTTTTGAAGGTTGTGCAAGTTGTGTTTATCGAATACAATCGATCGATAGTATGGGAATAGGCATAGGAATCTAAATATAAGACAAAGGAGAAACTTCATGTCTATAGTCATGATCATATATGTAAGATGTGTATTTATCTTTATAAGTCCTATTAAACTTTTTAGTACTAGTGGAATTGTTGGGTTGGATGAGATAGTGATTTTCTTCGCGAGGGTTTTCGCTCAAAATCTTGTGTTCTTATAGTTTTATGCTTTTTACATTTTGCATTTATTTATTGCAACTCCCACACAAAATTGAACTAATTAGTTTTATTCTATAAAAATAGAATTTGTTTCAATTGATACAAGAATTTTCTTTTGAGTATGTGTTAAATAATTAGGTCTAATTAATTTGATTTAGATCCTTAGGCACATACTTTTTCAAATTGGTACCAGAGTTAATATTCACTATGAATCCTGAGGGTATATCTATAAAGCGCCAGTCGATCATGCATCCATCTATATTTGATGTTAGAAACTACTCATACTAAAAGGTGTGTATGACCTTTTTACTAAAATCCTAAAACTAGCGTGTCTGGTTAATTATAGTTAAGGGTTGGAAACGTCCCACAACAAGGGAAAGGGATATTGATGTCCTTAAGAATGAGCAGACCTGGACTAAAGATAATCATAGGTTAGATAACTATAACTCTTTGGAGTTGAATGTTATAATTTAAATACTCATTCAAGAAGAGTTACATCGAATCTCTAAGTGTACCACGTTCAAGGAGGCATGGGACATTTTTCAAGTCACCCATGAGGGTACTGATACCACAAAGGTCTCAAAGATCCAACATCTTGACGCCCATTTTAATTTTTTGAAGAGTATTGATAATAAGACCTTCGATAAATTTTAAACTTTCTGATGTTGTGAACTCTCATTATAATTTGGGTGAGAAAATTTCGGACTCGAGGGTAGTCAAGAGGATTTTAATGTCATTGTCACATAAGTTCCTCCCTAATGCCTCAACCTTATATATAGTTGGTGGGATAGATAACATGAAGTTCGAGGAGATTATAGGGTTTCTACAAACCTTTTAGTTATAAAATTTCCCCCGAACAAGAAAGAGAAGGGAAATTTGCTGAAGGCACAAAAGAGTGATCGCTACATCTTGGATGAGGTTCGAGGAGATTATAGGGTTTCTAATGATGATGAGGTTGATTTTTCCATCTCATCAAAACAATTCCAAAAAAATCTAAAATATAATATCCAAAATTTTAGACCCAACAAGAGAGTGTGTGAGAACATAAAATCCAATACGGTTTTTCTTCTGGTAGATTTAATTGGAAATCTTTTATTGATAATAAAGGCACATGTAAATTCTTCGAATGTCAAGGGTTTGTACATCTGGCCTTTGATTTCCCCATCTAATTAAGGAAGATAGACATATAGAAAAAGGGATTGAATTCCTACCTCAGTGAAAGCGACTCGAGCTTGGACAATAATGAATCTCCGGTTAAGTGCACTATCATTGCATTAACTATTGTTTAGGATGAGTTTCATCCTTCGTTCCCATTGTTGAAGTCAACCTTGAGAAATGTAAGAGCATAGTATACACGTTATGCCCCAACTTGAATAAATTGTCTAATTTCGATTTACAATTCACATTTTTTCCCAGAGGTCTCTGAAAGCTTCATCAACATTACAGATATTGAAGCCAACTTATATCATATCGTTGACTTAACTTTCATCGTTTTTATATATAATTGGATGAAATATTTTTCAATACCATGTAATATGTTTTTGTGTTTTTTCGTATCTAAATGTCATGGAATTTTTTCTTATAAAAATCCATGTTTAAAAGGAATTTAGGTTATATCCCATAGCAGTTCGTTCCAACGAAGATTTACCTTCGTTGGTCATAATTTGTATTAGTTATTTTAAAAAAATGTTGGAGATAGCTGTGACTTGACTACACTGATATCTCGCTACATCGAATAGGAATTTCCCTTTGGTAAAATATCTTGAGGGTCATGGCTAATGTCTCTAGTCTCATGAAAAATATTTGGCATGTCTCTCTACCGGCCTTCGCGGATGGTTCACCTAAGTGGCCACTTCGCTGCAGCGAAGTATATTATACCAACGTCAGAAGATCTTTTTTTACTATACAACAAATAATATTTTCTATTATATTTCCAAAAGCCACTTTCTCCCTGATGGGACCTTTTTAGATGTTATTCCTTCCCTACTGAGTCAAGAGGGAGCATGTTTTCTCGGTTAAATTCCCCACTAAATTTTCTCATCAAAGGGCTTAACTTATTTTCAAAGAGAAATATGTTTTAAGAAAAATGTTCTTTATTTTTAAGAGCCTAAAACCTTTTTAAGAAGGAAGACTTGTTCTTCCTTCTCCTTATTTCTCCTCTTTGCACTTGATCAACCTTTTCGTAGGTTGATCAATATCAAATAGGAATAAGTAAACTTTTTCAACCTTCAAAACACTTTTCTTCATAAAAACATTTTTTAAATATTGGTCACATCTGTTGATACCGAAAATTATCCACTTATGTGGACCAATCAGAGATGAACACGTGTCATCCAACATGGCAAGAATCCTATTCAGTAATATATAGACTCGTCGACCAACACATGGGAGGCCTACCAATATGCAGAATGACAACCAACATGCATAATGCTGACCAATAATAAGAAGACCGACCAACAGGGTCAGCAAAGCGCCAACAGTCATGTAGATTATGAACATCATGTACTGATGTAAATGCTTAATTTATAAACGCATTCCATCCTTTTACATTCCATCTCTTTACCTCCCTATGAGACAATAAATACTTTGTAATCCCTTCATCAAGGGCATGTTCAAGTCATTCAAAACACCAGAGGAAAAACAAAATACAATAAATACAGTGGACGTAGGCTCTCCCTTATAGTCGTACCACTTTAAAAACCTTTTGTCTCTCATTTGTTTACATATATTTATCTATGATTAAACAATTAGGCCTATTATTATTTTTTACATCAACAGATTACTGTCGTCTGTGGGAACATATTTCTAAACATTTTCACTCTCATTCACTTACGATAACTAAAAAATGACTGACATTCCTAGTCCAGTGCCAGAAACGATGGCAATCCACCTATTTTATCTTCTCCTCTGACAAATAATGATCTGACTGGAATCTTGGCTAGTCTATCTAGAGGAAAGGAGGCCATGCAAGATATGATTAGGCAATTATCCCAAACACTACAGGACGGATCTCCTACCTTATCTATTCATAGAAACATGCGACTGCCGTCTCCAAGAACTAGCAGTCATAGCCACTCCAAGACTTACAGAGACATGTCCTATCGTCCAGGAGAAAGTTTTTCCCTTAGGACATTAGAGTCTTGGAATCCTGAAAGGCTAAGTTACTTAGAAAGACTTAGCCAAGCATCGCCCTTTGATCGTTTGGGACCCAGATGGAATAAAAATGTTCATAGGGTATTGTCGAGGCATACTCGACAACCATTCGACTAACATGAGGCCTCAGCCCAATTTAGATCATGTGCTCGACGATATATCCATGTCGAGCATACCTCTTAGGAGGAGAGATCAGCACAGATAGTTGGTCAGAATAGCCGAGCTGCATCGCATAAATCTTATTCGGGTAATCATGCTTGGAAAGGCTCAATCCAGAGGTTGGAAGACATGTTAGGAGAAATAGTTAAGGGAAAGAACCCTTTTCAAAGAAGCTTTATGAAAGGGTCTCATTTTGTTCAAGCAATTGTGGATTTTCCTACTCTTTCAAAGTTCAAAGCTCCTGCTGTTACTCCCAAGTATGATGGGAAAGCTGACCCTGTTCTTCATATATAACAATACCAAGTAGCAAGACACATTTACGCTATCCTCAAAGAGATGACATGTAGGGCATTCTCAAGTACCATAACGGGTCCTGCCCAAGTATGGTATAATAGCATACCTCGGGGATAAATTACTAATTTTAACCAACTGGCTGAGCTATTCATTGGTAATTTCTGCTTCAGGTTCAAGCCGGTAAAGAGAGTAGCTCACTTGCTAAGCATGAGACAGCTTGTAGGACAAAGTACAAGAGATTATATTACTCATTTCAATAATGAAAAGTTAGAGGTCATTGATTACACGGAGAAAATATCTATTACAACTCTCATGGGTGGACTGTTTATCGAGAAACTTTAATATACTCTTGCCAAAAATCCTCCTAAGATAATGACAAAACTAATAGCTAAGGAATCCAAGATAATGAATACTGAGGAAGCAATGGCAGCGAAGTAGAGCTCAGTCACAAAGCCTGAGATTAAAACTAAGAAGAAGGATCAAAAGGAATAAAAGGAGTAAAAGGAATCGAAGCAAATGAAGGATGGCAGGCTTAGAAAGTATAATAATTACACTCCATTAAATATGGGCATTCACTATATTTTAGAGGAAACTAAGCATAGCGAAGAGGTACGTTGGCTAGAAAAATTAAGAGCACCTGCTGGAAGAGGGACAGATCCAAATACTGTGAATTTTACAAGGACCATGACCATACAACAGATCGTTGTATTGCTCTGCAAAATTAAATATAAACCTTCATTCGTTGAGGAAAACTGGACAAGTTTGTTGATCGGAGGGATGATAGAGGATCTCAATGAAGGTCAAAATCTCTAGGCAGGCCTAAGGAAAAAAGAAATGAAATTATGAAGATGATCCCGATTTCCCCAAAAAATCCAAGCAACCAAAAATTGAGATATTTATACTTAATTTTGGTTCCTTTTATCCTAAGATGATTGAAGGTAGAGATGTTGGAGATGGAAATCACACTGCTGAGAGAAAAGCTTACCTCAATGAGGCTTTAGCTTGTTCTTACATCCAGAGTATCAATCTAGCCGAGGAAGATAGGCCGGAGAAGGTGAATAAAGAAAAGTTGGTGATTGGGTTTTCCAAAAATAACCTATCAGGTGTTCTGTACCCCCATGATGACTCTCTGGTGGTCAAATTCAGATATCAGGATACAATCATTTACTGGGTGTTGATTGACAATGGTAGCTTAGCAGATATCATGTTTTATTCCTGCTTTCAAAAGATGGATTTAAAGCTTAGTCAGCTCGATTCGTACCATAGGCCCTTAATCAATTTTTTGGTGAAAAAGTTTATCCTTTCGGCACAATCAAGATAAAGGTATTGCTTGGCACCTAGATTATAAGTCGGGCCGAGAAAGTTCATTTTTTTATGATGGATAAGAACGTACAATCCACCTATAATGTCATCATGGACATAGTAGGATTGAAGAAGTTTGAAGCAATTCCCTCAACAGTCCATTAGTGTTTGATGTTCCTGCCCAACTTCGAAGTAGGTGTGGTGAAGGGTGATTAAAAAGTAGCCTGGGAATGTTATTACTGATCTGCGAAGCAAGAGGATCTTAATGAAATAAAGAAGAAGACCACCACTTACCAAGTGGACATTACCGAGCCCAATAGAGAATCTGTGGTTAAAACCTTAGATCCAAGAGAGGAGACAGAGGTGGTGAAAGGCCAAATTATGATAGCAACGGAGAATACCATCTTAGACGACGATAAGCCAGAATGAACTACACAGGTGGGCTCAACACTAGACCCTATTCTTAAACAAGAGCTAGTGACGTTCCTGAGATAGAGAAAGCGCGTGTTCGCTTGGAGTCATGAGGATATGCCTATGATTGATCCCCATTTCCTCTGCCATGAACTCAACGTCAATAAGGACATCAAGCCAGTGAAATAAAGGTGCAGGGTGTTCAACCCCGAGAAGAATCAGGCATTCAGGAGGAGGTAAAGAAGATTAAAAAGCCTCATTCATTGAAGATGTAAAATATCCAGATTGGTTGGCCAACGTTGTTATGGTCAAGAAGAAAAATAATAAGTGAAGAATGTGTGTGGACTTCACTAATTTGAATAAAGCCTATCCAAAGGATCATTTTTCTTTGCCTAGGATTGACCATCATGTAGATGCTATGTCGAGGCATGAACTATTGAGTTTTCTGGACGCCTATTCTGGTTACAACCAGATTAAAATGAAGCCTGAAGATAGGGAAAGTACCTCTTTCATTACCCCCCGAGTAACTTACTGTTATAATTTTATGTCGCTTGGTTTAAAAAATACAGGTGCTATCTACCAAAGGTTAGTGACAATGGTCTTTGAAGAGAAAATATGAAAGAACATGGAGGTGTATGTGGATGATATGTTGAAAAAGAGAAAAAAAGCCTATGTTCACATTATCGACCTCAGCCAAACCTTTTATCAGTTGAAAAAGCACAAGATGAAGCTTAATCCGACCAAATGTGTGTTCGGTGTGCAGGAAGGAATATTCCTTGGGTACATAATAAACTAGAGGGGAATTGAAGCTAATCCTGAAAAAAATAAAGGTGTTGATTAAAATGTAATCCTCGACTTGTAAGAAGGATGTTCAGAGGATCACTGGGCAAGTAGCTTCTTTGAACCGATTCGTGTCCCGAACAACAGACAGGTGTTTTCCATTCTTTAGGGTTATGAGAAAGACCTTTTAATGGAACGAAGAATGCAAGAAATCTTATCAAGAGTTGAAAAAATATTTGGGACCATCACCATTACTCTCCCAACCAGTTTTGGGGGGAAAATTATATTTGTACTTAGCCATTTTCGAGTCGACTGTAAGTTCAGCTTTGATATGAGAAGATAATTGAGTGCAGAAAACCGGTCTACTACACCAGTAAATCCTTCTAAGGACCAAAAATTATATATTCACGACTGGAGAAACTAGCCTTGGCACTTATAGAGGTATCCAGATGGATGAAGCCTTATTTCCAAGCACATACTATAGTGATGTACACTTATATGTCTCTTCGTCAAGCCCTTTATACACCCGAGAAGTTTGGGAGATTGATGTATTGGGCAGTAAAACTGAGGGAGTATGACATTTTATATGAGCCGAGGTCATCCTTAAAGGGCCAAGATGTAGCTGACTTCATTGCAGAGTTTAGTTATTCGAAGGTTCCAGAGCAATAAGGCATTCAAGCAGAGCAGACTCCAACAGGGGTAATCTCAACCAAAGTCACCATCGACTAATGGCCCGAGAAGACCCCAGTTGGGGAAAGCTCAGACGAAGCAACTGTCGACCTATCAAAATAGTCAACCAGGATGCAGGAGATGACTAAGAAATATGAGGAGGCAAGAAAGAAGATATTCCATAATGTGATATTAAAAAACCAAGGCTTTGATAGCAACATCCAAGTGTGGAATCTATATATAGATGGATCTTCGTGTGCGACAGGAAGTAGAGTAGGTATTATACTCAATACTCCTGATGGAATTGATATTAAGTACGCACTTAGATTCCAGTTCCAGACCTCAAATAATGAAGCGGAGTATGAAGAATTAATTATCGGATTAAGTTTGGCTCAATCATTAAACATCGAGCAAGTTATGGCGCACAATGATTCTCAATTGGTGATCAATTAGATCTAAAGTTTGTACGCCAAGGCTTTGAAGGTTATATCCAAATTGCCCACTAGTCGGATGATCAGAATTCCAAGATTGGAGAATGCCCGAGCTGATGCACTTACTCGGCTAGCATCCGCAACCAGGATTGAACTTAAGAGAACAATCCCCATTAAGATTCTAGCTACTCTAAGAATTAATAAAGATTTGATGATTAATTTCATTGTGGTAGATATGGGACCTTCCTAGATGGATCCCATAAAAGCTTATATTGGAGAAGGAATTCTTCTAGCAGATCCAGTTAAGTCCAAAAATCTTAAGTATAAAGCAATGAAGTACGTGTTAGATAAGGGAGTTATATACCAGAAGGGGTTAAAAGCTACTTTGCAGCATTGTGTCCACCCAATAGAGGTTAGAGATATAATAGAGGAAGTTCATGAGGGGTCTTATGGAGCTCGTATAGCAGGAAGATCATTACTACAATGAATGAACACTCAGGGATACTACTGGCCGACCATGAGAGAATATTGTACAGTAATTACAAAGAAGTGTGATAAGTGATAGAAGTTCTCCAATATTCACAAAACTCCATATGTAGCTGTGACTCCCATTACTTCACCCTAGACATTTGCTATTTAGGGAATAGATTTGGTCAGGCCACTACCGACCACCCGAGGAGTATTCAAGTACTTAGTCATAGCTATTGATTACTTCACTAAATGGGTTGAAGCAGAACTATTGGTGGATATGCCCTATGAGAAGGTGTATTAGTTCATCTGGAAAAACATAATTTGTTAATATGGTTTGCCATATACCTGCATTATCGAACATGGTACACAGTTCGACAACGAGGAGTTTGCAACATACTGTGCCCAATCCAAGATCCAGAAGTTTCATTCTGCTCCAGGTCGTCCTCAAAACAATGGGCAGATCAAGGTGATGAACAGGACTTTGCTCAATGTGTTGAAGAAGATATTTGATGATGTAAAGGGGAAATGGATAAATGAATTGCACTTAGTATTATGGGCCTACCGAACAACTCATAGGGATGCAACAGGGTAATCACCATACATACTAGTGTTTGGGACTGAAGCAGTGGTACCAACTGAGATAGGTTTGACAATTCACAGAGTGTTGAATTTTAATTCTCCCGTCAGTGATTTGATGCGAAGGCCATACCTTGATATGTTGGAAGAGGTGAGAGAAAATGCAGCCTTAAGGAATACTACTTATCAATAACAAACAACACGCTTTTACAATAAGAGGGTGAAGCTGACCAACTTAAAAGAGGAGGATTATGTACTTTAGAAGGTGATTCGGAAGACCAACAATCTAGAAGCCAATTGGCATGGGCCTTATTGTGTCTCAGCTTTTTTTGACCAAGAACGTATCAAATTGAAACTTTAGAAGAGGAATAATTCAAGAATCCCTGGAATGTCGAGCATCGTAAGAAATATTACCAGTAATGTAACGAGCAACAACTCTTGTAATCATTTTGATTTAGTATTTACTAACAAGATGGTTCCTCCCATTTTCTTTTTCGATTTTTGTTAGAGTACTGGTGATGTGCATCCCCATAAATACTTGGTCAGAAGAAAATTCAATATTTGTTCTGTAAGTCAGCGAAAATTCAATACTTGATCGGTAAAGCACAGAAACCCAAGTTAAAACATGATTTTAAGTCCTCAGTACTTGGTCAAGAAAAATCAGGGATAAAACTCTATATAAAAATCAATAACTTTTATCCAAACTAAGCAAAATGGAGGAATAATGTTTTGAAGATTACTAAATCGGAATATAGACACATATTCCACATACGCTTGGTCACCACTGGTAACTAATGTTAAACCTATAAATTTAGGTGCATTAGTAGAACCTATGGCAATACCACGGGTGACTAGTGATAAACTTGGATTTTGATCTAGGTGTACTAGTGGAACCTATAGCCACATCAATGGTAACTGGTATTAAACTTAGAAATCTAACTATATCAGTAGAACCTATGATAATCTTATTACTAACTGATACTAAATTTAGGCAAATGTCTAAGTGTATCAATAGAACTAATGAAATAACAAAGTCATTCAACCAACTAAAAATAAACAAAATAAGTTGATAAATTTACATTTCAGTAACGATGATTACACGCAAATATTGTGTATAATACAGGAACAATTTGTTCTCAAAAATCACTTTGACAGGCACTTTTCTTCAGACTTTGAGGGGCTCGGTAATGGATCCATTCCAGCTGGAGGATCATCTAAAGTGTATAGAGAATTGATGAAGTTTAAATATAGAAGACTTGTCCTATTACTATTTCTCAGAGTGTCCACTAACTAAGGAGGCCGAAATATTTCCAGCTCATCATACAAACCATAATATCCTAAATACTTGGAAATTAAGCTCTGAGGAATGGACTCTACAAGGATCCAATTTACATCCAGCTTGAAGGGGCAGTTGTTACAATCCAAGAGTCCAGGATCAACCTAGTACCATAGTTTTTTGTCCTGATTAACCTTCATCACTGTTAGGCAGTTGGTCCAGCCCCACCTATAGCCTTCATGTTGAGCCTCACTAAAATGATTGCCAAACCGACCAAGAGCTTCATTGTACCCTTCCATCCAAACTTCCCTGGGCTGCTTGTGAAACTGGAAAGTTAATCTCTCAACTTGGTGTTGCAATTTCTTTAGCAATCCATCTTTAGTTTACAATTGAGAAAACTGGGTTAAAAGTTGATCATATCGAGTTTTGATCTTTTGAGTCATTTTAGTTATGGCTAAGTTTTTAGCTTTTGTCTGAGCAGCTTGATTGGCATGAGTTTGATGAGTTCTAGCTTCATCGGTTGTAGGTCGGCTGGATCTTGGTCGGGAAGTAGAGGCAAGTTTTGATTTATTCAAGGTTTTTAATTCTTCCCTCAACCTGGAATTCTCAGTTTCCAATAAGGAAACATCTTCATCAGCAACAACGACAACAGGAGTCTTCAAAGTGCTCAGTTCACTGATCAATTTTTTGTTTTGTTCCTCCAATAATTTGGCAATGGCCCTACTTTCATTAATCTCGCATTTGAATTAAAATTATTTTTTTCCTATATATAGAGGCATGCTTCTCCAACTTCTCTGCAAAACCTCGAGCTCCACTTAAAGCCTTGTGCTTGGCCTCATAGTTAGCGTGAAGGAGAGCCTTAGATTCTTTATGCTCCTCTTAAAGTTCTTCAATAATTTCAAAGTAAGCCATGTTATTGGCCACAACCCGATCAAGAAGAAACTTAAGGTAAATATATGCATACTTGGCTTGATCAGTAGCATCTGCGCTGAGAAAGTCTGACAATTCTTTATCAATTAAAGTCACGTGACCAACCTTGAATAAACTGCTGCAGCGCTTGAGTAGATCAGAATCATTGGAAGAAATATATGCCATCTTGGCCATAAACTAGAAAAATGAAGTAATAGTCGATCAATAAAAGAAGAATATATAATAGCCAAGAAATGACAAACAGTATAAAGAAAAATTCTTGTATTGATATAAAGGGAAGTTACAAGTACAACAAAAAAGAAACAAAAGAAAGGAAAAAAAATACAAAGGCTAACTCTCGAGCAAATCTACACCTTCTCTCTGTCAGTTCTAACTCTAGCTTGGTCTGAAGAAGGGATGGATGGAGTGACTTGCTCGGTGGATGGGATGACTGACTCCATAACATTCTTAAGCTGGTCAGCTAAATACTCAACCACCAGAGAAGACTCCCCAAAACCAACATCGTCTTCAACTTCATCGTCCATATTGGGGGGGGGGGGAGAGATAGGCTCATGTCTATGGAAGAGTTTGGAGTCTTTTGCTATGCCGACCTCCTTCAGTGCAGCTAATTAACCATTCTTGAAATATTTTTTCTTTGCATACTCAATCTGAATAGAGGTAGCTGTGGGTGGGTGCACGAGGGAAATGATCCTTGGGTCCCGCACATCCTTCTCGAGAGCGCTTCGATCGGCATCATTTGAGATGAGGTGTAAAAATATAGAGAGATTTAGAGTCACCAGTCCATTTTACTCAAAACAAACAAAAGAAAAAGGGGAATCCATCCCGAAGGATGGCATTCAAAGACATACTGGTGCATACGAAACCAAAATGTTTCTAGAAGGGTTCGGAGGCTAAGTTACGAAATGGGAAGGTGTTAGGCACCCATTCCGTCGTTTCGGTCTCTCATAGATATTTTTTGTTTTCCTTTATTTTTCCCCGTGATATGTGTGCATGTGTATATATATAATAGAGATAGGAATCCTCGACTTGTATCCTGGAAGAGATAAAGCGACTCATCCATAGGAAGGTACAAAAATAATATTAGAAAAATAAGATTTACGCGATTACCCCTACGTTGATCGTTATAATGGAACGATAACGCATATGGAGTAATACGTCACTAAGACCAGGTATATAGAATATAAGAATATTGGATTTAGAGAAGATAGAAAATGAGAGAAAAGTGAGAAAAAAGGACTCGAGTCTCGGGTTTTACCCTGAGATGCCTACGCAGCCTATAAAGGCATCAAAGTCCACGCAGTTCGCATACAAAACGAGGGGTGGGGTTTATCCCATAAATCCAAATGGGGGATCTCTTATTTGAGAGTGTGTGTGTGTGTGTAGAAAAAATGTTTTAGTTGTGAGAAAAGTGTGAGAAAAGTATGAGAATCCCTATTTGGAATTTATGAGCAAACCCTATTTTTCTTGTTTTTTTTTGGTTTTATTTATATGAAAATAGGAGATGTGCAATAATACTAAATAAAAAGTATATTAGGATGTGTGAGATGAGATAATACAAATGCTAAGTAATAAAATAAGTTATTGCGAATTTAAGAGAATTTGGACAGAAAGTTGAGAAAATTGGACCTTCTTAAAGATCTTGAGCTTGATCTTGAATGTTGGAGAGCATCCCTTTCACTTGGATGATGATGGAGAGTGGATAATTCACCAAGTTTGATGAAAAGGATGATGAAAAGTGGAAGTTAGGAAGGGATTTGGATGTTGAAATCGCGCTGCCTTCGAGAGAGGTTTTTGAGATTCGCTGAGAGCGATTTGTATCAGATCTGGGATCCCTTTGAAAATAAGGCGAAGGCCTCCTTTTATAGGCCCAGGTCACTATCGATCGGCATAGACCTGGTCCTGCCTATCGACACCTCCCGATAGGCAGGGCTGGAACCTGCCGTTTGGTAGTGTGTTTCAGGCCTTTTCGGAAAATTGGCTGCCAAGGGCAAACTGTTAGTCAGAATCATGAACGAGGAAGACCGTTGGGAAGGTAATTAGAAACCTTTAAAATTCCTTTGGACCGCTCCCGGGTTCAGGACTTGACTTTGGGTCAAATATGGCTCAGAAGCGTTTATCGGTCCATTGGACGGGGAATCGTTCGGACACAAATGGATCGTTCGTTCTCATGGTAAGTCCGAATCGTGCATGAGGCAGACTGTTGGAAAGGTTAGGAGATGTAGTTAGACATTCCAAAGATTTAACCCAGTTTGGAGAGTTGACTTTGGTCAACTGGGCCCTGGAAGCATTTGATGACCTCTTGGAATCAAACGGATCGTTCGTCCGCATAGTAAGTCAGAATCGCACATGGCGCGAATCATTAGAAAGGGGTTTCGGTGCCCTTCGAAGATGCATTTAGTATCAGTCGTGCTGAAGAGTTGACTTAGGTCAAACAGAGCCTAGGAGCGCCCGGTCGCCTCCGAATTAAGTTTTGGATGCAAAGGGATCGTTCGTTCGCATGGTAAGTCAGAATCGCGCACGGGATGGACCGTTGGAAAGGGAATTCAGTTCCCTTTAAAGATTCATTCAGTCTCGGTTGAGGTGAAAAGTTTGACTTTTTGGTCAAACGAAGCCTAGGAGTGCCCGATAGCTTCTAGGTAAGTACTCGGGACATGACCTGGGTTTGTAGTGATGAAGGGAGGTGCTAGGGACATTAAGAGAGTTAGGGGGTAACAGAATGGGGTGTCTACAGATCCCCTCGATGGGTGAGTTTGGAACAAATGAGAACCATCGAATAGACACCATATGATGCTTTTGAGGGAGTATAACCGATTCAGAGGTCGAGGCCGATTTTGAGGACCTGAGGGGTGTGCTAGGGATGACCAATTTTGTGGGTCAAAGCTAAATCTGTGGGCTTAAGTGATGAGGGTGATCAATTCTACGGGTCAAAGCCGATTCTGCGGGCTAAGGATGAAGATCTAATAACTGAAGTCAATTCTGACCTAAGAGTGGTGACGACTGAGGACCGAGATCAATTTTGACCTAAGAGTGGTGACGACCGAAGACTGAGGTCAATTCTGAGCTAACTCAGGTGACGATCCAAGATCGAGGTTAATTATGACCTAAGAGTGGTGACAATCGAGGATCGAGGTCATTTCTGACCTAACTCAGGTGACGATCCAAGATCGAGGTCAATTTTGACCTAATAGTGGTGACGACCGAGGACCGAGGTCATTTCTGACCTAACTCAGGTGACGATCCAAGATCGAGGTCAATTCTGACCTGAGAGTGGTGACGATCGAGGACCGAGGTCATTTCTGGCCTAACTCAGGTGACGACTCAAGACCGAGGTCAATTCTGACCTAAGAGTGGTAACGACCGAGGACCAAGGTCAATTCTGACCTAACTTAGGTGACGATCCAAGACCGAGGTCAATTCTGACCTAAGAGTGGTGACGACTAAGGACCGAGGTCAATTCTGACCTAACTCAGGTGATGATCCAAGACCGAGGTCAGTTCTGACCTAAGAGTGGTGATGACCGAGGACAGAGGTCATTTTTTACCTAACTCAAGTGACGATCCAAGACCGAGGTCAATTCTTACCTAAGAGTGGTGACGACCGAGGACCGAGGTCATTTCTGACCTAACTCAGGTGATGATCCAAGATCGAGGTCAATTCTGACCTAAGAGTGGTGATGACCGAGGTCATTTCTGACCTAACTCAGGTGACGATCCAAGACCAAGGTTAATTCTGACCTAAGAGTGGTGACGACTGAGGACCGAGGTCATTTCTGACATAACTCAAGTGACGATCCAAGATCGAGGTCAATTCTGACCTAAGAGTGGTGATGACCAGGACTGAGGTCATTTCTGACCTAACTCATGTGACGATTCAAGATCGAGGTCAATTCTGACCTAAGAGTGGTGACGACCGAGGACCGAGGTCATTTCCGACCTAACTCAGGTGACGATCTAAGATCGAGGTCAATTCTAACCTAAGAGTGGTGATGACCGAGGACCGAGGTCAATTCTGACCTAACTCAGGTGACGATCTAAGATCGAGGTCAATTATGACCTAAGAGTGGTGACGACTGAGGATCGGGGTCAATTCTAACCTAACTCAGGTGACGATTCAAGACCTAGGTCAATTCTGATCTAAGAGTGGTGATGATCGAGGATCGAGGTCATTTCTCACCTAACTCAGGTGAAGATCCAAGATCGAGGTCACTTCTGACCTAAGAGTGGTGACGACTGAGGATCGAGGTCATTTCTGACCTAACTCAGGTGACGATCCAAGACCGAGGTCAATTCTGACCTAAGAGTGGTGACGACCGAGGATCGAGGTCATTTCTGACCTAACTCAGGTGACGATCCAAGACCGAGGTCAATTCTGACCTAAGAGTGGTGACGACTGAGGACCGAGGTCATTTCTGACCTAACTCAGGTGATGATCCAAGACCGAGGTCAATTTTGACCTAAGAGTGGTGACGATGGAGGACCGAGGTCATTTTTGACCTAACTCAGGTGACGATCCAAGATCGAGGTCAATTCTTACCTAAGAGTGGATAAAGATTGGATTTTGATTCTGCTGGAAAAAGTGCTTTGTGATTTTGATCTGAGCTGGGGAGCTGATAGCTGGGGAAGCTTTTGTTTCCTTAGGAGGCCTCGCAGGGGGAAACAACCAATTTTGGTGCTGTAAAAAACTCCGCTGGGGAAGTGATCAGGCGATCCTTAGAGATCCTTCGGGGCTTTACCGGGAGGATATTCACTTGATTTTTGAGGATTTCTCTTGGAAAGATGGGTTCCTCTTGAGGGAATGCGATATTTTCCTAGAGAAATGTTTTAAATCCTTCTTGGGATTTTTTAGGAATTTTTCGAGGATTTTTTGGGGCTTTCTGGTATTTTCTGGGAATTTCTGTACGAAATTTAAGGGAGGTGCCGGTCGACATGGTATGAGGGGTGACATTCGGCAGTAGCACGGACTTTTGGGCTACCTCAGGAAGGTAAAGAGTCAATTTCGATCGGTATGGTGGGGGAAAGAGATCACGTCGTAGGGGTGGAAGCTCTTGAGAGAGAGAGAGAGAGAGAGAGAGAGAGAGAGAGAGAGAGAGAGAGAGAGAATGTGGGTTCGGGCTGAGTCCCGTTATTTTTTCTTTTTGTTTTTATTTCCTACAAAAATGATGTAACACAGAAAATAGATAGATGCAATGCAATGGAGTTTTTTATTATCTCTTATTAATGATGAATGAATGCATGCACATGTGCTTTTTACTTTGCTGGTGAGACCGTAAAAAGGAGTATTTTTGGAATTTTTTTGAAGGAAAGTTTTTTAATTAAAAGGGAAAATTATATAAGGAGGAAAAAGGATTTAGAAATTCTGTTGAGAATATCAATTTATTTTTATTGAGTTTTCTGTTTTGACAAAAGAGGAAAAAAGGAAATTTCTAAAAATGGGGGGTTGCCGATCAGCAAGCACCCTATCCTGCCTATCGGCAGTTCAGTCCAGTCTCATCACTTCAAAGCTTTGATTAGTACCCTCTTCAGCCTTTAGTACTTTGTGGGGTAGGATTCCCTTCAATTTCTGCAGGGATTATGTCTCTTGTGAGGGTTCTCAAGTATAAAAAGGGGGTAAGGGTGGAGTGTTTTCATCACACCTTTGCATTCTTACTTACTTAACCACTATCTCTTAGCCTTACAAGATGGCTCTCCCTGGTAGCATTGAGTTTGCTAACTACCTCGAAGCCTTGGAAGCAATGTGCTCTTATAATGTCGACTATGATTCTTTCAACATGCATCGAGTCTCCTTGTGGCGCAATTGGCCTATTGAGTGGAACATGCTGATGGCGGCAGTACAATTCTGGTACCCTGAAGACCATGTATTCCGCTTTGGGTTGTATGAAGTTTGTCCTTCCTATGCGGAATTTTCTGCCATGCTGGGTATAAAGCTCAGTGTTGCTGCGGCCTTGCCCGAATTTTCTCGTTCTCCCAGGGATTTGTTGGTTGGGCTTCTTTATATTTCGCCTTCGACGACCAGATCATTGGTTGCTGGAAGAATGATCACCCTCCCGGCGATTCTGCAGTTCGTGCATTTACGGGAAGTAGGTGATATTGGCTATGCTGGAGTCGTTGCTCTGGGCCTGGTTTCAAAATTACTGCTGGTGACTGGGGAATTGCTGGTGAACCCGCAACTTACAGCCATTACTTTGTGGATGTCATACCGTCATAATCCAGCGGTGGTGATACCGACGGAGACGCTGACTCGCCTGGATGCCTGGCAAGAAGGTCGTTCGGACTTTTTGAGTGGTAGCCCCGTGATGCTGTATATGTGGTTGTCTGAAACACTCCACTTGGAGACTCCTCCAGAATATCCTTTATCGACTGTACCCAACTTCTTTTTGCGTTACTTCATCAGCGTTGGCCTGTATGTTGAGAGCTGGGAGAATTGGCTTGTGGAGCATGGGGCTCGGAGTCTACGCTGGTCAGTGCCTTGGTGGGGGCAGTTGCATCATGTTCTGGAGCTAAGAGAGTACTCATATGTGCGGCTGGATGGTCTCAGGCAAACCTCTTTTTATTTCCCTTGGCGGCTTCTGCGCCAATTTGGCTGGGCACAGGTCGTTCCACCTCGGACCTCAAATTTCTTTCCGGTAGAAGATTTGACTGAGCGCCTGCGTCTGTTGCTTGGCTCCTTATGGGAAAATTGGCATCTGTCGACCCGTCCCTCTCAGTCTGTCAGGTGAGTTTGACATGTCCCTAAAGATTATATGAAGTGGTTATGGAGGAAAGTAGTCATCAATATGTTGGTAGTGGAGACTGGACAAAGGTGGTTTATTTTATTTAACACCATGGAAGGGGGCGTTGTGGTCTTTTCGAAGATGGCTCGGGCTCATCGGTCCATGGAGTGTTTACGGCATTTTATTCAGGTAGGGGAAGTTTGGGGACCCTAGGATGTAGATGATGTGGGTGCAGGCTCCTCTGGTAGCTGTGGTTAGGACTCTTGGAGAGTTTATTTATGTAATAGGGAATAGATGTGGGGATTTTATTTGGCTTTTTATGGCAGTAGGGGGAAGGGAGTTATCTATTCCTTTTCTTATGTAATCCGTGCTGTAATTTCTTATTAATGAAATAATCAAGTTTCTGATCATCCAGCTGTACCTTTCGATGAATTTTGTATTTTTTGAATTATCTATATCGATCGCTAAGGCATACATAATCCTTTTGTTCAAGTTTTTGTTAGAATGAACTGTCGTTCTCGAAGATAAGAAAAGAATAATATTTTGAAAATGAAAGGGTCGTGCTCCTGTAAGATGTATGAGCTGCCTACGTACCTCTGGGGTTCTGGAAATATTTTTTTTTACTTTTCTTGGAAAATGGTTTTTTTGCAGAGGATTAGGCCCATGTAGTTCTGGGTAGAGAGGGATGAAGAGAATTTTTTTTTTAGAATAGAAGGGAGATGAGAAAAATCATAGCGCGCCGAGATCCCGAACTTGGGGTAGAATTTCTTGAGATGGTCTAGGTTGACTGGACGAGCCATCTCTTTCCCATCTAGGTCAGTGAACATGGCGGCACCACCGGATAGGATTTTCTTGACAATGCAGGGGTCGCTCCAATTTGGCTTGAATTTCCCTCTAGGGTCCCAGATGGGTTCTATTATCTCCTTGAGGGATAAATACCCTTCCCGGACACCGCGGTCCTTGACTCTCTTGTTGAATGATCGAATTATTCGGTGATGGTACCCCTGTATGTGATAAAGAGCTTTCAATCTCCTTTCATCTATGAGGGTCAGTTCGTCGAGACTGCTTTGGCACCAGTCTTCTTCGCTAACTTTTCTTTCAAGCATGACGCGTAGCGAGGGTACTTCCAGCTCCACAAGTAGGACTGTTTCCATGCCATAGATCAGAGAGTAAGGGGTAGCCCCAATAGAGGTTCATATTGAGGTTCGATAGCCCCAGAGGGCGTACGGGATCCGTTCGGCCCAATCCCTACATCTTTCGATCATCTTGCTGATGATGGATTTGAGGTTCTTATTGGTGGCTTCAACTGCACCATTGGTCTGAGGTCGGTAGGGAGAAGATTTGTGTCTTTGAATCCCATGCTCATTGACTACTTCTGTGACTTCTGCTTAGAAGTGCAACCCGTTATCTGACACTAACTCGTGCACGACCCCATATCGGCAGATGATATTTTTCTTAAGGAATTTGGCCACTTTCTTGGCGTTCAATATTGCGTATGACTCTGCTTTGACCCATTTGGTGAAGTAATCAATGGAAACTAGGATAAACTCATGTCCATTTGAAGCTTTCGGTGTAACCTTCCCTATGATTTCGACACGCCAGGTGGAGAACGACCAGGGAGAGGTCATGTTGTATAATTCTCACGGAGGCAGATGTTGAAGATTGGAGAACTGTTGGCATTTTAGGCACCTCCGGACATAGGAGGTGCAATCTTGGGCCATGGTGGTCCAGTAGTAGCCTTATCGGATGATCTTATTGGCAAGCATGTGACCCTTCATATGGGCTCGCATTCCCCGCTGTGGATCTTCTGCATTATTTTCTCAATCTCAGCCCCTGTGATATAGTGTAGATGAGTTCCATTGAAGTTCCTCTTAAGTAGAGCTTTATGACAGATAATGTACTGGGCGGCCAATCTTCGAAGGGTTGTTCGGTCTTTCTTGTTGGAACCATCGGGATACCTACCATATTTAAGGAGGCACAAGATATCATAGTACCAGCAATCGGCTAGTTCAGGATCTTCGATGGAGAGAAGCTCAATATGGTAGCAGTGGGTTAGTTTGTCTTGCTATTGAACTAGGAAGGCGGTCATTGTTATTTCTTCGGGCATGTCAACCATGGAGGCCAAGGTAGCGAGAGCATCGGCTAGGTTATTCTTTGCTCGAGGTAGGTAATGGAAGGTGATATCTTAGAATCGGGAGGCTAACTCTTCTAAGTGGGCATGGAAGGGTTGGAGCTTTTCGTCCTTGACTTTCCACTTTCTGAGCACTTGACCGATGATGAGGGAGGAATCCCCATAGACATCAGGGTATTGAATACCTTTCTTGAGAGCAACTTTGAGGCCTACTGTGCATGCCTTGTATTCCGTTATGTTGTTGGTGTAAGGGAAATCCAATTTGATAGCGATGGGAGTGTGGGAGTCATCTGGGGCGATCAAAAGTATCCCAATGCCATATCCCTTTTTGTTAGCAGTGCCGTCAAAGAACATTTGCCATCGAAGGTTGTCTTGAGCGGTGCAGAGGATATTTTTATCTGGGAATTTGGAGATCCAAACATCTGTTTCTTCTACGGGGTAATCAACAAGGTAGTCGGAGATGGCTCTTCCTTTAATGGCTTTCTGCTTGACGTACACAATATTGAACTCGATTAGGAGCATCAACCATTGGGCCATTCGAGTGGATGAGGCGGGTTTCTCAAGCAGGTATTCGATAGGATCCATTCGGGATACAAGTTTGATGGGGAAGGCGAGCATATAGTGTCGCAACTTTTGGGTGACCTAGAAAAGTGTGACACACGCCTTTTCCAAAGCAGTGTAGTTGACCTCGTACTCGGCCAATTTCCAACTGGCATAATAGATGGCTCTTTTTTTGTGGGAGTCTTCAAGGTATTGGGCTAGCAAAGCCCCATCTATAGTGTCGGTTATGGTTAGGTATAAGAGCAAATGGAGACCAGGCTGTGGTGGCATAAGCACTGGAGGTTGGGTCAAATATTATTTGATTCGATTAAAAGCTTCTTGACAGGCCTCATTCTAAACCTTGGTTGAATCCTTTCGGAGGAGCTTGAAGATCGGTTCGCAGATGGAGGTTAGTTAGCTGATGAACCGGCTGATATATTGTAATTTCCCAAGAAAACCTCTAACTTCTTTCTCTGTTTGGTGAGGTGGCATCTCAATTATGGCCTTCAGCTTTACAGGATCTGCTTCTATCCCCTTCTCACTGACCATGAATCCCAAAAATTTTCCCTTTGTAACCCCGAAGACACATTTATGTGGATTGAGTCTCATCTGATACCGCCGCAGTCATTCGAAGAACTTCCGGAGAGCGAGAATATGACCTTGTCTAGTTTTGGACCTGATAATCATATCATCCACAGAAACCTCGACTTCTTTGTGAATCAGATCATGTAGTATGGTTGTGGCAGCCCTTTGGTAGGTAGCCCCAGCATTCTTGAGACCAAATGGCATGACAGTGTAGCAAAAGGTTCCCCATGGGGTGATGAATGCGGTTTTTTCTTGGTGGTCTGGGTGCATCTTGATTTGGTTGTATCCGGCAAACCCGTCGACGAATGACTTGAGAGCATGACTGGTTGTGTTATCCACGATCATGTCAATATTGGGTAGTGGATAATCATCCTTTAGAGAAGCTTTGTTTAAATCTCGGTAGTCCACACACATACGAACCTTCCCTCCTAATTTTGGCACAGGTACTATGTTGGCTAGCCATGTGGGATATTCGATCACACGAATGAAACTCACGTTCAATTGTTTGACCATCTTTTCTTTGAACTTGAATGACCATTCGGTGCGGAGCTTTCTCAATATTTGTTTAACCAGTTTGTAATCTAGGAGAGTGGGGATCTCGTGCTGAGCTATTTCAGGATCAATGCCGGGTATATCATCATAGGACCATGCGAAGACATCCACAAACTCCTTTAGAAATTCTTCGAGTTGTGCGCGCTCATACTTGTCAAGGGTGGCACCTATCCTAATCTCGCGCAGTTGGCTACTAGAACTGAGATTAATAACAATAGTATCTTCTTTATTAACTTGAACGCGGTTATGTTGTTTGTTATTAAACTTATTTAGATCAGTTAAGAATTATTCATTTACAAAATCATTATTGATACCAAATTAAATCTGCTGACGTGGACCTATCAATTGAAGACACGTGTCAACCTACATGGAAAATATGAATACGTTCTATGAGCAACTCATACACTCCGAATAGCTCAAGCGTACCGAACAACTTAGTCACCCCGAGCAACTCAAGCGTACCGATCTACTTAGGCGGTTCGAGCAGCTTAAGCAGTCCGAGCTACTTAGCGTACAAAGCATCCAAATCAAGAGAATCAAAGAGACGACTCCGCATCAAATGCTCATTATTATCGTACAAATGTATATGTCTACTAGATAACAACGCATTGTCCTTTCACATGTACAGCCTCAAGGCTATAAATACATTGTAACCTCCTCATTACAAGGAGACTCTGGACCGCTTGGTAAACTACTTATCGAGAATTCCAGTCAAACAGTCAGCAATACAAAAACAGTGGACGTAGGCCATTCTTATAAGGCTGAACCACTTTAAAAATCTTTTGTCTTATTTATTTTATCTGTTATTAATTTATTAGAGATAATCTAATTTTTTACATCAACAGATTGGCACCGACTGTGGGAAACGACTATAATTAGCGTTTTTCACCAAAATAATTCATCATCAATGGCTGATAATCTAGAACCCAGTAATCGAAATGCTGGTGTCCCTCCAAATTCGTCTACTCCCCCAAATTTTCCAGATCTGGCAGGTATAATGGCAAATTTGGCCCAAGGCTAGACGACCATGCAAGAAACCATGCGACAACTTATACAAACTGTTCAAGGTGGAGTGTCGACCCAATCAGGACAACGAAGTGTTCAGAGAAATACCCGTTTACACTCTTCGCGAACTTGGTGAACACTATTCCTAGAGGAATCTAGATCCATACGCACCGACTCATATCGTACTGAATGATCTAATGATCCTTCTTATCAGCCTAGTCGGACTTCCTCAGTACGAGCTATAAACTCTCAACGAAATGTCACTCAATCTCCGAAAAGGACCAGTGCTTTAGAAAGGTTGAGTAGAGTCTCTCCTTTTGATCGTTTGGGTACTAGGAGGAATAGAAGTCCTCCTAGGATTGTGTCGAGGAACTCTCAATGACCGTCCGATCTAAGGGAAGGCTCTGCCCAATCACGACTAACTTCTCGTAATGAAAGATCCCAAGAGGCAAATTCAACGCAATCCGTTGCTCGAACCAATAGGCCCGAGGAGGGAAATGATGCATGGAAGGTCTCTATTCAGAGGTTGGAAGACATATTAGGGGAAATGGTTAAGGCCAAGAATCCTCTACAAAGAACTTTTGTCCAAGGGACACCATTTGTACAGGCAATTATGGATTTTCCCACACCATCAAAATTCAAAGCACCTATGATGACGCCTAAATATGATGGAAAAACTGACCCTGTCCTTCATATAGAACAATACCAAGTTGTTGTCGATATCTATTCAGTTCCAGATGAGATGAGATGTAGGGCATTTTCAGGAACTCTTACCGGATCTGCTCAGATATTGTATAACAATCTTCCTCGGGGGAAAATTGTGACTTTCTTTCAACTAGCAGAACTCTTTATTGGCAACTTCTATTTTGGGGCAGAACCAGTAAAACGAGTAGCACATATGTTGAGTGTTAGATAAAAGACAGGTGAAAGCACCATGAACTATATTACTCATTTCAATAACGAGAAACTTGAGGTAATTGATTACGAGGAGAAAATAGCAATTACTGCTCTGATGAGTGGACTGTTGTCGGATAAATTGTACTACACTTTATCCAAGGAACCACCTAGGACCATGGCTGAACTGATGGCAAAAGCAGCTAAAATCATGAATGCTGAGGAAGCCATGGCTGTGAATAAGAATGCAGATACTAAGGAAACCAAGGTCGAGGCAGACAAGACTGAGAAGAAGGATCAAAAGAATAATGGTGGCAACAGACAGTCGAAAGCAAAGCAAGCACTGGAACAGTTGAAGAAATTTGGAAATTATACCCCTTTGAAGGTAGATATAAACCACATTCTGGAAGAGATCAAGGACAACGAGGAGCTAAACTGGCCTGAAAAAATGAAGGCAGATCCTGACAAGAGGAATAAGCCAAATATTGCGAGTTCCATAAAGACCATGGTCACACTACCAAGCATTACATAGCTCTCCAGAACGAAATTGAGGCGCTCATTAGGCGGGAAAACTTGACCAAGTATGTTGATTGCTGAAATGGTGGAAAGGTCAACGACCGAGAAAGGCAGAGGTCTAGATCTCCTCGTCGAGCAATAGAAGACAAGATGAGAAGTCACGAAGAGGACCCAGAAGATGACTAAAATGACCCCGATCTCCCCAAAAGACCAAAGCAGCTAGAACGTGAGGTATTTTCAATCCATTTTGGATCGTTTAAATGTAATGTTATTACAGGTGGAGATGTAGGAGGTGGGGATATGACTGCAGAGAGGAAGGCTTACCTCAATGAGGTTCAAGCTTGCTCGTACATTCAACGAATAAATCTGGCTGAAGATGATCGCCCAAGGAAGGTGAATAAAGACAAATTGGTCATTGGTTTCTCTAAAAATGACCTGGCAGGTGTACTATATCCTTATGATGACCCATTGGTGATTAAGATGAGAATGAAAGAAGTGGTGATTTCACGAGTATTAGTGGATAATGGTAGCTCGGCAGATATCATGTTCTATCCATGCTTTGACAGTTTAAATTTGAAGCTAGCCCAGTTGGAGCCATATCATAGGCCCCTTCTTGGTTTTACTAGCGAGAAGGTTTTTCCACTTGGGACGATCAAGTTGGATATGCTTATTGGTACATGGCCTACTTGTCGAACAGAAAGAGTACGCTTTTTTGTAATGGATAAAAATGACCAATCAGCTTACAATATCATCATGGGAAGGGTAGGTCTAAAAAAGTTAGAGGCGATACCATATACTGTACATCAATGTTTAAAATTCCCAACCAATTTTGGAGTGGGAGTTGTGAAAGGCGACCAGAAAGTAGCTCGGGAATGCTACTATTCATTTACCGAATAGGAGGAACACGAAGAATCCAGAAAGAAAACTATTACTTACCAAGTGGATGAAGT
Organism: Sambucus nigra; assembly: GCA_949130495.1. NCBI lineage: Eukaryota > Viridiplantae > Streptophyta > Magnoliopsida > Dipsacales > Adoxaceae > Sambucus > Sambucus nigra. The sequence goes on along the minus strand of OX422211.1, from coordinate 501,412,368 downwards.
AGAAGATGCAGAGATTGAGACGTTAGACCTTAGAGATGAGTCTCAGCTCGTAAAGGGCCAGGTCATTGAGGCTACTGAAAATATCATTCTGGACGACGAGCACCCAGAACGAACAACTCAAATCGGTGCATCACTGGATATATCGATAAATGAAAATTGATAGCATTTCTAAGACACAGAAAGCAGACTTTTGCATGGAGTCATGAAGACATGCCAGGGATAGATTCGAGTTTCCTGTGTCACGAGCTCAACGTGAACAAGGAAGTCAAGCCAGTAAAGCAGCGAAGAAGAGTGTTTTGTCCTGAGAAGAACCAAGCTATACAGGAAGAAGTAGAGAAACTACAAAAAGCCTCTTTTATTGAAGATGTCAAATATCCTGATTGGCTAGCAAATGTGGTGACGGTGAAGAAGAAAAATAACAAGTGGAGGATGTGTGTAGAGTTCACCGATCTCAATAAGGCATGCCCAAAGGATCATTTTCCTTTACCCCGAATTGATCAACTAGTGGATGAAACCTCGTGATATGAATTATTGAGTTTCATGGATGCTTATTCTGGTTATAACCAGATTAAGATGAAGCCTGAGGACAAGGAAAGTACCTATTTTATCACCCCAAGGGGAACTTATTGTTATAATGTTATGCCTTTTGGACTAAAAAATGCAGGTGCAATATATCAGCGGTTGATGAACAAGGTGTTTGCGGAGAAAATCAGTCATAACATGGAGTTTTATGTTGACGATATGCTGACGAAGAGCAAGAAAGCTGTTGATCATCTAGTTGACTTAGGTCAGACCTTTGATCAACTAGAGAAATATCAAATGAAGCTGAATCCCACCAAATGCATATTCGGAGTACGAGAAAGCATGTTTCTCGGATATATTGTTAACCAACGAGGAATTGAAGCGAACCCTGAAAAGATCAAGGCTCTATGATCTCCAACGACGAAGAAGGAAGTGCAAAGTCTCACAGGGCGAGTTGCAGCACTTAATAGATTTGTGTCACGAGCAACTGACAGATGTCTCCCATTCTTCAAAACACTCCGAAAAACTTTCGAATGGAATGATGAATGCGAGGAGGCCTTTCAAGAGTTAAAGAAGTATCTGGGAACACCTCCATTATTATTTAGACCAGTGATGGGGGAAAGACTATACTTGTACCAGGCAGTTTTAAAAAACGCAGTGAGCTCGGCGTTGATAAGAGTGGAAGATGGAGTACAAAAACCATTCTATTACACCAGCAAAGCTTTCCAAGGAGCAGAAATCGTATATCTAAGGCTGTAGAAATTAGCATTAGAATTGTTTAAAGCAAGCAGAAGAATCAGGCCATACTTCCAGGCCCATACTATAGTGCTGTACACTAACATGCCATTAAGGCAAGCTCTGCATAAGCTGGAAAAATCAGGAAGATTGATGTACTGGGCAGTGGAACTCGATGAATATGATATAATTTATGAGCCTAGATCGTCGCTCACAGGGCAGGCTGTGGGTACCCCGATTTTATCACCATAAGGCCTGGACGAGTAGCCCATCCTCAGCGGCCCAAAACCCAGGCCCATCACTTCTGGTATTCATCCATTTACTCCACGATGCCATGAAGAGGAGTTGTGGGGGTACACGATCCCATGAAAGGGAGATGGCTAATAAAGAGGAACCTATCACCCCCACTACTCTAAGACATACATGTATAAATTAAACCCCAAGTCCGGGGCAAAGGACAAGCTGTATTCTCTGTACTTACTCTTCAGAATATAGAGGAATAACACTGACTGAACCACCGTGGACGTAGGCACTTCTTTGCTGAACCACGTATCCCCGTTGTTGTGATTGGTCCTTTATCTGTTTTTTCTTGGTTGTTACCTCTTTCATATTTTATTTGTGTTGCATAATAATTGCCTCCACAATTGGCGCCGTCTGTGGGAAGCGTTTATCTTTCCTTAAGAAGAGCCCACACCAAGAAAAAATCTAAGATGTCTGGTCACAGCAGCAATGCTCCTCAAGCAGGAGACATTCAGGAGCCACCCGCTCCTCGCAGGATTAGGTCTGAAGTCCGACGTTCCGATCAAGGGGCTCGCTTAGAAAGGCCAGCCTCAGAAGAAAGTCAAGGACCAGCAAGGTCCACTTAGATATCCAGATTGATCGATGCGTACGAAGCAAGGCTCCACGAGCAGAGGGAGTCTTCTCGCAAGTATGAGGCTGAGAATGCTCGCCTGAAAAGAAGACTGGAAAAACTGGAAAAAGAACTACGTCCTGATACCAGGAGGCGCCCCTATCGCACTCCTAGCCCTCAGGCGAGCAAATCTCGCAGCCGAGGAAGGAGCCCTAGGCGGCAACATCAAGGGTTCGAAGGTGGTGACTCAGACGACGACCTCCGCGAGCAGCTGAGAAAAGCTCGCCACTATCATAACCCTGCTCGCAGCGAGGATAACATACGGAACCTAGTCCGCAGAGAAATGGACCAACATCCAGCTCACCGCGGCACCAGGTCGACCAGAGAACTCGCCAGGAGAGCCCTCAAGACCCAGATGAAATCGCCCTTCACAAGGGAAATTGAAGAAGAAGAAGCTCCCAAAAAGTTTGCCATTCCAAGGTTCAAGATTTATGACGGGAAGACTGATCCCATTGATCATGTCAGGCAGTACCGGCAGGCTATGACCCTCTGGAATCATCGAGATGCGTTGATGTGCCGTATTTTCCCCTCGAGCCTTCATGACGTGGCCCAGAAATGGTTCGAGAAACTCCCTCACCGATCCATCAGAAATTTCAAATCCCTGGCCGAGCTCTTTACGGCCAGGTTCATCACCAGCAGCTCCCATCCCAAAAGGATGGATGCTCTATTGACGATAAAGAAAACTCCTCAGGAAACACTCCGAGACTACGCGAAAAGGTACTGGGAGTTATTCAACGAAGTCGAGGACTGCGCAGAAGAGGTGGCAGTGGCTTCATTCAAAATTGGACTACCCAGCTCTTCCCTCCTCTACCAGTCCTTGACAAAGAAGGAAGCAACCACCATTGATGACCTGATGGCCCGGATTGAGAAATACGCAAAGGTGGAAGATGTCACCCGCCTTAACGTAGGTGAAAACGGTCGAGCCAAGCTCGCCACGAAGGGAAGTGAGAAAGTTGATAACCAGAAAAAAGGAGGAAGGAATGGGAGCAAGAATGGCCCCAAGAACGGAGGAAGTCCTGACATTGCAAAATCGTTCCAGGCAGTCAACACCGTCTTCAAAGAACCAATTTACAAAATTCTCGCTAAGATCAAGGACGAGCCGTTCGTCAAATGGCCCCGAAAAATGAGAGGAGACCCATCGAAAAGAAACAACTCGCTGAGATGCACCTTCCACAAAGAGGGAGGACATAAGACCGAGCACTGCAAGGCTCTTAAGTCCCACCTCGAGGAGTTGGCCCAATCCGGACATTTGAATGACTTTGTGGAAAGGAAGGTAGAGAGAGTGACTGTCCACAAGGAGGCAAAACCCGACAACGTATTAGAAGACGACACCGGACACGAATTCGCAGTAATCCATGGAGTATCCGATGTTAAGCAAATCCAGGGCAACTCAGCTCGGATGGAGGTAAAGAAGCTGACAGCAGTAATGCAAGCTTTTCAAATTGATCCAGCGAAATCACAGGCAGGAAAACGCCGCCGAGCAGAGGACATCAACTACAACAAGCACATCGTCTTCACGGATGAAGATCTTGTGGGAGTGAGGACCCCACATCACGATGCCTTAGTCATTACACTCAGGATAGCCAACTTTGATATCGACAGGCTGCTCGTCGATCAAGGAAGCTCATCCGAAGTAATGTACATCGACCTGTTCAGAAGGTTGAAGCTGGACATCACCGACCTGAAGGGAACCACTGTCCCTCTGGTCGGCTTCGCTGGAAAAATGACCATGCCTTTGGGCAAGATAGTACTACCAGTGCTCGCTGGGAGTGTTTCAAAAATGATCGAATTCTTGGTGGTCGACATCGATTCACCGTATCAAGCCATCCTCGGCAGGGGATGGCTTCATGCAATGAGGGCAGTCTCCTCGACCTACCACCAGAAACTCAAATATATCACCGAGCGGGGAGTGATGGAGATACATGGCGACCAAGCGATGGCGAGAAAGTGCTTCATAGCGGCCATCCGACCGAAGCCAGATAAAAAGGACGTTCGAACCAGCGAGAAAATGGAGGAAGGTGCAATCCCCTCCAAATAGCAATTAAAATATGGAAGGCTCGGAGTGGAAGAGACCAGGCTCCTCCCCTCCGAACGAGTTGTAGAAGATCTGGTAGAAGTAATTGCCAGGGAAGGCGACAACAGCAAAGTCTTCCTGATCGGGACCTCACTCACTAACGAAGAGCAAAAGGATTTGTTAACCTTACTCAGGAGCAACATAGATGTTTTCGCTTGGGAACCCTACGAGCTGCCAGGAATCGATCCCAATATGGTCTGCCATCAGTTGCACGTCAATCCCACATTCAAGCCGATAGCACAGAAGGCACGACGAACTGCTCCCGAGAAAGCCAAAGCAATAGAACAGGAGGTCGAAAAACTGCTGGATGTAGGATCCATACGGGAAGTGCAGTTCCCCAAATGGTTATCCAACCCAGTGGTAGTTCCAAAAAGCAACGGTAAATGGAGAGTTTGCATAGACTTCACTGACCTCAACAAAGCCTGCCCAAAGGATAGCTTCCCTCTTCCAAAAATAGACCAACTAGTAGACGCCACCGCAGCTCACGAGCGAATGAGTTTCCTGGACGCATACTCAGGCTATCACCAGATTCCCTTATATGCCCCAGATCAGGATAAAACGGCGTTTATCACGATGGTTGGTCTATACTGTTACAAGGTCATGCCTTTTGGGCTTAAAAATGCAGGGGCAACTTATCAGCGGCTGGTTACTAAAATGTTCAAACAACAGATGGGAAACACAATGGAGGTCTACATCGACGACATGCTCGTCAAAAGCAAGGAGAAAGAAAACCACCTTTCCGACCTGGCAAGTACCTTCGAAATCCTCAGGAAATACCGAATGAAACTCAACGCGAGCAAGTGTTCCTTCGGTGTCCAGTCAGGAAAGTTCCTTGGGTATTTGGTCAGCAAGCGTGGCATAGAAGCAAATCCGGACCAGATTGAGGCAATTAAACGGGTGCAACCTCCCCGCACAATCCGCGATGTACAGAAGCTCACTGGAATGCTCGCTGCTCTGAATCGTTTCATTTCTAAATCCTCCGAGAGATGCAAGCCCTTCTTCCAACTCTTAAAAGGCAGCAAAACGATAGAATGGACCCCATATTGCTCTCAAGCATTAGGCGAGCTCAAATCCTACCTAAGCTCCCCACCACTGCTTGTCATACCACAGCAAACGGACCCCTTGTACCTCTACCTCTCTATATCCAGCCACACTATCAGCTCAGCGATAATGTGTGAAGTCGCAGGGATCCAGCACCCAGTCTATTACGCGAGCAAAACCTTACTGGACGCCGAGCAGCGCTACCTGCCATTGGAAAAGCTCGCATTCGCCCTAGTAATGTCTTCGAGGAAACTGAAGCATTACTTCGAAGCTCATACGATCGTTGTCCTTACATCACACCCCCTCAAGGCTGTCCTAAGGAAGGCAGATTTGTCAGGCAGGCTGTCTAAATGGTCAGTCGAGCTCGGCCGGTTTGACATCCAATTTCAACCAAGGACAGCTATCAAGGGTCAAGTCCTTGCTGACTTCATAGCTGAATTCACGGGCGAAGAACCTCTCGACCAGCCCAACCCAACAGAACAAAACAGCCAGGCTGCAGGGGAAAACTGGAAGCTATTCGTTGATGGAGCCTCCAACTCAAAGGGGGCAGGAGTAGGAATTGTTCTCATCACTCCTGAAAATGCAGTCCTCGAGCAAGGAATTAGGCTGGGATTTGCAGCCTCCAACAACGAAGCAAAATACGAAGCCTTAATTGCAGGTCTCCAAAGGGAGCAAACTCTAGGAGCAAAGCATTTACAGGTATTCGGAGACTCGCAACTAGTTTCCAATCAGATAAGTGGAGACTACAACGCGAAGGACGAGAGGATGGCAGCCTACCTCTCGTTGGTAAGAAACTTGATGACAAACTTTGAAGAAATCAACATCCAGCAGTTTCCCAGGGGGCAGAACAGCCACGCTGACGCCTTGGCAGCCCTGAGCTCGGCAGTTGATTCCAGCCTTAAAAGGGTCATCCCTATCGATTTCCTTAGCTACCCGAGCATTCACCCCAACTGCGAGCTAACAAGAGCGAAACAAATACTCCAATTGGAACCAGCCCCTAGCTGGATGGATCCCTTAAGAGGCTATTTGAAGAACGGAACGCTCCCAGATGATAAAAGGACCGCCCACCAGATAAGAGTCAAAGCTGCTCGCTTTCACTTATCCACGGGGGGCGTCTTGTATAAAAGATCTTTCTCCGACCCCTACCTTAGATGCGTCCACCCAAGCGAGGTCGAGACAGTGCTTCACGAGCTTCACGAAGGAATCTGCGGAAGCCACATCGGAGGAAGATCTCTAGCCTTCCGAGCAATGAAAGAAGGTTACTGGTGGCCGTATATGCAAAGGGACTCCGCAGTATATGTCCGCAGATGCCTAAAATGCCAGCTTCACGCCCCCATGGTCCACCAGCCTGCCAGCGAATTGAAATCCCTGACCAGCCCCTGGCCTTTTGCCCAGTGGGGAATGGACATCGTGGGACCGCTACCCACCGCTGCCGGCAACCGCAAATACTTATTGGTCGCCACCGATTACTTTACCAAGTGGATCGAGGCAGAACCTCTGGCGAACATCCGAGATGCTGACATGATGAAATTTATATGGAAAAATATAATCACTCGATTCGGAATCCCCAGAACCATCATCACTGACAATGGGACACAGTTCGAAAGTGAACCCTTTCAGGACTTCTGCGACCAGCACGGAATCAGGCACCACTTCAGCTCGGTAGCTTATCCTCAGAGCAACGGACAAGCTGAGGCTTCCAACAAAACAGTGATCGCTGGATTAAAAAAGCGGTTAGAACGAGCAAAAGGCGCATGGACTACCGAGCTACCACATGTCCTATGGGCATACAGAACGACTCCCAGACGAGCCACAGGTCAGACGCCATTCTCACTAGCATATGGTATGGAAGCGGTCATCCCATTAGAAGCAGGATTGCCTACAATGAGATCCGACCTTGTCGAGCAGAACCAGAACGATCAGGCTTTGCTCGCTGAACTCGACTTGGCCGACGAGGGCAGGGAACTTGCCCTAGTAAAACTAGCGAATTATCAGCAACAGCTCGCGAAGCACTACAGCAAAAAGGTCAATCCAAGGAAGTTCGAAATTGGAGACTATGTCCTAAGAAAGGTCCTGGGCAACACAGTGAAGCCATCAGATGGTAAACTGGGCCCAAACTGGGAAGGACCTTATGAAATAATTAGAGACGACCTGCAAGGTGCCTATCATTTGAAAACGATGGAGGGCAGAGAGATCCCACGAGCATGGAACGCAGCTAATCTCAAGAAATTCTACTTTTAGGAGTTCTATTGTTAGATCTTTTATTGTACTCATTTTGGGAAAAGACAGTTTATTTCTTGACTCACCAATAAGAATCTCTCAGTTGATTACTCTTTAAAAGTATAACAATTATATCTTATTGCACATCCTTTTCAAATCACAGGTATAATAGTTGACATAGCAAGGGAACACCCCTCCTCAGGTCATCGTCACGAAGCACGACAGACCTCTTAGCATTGCCCATGGCAATATATGAAGCCCTACAGAGTATTCTTAGGCATCAAACCTACTTTGGTTAAACAAAATCCTGACCGGATGAATACATCCAAAAATAGGTGTGTCCTCGCCAATTGCCCCTCTTAGACCTAAGGGAGTGTGACGACACGACCTAAAAGGTAAAGAGAGAGCACAATGGTATTCTTAATACTGGACTGGGCGGACACTATAAAGATTGTAAAGCTGGAAAAATATAACAGAGATTGGATAAACACGTTTAGTCGGCAAAACGCCCAAAACTCAAATATATCCATTAATCTTTTATATTTACAAACAATAATGGTACATGTTTAGTCGGCAAAGACTCGCCCAAAGCATTTACAATTATTAAAAAACAAAAATCAAGAAGGGGGTAGCCTCCGAGCAAGGTAGTCAGCAACCTTAGCTCTCCTCCCATCATCAGGGTCAGGATCGAATTCCTCAACAACTTCACTTGTGTCCAACTCCAATAGCCGCCGAGGAATAGCATCGATAGGAATCCATCGGTCATCTCGCCTAAATGGATTGGGCATCAGAATAGAGGGAGACATCTCATGTCGATACCACAACATCGAATTTCTCGGCACCTGCAGCTCTTTGAGAGCACTCAACCACCCCCTGATAAAGGAAAGCTCCTCGAACTCTGATAACCTTGTGGGAGCATCTAGCCAGTCCTGATCATAGCCATCAGTCCACACTTGGTGAGGGCCCTTCTTAAATAAATGCCGCAGTCGGGTGACGTCCCTCTGAAGCCCAGCAGCAGTTACGTAAGCTCGCTGAACATCGCCGCGCAGCTCCTCCATCTCCTTCTCACGCTGCTCCTCAGATCCCCTTCTCCTACCCCGCGTACTCCTACCAGCTCGCGGGAGGGATGGACGAGCAACTCGCGATGAAGAAGAACCTTGCAGGACTGCCGACGCGGTGCTCGGAGAATGCTCCTTAAGCTTCAAGACCTCACGCCTCAGGTCGTCATTCTCCCGCTGAAGAAACTCCATGACCTGATTAATCTCGGTGGCCTCCAGTAACTTTACTCTCAGCTCGCTGATTTCTTCTTGCACTGAAGCTCCGATCTCCCCCATTTCCTAGAGCCTGTCCTTCAATTTAGCCACCAGCTCGGACTGATCCTTATACTTCTGGTTCCTTGATTTAGAAAACCTACAAAGCCTAGCAAAAGCTTGGCGAACTGCAGGGCTTACATTAGGACCCAGAGATCTACCCAATTGAGAGGTAACAGGAATATAATCATCCACATCAACCAACTACAGAGAAAAGAAGAGAAAGGAATGAAATCAGCACAAGTAAAAACGAAGCCTTTTTATTTATACCAAGCGAGGTTACATCAGAACAAGAAAGAAAAAATTACAAAGAAACCCTATCACTTAGCAACCTCGGTGGATGGATCCTTGTCTTTATTAGCATCAGCAGGGGCATTACCCTCCGCAGGGGTATCCACTGCCTCCTCGACCAAGGGAGCATCAGAAGAGGTCGCCCGAGAAACAGGACAGGTGCCTTCAGCAGTTGGGGCTGGGTCCTCATCCACTACCGGCTTTGGCCCTGGATCATGCTCATCAAAGAGTGGAGATGCAACATCCACCCCTGCAGCCACAAGGGCCTTGTTCCACCCCTTCTTGAAGTTCAGATGGCTAATATAGCCTATCTGAACCTCGGCGTCTTCATACGCAGCAGCCCAGCCAGAATTGTATGAATCTTCTTTAACAGTGGCTGCCTGGTCTTTCTCCATCTCCAGCTGCTCAGCAAGAACCCTGTTCTTCTCCACAAAATCCAGTTTGCTCGAGCAGACCTGTTCATACGACTCCCTCAGCTCGCCAAGCTCCTTGACAGCATTATCTCTCTCGCGAGCAGAATTAGCAAGGGCCAAGGCAGAAGAAGCTTGAGCCGCGTCAGCAGCCTTCAGATCGGCCTCCAGCTGAGAACCCCTGGCCATCAGAGTAGAATTCTGCTGCTCCAGCTCGCTGTTCCTTCTCAACAGCTCATCGCGAGAGCGATAGAGCACAGCGAAGTCAGTCACAAACTGCAGAAAACAAGGGAAAGATCAGAAAGAGGAAACCATCAAAACAGACGAAAAGAAGTTGAGAAATAGAAGAGAAACCTTACCAAGGCAAGCCTCTGGCTAGCTTGCAAGGCCAGTTGATCAGACCCTAACGCCCTCTCGCGATCTGCAGGGAGGACTGCCCTCTCAAGCAGCGCAGGGGCGAGTTGAGGAGAGGTGGCCACCGAAGCCCCCTCAGGCAAAGCAGATACTGGGACCAAGGCTTGAACGGTCTTAGTCCTCAGCTCCATCTTCCTCCTCTCCTCCTCTTTCTCTTTCTCCCTCCTCTTCCTCTCTTCCACCTTCTTCCTCTCCTCCTCTCTCTTCTTCTTCTCTTGCTCTTGAGAGGAAGGCCGAGAACCAGTAGCTATGGCCCCGGAGACAGTCTTCGACTTCTTGGACCTCTGTGCAAGAAGCACATCATCATCATCATCATCATCCCGGATCAGATTCTTCCTGGGAGGCATTTCTGCACCTGGACTGCTGGTAGTACTCGATGAACTACTACTATCAGCACTGCCTCCACCCAAGTTACTCACAACACCTGCAGGCTCGCTCTCCGAGCTGCTCTCCTCCTCGTCCACTTGGATGGGCTCAGCTGAAATCTCTTCGGAAGAGTCAAAATCCGGAACACTTTCCACAGGTCGGGCTATGAAGCTGGAGCCTGTGTTCTTGTATTCAAGCAGAAAATCAGCAGACCTAGGGTGCTCGTCGTCACCCAAAGGTTCCCTGATGTTCCAAGCTTTCACCAATTCCGAGATACGAACCTCGCTGAGAGCTGGCTCCAAGTTCTTTATCTTCGCTGAAAAGGAAAGAGCAAGGAGGAGTTAGAAAAATCATAAAGTTAGCAAAGGTTGAAACAACAATACAACATCTACCTATATATTCTTCCCCATAAAAGGGGATAGTGAACCTCTCGGACCTCGACCCTTCAAATTGAGGGGAGTATTGCCAGTTCCTAGCGAGAAAACCTTCTTGCCAGTAGTCCTTATGGGAATCAGGTAAGTTTACTACCAATACCCTATCAGGGCTCCTGGACTTAAGGTACAAGACCCCTGAACTCGTTCGAGAAAAAGAATAACAAAAACAGACCTCGGCAAGCCCTAACCTCGTGCCGTACAACTGATTTATCCTGTGCACACCATTCACTATTTTCCACACGTTGGGCGAACATTGTGCAGGCACAATACCAAAATAACTAAAAAAGTGCAGAAACAAACCATTAGGGGGAAAGGTGAGACCCCCCTGAGAAAGCAACAGGACGTGAATCCAATGTGCATCCTCTATGTCCCTAACGTTCCTAGGCGGCGAGACACAACACTCAATCTCTACCCATTCAGGAATACCATAGAATTTTCTAAACTCAGTTACCGACCTATTTCCAATCTTTGCCATTGGAAAAATGCAAGAAAAACTATAAACCCAAGAAAAAAGGCACGAAAGACTTACAGGACAGAAGATCAGATCAAAAGGCGAAGAAGCAACGAGAGTGGAGACCGAAAACAGAAGGTACAAAACTCAAAAGTTCTCAAAAGATAGAAGATTGCTGGAAGAACTGGAACGACGAAGAAAAAATGTGTTTTATTCCAACAAGCCTTCAAAACTAATCATAACGCACGGATAGCGAAGCGGGTGCCGCCAAAGCAACTTCACAGTTTTCAAAGAAATCAACCATCATTGCTGATCATCTAAATTCATCGGACCCATAAAGAACGGCCCGACAAATTCAGGGGCAATTGTGGGTACCCCGATTTTTTCACCATAAGGCCTGGACGAGTAGCCCATCCTCAGCGGCCCAAAACCCAGGCCCATCACTTCTGGTATTCATCCATTTACTCCACGATGCCATGAAGAGGAGTTGTGGGGGTACACGATCCCATGAAAGGGAGATGGCTAATAAAGAGGAACCTATCACCCCCACTACTCTAAGACATACATGTATAAATTAAACCCCAAGTCCGGGGCAAAGGACAAGTTGTATTCTCTGTACTTACTCTTCAGAATATAGAGGAATAACACTGACTGAACCACCGTGGACGTAGGCACTTCTTTGCTGAACCACGTATCCCCGTTGTTGTGATTGGTCCTTTATCTGTTTTTTCTTGGTTGTTACCTCTTTCATATTTTATTTGTGTTGCATAATAATTGCCTCCACACAGGCAGTAGCAGACTTTATCGCAGAGTTTACTCAAGAAAATGCCTTCGAAGAACAGGAGCGGAATACAGACCACCCTGTGGATGTTACAGTATCGTCAAAGTTAAATCCCGACCAACTTACGTCGGTAGATGAGCAGCAAGAAATGCCGATCAAATAAGGGAAGATGATCGACGAGCAGTGAGAAGTATTGGAGGAGGACAAAAAGAAGCATCAAATACTCCACCGAGGAACTCTGTCTGATCAAGAGTTTGATAAACAAGTACCTTTGTGGAATCTGTATATAGATGGCTCTTCGTGCTCTATGGGTAGTGGAGCAGGGATTATTTTAACAGTCCAGATGGGATTGATGTGGAATATGATCTGCGCTTTCAATTTAAGGCTTCTAATAGTGAGGCCGAATATGAAGAAATGATTGTGGGTCTAAGCCTAGCCAAAACCATGAAGGCAGAGCAAATCGTTGTGTTCAGTGAATCCCAGTTAATCGTAAACCAAATTCTGGGGGTGTATGAAGCAAAAGGATAATTAATGGTCAGGTATCATGCAAAAGTGATAGAGGTTGTATCAAGTTTTATCGCAATTCAGTTAATTAGAATACCAAGATTGGAGAACGCAAGAGCAGATGCCCTAGCTCGTTTAGCATCGGCCACATGCACCGAGCTACGAAGAACAATCCCAATAGAAATCCTAGTTGGTCATAGCATCAATGAAGATTTGATGATTAAATTCATCGCCCTTGACTTGGGACCATCTTGGATGGATCCCATCAGGGCCTATATTGAAGAGGGGCCTTTACCAACTGATAAACTCACAGCCAAGAAACTAAAGTTTAAAGCTACTCGTTATGTATTGACCAATGGCATTTTATATAGACGAGGAATTACAGCAGGGCTACAAAGATGTGTCCACCCCTCTGAAGTGAAAGATTTGATCGAAGAAATTCATAAAGGGTCTTATGGAGCCCATGTGGCAGGTCGGACGCTTTTGCAAAGAATAACAACGCAGGGATATTACTGGCCGATGATGAGAGCTGATTGTATAGCTTACGCCAAGAAGTTTTTATAAATGTCAACACGTCTCTTCTATCCGAAGAAATCCCCAAGCATTGTTAACATCCATCACGTCTACTTGGCCATTCGCCATGTGGGGAATAGACTTGGTCGGGCCACTTCCAACGACCAGGGGAAGATTTAAATACCCCGTGGTTGCTGAGGATTACTTTACCAAATGGGTGGAAGTTGAGCCTCTTATTGATATGACATATGATAATGTCTATCAGTTTATTTGGAAGAATATCATTTGTAGATATGGTCTTCCCCATGCATTCATTACTGACCATGGAACCCAGTTTGACAACGAGGAGTTTGCTGCATATTGCCATCAGTCCAATATCTTGAAAATACACTCTGTACCAGGCCATCCCCAGAGCAATGGGCAAATTGAGGTGACAAACAGAACGCTGCTGAATGGTTTGAAAAAATGGATGGATGATGAAAAGGCAAATTGGATTAATGATCTACACTCTGTGTTATGGGCTTATCGTACCACACCACGAATAGCAACAGGAGAATCCCCATACATGCTGGCATTTGGGAGTGAAGCTGACATACCTGCTGAATTGGGTCTACCCACACATAGGGTGCTTAATTTCAATTCTCCTGTCAGTGATTTAATGAGAAGATTAGACCTAGATATGCTCGAAGAATTCAGGGAAGAAGCATCAATCAGGAATGCAGCATATCAACAACGAACGGTTTTGTTCTATAACAAAAGAGTAAAGAAGTGTGATTTGAAGGAAGGGGATTATGTGCTGAAGAAAGTGATCCAAAAGAATAACAAACTGGAAGCCGACTGGCATGGACCCTACAGAGTAACAGAAGTTGTTCGTCCAGGGACATACAGGATTGAAATCTTGGAAGGAGAAGAATTCAAGAATGCATGGAATGCAGAGCATCTGCGCAAATATTATCAGTAATTGAAATTCCTATGTAATACAACTTCTTCAATATGAATAAAGTGATGTTTCACCCAGTTTCTCTCTTTGTTGAAAATTTTCGGAATATTAGTGCTACACACTACGCAGCAATTACCACCAACTCCGGTTGGTCGACAAATCAATTTCCACCAACTCCGGTTGGTCGGAAACTAATTACCACCAACTCCAATTGGTCGGAAAATCTATTACCACCAACTCCGGTTGGTCGGGAACTAATTACCACCAACTCCGGTTGGTCGGCAAATCGACTACCACCAACTCCAATTGATCGATAACTAATTACGGCAAATCAATTACCACCAACTCCGATTGGTCGGGAAGCAGTTACCACCAACTCCGATTGGTCGGCAAATCAACTACCACCAACTCCGGTTGATCAGTAACTAATTACCAACTCCAGTTGGTCGAAAAATCAATTACAATCAAATCTAGTTGGTTAGTATTAAACTAGGCAGGAATATGGGATGCAAATAATTCCATTGCTTAGCCCCAAAGGGTGACAAGTCACTATAATCAAATAACAAATGGGATAAATATAATATATACATATATATTTACCAACCAAGAAGCAAGGACATTCTACAAATTATTTATAGCCAAAGACTAAAAATTTCTTCATTCAAAACAAGTAGAATTACATATGATGTGAAAAGTATACTTCATTACATAAAAAACCCTATTCTATTGGTGTTTTCTCTACTTCCTTTGAAACAGGTTCCACCCCAGCAGGAGGATCATCCAATGCATAAGGGGAATTTGTAAAGTTTACATCTCGTAACATTATAACATTCATTACAAATGGCCGATCAAGTAAATGTTCTGGGCGAGATATCTCGAAGTTGGCATAAAGACTGTAATCACCAAGATACTTGGAAATCAGACATTGAGGAATTACACGAGCAGGAATCCAGCTAAAATCAAGTTTAAAAGGAGGTACGGGTAAATCGAGCACTCCAAGCTCATAATAATCCCATAAATAATGTCCATGCTCCAATTGTAGCACGCACATAGCATTCAACCATCCCTGCTTGTACCCTTCATTATTTGACTGCTCTATCCGGGCATCTAGATGGTACAGAGCTTCATTTTACCCACTCATCCAAAACTCTCTGGGTTGTTTATGGAACTGATAAGTTAACCTCTCCAGTTGCTCGTAGAGACTCTTCACCGGAATTTCCTTATTTTAAAAAGCAGAACTCTGGGAAGAGAGTTGTTCGCTAAAGTTCATAATCTTCTTAGACATTTCTGCTAAGGATTGGTTCTTCGCCATCAATTGAAAGGCCTGATTCTCTAAAGCCGACTGCATTCTAGCTTCTTCAATGGTGACTCGACTAGCCCTAGCTTGTCCATGAGAATAAGATCTTGCTCATCCACGAGTAGATGAGGAGGCCCCAGTCCTTTTTAGAGTGTCCAACTCATCTCATAAGTTGGCATTTTCTACCTCCAAGAAAGAAAAACCTTCATCATTAACAGGGACCAAGGCTCCCGAGGAAGATGCAGCAAATTTGAGTTGTTTTATCTCCTCTTGCAAAGTCATGTTCTCCTGCTCCAATGACTTAGCGATATGCCTGTGCTCTTCAACTTCAAGCTTCAGAACACTCTCTTTCTTCTCATGAGCAGAGATGAATTTGCTATACCCTTTGTCAGCACTCAATTGTTGATATTTTTTCTCGTACCCTTGGTGCCAAAGGGTAGAAGATTCTTTATATTGCTGTTGGATTTCCTCGATAGTTCCCTGAAGATCTTCAATCATCTCGTAGTAAGCCACATTATTGGCAACATCACAATCGAGCAAGCACTTCAAATACTGATAAGCTTCAACTGCTCGTTCAGAAGCATCTGAACCAGGGATATTAATGACTTGAGCCTCATTAAGATCTGCATGACCAACTTTAAAATAGTCATTGCATTTCTTCATCAATTCTGTGTCATGAGCTGATAAGAGCTCCATTCTGGCCATAAACTAGCAAAAAGAAGAAATAAAAAGAATCAATAATGACACAGACAAAGCAAGTAAAAGAGAATTCAAGATGAACAGCCAAAGTTCAAATTTTATTTCATCATAAGAGAAAATACAAATTCTGAGGTTACATTCCGGAATAACAAAATAAAAACCCGAACAACTCTACACCTTCTCCTTGTTTCCTATGACTTCCTCAGAAGGTTTGGAGGAAGACACTGGTTGCTCGGAGGATAAGGATAGCTGCTCGACAGAAGTACTGGTTGGTTGGAGTTGCTCGAAGCAAGGTTGAATAACAGGAACAACAGGGACCTGATCTCCGATCATCATGGAAGATTCGTCTGAAGCATCTTCATCCTCTTCTTCTTCTCTAGGAGAGGGAGGAGGGCCATGAATGTCCTGCTGAAATAACTCAAAATTCTCAGCAACTTTCATCTCCTGCAAGGCTGTAACCCATCCATCCCTAAAATAATTAAGGCTGGCATACTCCATTTGAGAGGACATTGCAGCCAGGCCCTTGTTCCATCCTTTGTTCCAACCAGCACTGAATGATTTTTTAACTGCCTTATTCCTTTTTTCCTTCTCCGAGGAGGTCTTTTCCCTAAGGAGCTCCTCTGCAGCTTTCAACTTCTCTTCCACCTCTGTTTTCTGTCGCTTGACATTTTAAAGTTTAACAACTTCCTCTTCAGCAGACTTGACCTTAGCCTCAAGCTCCTTATTGCTCTGTTCAAAATTCTTATTGCTCTGCTCAAACTCATTCAATTTCTTCTACAAGTCCATGGAGGCATTCACAGCTTGATTTCTTTCCAACTCAATGGATTTGAATTGCTTCTCCCAAGAAACCTTATCTTCCTCGTACTTTTGACGAGAATCTTTTAAAGATTGGGTTAGCCCAACAAAAGCTTCCTTTACTCCTCTCGAGGAGCTTGAAGCCTTGATAGCTTCATTCTTCTTTAAAATGCTGTTGAAGCACGTCACCAGCTAAATAACTTCAAGTTAATACAAGAACATAGTATTGAAAAATAAAGGGGTCAAGTTGAAGATACTAAATGAGGCAATGTGTTGAGCATCCAGGGTAGTAATTCTCTCACGAGAAAGAGTATCTTCAATGCCTTGGACTTCTGGGACAGTCCAGGATCTCATCAAACTCATAGCAGAGCTCGGAGAAACAAAAGATGGAACACTACCTTCAACATTTGAAGGTTGAGAGGCAAGTTCAGCAGGTCTCTTAGTAGAGCTTTTCTTTAACCTCCTCAGAGGAGCAGGAGCATTTTCAACTAAAGACATTGTCTTTATTGGTGATATGACAATAACCTCACTCGGAGGGGAGATAAAAATAGTCTTGCTCGGAGCCACAGGAGGCTTCTCGCTAGTTTTCTTGGCAGCAACGGGAGGGGGTACACTTACAGTCTTTGTCCCTTCTTTTGGGACATCTTGTTTACTTTTCTTTGCCTCCACAGCAGTAGAGGCAGACTTGTCAAAAAAGGCAGGAGCTCTTCTCTTCTTCATCAGATCACTGATAGGAATACTTGACTCAGAGGAAGAACCTTCCACACTAGTCTCAGAGGCTGGTACTTGGTCAAGATTAACCACCACTGGATGAGGACGAGCAGTGAAAGATGAAGTATAGCTCTTGTACTGCAGTAAGTAAGAAGCATATCTAATATGTTCCTCGGCAACAGATTGGTGCAAATCCCAGATATGTTTTAAATTAACGTCAGCTTCTTTTGGAGATTTTCTTTTACTATCAACTGTAACAAATAAAAACAAATGTCAATGATGCATTTTATCAAACACAAAGAAAATAAGATTTTAAAAAATAAAAACAACCTATTCTATTGCCATAAGGGGGATATCTGGGACCTTGATATACATCATCTCCATTTAATGGAGGGTGTTTCCAATTTTTTATAATAACCCCATGCTCAAAATAATCCCTATTGGCATCAGGAAGATTGACAACTAAAGCTCTATTAAAAAAACTAGTTTTGAAATAGAATGTGGTATCACTGACAACCCATCTATAGCAGTACATAATCTCTGGAATCCCTAAACGGGTTCCATGAAGTTGATTCAATCTATGTACACCATTAACTATCCTCCAGGTATTTGGAGCTATTCTTGCAGGAACAACATCAAAATATTGGCAGAACTCTAAACATAGGGTATTTGGCGGGAAAGAAAATCCACATTCGGCCACAAAAAGACTTGGGAACCAATGTCCCTCAGCCAAAGAAAAATAATCATAAGGTTCAAAAAGTTTTTCCAAAATAACCCAGGAAGGGATTGAAAATTCAGATCGAAATTTGTCCAGCGACTCGACAAGATAAACCATGATGAACAAAGTAAATAAAAGAAAGGGAAGAAAATCTTACAGAGAAAGAGAGATCAGGTGACAATGAATGATGGAAAGAACGAAGGCACAAGACAGAGAGAAAATGAAGAGTTCATAGATACAGATTTGAAAAGTGAAAGATGATAGGATTTCCGCCGCATTTAAATACTTTACCTCGGGAATAGGGAAAGGCAATGACTACAAAGAAAGACGTTTGCATTTTCGGCGGCTAAAAGAAGAAAAAGGCACAAATATCAAAGTGGTCATGAAAATTCAAAATATTTATGAGGCCTGATATTTTGCACTCAAAAAGGAGTTATATACAACGAACATTTTTCTAAAAACCATACAAACCAATAATCTATGCAGTTTTCAAGCAGAAGGTTCCATACTTTTCTTTAACATCAAACTATTAAACATTGGGGGCTTCTGTTGATACCAAATTTAATCTGCTGACATGGACCTATCAATTGAAGACACGTGTCAACCTACATGGTAAATACGAATACGTTCTACGAGCAACTCATACACTACGAACAGCTTAAGCGTACCGAGAAACTCAGGGGCCCCGAGCAACTCAAGTGTATCGAGCTACTTAGGCGGTCCGAGTAGCTTAAGCGATCCGAGCTACTTAGCGTACAGAGCATCCAAATAAAGAGAATCAAAGAAATGACTGCGCATTAGATGCTCATTATTATCGTACAGATGTATATGTCTACTAGATAACAACGCATTGTTCTTTCACATGTATAGCCTCAAGGCTATAAATACATTGTAACCTCCTCATTAGAAGGGGACTCTGAACCTCTTGGTAAACTACTTATCGAGAATTCCAGTCAAACAGTCAGCAATACAAAAACAGTGGACGTAGGCCATTCTTATAAGGCTGAAACACTTTAAAAATCTTTTGTCTTATTTATTTTATCTATTATTAATTAATTAGAGATAATCTAATTTTTTACATCAACAATCATCATCATCAAAAGTTCGATTAGAATCCAAACAATTAATATAATGCACAGCAAGATACTCAAAATATTTGTTTACTTCATTGATAGGAAAAACAGCATTGAGAACCTTATCAAAAGAGGTCTCGATTACATTTGAACAAGAATAGACAATAGAAGAAGAAATAGGGTAAACATTGGGGTTAGGGGGGATTTCAAGAGGTAGAACTGGCGCAGCATGCCAGTTGAGGAGGGGTATATCAGCAGCTTTAATCAGATGGGATGGATCCATTGATGTAGTGCCTGAATGAACCATCTAGAGTGCCAACCCTAGTGTCTGTAAGTTGAAGGAATCTTCGGAATCACTTTTCTCAGTCTCTTCGGTGTCTTTGATGAGCGGTTGTACTCGGTGTTGGAAATTTTCAACCCATGGGTAGCTATCTTGGAAAAAGATCTTCATTCCAGGCTTTATCTTCTTGTCTTTGTGGTCATACCATGGTTCTGGAAAACCACAAAAGGGGAAGTCTTCGCCTTCTTTGATGAATCGTCCATTCAAGGATTCTCCTGGGATAGTTGGGATGCAGTCTAATCTTCTCTTTGGTCGAGACTGGTGGATCATTCTAAGCTCTTGTTCTGATGGTTGATACCCCAAGCCACAAGGAGGGAAAGCTTTCTTCAGTTTGATGGGATCAAGTATCCCTTGATGCCTCTGCCCTAGCCCCAGTTCGGGATGAAGTGAATGTTTCTGAACATCTGAATCACATTGACATTGCCATGAGTGTCATATTCTGGACAACCCTTTTCTTTGAAACCGTCCCCTGCCGGGAGTAGGAGAGGCTCAACTCGGAATCCTGATAGGAGCATATGATTTGACCCGTGTTGTATCTCAAGGATTAGACTGTTGGTGATTGCACCCTCAACATTTTTATCATCACCCAAAATGGTGATGACTCACCCGTCGGCGAATAACTTCAATTTCTGATGGAGTGAGGAAGACACACCCTTGATACTGTGGAGACAGGGTCGTCCAAGCAACAGGTTGAAACAAGCTGGGATGTCTATAACTTGGAATTTGATGACACGGTTTATTGGTTCAACCCCTATTACAAGCTTTATGGATCCCATAACCTCCCGACGGGTATTATCATATGCACGTACAGCGACGGAGGTTTGAGTGAGGTTTCTTTCTTTCAGGCCTAAACACTTGAAGGTTTTTAGTGGGAAGACATTCAAGGCAGATCCATTATCGACAAGAGAGAGTGGAACGGCCTTCCCTATAACTTCGACGAAGATGTTGAGTGCATGATTGTGATTTAGCACAATTCTGGGGATTTCTTCTTCGAGAAATGATAGCATCCAGGTAGAGGTCAAGGATCCGACTAGATTTATCGCCTCTTCTGGTGTGGTAGAAGGTGGAACTATGGGTCCAGTGAGTAGCTTGATTAAAGCATTTATGTGCACCTGGGAAGACATGAAAATCCCCCATAGAGTGATGTTAGCTTTAATTTTCTTCAGTTAATCGAGGATCTTACTCTCCTCGACGGTCATCTCTAGCATAGGAAGGTTTTTAATGCCCTTCCCTTTGTCATTTGCTGGTAGTGAGATTGGAACCTGGTAATGTCTCCCTAATATGGTCATGTGATTTACTGAAGAAGGGAAGAACATGAATCCCATTTCCTCATTAATCTCAGGTTGTTCTGTCACCCTATTTATTTCTTCGAGGATTTCTTAAAATGATATAATCCCACATATATCGGCTACTGGGCCAGTTCTTCTGGAAGCTTGTTCTTCACTCGAATCTTCGAATTCTTCCCCCCATCCGGTGGTAGTAATTCTGTGTTTCCATGTAAAATCAATGCATTCCACAACTTCAACGGCTTCTTCGTACAGGTCTTCCCATTCTGTGGGGATATGTATGATTGAAGGGACCAAGCGCCTTTATAGCTTTAAAATGTTAAGTAACTCGGTGATACTACAAATGCTGTTGGTTTGCCCAAATAATTTTGCCATAATCTGGAAGATATCATCTAGGCTGACATCATCGATTGTACCACTCACTTGTCTAAATCTCGGTCCCACTTTCGTACTTTCGAGAACAGTGTACTGAACCTTTGGCAATCGATGACCATCTGTGAGGGCAATTTCATCCCGAACTCTAGGAGTTGGTTTAACACCTCTGATAATTCCATACTTCCATTTTTAGAACGGGTACAGACAACGATGCATGCTCTGGTAAGGAGTGACAGTGCCTGATCAGCGGGGCTAGTAGGGTGTAAGAGGAAATGTGGGCAAATTTGAAGAGGTTTAAGAGAGTATATGGGTGTGATTTGAGTTGAGGGATCAAAATCTGGGCTTTCTTCTAAGAAGATGTCATTGGTATGAATTGGGAGTGGATTATGAGTAGTGTTTGGCTTAGGATTGGGTGGTGGGGCGATGGTACCCCGATCAATGAGATCTTGGATTATGTTTCGAAGGTGAAAGCATTGGTCGGTGGTATGGACAGTAGTTTGGCGAAAGGCGCAATGAGCATCGGCCTTGAAGTTTCTTGGGAGTGGATTTGGCAATGGACTGGGGTCCAAAGGTTTGATGAGGTTGCGTATTAACAATGCTTGGTAAAATTTGGAGAGAGGAGCATGGAGCTCAGTGTATTCCCTTCGAATGGGGGCAGTGCGGCTTTCTAGTGCCCATGATGTGGTTGGCTAAGAGATGTTATTGATGGTTGAGACTGTAGCACTGGCCGGCTTGTCATACATTCTAAAGGTGAACTTTTCGGGCACCTTCTTCGGTTCAACCTCTATTTTAACAAGGCTTTCCCCGATTTCTACTCCTGCCTCTCTGAGAGCTATGAAGTGGGGATAGTATTGTCCTCCCATCGTCGCTCGGACATGGTGCAAGAAGTTCTTCTTCACTATGTTAACATGTTCTTCCTCAGATGGTTGATTGGTCATGGTAGCTGCTTGTTCCCTCCACCGGGTTATAAAGTTACTGACTAATTCCCCAGGGTTCTGTTTGGGCAGCTCTAAATCACGATGGGTGACCTCAAGCTCTTTGTTGTATTTGTACTGCGATATGAATTCTCGAGCTACATCCTCCCAGCTACGGATTCTGGATTCCTTGAGAGATAAAAACCATCGGAGGGAACTATCCTTCAATGTTTTCTGAAACAATTGGGCCGTCACTTCTTCAGAAGCCCCTAGTAGAGTCATGGAACGATGATAACTGTAAAGATGAACAATCGGGGGTCCACTCCCTCCGAACTTCTCGGTATTTGGCATCTTGAAATTTTTAGGTAACCTCACTTTAGGATAAGGGGACATGTGGGTGCATTCCATGTAATTCCCACAGATTCTGACTTGGTCGAACTTCTTGGTGAGCATCTTGAGATCCTCTTTGAATTTATTCAACTCCTCCTCTTTTGGATCAGCAACCATAGGCAGGTTAGCCACAAGCTGGGCAATGTTTAGCATCAGAAGCTGGGCAGGCGACGGCCCATTAATAGGGTGGAACGTGGAGCGTGCTGATATTCTTTGAGAACCCAGATAGGCTCGGGTGGACCCATAGCATGAGGGAATAGGGCCTCGGGCTCTTGAGGAATAGGAATCGAGTTTAATTGCATCTCTCGGACCGCAGTTTGGAGGTTGTCAATCTTGGACACGAGCTGAGCTAGGACTGCCGTCAGATCCGACTGTATGACTGGTACATGATCTATATTCTCCATTGAAAGTGGATGGATTTTGAACTTGGAAGAAGTAGTAGAGGAACGGATGAAACTCCAGGATGATTTGACTGAAGACCAAAGCTAATAGGGAGTCAGGCCTAGGGCTTGGATTGACCTGGGAAGGCGTAGAATGGGATTTATTTTTGAGAAAAAGGGAAGAAACTATTTTTGGATTTTTGATAAAGAAGGGAAAAATATTTTTGGATTTTTGATAAAGAATGGATAAATGTTTTTGGAGACGGAACTCAGCATGATTATTATGTTCTCACTTATATTTTATTCTCCTAAATGCAATACCGGACGGGACCCAAGCCTGGAAAAGTGGGGTTTTTAATATATGCAAAGCTACGGTTGGACTTGTAACCAGGCTCACGGACAGGGTCCCATTTTAAAAATGCACGAAAACTGGGCAGCAGGCCGACCCGGAATTTTGGCAGAGTTTCGGGTCAAAACCGGCAATCTAAAGTGCGTGTCCTAGGTTTGACACCTATATGCGGGTATGCAATTGGTTGGGTGAATCGGCATGGGTTCCCCCCTTTGGCGTGACTTCCACGATATACGTCTTGCTCTTGCGGACAATTGGTAAGTGTGGACAAGCCATTTGATATACCTGAGTGTACGTGAATTGCCTCACAATATACCTCATGGGGACGGTACGCGTGAGAGTGAATTCAATATACTCGGCATACGTGAATGAATTCCTTACGATATACCTCCCATCATGACTTCGGTCAAGCGGTACGATACGGGGGAACCGTTCGATATACGTCGTAGGTACTTGGCCAATGGAATGTGAGAGTCATATCGCTTAGGCTAACTGTGACCTGCCGGACCAGCGCCCATCATGAAGTGACCCTCCAGTAACTGGGTAAAATTTGGTAAATAACAATGCTCTTTGATAATGTCATGTGAATCATGTATGATTCTCTTATTAGTATCTTATGATGGAAATGCCTTTCTTGATTATGCCAAACAGGGAGCAAAGTACAAGTACCAAAGTTACACCAAGTATGGATGGGTGATGCGTGCAACATGTGGATATATGTGATCCTAGGTGCACGTGGTGCGAAGTGTACATGGATAATTTTCTACAAGTGTGTGAACATAAGCATAAGCATGGGATACACATGGAAAAGGGGAACATGCAGATATAGGGGAAATATAAACATATATAGCATCCATGTAAATAGAGTATTGCCCTCAAAATATACATGAAGATCCCCAACAGAGTCGCCACTATGGGCGGGAGCGCGAGGGAAAGGATCCTCGAGTCCCGCGCGTCCCTCTCGGGAGCACTTCGGTCGACGTCATTTGAGATGACGTGTAAAAATGTAGAGAGATTTAGAGTCGCCAGTCTATTTTACTCAAAACAGACAAAAGAAAAGGGGAAGCCATCCAGAAGGATGGCATCCAAAGACATACTGGTCCCTACAAAACTAAAATGATTCGAGAAGGGTTCGGAGTCTAAGTTACGAAATGGGAAGGTGTTAGGCACCCATTCCGCCCTTTCGGTCTCTCATGGATATTTGATATTTTCCTTTATTTTTCCCCGTGATATGTGTGCATGTGTATATATATAATGGAGATAGGAATCCTCGACTTGTATCATGGAAGAGATAAAGCGACTCATCCATAGGAAGGTATAAAAATAATATTAAAAAAATAAGATTTACGCGATTACCCCTACGTTGATCGTTATAATGGAACGAAAACACATATGGAGTAATACGTCACAAAAACCAAGTATATAGAATATAAGAAGATTGGATTTAGAGAAGATAGAAAATGAGAGAAAAGTGAGAAAAAAGGACTCGAGTCTCGAGTTTTACCCCGAGACGCCTACGCAACCTATAAAGGCATCAAAGTCCACGTAGTTCGCATACAAAAAGAAAGGTGGGGTTTATCCCATAAATCCAAATGGGGGATCTCTTATTTGTGAGTTGGTGTGTGTGTGTAGAAAAAGTGTTTTAGTTGTGAGAAAAATGTGAGAAAAGTATGAGAATCCCTATTTGGAATTTATGAGCAAACCCTCTTTTTCTTATTTTTTTTGGGTTTTATTTATATGAAAATAGGAGATGTACAATAATACTAAATATGTGTGAGGTGAGATAATAAAAGTGCTAAGTAATAAAATAAGTTATTGCGAATTTAAGAGAATTTGGAGAGAAAGTTGAGAAAATTGGACCTTCTTGAAGATCTTGAGCATGATCTTGAATGTTGGAGAGCAGTCCTTGCACTTGGACGATGATGGAGAGTGGCTAATTCACCAAGTTTGATGAAAAGGATGATGAAAAATGGAAGTTAGGAAGGGATTTGGATGTTGAAATCGCGCTGCCTTCGAGAGAGGTTTTGGGATTCGCTGAGAGCGATTTGTATCAGATAGGGGCTCCTTTTGCAAATGAGGTGAAGGCCTAATTTTATAGGCCCAGGTCACTACCGATCGTCATAGACCTGGTCCTGCCGATAGGCAGGGTCTGGAACCTATCGTTTGGTAGTGTGTTTCAGGCCTTTTCGGAAAATTGGCTGCCGAGGGCAAACCGTTGGCTAGAATCGTGCATGGGGTAGACCATTGGAAAGGTAATTTAGATACCTTTGAAAGTCCTTGGACCGCTCCCGAGTTTGGGAGTTGACTTTGGGTAAAATATGGCTCGGAAGCATTTGTTGGTCCATTGGACGGGGAATCGTTCGGACACAAACGGATCATTCGTCTGCATGGAAAGTACGAATTGCGCATGAAGTGGACCGTTGGAAAGTTTAGGAGATGTACTTCGACATTCCAAAGAGTTTGACCCAGTTTGGGGGGTTAGTTTTGGTCAACCGGGCCCTGGAAGCATTCGATTACCTCTTGGAGTCAAACGAATCGTTCGTCCGCATAGTAAGTCAGAATCGCACAAGGAATGGACCATTGGAAAGGGGTTTCGGTGCCCTTCGAATATTCATCCAGTCTCAGTCAAGCTGAAGAGTTGACTTAGGTAAAACAGAGCTCGGGAGCACCCGGTGGCCTCCAGATCAAGTTTTGAACGCAAACGGATCGTTCATCCGCATGGTAAGTCAAAATTGCACAGGGTAAGGACCATTGGAAAGGGAATTTAGTGCCCTTAGAAGATTCATTCAGTCTCGGTTGAGCTGAAAAGTTTGACTTTTTAGCCAAACAGAGCCTGGGAGTTCTCGATGGATTCTAGGTCAGTACTCGGGACATGACCTAGGTTTGTAGTGATGAAGGGAGGTGCTAGGGACCTTAGAAGAGTTAGGGGTAACAGAATAGGGTGTCTACATCAGCTGTGATAGCTTTATCCCAGCCTTTATTGAAGGAATTTTCCCTAGACTTCTTCCTTTTGGCCTTCTCAGTAGTTAGGCCCTTTTCAGCTCAGCCACTTACTTCTGAGCTTCAGCAGACTCATCCCCATCCTTCTGCCAAGCTTCCTTAGTAATTTTTATATTATTCTCCTAAGTTTTCTTTTCAGTCTCCAATGCCTGCTGGGAGTCAAGTAAGGACTTCTTGAGACCAGCAAAGGCCCCTTCAACATCAGTTAAAGAATAATGAAGAGCATCTTCCTTCTCTAATATTTGGTTGAAATCAACTAAAAACTGCAAAGAAGAAAGACAAAGTCACTATGAGAAGTCAAAGACAAAGTACAAAGTATGAAAGAGTAAAAATACAATGGAAGGATTATCACCATATCAAGGCTTTGATCAGGCCTTTCAGAGATTTTTAGCTGGGGCATAAAATAAGCAGCACCCCGATGGTCTGGAAGAGTACCAGACTTAATTAATTTTTCTGCCAAGCCAGGACCTATGGCTATAGAGGAGCCAGCACCAAATGGAGTAATACCGACCAAGCTCTATTAATTAGAATCAATAAATTTATCAACCTACTTATCAGCAGAACCTCTCCTCAGTCATTTCAGAAGAGATTTATCATCCTTATTGGCTGGGGGTTTCTTGATAACATTAAACAACTTTTTCCAGGCTCATTCGAATGAACTAGACCGCATTCGAATGATCTATGCCAAGTTATTTGAACGAACATCAAATAAGAGATCAAATGAAATTCTACAGTGATAGAGAAATTGGATCATAAGAAGATTCATTCGAACCACTAATACGGAACGAGTTAAGGAATCTCGTTCGAACGACCCTCCGTAGCTTGTTCTAATGAGTTGCCTTAAAAATGATTTTTTGATTAAAAACTTTAAAAATATATATTTGTGTTTTCAAACACTTTTAAAATACCCTTGAACATTATGATTACACAAAATCAAACTCATATTCCTTCTCCAATTAATGTAGTGATGATCTCAACTCTTCGATCTTCGATTGTCGCATTCGATCATTAAGTTGTCTTTAATTGAAGCTCTTGAGAATGTACATGATGATGTAGAGGTGTAACAGAATATGCTAAACCTAAAAACATAATGAGAAATTATAAATATTTCTCTAATAAATCTACCCCTTTGGCTATTCTGGTACAAAACACAATACTAATAAAATAACCCCTAACATAAGTTCAACTAATGTCCCTCCCAAACTCGAAAATAAAAAGGCACTTGCCAATTTGTCTTTACTAAAAATCTTCATGGTGTAGCTCATGATATCATCAATGTGGAAAAATACCTACACGCATGAAACAAAGAAAATAGCGTGACGCATGGAGTTTAAAACAAAGAAAACTCCCTCTTAATATATTCTCCCACTTTTTTATCTGTAATAGACAAAGGGCTAGAAGAAAAACATGAAAATTTAGTATCACGAGGAAAAAATTGAAATATCATCACAAACTATAGATAACTAAGCATAAGCGATGAAACTCCAACAAATCGACAAACTATTTTTGAAACTTTGAGTATATAAAAATATACGAATAAATATAAACAAACACATCATGGGATGGAACGAAAACATTCGAATCATGGATGTGGAATGAATGAGTGTGAATTTAATTCATGAAAAATTAAACATTAGGGATGGTGCACGAAATCAAAGAGACACTCCTAAATGAAGAACTCAATTCAACCTTTTGTGTAAAAGAATTGAACAAAGTGAAATTGACTCAACTCACACAAAATGTTACAAATTTGAAGGCTCCTCAAGTCAATAATACAAAACAATTTCTTTTAGATTATTGCCAATGGTGTCCTTTAATGCATTAAAGATTTCTTTTTTTGTAGCCCCTTTCCATTGCATAAACATATAATAATCAATTTTTTGGTAAAATAAATTTGGGCAATGGTTTGTACATGTACAATTAGTTCCTAGTACATTTGGTTAGTTATTAAGCATGATTGAGATTAAAACATCCTATTCAATATATAAAAAAACAAGTACAATGTACAAAAGTTCATGCATGTGTGCAATCGAGGCGATATAATGAGTCTAGCATGAAGGTAGTAAGCTACAATGAACAACACAATACTAAACATGCGTTATTCAGCACCAAAAAATGAAGCCAAGTATCATAACACCATGATTAAGTCACATGAATGGATGGAATTTAATTGTGATTTGAACATCTTAAATGCGCATTCATATATGGAGTAAAACAAAAAATAAAAATATTTTTTAATTTTTGAAATTTTTCGTCATAATAAAATTCTAGTGACTTTTTGAAAAAAAAATTATAAGAAAATCTTTTTGGAATTTTCAAAATATAAACATAAGATTACAATCTAGTTGTAGGAGAAAAAGATAGCAATGTGAAAATAACATTAAACTAGAAACAATACCCGAATGCTATCAACGGAACGAATACCCAAAGACTGTCGAAGATCCTCAAATATAATTTCATCTAAAGGCTTAGTGAAAATATTGGCCAATTACTGTTTGGTACTCACGAAGTACAAGGAAACGATCTTCTCCCCAATAGGATTACGAATAAAATGCTCACGAATCCTAATGTTTTTCGTATAAGAGTGTTGGAAGAAATGTGAATTGCACTCGTATTATCACAAGAAATAGTCATCGTGCCTTGAGTAATTTCATAATCCTCCAATATTTTCTTCATCCATAAGAGTTGTGTACAGCAACTCCCGATGGCTATATACTCGGCCTCCACTGTGAACAAAGAAATGGAGTTTTGCTTCTTTCTCAACCATGAGACAAGATCACTCCCAAAGTAAAATCATCCACTCAATGTGCTTTTACAACCATCAACATCTCAAGCCCAATTGGCATCTGAATAATCCGATAAAGAGTTATCAGTATCAAAGGAATACCAAATGTCTTAAGAAAGAGCTCCACTCACGTATTTGATGATACCTTTAAGTGAAAGCAAGTGTGACTCTTTTGGGGATGCTTGTACCATTCATAAACTCCATCACTAAAGGCGATACTGGGATGGCTAGTGGTTAAGTAGAGAAGACTACCTATAATACTCCTATAATTTTTTTAAACTACGTCGTTACTTAAAGTGTCTTTGCTAAGCTTTTTCGAGGAACTCATGGGTGTGTGAGAGTATTTAGTAGAGTCCAATTCTTCACTAGGTCCTTAGCAAATTTATATTGATATATACATATCTCATTCTTGAGTCAACGCACTTGGATACCTATGAGGAAAGTAAGTTCACTAAACATACTCAATACAAATTCACTTTTCATCTCCTCCTCAAAAGTGTGAGCATGCTGGGAACACATGGATCTAAAGACTATGTTGTCCACAACCAAAATAACACCACCTTCTCTCCCAAAAATAATGTCATATTAACTTCCATTGTCTTGAAGCCTTACGTACCAAGCACGGGTGGTTGCTTCAAACTATACAAGGCCTTCATTAGATAAAAGTCGTGTTCTGAGTACTTTAGGTCTTTGACCCCCCCTTTGGTTATTCCACGTAAACCTCATCCTGAAGAATGTCATTGACAAAGGAACTTTTGACATCTATTTGGTAAAGATAAAATCGTAGATGACATTCTATGGAGAGTAGTAAGTAGACGGACTCAAGCCTAGCAACAGGACTGAATGTCTCGTCAAAGTCGATATCTTCAATTTGTGTTTAACCTTGAGCGACCAACCTATCCTTATTATGAATGATGGTACCATTCTAATCCATTTTATTTTTGTACATCCACTTGATACCTATCACATTAGTCTCTCTATTGTGACAACCCGCGATCCGAGATAAGGGGTGGCCAAACCGATACTCAAATGTAACAGGAATCATGGATGGATATCATTCTCAACATCACAACAATAAATTGAGTATACAGAAAAACCACCCAATAAATCAAAAAATGGGTTGCCAAAAATTTAAGAATTTAGTTTAGACTTAAAGCCAGTTAAGAAAATTAAACTAAACAACCCAATCTGACAAGCAAGTGGAATTCCAAAAGAGTATATATAATACATCTAAAACGAATATACAAGAAAAGGACCGAATATGCTGTCGGTCCACAGTTACATACAACGTATTACCACAGTTTAATATCTTACGTAATACATTCATTAATCAAATACAAAAGTTTGGTCCACACGCCCGAGTAAAGACCCGATCATATCTAGAACACAAAAAATGAAAGCGTCTAATACAACGTCCTGTAATATCCGCAAAATCTTACAGCCCGTCAAAATTACTGGAATAGGAAAAATCACAACGGGAGCTTGCGGTGGAGCACCTGAGCGGATACAATAACATACACACCATAGAAAGATTAACGGGTCAGGGCCCGATTTTATATGATCACCAGAAGAATAAAAAGCATGATAGGAATGAACAATTATGCATGGAAGATAAGGATGAAAATGTAGCATGTTATCTAGCATATTAAACTTACATTACAATATAATACATTTGAACTAATTATGAAATGTAAATTTTTTACAAAAGAGAATTACATGTAAACATATTTAACTGAAAACCTTTTCTCGTTAATCATATTACCATTTCCTCCTTACATTCCTTAACAGGAATACAATCTTTCATTCGGTTTAATCAAGAAGATATAATTTCACTTCATTAATTAAAACTTCCATCATTAATCATCATTTCCATTTTATCTTTCCATTCCTTAACAGGAATACAATTTCTATCAGGTGCTCTTTATGGCACATATCTCAATCACATTCTCTTTGTGGCACATATCCATGCTCTTTATGGCATTAATATCCATCAAGTCCCACTTGATGCAGAAAAGTTATATTCTCATACATATAACGATTCTAAGACCGCCCCTTTGAGTTTCCCCACTGGGTGCGCCCCTAAATAACTATCATCTTCCAGGGCCTATCATATAAGACAACCTAGGCTCATAACGCAACATCGGGAAGTGTCCATATGCCTGCGGGATAGTCAAGACCACACCCGGTATCTCCTACCCATCGCAGAAAATATATATATATACATAACAACGCTCATATGGCCTAGGACTATATCCACCCTGCGTTAATCTGTCAAGGGGCATCACCTCGCGCGCGAACTTCCCTTATGATAGTATTTAGAGAGGTGTGTTCAAGTAAATTAACATTTACCCTTTTAAATCTCATTTTCATTACCAATTTCCATTTCCATTATCCATGTGTTTGGTTCATTTTATTCGAACCTATCACCATTATATAGTTTGGTTCATTTTATTCGAACCTATCATCATTAAATAGTTTGGTTCATTTTATTCGAACCTATCATCATTATATAGGTTGGTTCATTTTATTCGAACCTATCATCATTGGATATCATCATTAATATTCCTCGAATTACAAGTCCCGACTTAGTCTCCAAATAATCATTATGATTCTACAATTCCCAAAGTTCGTATAACTCCGATAAGCCCCTAAAATCTCCAAGCATGGTCATTAAAGTTCCTAACTTCTAAACATTCAAAAAAAAGAAGTAATGCCTTAACATTACTTTAAACCTCCCCAGACTAAACCCCAGATGACCCAATTCTAGTCTAGGGTGACGACCAAACTCAACTACTACTATAGGACTCTAAGTTTACTTCATTCAAGAAGGTTCCTAGGTCCTAAGCCTAGAGAAAAAGGTTAAAATTAAATAAGAAAATAACTCAAAACTGCAGGACCTGAATCGATTCGCCCTAGGGGCCGAATCGATTCACCCTGGCGAATCGATTGGCTCTGAAAGAGAATCAGTTCGGAGAACAAATCTAACTTTCTGCAAATGCCGAATCGATTCGGCCTTAACCCGAATCGATTCGGATACACAGACCTGGAAAACTGCTTCTATGTGAATCGATTCATCCCAGGGGCCGAATCGATTCTCCCCTGCGATTTTTCCAAGTTTGGCTATGGAGTTTTAAACTCCAAATTTCTCCTTAAACCCAAAACCAACCAAACCAAAATCATTTAATGGAACTAAAACACCATAAATACACCTAACTACCATCATTTACGATATTTATCATCCAAATCCCTCTCTAAGGGTTCAAAACCCATAAATCCACAAAAAGCCCTAACTAAATTAAACCATAACTAATCCACAAATATCAATGCTAATTAATCAACTTAAATCATATAGTAGCAAGTAGATAACTTGCCTTGATCGTGCGAATTTAGATTTGATTTGGTGGAGACCACAATCCAAGCTTGAATCTCCAAACCTCTCTTTTTCTCCACAAGTTCTCTTCCTCTCTCTACTCTCTCTAGGGCTCAAATGTGAAATGGAAGAATAGAAATAGGGTTGGGGGACTTAAAACGTGGATTAAGTCTAAGAAGTCCACTTAAATGATCAATATGCAATATAATTACTCGCAATTACACATTTAAGCTATAACCAGTCAAAAGTGCCCGAAATACCAAAATGCATTATGGCACTTATTTTGACTGTCTCGCACCTATCGGGACTAACTACACCCTCCAAATTATCATTTGGAAATTTTATACTCATTTTAACTTCCGATTTCATATTAATCCAAAATGTCATTTTAAACCTTATGACACAATAAATCACAACATGGATACTTTTACCTACTCACAAGGTAACTATACAACATTTTAGTAAATATTAACCTTTTCCACATTAAATTAATATTTACTCCACATTCCGGCATTTTATATATAATTACTACACATAGTAAATAAATATAAAATAGGCTTTCAAAAGTGAGGACTGTTACATCTAGGTCGGGGGACTAATTCCCAAACATCGTTGTTTAGAATTTAAAGTAACCCATCTTGCATAAAACTTATCCGATGCTCATCACTAAGAGCTTCCTTCACATTCTTGGGCTCTACCTGTGGAAGTTTAGAAAAATTAGTTAACCTCATTCTCTAACTTAACACCTAGTGTGGAATTACCAAGAAAGAGAGTGGATCCTCTTTTTCAAGAGTCGATTCCACCGTGGTGGTGTGGGGAATAATGGGATCGTCATCGGGGGTTCATTATTCTCACATGAAAATCATGGTCAATAAATGTTGTCGGTGCATCATCTCTAATCGTGAAATTTATCGATTCCATGACCTTAGAAATTTGATAGTTATACACCCTATAGGATCTACTAATCGATGAATATACTAAAAATATTCACTTCTAGAGGCAAATTTCCTGAAATGATCTATATCAATCGGATCCTATTTTGTTCGCTCAATTTTTTAGATGTGCATGTAAGAATTATTGCTTGTGAGTTCATTATAAAAAAATTAGAAACACTACTTAGAGTCTAAAAAAGAGTGTGACAGACGCTTACAGGGCTCGTATTATTTTTTGACATTCATTGATTAAAGAATTCATACAACATATTGCGTCAATCTCATTGGGATTTAGGGGCAGGTAAATATGATCTATAAGATTTTTTATTTGATATTTTTATGGATATTTATCCCTTTTTCTCGAAATAGCCAAAGGGAGACACATATCTCATACTCCACAAATTTTTGTTTTGGCTTTATTATAGTAGTACCCTATAATTTTAGGTGAATCAATTAACTAACTAATTAATTGAGAGAATTAATTAAAATATATCAGATGTTAGAATTTGAATTAAATGAGAAAATATTTAATTTAAATGAACTGTGTGAATTTGTTTCTAATTAAATGAATAAAATAAGGAACGATTAGTGTTTAGTCCGTAGGAGCTAAGTACATTTTGCACTTAGTCAACCTTATTTTTTTATATTCCAAAAAGTCTCATGTCCATTTTTTTTTTAAATTTATTAGGGTTTAGAATATGAGAATAAAGGATGCTTATGAGTGTTTTATATGGTGAAGGACTTTTTGGAACAAAATAAAAAGACTAGGACTAAACATTAACTAAAAATAAGTGAGTGTACTTTTCGTCAAATAACCCATAAAATAAACATCCATTAACTAGGTGATATTTTGGAGTTTAATAGATTGGTTTTTGCACTCCATCCTCCACTCTTATCAACGCCGAGCTTACTGCATTTTCTGAAACTGCCAGATACAAGTATAGTCTTTCTCCCATCACTGGCCTGGACAACAAGGGAGGTGCTCCCAGGTATTTCTTCAATTCTTGAAAGGCCTTTTCGCGTTCATCATTCCATTCAAAAGTCTTTTAGAGTGTTTTAAAGAATGGTAGACATCTGTCAGTTGCTCGTGATACAAATCTATTAAGTGCTGCAACTCGCCCTGTGAGACTCTGTACTTCCTTCTTTGTCGCCGGAGATCGCAGCTCCAATAGGGCTTTGATCTTGTCAGGATTTGCTTCAATTCCTCGTTGATTAACAATGTATTCGAGAAACATGCCTTCTCGTACTCCAAATATGCATTTGGTGGGATTCAGCTTCATTTGATATTTTTCTAATTGATCAAAGGTCTGGCCTAAATCAACTAGATGATCAATAGCTTTCTTGCTCTTCGTCAGCATATCGTCAGCATAAACTTCCATGTTATGACTGATTTGCTCCGCAAACACCTTGTTCATCAGCCCCTGATATGTAACACCTATATTTTTAAGTCCAAAAGGCATAACATTATAACAATAAGTTCCCCTTGGGGTAATAAATGAGGTACTCTACCTGTCCTCAGGCTTCATCTTAATCTGATTGTAACCAGAATAAGCATCCATAAAACTCAGTAATTCATACCCCGAGGTAGCATCCACCAGTTGATCTATTCTGGGCAAAGTAAAATGATCCTTTGGGCATGCCTTGTTAAGATCGGTGAAGTCTACACACATCCTCCATTTGTTATTTTTATTCTTTACCATCACCACATTTCCTAGCCAATCAGGATATTTGACATCTTCAATAAAACAGGCCTTTTGGAGCTTCTCGACTTCTTCTTGTATAGCTTGGTTCTTTTCAGGGCTGAACACTCTTCTTCTTTATTTTTGTGGCTTGATCTCTTTATTTACATTAAGCTCGTGACATAGGAAAGTTGGGTCTATCCCTGGCATGTCCTCGTGTCTCCATGCAAAAGTTTATTTTCTGCTTTTTAGAAACGCTATCAGCTCTTGTTTTATTGACACATCTAGTGAAGCACCGATTTGAGTTGTTCGTTTTGGATGCTCATCGTCCAGAATGATATTTTTAGTAGCCTCCATGACCTGACCCTTGATGAGCTGAGACTCATCTCTTGGGTCTAAAGTCTCAATCTCTGCGTCTTCTATCTCATTAACCTGATAAGTAGTAGTCTTCCTTCTGGATTCTTCACGCTCTTCTTGCTCGGTAGATGAATAGTATCATTCCCGAGCTACTTTTGTGTCGCCCTTCACCACTCCTACTCCAAAGTTGGATGGGAATTTTAAACATTGATGTACCGTTGATGGTACTGCTTCGAAATTTTTTAAGCCTACCCTTACCATGATGATATTGTAAGCTGATTGGACATTTTTATCCATCACGAAAAAGCGCACTCTTTCTGTTCGACAAACAGGCCATGTACCGATGAACATATCCAACTTGATCGTTCCAAGTGGAAAAACTTTCTCGCTAGTAAAACCGAGGAGGGGCCGATGATATGGCTCAAACTGGGATAGCTTTAAGTTCAAACTATCAAAACGTGGGTAGAACATAATATCTATCTAGCTGCCATTATCCACAAATACTCATAAAATCACTACTTCCTTCATCCTCGTTTTGATTACCAATGGGTCACCATGAGGATATAGCACCCCTGCGAGGTCATTCTTAGAGAAATCGATGACTAGTTTATCTTTATTCACCTTCCTCAGGCGATCATCTTCAGCTAGATTTATTCGTTGAATAAACGAACAAGCTTGAGCCTCATTGAGGTAAGCTTTCCTCTCTGCAGTAAGGTCTCCACCTCCTGCATCTCCCCCAGTAATAACATTGCAATCAAATGATCCAAAACGAATAGAAAATACCTCTCATTTTGGCTG
Organism: Sambucus nigra; assembly: GCA_949130495.1. Taxonomy (NCBI): domain Eukaryota; kingdom Viridiplantae; phylum Streptophyta; class Magnoliopsida; order Dipsacales; family Adoxaceae; genus Sambucus; species Sambucus nigra. Next base: position 501,376,204 of record OX422211.1, on the reverse strand, counting down.
TTTTGGTCTTTTGGGGAGATCGGGGTCGTCTTGATCATCATCGAGGTCCTCTTCATTATTTCTCTTCTTGTCTTCTTTTGCTCGACGAGGAGATCTAGACCTCTGCCTTGCTCGGTTGTTGCTCTTTCCACCCTTTCGGCGATCCACATACTTGTTCAATTTTCCTTGCCTGATGAGCTCTTCAATTTCATTCTGGAGAGCTATGTAGTTTTTGGTCGTATGACCATCATCCTTATCACGATATTTGGATTTATCCCTCTTGTCAGGATCTGTCTTCATTTTTTCAGGCCAGTTTAACTCCTCGTTGTTCTTGATCTCTTCCAGAACATGGTTTATGTCTACCTACAAAGGAGTATAGTTTCTAAATTTCTTCAACTGCTCTAATGCTTGCTTTTCTTTTGACTGCCTGTTAACACCATTATTCTTCTGTTCTTTCTTCTCAGCTTTGTCACCCTCAACTTTGGTCTCTTTGGTGTCCATATTCTTCTTTGCAGCCATAGCTTCCTCGGCGTTCATAATTTTGGCTGCCTTTGCCATTAACTCTGCCATGGTTGTAGGCGGATCTTTGGCCAGGGTGTAGTACAATTTATTTGGCAACAGTCCACTCATCAGAGTAGTGATTGTTGTCTTCTCTTCGTAATCAATAACTTCGAGTTTCTCATTATTGAAACGAGTTATATAATCCCTGGTGCTCTCACCTTCCTTCTGTCTAACACTTAACAAGTGTGCTACTCGTTTAACTGGTTTTGCTCCAAAACAAAAGTTCCCAATAAAGAGCCCGGCCAATTGAAAGAAATTTTCAATCTTCCCCCGAGGAAGATTGTTCTACCATATTTGAGCAGATCCAGTGAGAGTTCCTAAAAATGACCTGCATCGCATCTCGTCTGGAACAGCATATATATCAGCATCTGCTTGGTATTATTCTATATGGAGAACAGTATCGGTTTTTCCATCATATTTTGGTGCTACTACCGGGGCTTTAAATTTTAACGGTGTGGGGAAGTCCACAATTTCTTGTATGAACGGTGTTCCTCGGACAAAAGACCTTTGTAAAGGATTCTTGGCCTTAGCCATTTCCCCTATTTTATCCTCCAACCTTTGAATAGAGCCTTTCCAAGCATCATTTCCTTCCTCGATCCTATTAGTTCGAGCAACTGATCGTGTTGAATTAGCCTCTTGGGATCTTTCATGACGAGCATCTGGTTGTGATTTGGCAGAGCCTTCTTTCATATAAAATGATTATTGAGATTTCCTCGACACAGTCCTAGGGGGACTTCTATTCCTCCTTGGACCCAAACGATCAAAAGGAGAGACTCTACTCAACCTTTTGAGAGAACTTGTCCTCTCTGGAGATAGAGTGATGTTTTGTTGAGTGTTTGTAGCTCGTATCGAGGAAGTACTCCCAGGCTGATAAGAAGGATCATTATATCTCTCAGTACGATATGAATCAGTGCGTCTGGATAGAGATTCCTCGGGGAATCACCTTTGCCTATATCGCAAAGAGAGTAGACGAGTATTTTTCTGAACGCTTCGTTGTCCTGACTGGGCTGATGCTTCCCCTTGGATAGTTTGCATGAGTTATCGCATGGTTTCTTGCATGGCCATCTGGCCCGGAGCCAAATTAAGCATTATTCCAGCCAGATCTTGGACACTTGGAGGAGTAGATGGATTCGGAGAAATTCTAGCATTTTAATTGCTGGATTCAGGATGATCAGCCATTGGTGATGAATTGTTTTGGTGAAAAACGATAATTACAGTCGTTTCCCACAGACGGCGCCAATCTGTTGATGTAAAAAACTAGATTTGACCTAATTCTTTAATCACAGATAAAAATAAACAAGATAAAATATTTTTAGAGTGGCTCAGCCTTGAAAGAATGGCCTACATCCACTGTTTGTGTTATTGCTGACTATTTGCAGAATTCTCGATAATGGGTTTACCAAGAAATTCCGAGTCCCCTGCTAATAAGGAGGTTACAATGTATTTATAGCCTTGAGGCGGTGCAAATGAAATAATAATACATAGCTATTTAATAGGCATGTGTATCTGTGTGATAATAATGAGCATTTAATGCGCAGTCATCCTCTTGATTATTCGGATATGAATGCTCTGTACGAGATGCAGCCTGGACCGCCTAAGTAGCTCAGTATACATGAGTTGCTCGGTACAATAGAGTTCCTCGAAGAACACTTATTACTCGGAGCGCCTGAGTTGGTCGGGGAGGTTGAGTTCCTCGGAGTCAAGGTGTTGTTCAAAAAATGTTTGCGGATACCATGTAAATTGACACGTGTCTCCACATAATTGGTCCACGTCAGCAGACTAAATTTGGTATCAAGAGTAAGAATACCTATACTTTTTTCCTCAAGTTCTATATGGATTAAATGTTTCCTAAACACTAATCATATATAATTTGTATAATTTGATTTGGAACCGAAAATGAAACCCAAGTATTATGTCTTCATGAATAAATTGGAAAAATGATTTAATACTTGTAAATTCGCATGCGTTAGGGATATTTGGTTATGTGGTGGGACTACAATGATAATATGCAAATTGTGAATTGATTATGATAATTGTTTCTGAACATCGAAAAGATATAAATGTCTACGAAACTATATAGTGATGAATGTTGGTTAGAGATTTGGATATGCTATAATTTCTATTTCTCAGTATTAAACCTTATATGCTTTAAATCGATGAGATCTCACATGAGCTTAAACAACGAAATTAAGTTACTTGTTGAAATATGATTTAAGACTTGTAAATAAGATTGTGAAATTTTTGTGAATCACGTGAATTTGAAATAAACACATATTATAAGGATGAATTTTGTAATGAGTATTAAAAATTAATATTTTGCTTTATTTTATTGGACAAGACTATTTTTGAGTCATAGATTAGTTTTGTTTGTCTATGTAGCGTTAAGCATATGCATTGAAGACTTGAAGCAGCCCTTGAAAAGCAATATCAAATTCACGTTGTCATTGCTCATCATCAGTATAGGATCTTGAAAAGGTATAGTAATATTAATATGTTTATATCCCTAGATTTTTAAAAGGGTGTTTTATTTCTTTAAGAGTCTATTTTTTAAAATTATTTTTTGAAAAAATATTTATATTTTTCAATTTTTTCTTTCTAACGAGATGTTCATTCTCATTCGAATGAGGTTTATCTCTTGTTCAAACGAGAATATCTTATCGTTCTAACAAGCTTCAAAGGCCAATATTTTGTCTGACTTTTCATTTCGCAATTAGAAGCTCGTTCAATGCTCGTTCTAACGAGATTGGGGTTGTCATTCAAATGTACATGTCTTTCGAACGTGATACCCGATGTCATTCTAACAAGACCTCAATTTCATTAGAATTATTTTGGGTTTTTCCTTTTTTTACCGACATGAATTGTAAATTTTTACTATAAAATCAAGTCAGTTGTTCAGTTTTCGTGAATGATTTTTCGCAGAGCAAAGCTTAAACCTTTAAATACAATTTTTCACCATGTTTGAAATCCAAGTGTCAATGTATTAATCTTATTCATCGATCTTATGTTTTGAACCCCTAAGAATATTTATTCTTTAACTTCTGGAAGTTTTAGTAGGGTGAACTTCGTGTTTCTGATTAACAGAGCCTAGTTCAGATCGGTGGATATCGAGGCACAGTTGGATTGTGTTATGTGTCATTACTGAATTTATTCGGTTGTTGTGATCAAGGTCAAGGAGAAAATATTGGATCGATCTTGAAAGGATTCGAGTCAATGCGTAAGCCTATCTGTATTCTTGTATAAATCCTTATATCCTAGTGAACTTGTGTACGCTAAGTCGTCCGAGATTTTTTTCGTTGTGGGTTTTTCTTGTACATCGTGGCATTGTGTGATTGTTTCTTTACTTTACTTTAATTGAATCTTACATGCTCACATAGTAACTCTTAGTAAAGATAAAATGGAGTAAGGATTACACAAATTGTATTTACACCGTGTTGTTTTAAATTTGGTATAATTACTCACTTGGTAATTATTTTAATTAAAATATGGAATTACAATAACCATTTGTTAATTCAAAGGATCCTCTTAGCGAACATTTTCAACTGGTTACTCTATTTTACTGAATTGATCCTAGGTATAATGTGTTTTGAGGATTCTTTAATGGATTTTAATCATGAGGTCAGTTCCACTACTCGGCCTCTTATGTTTGAAGGGTCAAACAATCCCAATTGGAAGGAGCGAATGATATTTTTCTTGAAATTTATTAATGAGAATGTTTTGAATTGTGTGTAGAATGAGTGGTATACTCCCATGGAAGGATGTTTATATAAAGCTTATTCCCTTTGGACGATGGATGATAAAGATGCCTCAAATTTTACATGGGATATTCTAAAATCTATGCATGAGGGTACGGGTGGCGTTAAAATATCTAAGTTACAAAATCTGACAACTAAGTTTGAGATAATTAAAATGGAAGACATGAGATATTTTAAGACTTTTATGCTAAACTATCAGATATTATAAATTCCTCGTTTAACCTAAGCAAATTTATCCCTAAGACTAAGGTTGTTAGAAAAATCTTAAGGTCCTTGCTTGAAAGATTTAATGCTAACATTATGGTCCTTGATTCCATTGGTGATGTTGATGCTCTTAGAGTTCAATAACTTGTAGCTTATCTATAAACCTATGAGATGAACATATTTACCCCTAAGAAAAAGTAAAGGAGTTTAGACTTGAAAGTCCAAAATGATGACACGTCTAATTTCGACAGTGAGTTTGAGTTGAAACCCAAAGAGATTGCTAAGTTTACAAAAAAGTTCAATAAATTTCATAAGGTTAAATACGAAAGGAATTCTTATAAAAAATCTAAGAACTTTAACAATGATCGCGAAACGAAGAAAATGGATAACAATGAGAAGGGGGATGATCGGGACAAGTGTTTTGAATGCCAAGGACTGGGCATCATGTTTTCTAAGTGTCCCACTAAGCTAATGAGAGAAAAAGCTAAAGCATATAATGAAACCCTTAGTGGCAGTGAGTTAGAATAGGAAAATAATTCTCCTATGGAGAGTAACTTTATCACTTTCATGGCTAGTCATGTGATTCTAAATGAAATACCTTCCCCTATTGAAGATAATAATATTATTTATGGTTCTGAGGTCCAATCGATTGATTCTTATATCTGGGATGAGGAGGAAGGAGATGAGACTAGTGATGAAGTGGAAAGTGATCTTCAGATTTCCTACCTTGAATTGTATACGGAGTCTTTGAAGTTAAAAAAGTCTAACCTGAAATTAGAGCCTAAGTTGAAAGAGACTGCCTTAAAAAGGAATGATAAATTGATTGAGGATTTAAAGTCATGTGAGAAGACTCTTAGGGATAAAATCGTATGCATTGAGGGGGATCGAGATAAACTTCTAGGAATGGTTGAAAATATGAAGAAGGAGTCCCTTACATGTGATGAATTTAAATGTTTTCTTAATTTAAGAATTTTGAAGTTAGAAGTTGAATTAAAATATTCAAAGCATGGCAAATTTAACTTGGAAACTAGGTCTGAAAATTTGGATAAGATGTTAGGGTCCATCAAAATCAATAATAATAAGAAAGATCTAGGCTACAAAGATTTTAACACTTTCTCTCATAAATCCAAGACTATATTTGTTAAAGATTCAGTTATTGCCAAGGACATTACTGAAGGTAAATCTAAGTATAGACTTCCTAAAGGTTACAAGTGTAGACACTGTGATAACAAAGGTCATGTTATGAGGTTTTATTATAATCTTATAAAATATCCTAGGAATTCTAAGTCTCGTGTCAACATGATTTGCAAAACTCGAGTCTCTCGTGGAATAGTTATTTTGTTCAGGAAATCTGATTTGGGGAATAATATGTTAGAGTTTTTAATTCTTATATTCTTTCACATAATTCTTCACATGCTATATCTTATGAGTAACTATGGTTGCATGTTATCATAGACTATACTTATGCTTCATGATATATGTTAATATTGTGTTATGATGTTTGTATCTTTTATATTTTGGCTTTTCAATTCTTTTTGTCTATATATAAAAAAATACAAAAAGATTTTTGTTTCTTTTGTGTACTTAGTTTTACACATTTGTATAGGATTTGGTGTGTTTGAGTCCCATCCCTTCCATGTTTCCATGTGGATAGAGGCATTTGTATATGGTTTAAAATACTTTGGATTGTTACTTAATCATTCTATGTCATGGAGTTGTTCTTATTTGATTTTTCTTAATGGTCACATTTAAGTATATGCCTCTACACACACCTTCATGAGACCTTTTGGGATTTAATATATAATTATGCATGAGATATGTGAGGTTTTCTCCTATCAATGTTGTCAAATACATATCTTTATAACTAGGGGATTTGTGGATGTAAGAACCATTTCATGTGAGGATGATCTTAGGTTTAAAAAATAAGAGTTTGCAATGGAAAGGGCTATGAAGGGAGTTAAATTTCTTTGCATGTAAGGCCACCATTGGCAAGAGCCTTTTGAAAAATATAAATTTTTGATGCCAAGGACTAAATTTAGAAATTGATCATCATAAAAAATATCATCTTCAAAGAAAAAAAAATTATGTGTTTGAGGGTGCTATAAGTTAAAGATCAATGGATTTGCACATTTTTCCTACTTAATGATTTCATGTTTCACTCTATCGATTTGAGAATCATCAATATTTTCTAGGCCTTTGTGCATTTAGATTGTTTTTTCCATTTGAGTTTTCTCTATATGTTACATGAGATTAAACTATGTTTGGCATATTAAGACTATCAAATTTTAACTCATTGGACCATCTTAAGTGTTTAGTGCATATGTCTCTTGTTTCTAGTTACACTCCTACACTCTGTACCACATGTTTTTAGATACACATGTATGCCAAATGATTTTAGAAAACTTTTTTGTGTGTTGTGCATGCTAATACTTATATATATATATATATATATATATATATATATATATATATATATATATATATATATATATATATATATATATATATATGGTATTTGTTTGAGTATGTGCTTGCTTTTAATCCTTGTTCCTTCTTGATACATATTTAGAATTATTTGAAATTGTGTTGTCATATTACATTCGTGTTCACATTTTATTCCTATTGTTCCCTTTATTCTTTGTCTATTCCTGAAGAAAAAAGGGAGAGGCTTAGATTGGGGGGTTGATTTCATATATCGTGGGAGTATTTTTTACTACCAATGTTATTTAGTTTATTAGTTTATGTGCATTTGAAAGGAGTCTTAACTGTGAAGGCATAAGCCTTAATGATTCAAAGCTTCTCAGTGGAAAGTTCCACAAGCGATGGATTTTGTCAAGTGTTTTGTAGTGTATTTTTCATTTTGGGGTTTCGGGGATAGGCATTAAATCTTTACAAGCTACTTTGTTTTTTGATTTTGTCCCGGAATAGCCAAAGGGAGAGATTTGCAAGGACAAATTTTGTAATTAATATTAAAATTTTATATTTGGCTTTATTCCGTTGGACAAAACTATTTTTGAATGATATATTAGGTTTGTTTGTCTATGTACCTTTAAGACATTTAGGACTAGAAGCGGTCCTTGAAAAGCGACATCAACGTCATGCTATTATTTCTCGGTGTCACTTTTGTATATTGGAAAGGTATAGCAATATTAATGTTTTAATCCTTGGATATTTAAAAGGGTGTTTTATTTTTTAAAGAGGCTATTTTTTGGAAAAATATTTTTATTTTTTAATGTCATTCTAACAACATAAGCTTTTCTTTCTAACGGGAAGCGCATGCTCATTCGAATGAGCTTCAAATGACAACATTTTCTCCAACCTTTTATTTTTCCATTAGAAGCATTCAATGCTCATTCTAACAAAATTTAGGATTGTCATTTGAATGAGTTAAGGTCATTCGAACAAGATACCCTGTGTCATTCTAATGAGACCTCAATTTTGTTCAAATGATTTTGGGTTTTATGTCATTTTTCATTCAGACGTGAGTTGTGGATTTTTTTTACTATAAAATCAAGTCAGGTGTTCAGTTTTCGTGAGCGTTTTTTCATATAGAAAAGTTTAAGACTTTAAATATAGTTTTTCACCCTGTTTGAGATTGAAGAGTAGATGTATTATTCGTGTCCATCGATCTGTGGTTTTTAGCGCCCAAAAAAATTATTCTTCAATATTTGAGAGTTTTGGCATAGTGGATTCCGTGTTTCTAAATGACGGAGCCTAATTCAGATCGGTAGACATCGAGATGCAGTTGGACTATGTTGTGTGCCGTTGGTGTATACATACTATTGTCGATCAAGGTCAAAGAGTGAAGATTGTATCAGGCTTGAAAGGAGTCAAGTCGATGAGTAATTTTGTCTGTCGTCCATATAAATCCTTATTTTATAGTGGACTTGTGTAGGCTAAGTCGTCTAATATTTTTCTCATTGTGGATTTTTTCGTACATCGCGGCATTGTGTGATTGTTTCTTTACTTTACTTTAATTGAATCTTGCATGCTCATGTAGTAACTCTTAAGCAAGATAAAATGGGGAAAAATCACACATTGTATTTACAACGTGTTCGTTTAAATTTCCTATAATTTCTCACTTGGTAATTGTTTTAATTAAAATCTGGAATTGCAATAACCGTTTGTGAATTAGAGAGATCCTCCTAGCACACACTTTCGCAGGTGAAAAAAAAGAGATGATATTGACATAGAGAATTAAATGATTCTTTTGTTAAACAAATTATAAGTATAAAAATTGGAAATATTGGGTGAGATACATTAATTTTTTTTTGGGTTACATACGTCGGTGTTGGGATACTTAGATCGTTAGTACACCATACATGGTTGTTGCTCACTAAGCATGGTATTAGAGAATATGTTTCACTTTGGTTAGGTATTTCTTAGGTATGGGACTAGGGAATATGTGTGCCTTTGGGGTATATCCTAGGTATGGGAGTAGGGAATATGTGTGGCTTTGGGTATTTCCTACGTATTATATTAAGCGATACGCATGGTTTTAGGAATCCTATGTGTGGGGCTAGGGATGGTTGGTTTATTATATCCTGAGTTATTTGGGCAAGGAAAATTGATGATTAATATGGTGATACAGGATGATACGTTATTTTGAGATTAATACCTTAGATATGATAGATATTAGAGGTTAATGAATAAGTGGGTGTTATTGTATGTTCGGGGTGTAGAGTTGGTTGGCTACATTGTCTAGCTACCTTGGGAGTATTTTATGTGGGCATTACGGTATGTGTGGGGTCTACAATGGCTGGATACCATAGTATGTGAAGAACCTAGGATGTCTAGCTATAGTAACGGATTTATGTGTGCGTCATGGTATGTACGTAGTCTAGTGTTGGTTGGCTACGATAATATGTGTGGGATCTAGATTTTTCGGATATAATGACAAGATTAGTTATGTTAATACATCACAATATGTGCAAGATGACATTACGGTTTATCTATTTATAATGATGTAGTGTAATACCCCGCCCTAGAAATAAATATTTTAATTATATTTAGGTTTTTTTATTCGGAGAAATATTTGGAAAAAAATAGGTGCATGAGTATTGAGCCAATATTAGACAAAAAGTGATATGTCGCACATAGTGATTGAAAAGAAAATTTCACGTTGCATGGTCGGCATGGAGGGACACTTAGGTTCCAATGATTATACTTGATATATTGGTAGAGTACAACGTGAATTATTTGAGGCAAGAATGAGTTACGGATGCGAATAAATATAAGGGGTCACATTGCCGGTATGTGACATGTAGTCATAACGTTGCACGATTTTTGTCAGAAGCCCTCGAGGACGAGAAAAATAATTTGACCACTTATTTGGGACCTTAAAAATGTATATAAAAATACCATGGGGTAAAAATGGGGAAAAGAGCTACTTTTGTACACTGGGACCGATCGATCGGGGTCCCCAGGCCGGTCGAGCGGGTTTGCCAGATATGGCCACAAACAGAAGCAATCAAAAGGAGAAACCTTGAATTGCATTTTTTGTCGATTGCTGGGGGGTTATTATACCTGATATGTCAAGGTTTTGGGATGGTAGGATTTCCTCTTTGGGTGTAAGGAACTAATGTTTTGGTTATTAGAGGGAGAGAGAATCGTGTAAGTTGAGAGAAAAATAAAACCCACCAGATTTTTTTAAACACCTTCCTTTCTCTCTCTCTTAGCTTCCATGGAGGTTTCTGGCCAAAAATATTAGGAGCATAAACCATCCACATTAAACCACCTACACACTATGTAAACAACCTCTAGTAAACCTCTAACCACCTTATGTTCCCTTAGTAAACCCTTGATGATATTATGGTAATGTGGAAGATGAAGTTCTTGATGTTTTGAGGGATATTTGGAGAAAGGAGCTCTTGAGGAGGAAGAAGCAAATTCGTGGAGCATACTTGGAGGTGGATTTTGAGGGGCTTTTAGAGACCTCCTTGAGGCCACCTTTGGAAGTGGGGGGGTCCTCCACCTTCTTAACCATTTCCACCATTGTTAGAACTTATTGAGGTGGTTAAACTAGCTTTGATTTATGTTTGATAGCATAGTATAAATTCAGAATGTTTATTCACATATATTAGGCTAAAAATATGTATAATTGATGTTAGTTTGCATCTAAGTGTTGAATAATAATCATCTTAGCATTTTTATGAAAATGGGTTTCAAATGGGTGATTTAAAATGGGTTTTTGAGATGTAAAAAATTTCAAAATATGTATCTTCAACATTTTATGAGATAAAATGCGTTATAATAATGTTTTAAAGGAAAGGAAATGTGATTTGTGCAACAAAAATGTGTTAGGCTTGTTTGAGCCATTTTATGAGATTAAAAGATGATTTCCTACATGAATAAATGGAGATGAATCAAAAAGGAAAAACCTACCCTTAATAAGTATATTAAAGTGTGTGAAACTCATTTACAAAGTAAAGTGGGTGTTAAGATGAAAAAATTCATAAATAAAGTGTGTATTTCAAATGTTGAGAAAATGGGACTTTAGTATGTAAAAAGGTATAAATCTATATAGTAAAGATATTAAAGTAACAAGTAAGAAAGTGGGGTAATTATGATATTGAACAAGTGTTAAAAAGGTTAAAAGAAGTTTAAAATGTTAAGTTAGAAACTTAATAACCATTTTTGGAAAAATAACACTTGTTAAAGGATTAAATTGCAAATTTGACACGAAAAGGGTAAATTGGTAATTTACTTAAAGTGGGACAGTTTATGGAATAAAAATGTTAATGAATGCTTTTACAATAGTATAGTTGAAATTAAATCAAGTCCTAAAAGACATAAATGATTTTGGCATAAAATTGACGTGTGTGTGTGAATAAAGGACTTGAAGGAAAAAGAAATCATTTTCCAAGTGTTAATGGAAAACGGACGGTTAAGTCCGAGTTTGTCTTCAGTCAAGAAATAGAATAATGTGGACATTTGATAAATGTTAAAACACATTAAAGTAACTCAAATGACACCGGGATAAAGCAAGAAGGTCCCAGAGGCCTTGGGTGAAAAGCCCTAAATCACTAGCCAGAGCATATGGTGCGCATAGTCATCAGTGTGGAGCTCGTGTAAGTATACGTTATTGGAAGATTACGAGAAAAGATAAAGGAAATGTGTAACATATCAAGAAAAGGTTTGTGTGGTAAAATGGGTTAATAAAACCTAACTTGAATGAATGTAATAAATATTCCGGTAACAGTGAAATGGACAAGTAAATGCATAAATCTAGTAATGTCCATAAAGGAATGAAAAGGGTTAAGGAAAGTGGATAAATGGGTGGTTAAGCAACCTAAATAGTTAAACCCATATTCAACACAAGAATTTGTTGTAAAAGGATATTCAAAGATTAAATAAGTATTTTCTAACACAGTCAACGTGTGTGTTGAATTGGTGATTTTCAATGAAAATACTATAGTGCATAGCAATGAATGAAAGGGGTTAAATTCCATTAAAGGAATGGATTCGGTAAATCAAGTGTAATGGTTTCCAGGTGTGTTAAATAAAGTGATAATTCTAAGTATGAATGGATAAAATCTTTAATAAGGTTAAGGTAGATTGATCTAGATAAGTAAGGTTTTCGAAAGTAAAACAGTTAATGCATTGGCATGTGTATTTTTAAAGGTATACGTATATAGATATATACATATTTTTGCACGCATATGGTTGTAGCATGTGATTATTCCTTTCTGACATTCGTTTTTATACTGCTCGTATAAATCCCACTGGGCATAGGCTCACATCCCCACTTTGTTACGGCAGGTTGGGAGTTTGAGGTTTTTTGCAGGTAAGTATATTTTATTTATGTTTATTTGGACTTTGGGGTTCTCCCCATGGGTCCCTCACGTAGCTTATCTTGAAACTGGAATCACATGCTAACAAGATAAACGTGACTAAAATAAAACTGGATTAGCAACATTATATAGGTTGTCCCATTACACTTCACACCTAACGACTCGATTTGGGTTAACTTAACTCACGAGTAACCCACAAATCCAAGTCAGGGCGTTACAAATAGTATCAGAGGTCTAGTTTTAAGGTAAATTATGGTGTGGCGTGTTGAGGTCGGTAATGGATCTTTCGACGTCAATGTTGGTTTGGGTCAATCACGCTAGTTGCTGACGGTTTAGTTCGTGTCCTCAAAAGTAGGGTTAAGAGGTTGGCACGACAAATAAGTTTGTGCCAAGTGACGTACAATCAAGTTAGTCATTTTAAATCGCTTCCGCATTTCTGATTAAGTGATGATGCTGAGATTTAGCACCACCGGATAAATGATGATGAGCTCAAACAGTAGTAACTATGGCAGCCATAGAGATGTATGTGTATAAGTGTGTAGAAGGAGATGAGTATAAGAAGAATAAGACAATGATGTATAGTGGTTCAACCAATTTGGCCTACATCCACTGTGAGTGTGTGATCCACTAAGTATGGGCACTAATGGCCTTGGATACAATGCACATAAGCTCACTTTCTCTCTCTACTGTGTGTATAAGCAGAGTTTTAGCTAGGGTTGCAATTATCGATTGATTCCTCTATAGGGTTTTAGGTGACAAGTATATATAGGTCTTGGGGGGTGTAGTGTACCCCCCAAGTATGCATGGTGCATGTGAATGATTATCTAGCCAATCCCCTGTTGACACCTGTAGATGCCAAATGATGACATAATATTCCCTCACGTGAGGGTGTGATTTTGTTATAACGGTCTCCCATGTACCATGTGAGCCTCACGCGCACTTTTCCATGCGTCTCCCAAACCACGCGTTGTGATGATGTCACCCTCGGCCTTTGATATGAGGCCGAGGGCAAAGTTCCTTTCGGCAATGAGTCTGGCCTAATTTTAGCCTCGTACTGTCGTACCCTCGGGGGGTCGTCCGGAGCCTGATGAAGGGTCGGCCCCTGAGGGGTCGTCCGGAGCCTGATGAAGGGTCGGCCCCCTGAGGGGTCGTCTGGAGCCTGATGAAGGGTCGGCCCCCTGAGGGGTCGTCTGGGCCTAATGAGGCGCAAGGCGCCCTTGGCATGGCCGAGGGTATATACGGGTATATCAGTCACCCCCCAGTCCTTAGCCATAGATGATGCTAAGATGGATGAGGGATAATGTTGCTTTCGAGACAAGTGTATGGTCTGTTTGATGAGTGACACCTGTCAAGCTGATGTGACACCTGTCAAATTTTTGTCTAATGTCGTTCCAGTTTTCAAGGCACGACGGCTGCATGCTGCTTGGGGCTTTGTGCCCTAATGATATCCTCCTCGTGGGTTATGCTTTGGCTTGGGTAATGGGCCTACTCATTACTAAGGTATATAAGAAATTTTTGAAACCATTCATTCTCTTCTTCTTCTTCGCGCCCAAGCTCTCTCTCTCTCTAGATTTCCAATAGACAAACCTCCATTTCTGCAAATTTCAACATTTCGAGTTTGGCAGTCTCGCTCTTCCCTCTCAAGTAATCCCTCTGCCCTAGTGTCCTTTTTTCTTTCATTTATTGCTTCCTTTATTGTTTTAGGCTTGTAGGGTAGGATTTTCCTTAGGGTGTTTCATAACTTTTCTGGCGTCTTCTCCGGCGACTGGTTCTTGAGTGTTCTTGATTAAAACACTTGGTTTATTTTGTTTCAATCCAAAAGTCCAGTTTGGTCAATTGCAAAATTGTTTGTAGTTTGCTTAGAAATTCATCTAAGTGTAGGGTCTCCCCCTTAATGCTTAGGAGGCTTTATAGTTTAGCCGAGGAGTTCCCATCCTTGAGAGAGAAGCTCTTCGTAGAGATTAGGCGAATAGAGGAGGAGAGGAGACAAGGGGCCGACCCCGATTGGGTACGACCCATTTTTCCCATTCCTCTTGCCACAATAAGACCCTCTGAGTCTTGTGTGTCGTCTTGTCGTCCAGCCGAGAGTTATTCGAGTGAGATGGATGAGAGAGCGTCGTCGCCAATTGGCGCTGGACCTTCTGGGAGAGGAGACGCATCTGACCTAAGCCCAGGCCGACAGGCCGAGGGTATGGTTACTTCTGAGGCTGTCCCTGTGACAACTTTATCTCCACATGCCTTCCAGATGGCTTTTCCCCAAGGGCCTCTGACAGGTGATGAGGCCAAGGCCGAGGGTGAGGGGACTGAGGATGATGAGGACTCAGATGACCCAGTTGACACATCTCACGCCTCGTCTTATATTTCCTCGGTCAGGGATCATGACCTTCTTCTGTGGAGGCATGCATATGGTGTTACTCCCACCATATCTATGAGGGTTCCCTCTGAGGACGAGAGGGTCTTTGAGGGTGAAGAGGGAGAGATAGCGGTGTACGAACAGATGTTCAAGGTAGGTGTCAGACTCCCTTTTCATCCTGCTGTCGTAGATATTTTATCAGCCCTCGGCGTTGCCCCCTCTCAACTTCCTCCCAACTCTTGGAGGACGATCCTTGGTTATGTCTCCTTATGGAAAAATGCTTTCACTGATGAGCCCTCGACCGACGTATTCTTGGCTTGTTACAATATCAGCTCCTCGTCCAAACAGCCTGGGTACTATCACCTGGGGGCGAGGAGGTCTGACAAAAAACTTCTCCACGTGGCACAAACCTCCAACCACGATTGGAAGAAGAGATTCTTCTTTGTCTCCGGAGAGTGGGAGTTCTCTGTCGAGGCACAACCTGTAGCTGACGGTCCGAGGGTCCCCAGAAAATGGTCTAACCCTTCAATGAAGGCCAGGTCAGACCCCGGACTTAGACTAGAAGAGAAAGATATAGTTGAATATCTGAGAGGACGAGGGAGAGGGAGTGAACTTCCAAAGTTTGAAGACCTGATGACTCCTTGGTTCCTCAAAGAAGCTGGTCTGAGGGTCGGCCACCTGACAGAACTATGTGAGTTATATTATTTTTTCCATTCTTTACTTTTTTCAAGTGTTTCATCATTGCCTCTACATTTTTCTGACGTGTCATCCTCCTTTCAGGTCGTCCTACTGGTATATCGGACTATCTCTGGGAAATGACTGCTCCCATTTTGTTGTCAGGCTTGGCTAAGAAGAAAGGCAAGGAGCCTCAACAAGCTCCGAGGAAGACGCAGACCACAGGGCTGACACCTACTGAGCTGACCGTCGATAGACAGAAGAGGAAAGAGCCCGAGGTCCCCGTAGACCCTCGACCAGGATCACGGACGAGGGCAAGGGTTGAGGCGTCTGAGGAAACCGCCTCTTCTTCTAGCATGGGGGCCTTCTGGTCCCAGAACTTGGCTCTTCTGAAGGCCGAGCCATCATCACTTATCGCTAACTTGAGGGTGGCTAAGGCGTCAATGTTCTCTTCTCCCTCGGATGCTGACTACGAATTCTTGTCTAAGATGCCTCCGGCAAAGGTGTATGACTACGGTCTGCACGCCCTGGCTCAGGTACTTGTCTTGCTTCATTCCCTTAACTGCATTCTTTCACCAACTGTTTCCTCGGCCTCTTAACGAGTTCTTTTTCTTATGCAGTTTGTTTGCGCTTTCACCTCGGCCACCAAATGGATGGCAGAGAATCAGGAGAAATTTCATGAGGCCGAGAGGGCCATCCAACATGAGGCCGATCTGCAGACTGACTTAGAGACTGCAAGGGCTGAGCTAGAGAGTGCCAGAACTGAACATGCCAGGATTCAGGACGAGCTGACGAGGCAGCACGACGAGGACCTGAAGGCCAAATACTTACTCATTAAGGAGAAGGATGAAGCCTTGACAAACCTAGGGACTCAGTTCAAGGCTGAGCTATCTGAGGCAGTGAGGAAGGCAGGGGCCGATGCTGTGGAGGCCTATAAACTCTCAGACGAGTTCCAAGGCTTCGGTCTTGAGTACTTAGAGAGAGGGATCAGGACGGCCTGTCGGTGGGTCGTCCTCAAATTTGTCGATGTCGTCTCTTCAGTCCGTCCCTCACTGGAGGCAGTTCATCTGGACGACCCCTTGATTGCCGAAGCTCTAACCCAGGTGGAATCCCAGGTGCACGTCGAGGGCGTCGGCACGTCTGATGACCATCCAGTCGTGGTCGTTGAGGAGACCTCTCTTATTGATGTTGAGGCCCTGCCCTCTGATGTTGCTCCATAGGGTGGCTGTCTGTAGCCTATACCCTCTTGATGTAATCAATATTTTTGTACTCTTCTTTGAAGAACACTGTAATATTCCATTTATATCATCATCTCTCTTGTTGTCTTCCATATTTGTCTTTTGTATGATTTGCATTGTGAATTTTTTTTTTATATTCACTAACCCCTCCCTCGTCCTTCTTGAGGACCATGGTGGGGTCGTCCCCGCCATGCGACCTCATTATAGCCGAGGGTTATAATCACCAAATTAATGGTTTGAAACAAAGTTTTCCCTCGTCTTTCTTGAGGACAATGGTGGGGTCGTCCCCTCCATTGACCCTCATTATAGGCCGAGGGCTATAATTACCAATTTAATGGTTTTTAACAAAGTTTTCCCTCGTCTTTCTTGAGGACAACGGTGGGGTCGTCCCCTCCATTGACCATCATTATAGGCTGAGGGATATAATTACCAATTTAATGGTTTTTAACAAAGTTTTCCCTCGTCTTTCTTGAGGACAACGGTGGGGTTGTCCCCTCCATTGACCCTCATTATAGGCCGAGGGCTATAATTACCAATTTAATGGTTTTTAACAAAGTTTTCCTCGTCTTTCTTGAGGACAACGGTGGGGTCGTCCCCTCCATTGATCCTCATCATAGGCCGAGGGCTATAATTACCAATTTAATGTTTTTAACAAAGTTTTCCCTCGTCTTCCTTAAGGACCATGGTGGGGTCTTCCCCTCCATGCGACCTCATTATAGGCCAAGGGCTATAATTACCAATTTAATGGTTTTAAACAAAGTTTACCTCGTCTTTCTTGAGGACAACGGTGGGTTCGTCCCCTCCATTGATCCTCATCATAGGCCGAGGGCTATAATTACCAATTTAATGGTTTTTAACAAAGTTTTCCCTCGTCTTTCTTGAGGACAATGGTGGGGTCGTCCCCTCATTGATCTTCATCATAGGCCGAGGGCTATAATTACCAATTTAATGGTTTTTATCAAAGTTTTCCCTCGTCTTTCTTGAGGATAACGGTGGGGTCGTCCCCTCCATTGATCCTCATCATAGGCCGAGGGCTATAATTACCAATTTAATGGTTTTTATCAAAGTGTTCCCTCGTCTTTCTAGAGGACCATGGTGGGTTCGTCCCCTCCATGCGACCTCATTATAGGCCGAGGGCTATAATTACCAATTTAATGGTTTTAAACAAAGTTTTCCCTCGTCTTTCTTGAGGACAACGGTGGGGTCGTCCCCTCCATTGATCCTCATCATAGGCCGAGGGCTATAATTACCAATTTTATGGTTTTTAACAAAGTTTTCCCTCGTCTTTCTTGAGGACAACGGTGGGGTCGTCCCCTCCATTGATCCTCATCATAGGCCGAGGGCTATAATTACCAATTTAATGGTTTTTATCAAAGTTTTCCCTCGTTTTTCTTGAGGACAACGGTGGGGTCGTCCCCTCCATTGATCCTCATCATAGGCCGAGGGCAATAATTACCAATTTAATGGTTTTTAACAAAGTTTTCCCTCGTCTTTATTGAGGACAATGGTGGGGTCGCCCCCTCCATTGACCCTCATTATAGGCCGAGGGCTATAATTACCAATTTAATGGTTTTTAACAAAGTTTTCCCTCGTCTTTCTTGAGGACAACGGTGGGGTCATCCCCTCCATTGACCCTCATTATAGGCCGAGGGCTATAATTACCAATTTAATGGTTTTTAACAAAGTTTTCCCTCGTCTTTCTTGAGGACATTGATGGGGTCGTCCCCTCCATTGATCCTCATTATAGGCTGAGGGTCGTCCTCTGAATATGTTTCCATGCGTATTAGAACTGACAAACACAAGATGAGAAGAAACACTGATATTTCTCATTAATTTATTAAGTGTTTTATCGGAGCAACACCTCTTACAACTGTCGTTCGATAGGACTTTACAAAACTATTGATAGTATTTCTTCAAATGATCTGCATTCCATGGGTTGGAAAAGGGTTCCCCTCTAGGTTTTCTAGTCTATAGGTCCCAGGGACGACTTCATCGATGACCTTATATGGGCCATGCCAATTGGGATGGAGCTTGTTGGGCTTCTGCCAAGCCTTTTTGAGGACCAAGTCCCCTACTGCAATTGGTCTCTACTTAACTCTCTGATTGTAAAACCTTGCAGTCCTCTGTTGGTAGGCAGCTTGCCTTATCCCGGCGTCTTCCCTCCTTTCCTCAATCAGGTCTAAGTCGAGTCTCCTTTCTTTTTTATTTCTCTGGGGGTCATACATTTAGACCCTATGAGTAGGAAACCCAATCTCGGTGGGGATGATGGCTTCTGAGCCATAAGCTAGCATGAATGGGGTCCCTTTGGTAGAGGTCCTCACTGTCGTCCTGTATGCCCACAGCACGGCATATAACTCCTCGACCCATCTTCCTTTTGCCTCCTCAAGCCTCTTCTTGATTCCATCTAGGATTGTCCTGTTTGTAACTTCTGTTTGCCCATTGGCCTGAGGTCGGCCCGAAAAAGAGAAGAATTGTTTGATACTCACCCTTTCATAGTACTTCTGTAGAGAGGTATTCTTGAACTGAGTCCCATTATCCGATATGAGGGTGTTGGGGAGACCATATCTGCATATAACATTTTTCCAGATGAACTGGAAGGTCTTCTGCTCTGTAATCGTGACCATCGGTTCGGCCTCTACCCATTTTGAGAAATAGTCAATCGCTACGATGAGGAACCAATAGTTATTGACTGCTCTTGGTAAGGGTCCTACGAGATCGATCCCCCAAACTGCAAATGGACAGGGGGACGTAATGGAGGTAAGAGGTTGATGGGGTTGGTGAGGGATGGTGGCAAATCTCTGGCATTTATCGCACATTTTTACATATGCCGCTGCGTCTTTCCCCAAGGTCGGCCACCAGTACCCTTGGGTGATCACCCTCTTCGCTAAGGATTTGCCCCAATGTGTCTTGAGCACAATCCTTCGTGTACATCTCGCAAAATGGATGGGACCTCAGATGGGTGCACACACCTAAGTAAGGGGAGTAAAAATCCCTTTTTGTACAAGGTGTCCCCAATAACAGCGAACTTTGCATCCCTGTATCTCAGCTTCTTCCTTTCTTGCCTTGCTTCTGGCATCTATCCCTCTTTAATGTATCTGATCAGAGGGTCCATCCACGAAGCTTCATGTGAAACATTTAGGCAATTGCTAAGTGTTCCCTCAGCGTCTTCAATAGTTGGCCGAAGCAAAATTTCCACTGGGACCGTCCTCCTGATGTCTGTCCTAGTTGCCGAGGCCAACCTAGCAAGGGCATCAGCTCGGCCATTGTCGAGCCTAGGTATCCTCTTTAATTTCACTTATCTGAAGCCCTTCAGTAACGACCTCACCTTATCAAGGTACCTAGCCATCCTCTCGTCTTTGACCTCGTAGGCTCCTAGTATCTGATTCACTACTAGCCTTGAATCACTATGAACTAAAATCTGGCCGACACTAAGAGATCTGGCCAAGGAGAGGCCTGCTATCAAGGCCTCATATTCGGCCTTGTTGTTGGAGGCCTTAAAGTTGAACCTCAGGGCGTACTCAATGTCTGTGCCATCGGGTGCTGATACTATTAATCCAGCTCCACTCCCGCTTTCACAAAAGGACCCGTCGACGAAGAGACTCTACACGGTGTGTTCTTCTGAGAAACCTCCCTCGGTGAGTGACCCCTATCTAAAGAGATATCTTCCCTCTTCGTTTTCAACCACTTTCCTTCTAGCGGTGTTCGTCTCAGCCTTATCTGCAGGTGTGTAGGTGAGCTCACCTTGTCAGGTATCTTTCTTCCCGAGGTTCTCACCCTAGGCTTCATCATCTTCCCAAGTAAACTCAACCACGAAGTCTACCAATGCTTGCCCCTTAATGGCCATCCTAGGCTGATACACTATGTCAAACTCCCCCAGCTCTATAGCCCAAGCCATTAACCTCCCTGATTTTTTAGGCTTGTTCAAAACCTGCCTAAGGGGAGAGTCAGTGAGGATGACCATTGTATGGGACTGGAAGTATGGCTTCATCTTTCTTGATGCATGGATCAAGGCGTAGGCCAACTTCTCCATCCTTGGATATCTTTGCTCTTCCCCCTGGAGTGCCTTGTTGTTAAAATACACAGGCTTCTGTACTCCGTCTTCGTCTCTCACAATGGCTGCACTGATGGCTGACTCTGAGACGGCGAGGTACACATAAAGTCGTTCACCCTGCACGGGCCGTGACAACAGCAAGGGAGACCCCAGGTATGATTTTAACTCCTTGAAGGCCTCATCTCACTCTTCACTCCATTCGAAGGCTTTTCTGAGAATTTTGAAGAATGGTAGACACCTGTCTGTGGCCCTAGACACGAACCTGTTCAAGGCAGCAACTCTCCCTGTGAGTCTCTGAACGTCTTTAATGGACTTGGGGGTCTTCATCTCAACAAGGGCCTTTATCTTTTCAGGATTGGCCTCGATGCCTCTTTGGTTGACAATGAACCCCAAGAACTTCCCTGCTCTGACCCCGAAGACACACTTGGCCGAGTTAAGCTTCATCTGGTATTTATCCATCGTATTAAAGGTCCTCTCCAGGTCTGCCACATGATCCTCTGCCTTCAAACTCTTAGTCAGCATGTCACCTACATAGACCTCCATAGACTTCCTGATTTGGTCTTCGAACATTTGATTTACGAGGCGTTGGTACGTTGCCCCCGCATTTTTCAGGCCAAAGGGCATAACCCTATAACAGTATGTCCCCTTGTCAGTAATGAAGGTTGTCTTCTCCGAGTCCTCAGGGTTCATGAAGATCTGGTTGTACCCTGAATAGGCATCCATAAAGCTCATGAGCTCATGGCCTGCAGTAGCGTCTACCATCTGGTCAATGCGGGGGAGAAGGAAGCTGTCTTTGGGACAATGCTTGTTGAGGTCGGTGAAGTCCACACACATTCTCCACTTCCCGTTGGCCTTTGGGACAATGACTACATTGGACAGCCATTCTGGGTAGATGACCTCTCTGATAAATTCAGCGTCTTCTAATTTTTTGACCTCATCCCTTATGACCTCATACTTTTCTCTAGAGTAATTTCTCCTCTTCTGCTTTACCGACTTTGCTCCCTCTACCATATTGAGCTTGTGGCACATGATTTCAGGTTCAATCCCCGGCATATCTTCATGACTCCACGCAAAGACGTTTCATCTCATCCTCAACAGTTTAATGAGGTCTTCCTTGATATTGAGCTTCAGAGACTTGCCGACTTGGACGGTTTTTTCCGGGTCATCCTCATCGAGGATGATGGATTCTACCTCTTCCGCGACCTCTCCTTTCTTTAGCTTCGTCTCATCCCTGGGGTCCAGGGTATCAATATTATAAGTGGTTGTAGCCCTCTTGTGTGCCTCTCTTTCTTCAACGGAATTGTAGTAACATTCTCGCGCTGTCGTCTGGTCTCCCTGAACTTCCCCCACCCCGTAAGGGGTAGGAAATTTAATCATCTGATGGACCGTAGACGGAACAGCTTCAAACCCCTTGAGGGACACATGCCCCAGTATGATGTTGTAGGCCGAAAACACATGTTCATCCATCACAAAGAAACTGACCTTCTTGGTAAGCCATCTCGGACACTCGTCCCCCATCCTGACATCGGCCTCATACACTCCAAGGGGATGAACCTTTTCCCCACTGAACCCAATCAATGGATGATGGTATGGGACGAGTCTAGCACGGCTGAGACCTAAGGCTTTGAAGCACGGCCAAAACATTACATCTGCTGAACTTCCCCCGTCGATCAATATCCTCGGCACCTCACACCCGTGCATCCTAGTTGTGATGACGAGTGGGTCATCGTGTGGGGCTAGGAGGCCTTTAAAGTCCATTCTGGAAAATCCCACTATCAGAGTGTCCATGTCGACCTTCTTCCTCTTTTCTGACTTTGCCTCCAGAGAGGTGGAGTGTAATGTCTTCGTCACTGCCTTGGCTTCAGCCACGTGGGCCTTCCTATCTGCGACCTCAAACCCTCCTCCTGCTAGACCCTCGAAGATCATTCCCACTCCAAGCGAGATTATATTAAGCCTCTTGACAGGGCCTTGGTCGTCTCTCGGCGGGAGGTCAGGTCCGTCCTCATCATCAGAAGGGTCGTCCCCTCTTTTTTGAGGACCTTCTCTACATGCATTGCCTCGCTTCTTTCTGGGGTCGGCCCCTCGGCCCCTCTTGAAGGCACCTTTGTCGACGTACTTTCTGAGCTTCCCTTCTTTCAGCATCTTCTCAATCTCATCTTTCAGAGCAAAGCATTTGTCTGTTATGTGGCCGTGGTCTTGGTGAAATTCGCACCACATGTTCTTGTTCCTCTTATTAGGGGTTGCCCTCAACTTCTCAGGCCACTTCAGGGATCGTTCACTCTTTATTTCATTGAGAATATGTTCATATCTGACCGTTAGTGGGGTGTAACCAGCGAACTTGTCATCCGTAGACCTCTTCTTCCCCTCTTTGTTCTTCTTAGGGTATTTACCACCACTAGCGCCTCCTTTTTCATCTTCGTATTTTACGGCCATCGCGTCTTCGACGTTCATCACCTTTCCTGTTGTTGACAGTAATTAAGCCATCGTCCTCGGAGGGTCTTCAGCAAGCTTCCATAACATCTTCCCCTTTTGGAGTCCTCCAATAAGGGCTGTCATAGCTATGATCTCCTCATAGTCTTCCACCTCCAGCTTCTCTTTATTGAATCTGGCTATATAGTCCCTCAGACTCTCATTCTTCCCCTGCTTAACATAGAGAAGGTGGGTGGTCTTCTTTTGTGGCCTCATCCCAAAGCAAAAGTTATGGATGAACCGGTCTGCCAACTGCTTAAAGTTTTCAATGGATTTTTTTGGAACAGACGTGTACCAGACATGTGCAGCCCCAGTCAGGGTACCAGAGAAGGCACGACACCTCATCTCATCTGAGATAGAGTATATGTCTACTGCCGACTGGTACATCTCGACATGGTGGACAGGGTTGGTGCTCCCGTCATATCTTGGGGTGACCACAGGTGGCTTGAACTTTGATGGCGTAGGGAAGTTGACTATCTTCGCCATAAAGGGTGAGCCTATGGTGTATCCCCTCTGAAGAGGGTCCCAGCTTTTCAGTATATCGCCAATCTTATCCTTCACTCGCTGTATCGAGTCATTCCAGGGCCTTGTAGGGTCGGCCTAGCCGATGTTATCCCCTGCCGCCTCTTCGAGATGGACGGGGGGTCCTGTCGCGGCTGGCCTGTGTCGGCTGTTTACTTCCCCCTGGCCGTCGTCCCGTCCTAGGGGCCGGCCCCCGTGGGGTCGGTCATCTGCTGCATCCCTTCTAAACCTCGCGGCACTCCTTGACCTGGACAATTTTTCCCACAGGTCATTCACTGGGCCCAGCCTCTCAAAGGCCGACCCCCTGCTTAGGCGATCGAAAGCAGAACCTCTCGGGCGATCGTCAGGGTTTTGCCTTCCGCACTTCCCTCTGCTCTCCTGGAGAGGTCTTACAGTATTATTGGAGACCTCATATGGTTCCCAGAATTTTATGGGGTCCTCCTCTCCCTCCAGATCGTCATACCTGTCCTCAGGGAAAGGGTTTCCTTGCCTCCCCAAACGTAGATGCCGGGGGTCAGCACCATCCCTACGCCGCTGAGGGGGTGGCAGGTCTTTGTGTGGTGCCTGGGGTGGTCCCCTGGCCTCATGCAATCCTGGAGATGCTGCCGGAGTAATCATCTCAGGTGAGACCCCTGGTGGTCTTAGTATGTTCTGGCTCAAAGCTGTGAACTGCTCCTTCATGATCCGCTGGCTCGCTGCCAGAGACTTTAAGCCTGCTGCCACATCATCCATCTCAGACTGAGGTAGTGGATGAATGGAACTGGGTCCTCCCCCATCATCCGATTGGGGAAGTGGTGGTGGTGGCATCTCCGGTGCCATGGGTTTGAGCTGTGAACAGCTGAACTGGAAAAAAGACTAGTGAGCTTAAAAACCTTAGTGGGTCTCTTTCAATGGTGAAACATCACCTCTCAGGGGGAGAACTGGTTCACCACCAGAGTGCCCAGTAAGGTCAAGCTGTACAAAGGAAGAGATGTCTTCTCGATTCCCACAGACGGTGCCAAACTGATGATGCTGAGATTTAGCACCACCGGATAAGTGATGATGAGCTCAGACAGTAGTAACCATGGCACCATAGAGATGTAAGTGTCTAAGTGTGTAGAATGAGATGAGTATAAGAGGAATACGACAATGATGTATAGTGGTTCAGCCAATTTGGCCTACATCCACTGTGAGTGTGTGATCCACTAAGTATGGGCACTAATGGCCTTGGATACAATGCACATAAGCTCACTTTCTCTCTTTACTGTGTGTATAACCATAGTTTTAGCTAGGGTCGTAATTATCGATCGATTCCTCTGTAGGGTTGTAGGTGACAAGTATATATAGGTCTTTGGGGGTGTAGTGTACCCCCCAAGTATGCATGGTGCATGTGAATGATGATCTAGCCAATCCCCTGTTGACACCTGTAGATGCCAAATGATGACATAATATTCCCTCACGTGAGGGTGTAATTTTGTTATAACGATCTCCCAAGTACCATGTGAGCCTCACGCGCACTGTTTCACGCGTCTCCTAAACCACGCGCTGTGATGATGTCACCCTCGGCCTTTGATATGAGGTCGAGGGAAAAGTTCCTTCCGGCAATGAGTCTGGCCTAATTTGAACCTCGTACTGTCGTACCCTCGGGGGGTCGTCCGGAGACTGATGAAGGGTCGGACCCCTGAGGGGGTCGTCTGGAGCCTGATGAAGGGTCGGCCCCCTGAGGGGTCGTTCGGAGCCTGATGAAGGGTCGGCCCCCTGAGGGGTCGTCTGGGCCTGATGAGGCGCAGGACACCCTCGGCGTGGCCGAGGGTATATACTGGTATATCATTAAGTATGATTAATAATTTATGAGTGTCCATGTAATCTAGTAAGTGGCGACACCATGGTTCATAGTGTGGGGTGTTTGTGTTCCAACCTTATTGACAAAGAGTTTTTGGAGATATTGATAGAAAGAGATGACACCCATTGGTCAATGGCACCAAATTGTGTATAATCAACGGTATGGATTGATTTTTGTAGTGGCATAATGGGAAATCGTGATTTAAATTATATGTAGCCTTGGGTGTGACACATGTGAGAGGTCAATATCGATGTGATAATTAGGCATTTTCGATCCTTAGGGTAATACTGCGATTGGTGGTAAAGTCGATGAGCATATAAATTGATGTAGGCCAGCGTTAGAGGATAAGTCAGTCATAGTTGATAAAATTCTATCCTTATGTGTGAAAACATTAGTGGGACCCTTAATAGTCATTAGTCGATGAATTTATATTATGAGTCGTGATTAGTGTTGTTGGCCATTTATGGAAAGGGGTAACGTAAGTGACAATGTGGAATTGTATTGGCGAGTGAACCTTAGGTAACCTTTTGGAGTAGTGATTGAAGGAGTATTGCAACATTTGATGAATCGGATCTTTAGTGACACCGATAGTATACACCTGGGGATGTACAGATTATACGTCGTGCCACGTATCCTACTAAGAATCCTCAATGGTAGTAATAACATCGTGTAGTGTTCATTGCGACTTAGCTCGAAAGCTTGTTAATTTCTCGATTAAAATTAAGCGACTGGGTAATGTGTTTATAAGTGTTAGTTCCATGGTAAGGATGTACTAAGTCCCTTGGTTATGGACTTGGGCTTAGTGCATTTCAATTTATGTACTTGATTATAATGTGGGTTTAGATAATCTTGATGATTGAGGTAACCTATGAGTGAACCTGGATAATTGTGGTGACCTGGCATTAAGTAAAGGAGTTGTGATGTTTTAGAATGGGACCCTTACGGCATCACTATGGTGAGCCCCCTCTTAGGTAATGCCCGACGGTCGGTGTCCTACCAAAGCATGGATGGTATTAATTTAAAGTCTCGTGATCATAGTTTGGCATTCAGAAATAGGATCCCGTGTGGCGTTCGTAGGCATGGGCCTTAGTGTTTATAGCATTGCTCGATGTACCATATCCTTCCAAAGTGTATAGTTGTGTTAGTATGAAGATTAGCACATAGAATGAGGTCTACATAGTAAGGAAATTCATTTATACTGGTTGAACACTCATCGGGAATCAAATGATATATTCTAGTAAATTTAACTAAAGGTTAGCATTCTAGGTGTGCATGTGAGTTACGTTAGATTCCCTTTGGAGATAAGTACTAAGGTGATTCAATGAAATTGATCGTGGTTTAGTAATTTGGATAGGTGTGAAAAATTCAGTATTGATAATTCCTTGGGGCGTATACTAAGATTTAGCTAGCAAGATGTTAATGCAAGAGGTAGTCATTCCCTTGTAATAGTGAATATGAGGTGGTGTACCGTGCATTACAACGATGATAGTATATCTCTTTGAAACCTTAGGATTTATTATTGCAGTGAGGTTTATGTGATGGTACCCATTTCATAATGATAAACTCGAGGTTATACGGCATAGGTCATGGTATGACTAGTGGTTTATTGTGGTAGATGTGTAAGACGTCTAAAGAAATAATTGAATTTGACTTTGTCGTCCATTAGGCATTAGGAATCATTGTTGTATTAAAAGTGATGGTAAACCATTGATGATTTTAAGTACGATTGGGTCATGTTAATTTGTATAAGTACCTTGGATTTAATGTTGTGGATTTTGTTTATAGACATGTATCATGATATGATCCTCGATGATAATTTCGATAATAGGTTGGTAAATTCTATGTGGTGCACTTGGGAGACTTAGAACACGACGAGATTCTTTGTGTCTTTTAAAATAGCACTCAGGATGAAGTATTAGGCATGATTATATCACCTATGTGTGCTACCTGTATAGTTAGTAACGACCTGGGTAAAGGAAGTTACTGGGCAAGAGTGATGCTTGAAAGTTGAGACACCGTGGAATGATTATGGTTTGGGACCATGTAGGCGATGCTAGGGGTAATAGAAATGGTATATAAATTGAATGTTTGAAATTATGTCAGCGTTATGTTTCACTTGATGAGAGTGATCTCGAAGACTGAGGTTAGTTACCACGAGTTGAAATTTTGGAGGCCTAGTTGTGATAATTGTCAAGAAAAGTAACTTCGTTTTAATTTGGGATAGTTATTCTTACCAGTAATGGATAGGAAGCATTAGTCCTAAGGGGAGAAGCCTAGAATTTCAGCTTACCGAAGGAAATTTGTTTGTAATTCGAATGTCCAATATGGGCGAGTGATCTTCGAGTAGA
The DNA here is from genome assembly GCA_949130495.1 of Sambucus nigra. Taxonomy (NCBI): domain Eukaryota; kingdom Viridiplantae; phylum Streptophyta; class Magnoliopsida; order Dipsacales; family Adoxaceae; genus Sambucus; species Sambucus nigra. The sequence continues at coordinate 501,348,437 of OX422211.1, read as the reverse complement.
ACTCTTCAAGGTTAAAAGACCAACCCAGAGTACGTGGCAAGGCTAAAGTACTCTAGAAGATATCGGTTGAGAGTTATAGACTTCAAACATAAGTCATAGTTGTATGTCGTGTGGCTCGATTCATGTCAAAATATAATTTTTATTCTATTGGCATAGCAGTCACCAGATTCGTTGCGTTTCTTATGTCCTCTTTGATCCCGGTAATGGAAAGTTATTGATCAACTCTGATATGGGTGCGATGCTGCGTAAGATCAATAGTGATGCAGGTTAGGCCAGTTATAGCTGATGTGTCACAGTATGTGAGTGCACTCTTCTTCGGATGCACCTTTATTCTACACCAGTATATGTCTACATGTGGTCTCGCGTTGTTTCATATAGCTGCATATATTACTTGAATGCGTAAGTTAACATTCTTGTCAGTCAATGTGTGTAACTAGTGCGACTGGGTCATGTGTCCCGAGGTTGTGACTTGAGAATGTTAGGAAAATTGGAATTTGATAAGACATTAGATTATACTGTTGCACTTGGTTTGGAATTGTACGGATTGAGGATGTGATCGCTCGTATGTGTTTATGTTGTGATACGTAGGATGACTCTAGGTTGGCATAAGGATCTCATAGGAGATATTGGTCGGGTAGACCTATGTGGTGATGTGATTGTCTTAGGAATCATTGATGAGCATGATAAGAATTATTGAGGTTGTCTCAACCTGGGCTAGTCATGACCCAAGATTTGTTTTAGGAAACATAGGTCTTGAATCCTAACATAGAGACGATCATCGATAATGAGGTCAATGATGATGACACCATATTCGACGAATCTCGAACATCTCGAGGTTTTGTTAAATAGGCATGTCTGGCATGCTCGAGAATTTTGATAATCCCTTAGGGTTCATTGTGAGTGAACTAACAAGTACGATTGATGATATTGAAGCGTTTGGGATTAGACCATAGTGTTGAGAACAGCCTGTAATACCCCGTATTTTTATGCTATATTAATTTGGGGATTTATTAAATTTAATGAGAATGATTATTTAACAAAAATCCGGAAATTAATTATGTTATAATTATTAACGTGACGAGAGTTAGTAATTATGGGAAACTTGTTGAATATTACTAATGAGCATAGTAATATACTATATTGGTTATATTGAATGCCATAAGTGAATTAAATGACTATTTCAAAAATTTAAGTCGGGAGGTGCCCGTGTCACGTCGGGACTAATTTTGTTAAATAAAAAGTGAATATTTTATAAGTTGTTCGTATGGTCGTTTTGAGTGCGCCAACGCGTCCGGAAAGGTCGAGATAGTCAGAAAAGTGTACCTGGGGGTTTAGTTTGGGTCTCGGGGCGTTTTTAGGCCTAATTAGTACCTCGGGAGGGCATTTTAGTCATTTTACATAATTGGGTAATTAAACCCACGAATTTCAGCAACCTATATCAGCCATTAGGTTAGCCTCTTAGGCTTAGAATATCCAGAAATCAAGTGACGGTCATTGGAGAAGAGAGGAGAGAGCTCCAAGGCAATTCAAGGCCAAAAAGCCACCGGATTACACCGCCACCACCACCACCGCGTAGATCGCGAGACAAGGAACGCAGCCATACCAAAATCATCCGTGAATCTGCATACCAAAAAAATCTCAGGTAAGTATTTGACTTGCGTATTTTCGTTAATGCCATCTTCATATTAGTCTAGGATTGTTTAGAGATGGAAACTATGGAAGAAAACTCAATTTGTGTTAGGATAATGCATGTAGTTTTGATTATATGGAAATTCTGGAACCCTTGTCATGTAGAGGAATATAACCCACGAAACTTTGATGATATATTAGAAGGAATTTCTGGTAAAAACAGATTAGAACCTTGATTAAGGAAAACTCTAGGGTTCTTGATGATTAGATGGGATTTTGAGTTAATTATCCATGTTTAATGATAGTTATACACATGCTTTACGTTATAAACACCTGGTATAATGTTATAATGATGATAGTAGGATTTTTGGGACGATTGGAATGGAAAAACATAGTTTTGGATGAAGAAGTTTAGTGAAACCCGTAACTGTATTCTGCAGAAATTTTTTGCAGACCTGCTTGATCGATCGATCGAGCCTAGAGCTTCGATCGATCGAAGGTTCGATCGATCGAGCCCCAATCTTCGATCGATCGACCCCTCCTGGCAGACTCCTATTTCCCTTGTTTAATTAGTTAAATTAAGTTTATCGTGAAATAATTTTTGGGCATTCTTAATAAAATGATTTGGGAGACATTGAGGACCAGTAGGGTATATGAATAAATGTTGGGACCTTTAATCTTCAACGAGAATGGTATTTATGGGATATTTACTCTAGGTTGGTAAACTTATAAATTTAAAGGGTGAGGTGTGTAAGAGAGTTACGTTGGAACCTAATAAAGACACTTATTGAAATTCAGATTTGTGAGGATATAGCCCATGAGTGTTAGGTAATAAGTGAGAAAACCCTTCGAGTTAAGGTTAGGAATGAAACCTTATACGTAATTTTATAAATGTGAAATTAGGGATAATTGGTATAATTATGGGTGACGAGAAGAACCTATTTCAATAAGATAAAGTGGTATATTTATATGATTGTGTGTACATATATTATATGCATGTGAAAAACATACCGCGCTACTTGCTATCCTTGAGGTTACCGCGCTGGGAAAGTCTTATCTCAATGGGACCTTTATGGGGGATATTGACTTGTACCCTAGAAGATAGATATCCTTGGTACAGGCTATCGAATTGATAGTTCAGACGGTCCTAAGAGATGCGAGTATGTGCCATCCTCTTAGAGACTTGGAATCTATGCTTCGCCTCGATATTGTTTGTGTATGTGTTAATACAATTCGAGTGTGATTTCGAATTTGTATTCCCCTTGATTTGAGTGGTATGGGGTTTGGATAGTGGAAGTATGCACGCACCATAGTTTTATTCGGGGTGCTGTTATATATATATATTATACGAGTAGTTAATATATATATGAGATTATGATATTTGAAACTGCCTACTGAGATTTGATAAGTAGGACATGGTTGTTGGATCAAATTATTAAATACTTGTTTTGAAAAAGTATAATATGTCACTATATAACTTTATTGATTTTATAAAGTTAAAATGGAGAACTTTGGTTAATGTTTGGAACATTCTTTTTAAAATGGAATCGTGAATGGTAAATCTTACGAGTAATCTAAGATAAATTAAATCTTTTAGAAAGACTAGTGTGTTAATTGATAAATCAAACCGTTGGGAAGATTAGTACGATAGGTGTGCACATTAGAAGAGAGGTGAGTATTTCTCAAGAGAGTGACGCACTAATATGTTGTTGCATTGGCCTGTATCAATTTAAATACTTGCTAAACGTATTTTAAATCAAACACACTTTCGGGCTCTGACCCGTTTCTTTTTCTCTCTCTCTTGTATATATATGTATATATTTCAGGTGCCCAGCCACAGGGGCGTCTTGCTTAGGATCCCTTGAGAGGAACGTGCTGCAGCTTAGGTGGGAGTTGCAGGTTACTTGCGTAGACGGCTTCCTTTATTGACTCCACTTCTAGCATTCTCATTTATTGGGCATGTGTCGCCCTTTCTATTATTTCATTTGTTATTGGGACATTTATATTTCAGTTATTTCCAGTATTGTTCTATGGGATTTATTCAGGATGGATTTGTGATTTTAGTTTCATATGTTGACATTCGATTGACGAATGTATTATGTTATTTGGTTTATTGTGGTGTGATTCTTAATTGTAAAAATGTTGTTATTAAGTAAATAAATCTTTTTCTTTAATTAAAATTTGGAAAGTTTGTATGAAAATGTCTTTGACACTTAGCTTAATTATTTAGGGCGTTAAATTTGAAAATTTATTTTTATCGACAGTGATGCTGAGAATGAACCAACTGTTTACCTTGATTTAATTTAATAAAGGAGTGATCGCCCGGTATTTAATTAGGCGGGGTGTCACAGGTGGTATTGGACCATCAGGTTCTAGTGTCCATAGGATCTGTACGGCTTATTTCGCTTTCGGCGTAACTTTATTGCTATAGAGCCCTATTTTTAGGATTGTTGTATTCTTGCTTTTACGTTTAAGTCTTCAGCTATTTGAGATTTGATAATAACTGTAGACTAATAGACTTGTTCACGATTCAGATGCCTCCGAGACGTGCTCCGAAAGATAGGAGTGCCCAAGACGAGCAGCCAGCAGCTCCGGCACCAGGCACAATGAATGCGAACGAAGTAGCCGCCATTGTTGCTCAGGCGGTGAATGCCGCGATAGCGGTGATTCAGTAGGCTCCACCCGAGGTTCAGGCAGTGGCGCCAGTACCATCACAGCTTCCATCCGCATGGAAGAGGGTTCGGGATGCTTTCCAGAAAGCGCATCCCCCTGAGTTTTCTGGTAGCTCCGATATTGTTACAGTCAGCCAATGGAAGAAAGACATCCAACGGCACCTCCGTATGTATGAGTGCACTGACGTGCAAAAGAAGTTATTGGCTTCCTTTAAGCTGGTGGGAGCCTCATTACAGTGGTGGGAGTCCACTACTACTTTGGAGGAGAGGGACACGATCCCTATTCAGTTTTTCTGGGAGCGGTTTGACCGCAAGTACTTTCCACCCGCGGTGCAGACTGATATGAGGCGGAAATTACTAAATCTGAAGCAGGAGAACCTTACGGTAGCTGAGTATGAGGAGGAGTTCATGAGACTTCTCACTATTGTGCCGGATGAGGCACCCACTGAGAGAAAGAAGATTTTTTTGTTTGTCGACGGGTTAGCTTGGAGGATCCGTCAGCACCTTATTGGAAATCTATCCCTGAGTACTTTCACTGATGTACTCAATGCAGCGTTACTACATTTCCAGGATCACCGCTTCCATCTTCAGGGAAGCAAGAGAGCAGGGGAGTCCAGCCAGCAGGGCAGGACCGGGGGTATTAGTGCTAGTGGGGCACCAACTCATGGACAGACATGTCAGCACGAGCAGAGTTCCCATCAGGAGGACCCTGCTAAGCGATTCTGTTCAGGTGATTCTAGGCAGGGATTCGGGGGTTTCAGGCAGGGCCATCAGGGCCAGCCTAATCAGCAAGGCCAACACAGACCACAGGGACAGCAGCAGGGCCAGCAAGGCCAACAGCGTGCACATCAGGGCCAGCAGGGCCAGTGGCGTGGAGGTAACGGCCAGCAGGGCCGTGGACAGCAGGGTCAGAGGGGCGGTAACTTCAAAGGTCGATGCTTTGGGTCCGGTAAACATGGCCATAGGAGCCAGGATTCCCAGAGGGCGATAGGGCCCCACAGCAGCAGGGAGCCCGAAATGAGCAGCAGAGACCACTTTTCCCACCTGCCCTCCCAGCTCCAGCCCAGGTGCCAGCCCTACCAGCCATTCCAGCAGCTCCAGTGCAACATGGACAATTGCAGTATGGACGTGTCTATAACGTCCACCAGGCACCACGTGCGATTGAGGGTATGTTTCCTATCCATGGTACTATGGGTCGAGTTTTGTTTGATACGGGGGCAATGCATTGTTTTATAGCTACGCATTTTGCGAAGTCCTTAGGGTTGTTAGCCACAGCAGAGAGCACCGTGACGTGTGTCGACTCACCACTGGGGAGTGGGTCACTTATTTTCTTTATATGCCGGGGAGTGGGGGTAGATATTGGTAGCTTGGTATTACCTGCAGACATGTTAGTCTTAGACATGCATGAGCATGATGTGATTATTGGTATGGACTGGCTCGCAGCTTATAGATCCATGATTGATTGCTTCGATGGGAGCATTGTTTTTGCCATTCTGGGGCAAGAGATGTTTGTAGTGGCGATGCCTCACCCAGAGGGAGGTTCGACCGCTCATTTGTATTACATAGAGGAGGATACCTCCAAGGAGGTTGTGATTCCTCTGGATTCGATCCCAGTGGTTAGGGAGTATTCCGATGTGTTTCAGGAGATACCAGGCCTACCGCCCAGTCGTGAGATAGACTTTGTTATACATTTATTGCCAGATACGAGACTTATAGCACGCGTACCATACCGTATGGCTCCGGCAGAGCTGCGAGATCTATGAGATCAGATAGAGCAGCTGTTAGGTCAGGGCTTCATTCGTAGGAGTACCTCACCTTAGGGCGCTCCAGTCTTGTTTGTGAAGAAGAGAGATGGTTCACTGATATTGTGTGTGGACTACCGGGAATTGAACAAGGTCACGATACGGAATAAGTATTTGTTGCCTCGAATCGATGATCTGTTCGACCAGTTGAGGGGAGAAACCTTCTTTTCGAAGATAGATCTGAGGTCAGGGTACCATCAGTTACGTATTAGAGAGCAGGATGTTTCAAAGACTGCCTTCTTGTCAAGATATGGGTCCTATGAGTTTAGGGTGATGCCGTTCGGACTCACAAACGCTCCAGCCATTTTCATGGACTTAATGAATCGAGTATTCAGAGAGTTCTTGGATCAGTTTGTCATCGTCTTCATAGATGACATTTTGATATATTCACACTCCGAGGAGGAGCATGCCGAGCACTTGAGGCAGGTTCTTCAGACTCTACGAGAACATCAGTTGTATGCAAAGTACAAGAAGTGTGGATTCTGGTTACGAGAGGTACAGTTCTTGGGCCACGTTGTTTCTGAACGGGGGATTGCAGTTGACCCGAGCAAAGTGTCAGCGGTGAGGGAGTGGGGACAGCCCACGACACCGACGGAAGTGCGTAGTTTCTTGGGATTAGCCGGATATTACAGTAGATTCATTCGGGGATTCTCTAAAATAGCGGGTCCATTGACGAATCTGACTCGCAAGGGGGTACCATATGTTTGGGATGACGCTTGTCAATTGGCTTTCGACCAGCTGAAAGACAAGCTTACTTCAGCACCAGTCCTTGCCATACCAAAGCCGGGTGTAGAGTACCTGGTTTACACCGATGCGTCCTTATGGGTACTTGGGGGAGTACTTCTGCAGGAAGAGAAGGCTATAGCTTTTGCTTCCCGCAAGCTTAAGCCGCATGAGAAGAATTACCCCACCCACGACCTGGAGTTAGAAGCGGTCGTATTTGCATTAAGGATATAGAGGCATTACTTATTGGGGGAGAAATTTCGTTTGTTCACATACCACAAGTCACTGCATTACCTGTTCACTCAGCGAGAGCTGAATATGCGTCAGCGCAGATGGCTAGAGTTTGTGAAGGACTACCAGTTCGATATACAGTATCATCCGGGGAAGGCCAACGTAGTTGCTGATGCGTTGAGCCGAAGACCGGTAGATGATGTAGCGGACGTCTGGAAAGCAAAGTGGAAGGAGTTGGGTCACCAGGACTCAGTGGCACGTTCTTTCATATCTGTGATGTCAGTCACACCCGAGATTGTTACGAGGGTGATACAGGCACAGACCACAGACCCGTTTTGCCAGGAGCAGATTGTGCGACTTCTAACCGAGGGTGCTGAGTCCTATTTTGTTAGTTCTGATGGAGGTTTGCGGTTTAATGGGAGATTAGTGGTTCCAGAAGGAGCAGAGTTACGTCATGAAGTAATGACTCATTCTCATGGGTCCCGATTTGCAGTACATCCGGGAGGCGATAAGATGTACCAGGACATGAGACGACAGTACTGGTGGAGTGGGATGAAGAAGGGCATTGCCGAGTTTGTGTCCAAGTGTTCTACCTGCCAGCTGGTGAAGGTGGACCACCAGAAACCGTCAGGATTGCTTCAGCCATTGGAAGTACCCGCGTGGAAGTGGGAAGGTATTTCCATGGATTTCATTACAGGGTTGCCTACATCATAGCGGGGCCACGATTCTATCTGGGTAATTGTAGACCGTTTGACCAAGGTGGCTCATTTTCTGCCAGTGAGGACAGATTATACCACGGGTCAGTATGCTCAGTTGTTCATCGTTGAGATTGTCAGATTACATGGGGTGCCCCTGAATATTGTGTCAGATAGGGACAAGATTTTTGTATCACGTTTCTGGGAAAGCTTTCAGGAGGCTATGGGTACTGAGTTGAGGTTGAGTTCAGCTTATCACCCACAGACATACGGACAGACAGAGCATACTAATCAGATGTTAGAAGATATGCTACGCATGTGTGTTCTCGATTTTTGGGGAGGATGGGAGCCACATCTTCCACTGGTAGAGTTTGCTTATAATAACTCTTATCAGTTTACGATTGGTATGGATCCATTTGAGGCTTTGTATGGCAGGCCTTGTCGTTCTCCAACTTGTTGGCTCGAGGTGGGGGATAACAAGTTGTTAGGGCCAGAAGTGATTCAGGAGACCTCCGTGAGGATTGATATAATCAGGAGTCGTATTCGGGTAGCCCAAGACAGGCAAAAGAGCTACGCCGATGCGAAACGGTTCTTCCGAGAGTTTAATGTGGGAGATCAAGTGTTATTTTGTGTATCTCCTATGAAGGGTGTGATGAGGTTCGGGAAGAAAGGGAAGTTGGCCCCGAGGTACGTGGGACCATTTCCAATCATCGAGAGGATTGGGCCGGTAGCAGACAGGTTTGGATTGCCAGAACATTTACATCGCATCCACGATGTATTCCACATCTCGTCGTTGAGACGATATCTTCGGGATGATATGGCCCATACTCACATTGCGATAGATAAGATAGACTTACAGCCTGATAGCTCTTACGAGGAGAGACCAGTGGCTATTCTAGACTATAGTGAGAAGAGATTGAGGTCGAAAATAGTTCCACTTGTGCGAGTCCAGTGAGAGCATCATAATGTTGAGGAATCCACTTGGGAGCGCGAGGCAGATATACGCGAGAGATATCCAGAGTTGTTTTTACCAGGTATGCCTTATTTTCTGAATTTCGGGACGAAATTTCGTTATTAGGGGGGGAGTATGTAATACCCCGTATTTTTATGCTATATTAATTTGGGGATTTATTAAATTTAATGAGAATGATTATTTAATAAAAATCCGAAAATTAATTATGTTATAATTATTAACGTGACGAGAGTTAGTAATTATGGAAAACTTGTTGAATATTACTAATGAGCATAGTAATATACTATATTGGTTATATTAAATGTCATAAGTGAATTAAATGACTATTTCGGAAATTTAAGTCGGGACGTGCCCGTGTCACGTCGGGACTAATTTTTTTAAATAAAAAGTGAATATTTTATAAGTTGTTCGTATGGTCGTTTTGAGTGCGCCAACGCGTCCGGAAGGGTCGAGATAGTCAGAAAAGTGTACCCGAGGGTTTAGTTTGGGTCTCGGGGCGTTTTTAGGCCTAATTAGTACCTCGGGAGGGCATTTTAGTCATTTTACATAATTGGGTAATTAAACCCACGAATTTCAGCAACCTATATCAGCCATTAGGTTAGCCTCTTAGGGTTAGAATATCCAGAAATCAAGTGACGGTCATTGGAGAAGAGAGGAGAGAGCTCCAAGGCAATTCAAGGCCAAAAAGCCACCGGATTACACCGCCACCACCACCACCGCGTAGATCGCGAGACAAGGAACGCAGCCATACCAAAATCATCCGTGAATCTGCATACCAAAAAAATCTCAGGTAAGTATTTGACTTGCGTATTTTCGTTAATGCCATCTTCATATTAGTCTAGGATTGTTTAGAGATGGAAACTATGGAAGAAAACTCAATTTGTGTTAGGATAATGCATGTAGTTTTGATTATATGGAAATTCTGGAACCCTTGTCATGTAGAGGAATATAACCCACGAAACTTTGATGATATATTAGAAGGAATTTCTGGTAAAAACAGATTAGAACCTTGATTAAGGAAAACTCTAGGGTTCTTGATGATTAGATGGGATTTTGAGTTAATTATCCATGTTTAATGATAGTTATACACATGCTTTACGTTATAAACACCTGGTATAATGTTATAATGATGATAGTAGGATTTTTGGGACGATTGGAATGGAAAAACATAGTTTTGGATGAAGAAGTTTAGTGAAACCCATAACTGTATTCTGCAGAAATTTTTCGCAGACCTGCTTGATCGATCGATCGAGCCTAGAGCTTCGATCGATCGAAGGTTCGATCGATCGAGCCCCAATCTTCGATCGATCGACCCCTCCTGGCAGACTCCTATTTCCCTTGTTTAATTAGTTAAATTAAGTTTATCGTGAAATAATTTTTGGGCATTCTTAATAAAATGAATTGGGAGACATTGCGGACCAGTAGGGTATATGAATAAATGTTGGGACCTTTAATCTTCAACGAGAATGGTATTTATGTGATATTTACTTTAGGTTGGTAAACTTATAAATTTAAAGGGTGAGGTGTGTAAGAGAGTTACGTTGGAACCTAATAAAGACACTTATTGAAATTCAGATTTGTGAGGATATAGCCCATGAGTGTTAGGTAATAAGTGAGAAAACCCTTCGAGTTAAGGTTAGAAATGAAACCTTATACGTAATTTTATTAATGTTAAATTAAGGATAATTGGTATAATTATGGGTGACGAGAAGAACCTATTTCAATAAGATAAAGTGGTATATTTATATGATTGTGTGTACATATATTATATGCATGTGAAAAACATACCGCGCTACTTGCTATCCTTGTGGTTACCGCGCTGGGACAGTCTTATCTCAATGGGACCTTTATGGGGGATATTGACTTGTACCCTAGAAGATAGATATCCTTGGTACAGGCTATCGAATTGATAGTTCAGACGGTCCTAAGAGACGCGAGTATGTGTCATCCTCTTAGAGACTTGGAATCTATGCTTCGCCTCGATATTGTTTGTGTATGTGTTAATACAATTCGAGAGTGATTTCGAATTTTTATTCCCCTTGATTTGAGTGGTATGGGGTTTGGATAGTGGAAGTATGCACGCACCATAGTTTTATTCGGGGTGCTGTTATATATATATATTATACGAGTAGTTAATATATATATGAGATTATGATATTTGAAACTGCCTACTGAGATTTGATAAGTAGGACATGGTTGTTGGATCAAATTATTAAATACTTGTTTTGAAAAAGTATAATATGTCACTGTATAACTTTATTGATTTTATAAAGTTAAAATGGAGAACTTTGGTTAATGTTTGGAACATTCTTTTTAAAATGGAATCGTGAATGGTAAATCTTACGAGTAATCTAAGATAAATTAAATCTTTTAGAAAGACTAGTGTGTTAATTGATAAAACAAACCGTTGGGAAGATTAGTACGATAGGTGTGCACATTAGAAGAGAGGTGAGTATTTCTCAAGAGAGTGACGCACTAATATGTTGTTGCATTGGCCTGTATCAATTTAAATACTTGCTAAACGTATTTTAAATCAAACACACTTTCGGGCTCTGACCCGTTTCTTTTTCTCTCTCTCTTGTATATATATGTATATATTTCAGGTGCCCAGCCACAGGGGCGTCTTGCTTAGGATCCCTTGAGAGGAACGTGCTGCAGCTTAGGTGGGAGTTGCAGGTTACTTGCGTAGACGGCTTCCTTTATTGACTCCACTTCTAGCATTCTCATTTATTGGGCATGTGTCGCCCTTTCTATTATTTCATTTGTTATTGGGACATTTATATTTCAGTTATTTCCAGTATTGTTCTATGGGATTTATTCAGGATGGATTTGTGATTTTAGTTTCATATGTTGACATTCGATTGACGAATGTATTATGTTATTTGGTTTATTGTGGTGTGATTCTTAATTGTAGAAATGTTGCTATTAAGTAAATAAATCTTTTTCTTTAATTAAAATTTGGAAAGTTTGTATGAAAATGTTTTTGACACTTAGCTTAATTATTTAGGGTGTTAAATTTGAAAATTTATTTTTATCGACAGTGATGCTGAGAATGAACCAACTGTTTACCTTGATTTAATTTAATAAAGGAGTGATCGTCCGGTATTTAATTAGGCGGGGTGTCACACAGCCTTAAGATTGGGAACTAGTTGAAGGTGATTGGATCCTAAAGGTGAGAACCAAGAATTTTGAGGAAGAAATTACCTAAGGAGGGAAGTTTGTAATTCTTCCCTAAAAATAAATATAATAATTATAATTAGGTATTTTTACTCGGAGAAATATTTGGAAAAAAAGCAGGTGCATGAGTATTGAGCCAATATTAGACAAAAAGTGACGCATCGTACATAGTGATTAAAAAGAAAATTTCACGTTGCATGGTCCGCGTGTAGGTACACTTAGGTTCAAATGATTATACATGATATATGGGTAGAGCACGACGTGAATTATTTGAGGAACGAATCAGTTACGGATGCGAATAAATAAAAGGTTTCACATTGTCGATACGCGACATGTAGTCATAACATTGAACGATTTTTTTAGAAGCCTTCGAGGACGAGAAAAATAATTTGACCACTTATTTGGGACCTTAAAAATTTATATAAAAATACTGATTAAGAGTGAAAAGTAGCGTCGTATCAAAACGCTTGTCGTTATTCATTTTACCTCCTCAATACAAAAACCTAAACTATGACTATACTCTTTTAAGGGAGTATAGCAGTCAGTCCGGGTATTGAAAATCCATAGAGACAAGTTGCTAGAATTTTATCAGTTTAATACTTCTAAAATAAAAGTGTAAAAGGTAAATGTTAACAAGAAGTAAAAGATAATCTAGGCGAGTGTATTTAAACTAGATTAACAAAAGGAATAAACACTATAGGTTGTGACAGATATCCCTCACCCCGAGTTAATTGGTATAAATAGTTACATAGGTTCACAAGCTGTTAAGATTGAATCTCGTTTCTTTAATTAATTAAATCAAGAGTTGTCACACCCCTAAATTAACATAAAATACTACTATGATTTTGGCGTCAACATATGCCCCGAAAGTTACGCATGCAAGATCGTAAATACGAAGAATACGTGATATACCCCCATCATATCTCCTTGGCATAATAACTAGAAAAACCCAATCGAAATAAACTCAAAAACTCCATCACCAAAGCAAAGAAACCAAATCAACCTTAGGTGAGTTCAATCCAACACAACCCAGATTAAACTAGCTACAAAGCATATTAAATGACATAAATTAAATGCAAGAAAGAAAACATAATAAACAAAACAAGTAAACAAATCAACGTAAAGAAAGCAAGTAAATATACACTACAAGCCAAGTTAATAAAGCAAGAAATGAAGAAATACAACTTACATAAATGGAGAAGAAAGAGGAATAGTGTTCCTACACAACCATAAATGATTAAACCCACTATATGAGCAAACCCAAGGAGGGAGAAAATGGCACACTCTCCATCCTTCCCCAAACCTTAACCTAAACCAAACCCTAAAACTAAGTAAAATAATATTTTTTTTCTACAAAAATAAACTAAGGGTTCTCTTTATAGTAAGTTGGAATAATAAATAAAAGAAAAAGGGATACGTTACAAATAAAACATAAAGAAAAAGAGAAAAGAAAATAAGAAAATAAGAAAAAGGGTATAACAACAATTAGCGAAATCGTCCAAAGTAGGGGATCGGTATACCGTCGGAGCATGGTCGGTAGACCGGTGAAGATGGGAAAGCACACTGCCAGTGATCCACGACGAATCCCCAAAACTCGATTGACCGAGGGTGGGGACCCGATCGACCGGTTGTGACAGCAACAGGGCACGCAACAGCTTCTCTGTGTAAAACGTAACTCCAAATCCTCCATTGAAATAAAGACTAACTATGATTCGTATGAATGTGTTGTTGCAATTCGTGAGTGGCCAAGTATAGCCTAGAACCCGAGACCAGCTGAATTCGTGCGATATCATGTGGCCCAAAGACCCGAAACCATCGTGTCGAACCTGTAATTCGTGATAGACCTAAGCTCAAAGCCCCATTGGTTCAAGCCAAAAACCTGAGAACAAACCCAATTTCTGTTTTAGACCTGTTTGCTTCAAAAGAGAAAAGGGACATGGATGGCATTTATTTAATTGTGAGTTTTAAATGAATTTCTTATATTTCTTCCCCATTAAAAGGCCCATCACTTATTCGTTCGGACTTGGATTCGCGCATCGTTCGTGGCCACGAGAATCTTGGCCCGAGATCTTCAATTTTTGTGAAGACTTTGGGCAAAAATCCCAAAATGTGAAATTACTACAATGTCCCTAAACGTGCAAACTTCGACGAAACTTTATTGGAATGCACCCAAACTCCACACTAAGCACGATAACACCTATAAAAGATAAATAATACCTCAAATAACATGTTATCATATAAAACAGAGGTTGTCTTATTCACGAACATAATTATAGACATTAAAGTACCCAAGGGGCCTAAAATGCAAAAGTTTTGAGGGTATATAGTGCAATGATTCGTGATGAATCACACCGCTTAACTTACACATTTCTAGTCCCTAGCAGTGAAATTCATCAAAAAAGAACAACTATAAGAAAACTGAAAGATAGGAGATAAATACAAAAGAGATAAAAGCCACTTTCACGGGCAAACGATTGCATATAGTGTATGCAATAAGCCGTTAAACCCCTAGGTTACCTTAGTGGGAGACTATCATCTCGTGAGGGATTTCAGGGATGAAACCCACAAACATCATATGGTTTCCTCAAAATATGCCCAATCACATGCAACAAGTCCAACAATAACGAAAAAAAATTCAAACACGTTATTAGCAAAATAAATGAATCCACACAAAAGTCCATATTATTAACATTATAGAATGAACATCATAGAATTGAAACCTTAAAATATGGGAGGGGAGCGAGCACATGCAAAGTAGTTATCGGCAAAAACTTAAATAAATCGTATAATAAACATTAAAGCGAGCATATAAGTCAATCATCACTGGGCATTATCCTCAACAAATGAAATCACTATGAATGGGAGATAATACACGGGACATGCGGGAATAAAGAGTAAATGTAAATAGAAACAAGGCCGTGCAAATGTCACAAATGAAGAACGCTATATATAAAATAAAAAATTGTAATCTCAATGAAAGATACCGCTATTAAAGGAGGCGAAATTTATTTTCACAGATTATCGCAATTATTTTGACTTTTGAATTGAATCACCATAGGATCATATAGGACTTTATAGGGTTTTAGTGTAGGTTTGGGGTTAGGTTTATGAAACGAAGGGGATATATACGGATTCAAAGTGTTCGGGGATGAAAATTCGGGATAATGGAAAAATGCGGGCAATTCCAAAAATTGGAAAATAACTTCCATAACAAGCATTGAATATAACAATGGAGAGAGTAAACAAAGCTTATTGAACACTATACACAACATACACAAATTTTTATTTCTTTTCTTATTTTTCTCACTTTTTCTTTTCTTTTCTTTTCTACTTTCTCTTTTTCTTCACTTTTTCACTTCTTTCTTTTCTTTACTTTTCACACTATCACATGCTTAATTGCAACCACATAATGTGAACATCATTCAATCCAAGTAATATTCCAAACAAAGGTACAAAAGGTGATATATATGGCTTATAACTCCAATGTGGAGTTGGTTATGGGATTTTGGGTTATGAAATGAAAGGCTATATTAAGGCTCAAAGGGGTTGACGAGGGAAAACATTTAAGGTGAGGTCAAGGTCAATATGAATAATATTTAACAAAGATGGACTATATCATTTCCTAAAGTTTACGCAATTCTCAAGTCAAAACAACTTTTAAAATCATGATCAAGTAACACATTACATAAATAAACTCAATCAATGAACGATCAATGAAAGAATAGTGAACGACTGTAACATTTTCAAAGAGGAAAGAGTAGTGTATAAAACTCACAAATGACGAAAAGCACAAAGCTCACTCGGTGTAAGTATATACAATGTAATAAAATATTACCGAATTATAAAAATCTTAAACCAAATCAATAAAGCAAGAAAGTGCATGTACTCATGGTATTAAAGTTTAATTCATGAAGTTATTTATAATATCGATAATTGAGGACTAAAATCGAATAACTTCTAAAATCGAGAACATGCATCATTGAATTGTCTATTGGATCAGGAAATTATTAAAATTTATCATCGAAAACAAAGGCAAAATGCCCAACAAAGCAGAAAAAGGAAAGAAAATATTTTTGAAATTTTCAATTTTTTACAAGAAAAGCATGCTTGGAAAGAACATATAATCAAATCAAAGAAACTACCAATTAATGGATAGAATATCCCATACCCCCAAATTTAAAACTTGACATTATCGTCCATGTGAATTAAGAACCAAGTTAAAGAGAGGAAAAGAGTGATATTACCCAAAATGGAGCGATCTCGTGAAAGTACAAGTCTAATGATTCTACAAAACATGTGAGTACCAAGAATAATAAAATCTTAACTAACTACACTAAACAATAAGTAAGAATAAATAAAAATAAGAAAAATAAAACAAAACTAACAATTTACAACTTACAATTTTAAATTCTAACTAACTATACACTAGAAGTTTAAATTTTTTAGGGTTCCCCCAAAACACAATTGACTTTGGAGGATCAACGGGGGACCCTCCCTTTCATTCATACCTTCCGAAAAATAGTAATTTCGTTCAAACAACGGAAGGCACGTGTAAGGCGAAAGAAATGAACCATCCCCAATTAAAAAATTTAAAGGGAGGATGGGGGATTTGGATAAAACGGGTGACAAATACACATAGGATCCAAAAAATCTGAATTTTCTCCCAAAAATTTTTCAATTGGAATGGGAGGTGGCGCACATGGAGGCAAAGATGCCTTCCTGGTAAGAAACTCGAGCAAGTACTCATCATCGGTGAAAGGATTAAATGTTTTAAAGTTCGGAACTGATTCATCGGGTACTTGCATCGGTCCGATAATGGATAATGAAAAGGGGGAGGAGAGAAATTCAATCTCAAGAGATGAGTTATCATCGATCAAAGTTGAAATTTCAAAGGAGATAGGATCATTTTCAATGAAACTTTCTTCTTTGGAAACCAAAGACGAAATCATTTCATTGCAAATGGATACTACATCCATTTCATCCTCACTTTCATTCTTAATTAAGCCATGGTCCAAGTGAAGGATGGTTTTTTCCAAACTAGTCATCGATTCCTCATTTGGTTCAAAACATTCTTCGATTTTGAAAGTCTCGGAACAAAAATTGTTGTCGGATTCAAATAATAAATCCAACTCATGCTCCCAACAATGATTTTCTTCTCGATAATGGTTTTCAAATTTTTCATCTTCAAGCATGCGCAAGCCCTCGCCGAAAGTCATAGGTCGAGGTGTGGATTCTTGATAATGAAAAGTTTCGAAACTATCGTCGGAACTACAATCAAAATCATCATTATAAGAATTTTGAAAGCTATTTCAAATCGTTTCAACATTCTTATAATAAGTATTTTGAGGCCCAATATCGGAATAATTATACCCAAAATTTCCATAACCCATAATTTGGCATTCGTTATACTTGCCCAAAGACATTGTAGATGTTGCAATTATTTGGGCTTGTAAGTATTGACCAAAAGTCATAGGGGTAGGGGGATTTTGAGAATTATCACTACGACTATCGAAAGAATTTGAATAAGACATGCTTACCTCAACAAAGGCTCGAGATGGAAAATTCCACAAAGTGATGTGTGGAGGAAAAATTCAAACTTTTCTTAGTGCTCAAATGTACAAGTCCTATAAAAATTGTTAACAAAGAATACAAATAGAAAGAAAAAAAAACTGTGATATACTAAATCAATTAAATTCTAAAACAAATAAGTCCCTGGTAACAGCTCCATTTGATAAAGCAAGTTGTCGGGATCAAAGCACTAAATCAATTATGATTCAAAGCAAATCATCCCCGGCAACGACGCCATTTTGATTAAGGGTGAAAAGTAGCGTCATGTCAAAATGCTTGTCATTATTCGTTTCACCTCCTCAATACAAAAACCTAAACTATGACTACACTCTTTTAAGGGAGTATAGTGGTCGGTCCGGGTATCAAAAATCCACAGAGACAAGTTGCTAGAACTTAATCGGTTTCCTACTTCTAAAATAAAAGTGTAAAAGGTAAATGTTAACAAAAAGTAAAAGATAATCTATGTGAGTGTATTTAAACTAGATTAATAAAAGGAATAAAAGCTACAGGTTACGACAAATATCCCTCACCTTGAGTTAATTGGTATAAATGGTTACATCGATTCACAAGTTATTAAGATTGAATCTCGTTTCGTCAATTAATTAAATTAAGAGTTGTCACACCCCTAAATTAACATAAAAGACTACTATGATTTTTGCGTCAACAAATACCCCAGAAATTATGCACGCAAGATTCTAAATACGGAGCATACGTGATATACCCCATAAAACTCTCCTAAGCGTAATAACTAGGACGACCCAATCGAAATAAACTCGTAAACTCCATCACCAAAGCAAAGCAACCAAATCAACCCTAGGTGAGTTCAACCCAACGCAAAATAGATTAAACTAGCTACAAAGCATATTAAATGATATAAATTTAATGCAAGAAAGAAAACCTAATTAACATAGCAAGTAAATAAAGCAAGGTAAAGAAAGCATGTAAATCTATACTACAAAGCAAGTAAATAAAGCAAGAAATGAAGAAATACAACTTACATAAACGGAGAAGAAAGAGGAATAGTGATGTTACACAACCATAAATGAGTAAACCCGCTATATGACCAAACCCTATGAGGGAGAAAATGGCACACTCTCCATACTTCCCCAAACCCTAACCTAAGAGAACTAAACCCTAAAGGCAAGTAAAATGAAATTTTTTTTACAAAAATAAACTAAGGGTTCTCTTTATAGTAAGTTGGAATAACAAATAAAAGAAAAAGAAATAATAAAAGAAAAAGGGATAAGTTACAAATAAAACATAAAAGAAAAAGAGAAAAGAAAATAAGAAAATAAGAAAAAGGTTATAATAGCAATTAGCGAAATCGTCCAAAGCAGGGGACCGATCGACCGACAGAGCATGGTCGGTCGACCGGTGATGAAGGGAAAGCACACTTCCAGTGACCCATGGCAAAATCCCAAAACTCGATCGACCACGGGTGGGGACCCGATCGATCAATCGTGACAGCAATAGGGCAGGCAATAGCTTCTCTATGCAAAACCCAACTCCAAATCCTCCACTGAAACAAAGAACAACTATGGTTCATATGGGTATGCTGCTGCAATTTTTGAGTGGCCAAATTTAGCCAAGAACTCGAGACCAGCGAAATTTGGGCAATATCATGTGACCCAAAGACCAAAACCTGAGCCCACAAAGTGCGTGGCCTAACGACCCGAAACCATCGTGTGCGACCTGCAATTCATGATGGACCTGAGCTCAAAGCTCTATTGGCTCATGCCAAAAACTCGAGAACAAACTCGATTTCTGTTTTAGACCTGTTTGCTGCAAAAGAGAAAAGGGACATGGATGGAATTTATTTAATTGTTAGTTTTAAATGAATTTCTTATATTTCTTCACCACTAAAAGGCCTGTCATTTATTCATTCGGACTTGGATTCGCGCGTCATTTGTGGCCATGTGAAGCTTGGCCTGAGAGCCTCGACTTCCATGAAGACTTTGCGCAAAAATCCCAAAGTGTGAAATTACGACAATGCCCCTGAACATGCAAACTTCGACGAAACTTTACTCGAATGTACCCAAACTCCACACTAATTACCGTAACACCTATGAAAGATCAATAATTTCTCAAATAACATGTTAGCATATAAACAGAGGTTGTATGATTAACGAGCATAATTATAGACATTAAAGTACTTGAGGGGCCTAAAATGTATAAGTTTTGAGGGTATAGATTGCAATGATTCGAGACGAATCAAATACCATGGGGTAAAAATGGGTAAAAGATCCACTTTTGTACACTAGGACCGGTCGACCGAGGTCCCCAGGCCAATCGACCGGGCCTGCCAGTTATGGCCACAAACGGAAGCAGTAATGTGTTGTCAAAAGGAGAACCCTTAATTGTGTTTATTATTGATTGGTGGGGGGTCTTATGCCTGATATGGTAAGGTTTTGGGATGGTAGGATTTCCTCTTTGGGTGTAAGGAACTAATGTCTTGGTTATAAGAGGGAGATAGAATCGTGTAAGTTGAGAGAAAAACAAAACCCACCAGATTTTTTTAAACACCTTCCCCCCTCTCTCTCTTAGCTTACATGGATGTTTCTGGCTAGAACTATTAGGAGCATAAATCACCCATATTAAACAACCTACACACCATGTAAACAACCTCTAGTAAACCTATAAACACCTTATGTTCCCTTAGTAAAACCTAGATGATCTTGTGGTAATGTAGAAGATGAAGTTCTTGATGTTTTAAGGGATATATGGAGAAGGGTGTTCTTGAGGAGGAAGAAGAAAATTCGTGGATCATACTTGGAGGTAGATTTTGAGGGCTTTTAGAGACTCCCTTGAGGCCACCTTTGGAGGTGGGGTGTCCTCCACCTTCTTCACCATTTCCACCATTGTTAGAACTTATTGAGGTGGGTAAACTAGCTTTGATTTATGTTTGATAGTATAGTATAAATTCAGCATGTTTATTAAAATATATTATGCTAAAAATAAGTGTAATTGATGTTTGTTTGCATCTAAGTGTTGAATAATAATCATCTTAGCATTTTTGTGAAATAGTTATAAACCTGCGCGATGCACAGAAGTTTTTCAATATTAACGCATTATTTTGTTCCACAAATTAATATAAGTTAAGTACACGTAAATCAACAAATTGTATCTAAAAAGTTATAAAATTTCATGAAATAAATGTTAAAAATATATCCTCTATAATAGCTTCGCAAAAGGTCACTATATAAAAAAAAATCCAATAATTCGCAAATCATTTCCAAAAATTCATTAAAAGGCGATAATAATTAACATTACAACAAATAAAAAATTATAGTAAATATTTTTATTACGTTAATATCAATGATGAAAAATTTCATAATTTCTTTAACTTCTTATTTGGACTAAAACTCAACTACTTCGTTAATTTACAAAAATCAAAAATAGATTTATGATTACATGGAACATTCATGCAAGTAACATTCTTACTTCATTTTTCAAAATATGTACATAACAAATTACACCAAATTAGTCATATGGTAATCCTTTTTTATGCCCATGCCAATCTTGAATATCAACCTAAACATTTCATATGTATAGCATAAACAACCAATAATTTAAAAGTGTTATCCCATAACATGAAAAGATCACTATGCTAATACTAAATGTTTTCTGTATTTAGGCTGGAGAATTGGTTCTTTGGAGATTCCTTATCCCCCATTTCCACTAAAGTTTACTGCAAAATTAAGAGAATATTAAAAATAAAAATTCATTAGAAATCAAGACAATCAAAGTCTATATAAGTCATAAATAATTATTTTAGAAAAGAATAGTGAATAATCAAACTAAATGATAAGAACGAAGAGGTCATACCTTTGGTTTTTTTGTGGAAAAAAGCAACAATTCATTTCCCTAAGTACTTGATTAATAAGAAAAGTGATCCAACTAAAATTTATCAATTAAACAACAAAAGTTTAAATCAACAATTGGAGTGCACATCAAAATTTAAAGCACCAAAGTTAGTGAAAAAAGTTTAGAGCTCTAATTAGGTTTATAAGAGAAGTTCTATCTAAATTGCATAGGCCATCAGGATATTTTGAACTCACGAAGTCACATGACTTAGCATTTCAATTAAATAAATTCAAGAGTAATTAAACTCCATCTTAAGTAAACTTATTTATTAATAACAAAATACAAAAAATACATGGCATGCAACAAATAGAAAACATAAATCACTTTTTATTTTAATTTTAAATTAATATATTTTTAAAAATAATATATAATCTCTAATAATAATAGTATCCCGTACATAGTGACATTAATTATGGGAATATTTATTTTTGAGAAAAAATATGCATTTTTATTTAAAAAAATCACAAAAACTTTTTTAGCTATTTATTTATAAAATATATTTTTTTCAAATAAAGACGTTAACAGGTAAAAACCTATTTTTATTAAAATAAAAAACTCAATTTTATATAAAACTCTTTTTGTAACTATATATAAAATCGACCACCAATATATAAAACCGACTCACATTGAAGATTCATTTCGGTACAAACCCGATTCACCATATATTTAGATAAGAGGTGCAAATCAAATGAACGGGTATCTCAACCGACTCACCATAGTAGAGTAGTAGAGTACAAAAGAAAGTCTAACAAACCTTGTGTTAACAAACCTCGGTCCGGCCAAAAACTATCATCACTACTCCGGTGCTTCCCCTGAAAAAGTCGACCCAACTGAAAGGCGGAATTTGACTCTGACAGACCTCTGTGTTGATAATCCCAAATGAATAGGCTATGTTCTATGCTGAATTGACATACCTGGATTTATATTTACACATCGTATGGATTTAAAAACCGATTCACCTTTTTACGATCCACCTCAAATTACAACTGGATCTCATCCGATCTGCCGTGAGTATTGAGAGCAGACTGACCTTTGTTGTAACTTGTATGTGTCATTAAGAGATGCAAAAATCTACGAACCATTGATTCGTTGTTATGAGAACCTTTGGGATGCTCCAAATTATGAGTATTTATGAGTAATTGAAAAGTGATTCACCCTCTGCTAGGGTTTCGGGACAGCGTTCCCCTTTAGTTTTGTTTCCTTAAGTATTTGTAGCAAAAAACAAAAGATGTGAGAGAAGAGAAGGGTAAAGGTCGGAAGAAATGGAAGGGATGGATTTACATGAAGAGTCTTTGAGATCCACGTGGAGATGTTAAAAATGAGGTAGTATTAATTCTTGTAATGTGTTGTACAATATATATAAAAGATATCTTGCTCACGTGGATAGCCTCATTGGTGAGGAATCATAAATGCTTGTATAGCATTTTATAGTAGTATAGAGATGGGTTAAAAATGGGTGTTTTAAAATGGGATTTTGAAATGTGGAAAATTTTAGAATATGTAGCTTCAATATTTTATGAGATAAAATGTGTTATAATGATGTTTTAAAGGAAAGGAAATGTGATTTGTGCAACAAAAATGTGTTAGGCTTGTTTGAGCCATTTTGTGAGATTAAAAGATGATTTCCTACATGAATAAATGGAGTTGAATGAAAAAGGAAAAACCTACACTTAATAAGTATACTAAAGTGTGTGAAACTCATTTACAAAGTAAAGTGGGTGTTAAGATGCAAAATTTCATAAATAAAGTGTGTATTTCAAATGTTGAGAAAAAGATATTTTAATATGTAAAAAGGTGTAAATCTATATTAAAGATCTTAAAGTAGCAAGTAAGAAAGTAGGTTAATTGTGATATTGAATAAGTGTTAAAATGGTTAAAAGATGTTTAAAATGTTAAGTTGGAAACTTAATAACAATTTTTGAAAAAATAACACTTGTTAAAGGATTAAATTGAAAATTTGGCACGAAAATGGTAAATTGGTAATTTACTTAAAGTGGAACATTTTTATGGAATAAAAATGTTAATAAATGCTTTTACAGTACTATAATTGAAACTAAATTAAGTCTTAAAAGACGTAAATGATTTTGGCATAAAATCGGGGGGGGGGGGGGGGTGAACAAAGGACTTAAAGGAGAAAGAAATCATTTTCTAAGTGTTAATGGAAAACGAACAGTTAAGTCCGGTTTTAGCTTCGGTCGGGTAAAATTAAATGTAGACACCTCATTTTAGGACCTGTTTAAGTTTCTCCTTAGGTCCCTAGCACCTCCCCATTTCACTACAAAACCTAGGTCGTACTCTGAGTATCGATCTAAAGGCCATCAGGCGCTCCCCATGCGCTGTTTGACTCCGGTCAACTCTATCGTCAGAGTAAAATCTCTTTGAATCCTCGAATGGCCATGAATTACCTTTCCAACGGTCCACCCCATGTGCAAATTAGCATAAATATTCAAATGAACAAACCATTTTACTATTGAAAATTGATTCGAAGGCCATCGGGTGCTCCCGGGACCCAATTTGACCCTAAGAAACTTCATTGTCATAGTGAAATCTCTTTGATTCTTCGAAGGGCACTGAAACCCATTTTCAACGGTTTGCCCCGTGCACAAAATGACATAACCGTTCGGATGAATGATCAGTTTCCCACCAAAAATTGACCTGGAGGCCACCGGATGCTCCCGGGCTCCGTTTAACCAAATTCAACTCTTCAGCTCGAATAAGACTAAAAGAATCTATGAAGGGAACTAAATAATCTTTCCAACGGTCTACCCCATGCACAATTCTGACTTACAGTATGGATGAACGATCCGTTTTACTCCGAGAGGTCACTGGGCACTTTCGAGCCCCGATTGACGAAGGTCAACTTTTCGAACCGAGCAAAACTCTTTGGAATGTCAATGTAAAAATCCTAACCTTTCCAATGGTCCACCCCGTTCCCGATTCTGACAAACCATGCGGACTAACAATCTGTTTCCGTTCTATAATCTCTCATCCAAAGGACCGACGTGCACTCTCAAGCCACATTTGACCCAAAGTCAACTCCCAGACCCGGGAGAGGCTAAAGGACTCTTGAAGGTCTCTTAAGTACCTTTTTAATGGTATTCCCCGTGAATGATTCAGATCAATGGATTATGTCCTACGACCATTTTTCAGAAAAATCTGCATGAGACTGTCAATTGGCAGGTCCAGTTCCCTGCCTATCGGAAATGTGTCTAGGGTCACCTGCCGATGGGTAGAACTAGGAAAATGTCGATCGGCACCACCCCTCACCCTATAAATAGATAGCCTGACCTCACTCTCAAGGCACACCTCAGATCCATCAGCATCAGTGATCTCAGCAATATTCTCTCGAAATCAGCGAAGTTCCTCCACATGAAGTTCAATTCAAGTTTACATTCCCATCCTTTTCATACACAATTTGGCAAAATCACATTCTATATCATCCAACATTCATCTCACATTCAAGAGATTTCATCCAAGATCAAAGATCAAGCTTCAAAGAAGGTCCAAATCCTTCTCTTTATCTTCAAATTCCTTATTTTTGCATAATCTATATTAGATTCGTAATCTAGTTCTTACTTTAGTTCATACACATTAATATCTACATTTTTATTAGTATATTTCACATACTTATTTTCTATTAAAAAAAAGAGGGTTTCACCCATAAATTCCGAACCGAATTATCCATCACACTTTTTCAAAACTAAAACACATTTTTCTACGCACGGACGCATAATAAAATCCCGTTCGAATCTATGGGATAAACCCCACCACCATGACTCATTTGAACTACGTGGACTTTGATACCTTTACAGGCTATGCAAGAGTTTCGGATTAAAATCCGAGACTCAAGTCCAATTTTCCAATTTTCTCAATTTTCTAATTTATCAATTTCTCTAAATCCTCCAATTTTACTAAATTCCTCATTTTCATATTTATCATATTCTTGCATTGATATACATATTATGTTTGTTATCATTTCACCCAATACATATTATCGTTTCATAATAACGATCAATATGGCGATAAACGCATAAATCATATTTTCTATATATATTACTTTGGGAACATTCATATGGATGACATCACTCTATCTTTCCCATGGTATAAGTTGAACAATTTTTATCTCCATTATATATACACACACATGCACATTTCATGGAGAAATAAAGTAAAATAATAACACTAGCCCATGAGAGGCCAAAAGGGAGGGATGGGTGCCTAACACCTTCCCATTCCGTAATTTAGCCCCCTACCCTTCTAACTATTGGTTTCGTATGCATTAGTTTGTCTTCGATGTTGCTCTCTCGAGGCAACAACATATTCTTTTGCCTATTTTGTGAAAAATAGGCAGGTGACTCCATCTCTTTACATTTACTCCACACTGATGACAGCCAAAGCGTTCCCAAGTAGGGCACGAGACCTTTCGATCCCCCCTTCCTTCCCTCCCCCCCCCCCCCCCCTTCGGGAGGCAGAGAGGAGAGGAAGCTGGCACGCGATCTCGATCGGGACACTTCACACCACGTGCAACTAGGATCACTTACATTCACATATTGCACACATCACTTAGAAATCCATGCTTAGGTGTCCCAACACACACCTCCATTTATCACATCTGTGTATATCCATGCTCACTCACACTTACCACACACCACTTGTAGTCTATCCATGCTTAGGTTCACTACCACACACTCACTTGTAGAAAATCACACACCACCCATTCTCATATATCCATGATTAGTATAGATTTACTTACTTGTACCTTATTCCCTGCTTAGCATGATCAATAATGATAATCTCTCCATAAGATACTAATCAAAATCATTCATATTGCACATTACTTCACCAAAGAGCATTTCTATTGACCAAATTTTGGGGGGTCACTTCGTGATGGGCGCTGGTCCGGCAGGGCGCAGTTAGCCTATGCAATATGACCCTCACCTTCCATTGGCCAAGTACCTTCGATTTATATCGAACGGTTCCCCCGCATCGTACTGCTTAACCAAAGTCATGATGGGAGGTATATCGCAGGGAAATCATTCAAGTACATCGA
The DNA here is from genome assembly GCA_949130495.1 of Sambucus nigra. Taxonomy (NCBI): domain Eukaryota; kingdom Viridiplantae; phylum Streptophyta; class Magnoliopsida; order Dipsacales; family Adoxaceae; genus Sambucus; species Sambucus nigra. The sequence goes on along the minus strand of OX422211.1, from coordinate 501,322,053 downwards.
GTATATCGAAATCGCTCTCACACGTACTGTCCTCATGAGGTGTATAGTGAGGCAATTTAAGTAGACTTGGGTATATCAAATGGCTTATCCACACATATCGATTGCACTCAAAAGCAAAGATGTATATCTTGGAAGTCATGCCAAAGGGGGGAACACCTTCCAATTAACCCAACAACTGCATACCCGCATATAGGTGTCAAACCAAGGATACTCATATTTAGTTTGTCAGTTTCTATCCGAAATTTTGCTGAAATGATGGGTCGGCATGCCGCCCAAATTTTAGCGCAATTTTTTAAATAGGACCCTGCCCATGAGCCTGGTAACAAGTCCAACCATAGTTTTTACATATTTTTCAAACCCAATTTTTTTAGGCTTGGGTCCCGTCCGGCATTTCTTTTCGCATTTAGTTAAACCTAACACAAGTGAGAACATAATAAACATAATAATAATCATGCTAAGACCCGTCTCTCATCTTTTTTTATCCAAAAGTGTCAAAAACATTTTTTCTTCTTTTATCAAAAATTCCAAAAATGTCAAAAATATTTTTCCTTCCCTTTCTAAAAATAACAATTTTCCCTTTCTCTTTTTTCAAAAATAAATCCCAAATTTTTCTCCTCCTTAGATCGATCGCATACCCTTGACCTGGCTCCCTATTGGCTTCGATCTTCAATCAAACCTCCCTGAAGCTCCATCAGTTCCCTCACTTCCCCCGGGTTCAAAAGTCATCCACTTTCCATGGAGAACATAGACCAAGTACCAAATGTGCAGCTGAATTTGAAAACGGTCCTAGCTCAACTCACTGATAATATTGATAACCTTTAAACTCAGGTTCATGAGATGCAACGAAATCAGGTCCCTATTCCTGAAGATCCCGAGGTCCTCTTCCCTCGCATTATGGTTACTCCTGCACCCAAGCCTATTTGGGTTCCAGAGGAATACCAGCATGCTCCACGTGTTCCTCCTGCTAATGGGCCACCGCCAGCCTAGCTTCCTATGCCAAATCTTGCCCTGCCAGGGGATAACTTACTCGTGACCATTGATCCAAAGGAGGAAGAGTTAAAGAAGGTCAAGGAAGACCTTAATATGTTGACCAAAAAATTTGACCAAGTCAGAATCTCTGGAAACTACATGGACTACCCCCACATGTCTCCCTATCCTAAAGCAAGGTTACCGAAAAAGTTCAAGATTCCCAACATCGAGAAATTTGGGGGTAGCAAACCCCCGATCGTTCATCTCCTCAGTTATCACCGAGTCATGACTCTCCTAGGGGCCTTTGAGGAAATAATGGCCCAAGTTTTCTAACAAACCTTGAAGGATTACACTCTTCGTTGGTTCTTATCTCTCGAGGAGTCCAGAATTCACAGCTGGGAAGATCTTACTCGTGAGTTCATGTCACAATACAAATACAATAAAGAATTAGAGGTTACCCGCTATGATTTAGAGCTTCTCAAGAAGAATCCTGGGGAATCAGTTAGTAACTTCATAGAAAGGTGGAGAGAGAAAGAATCCACCATGACCAACTAGCACTCTGAAGAGGAGAAAGTCAACATTGTGAAGAAGAACTTCCTACCCCCTGTCCGAGTGACGATGGGAGGACGGTATTACCCTCATTTTTTAGCCCTCCGAGAAGCAGTAGTGGAGATCGAAGTCTTGCCAAGAAAGAATTGAACCAAAAAAAGCATCTAGACAGTTCGCTTCTGAAAGTTTGAAAAGCAAACCAGTACCACAGTTTAAACCATCAACAACATCTCTCAGCCTTCCACTTCATGGGCACCAAAAAGTTGCCCTAACCCAGTTCGAAAGGAATACATCGAGCTTCACGCTTCCCTCTCCAAAGTTTACCAGGCCCTCTTGAGCCGAAATCTTATCAAGCCCTTAGACCCTCGTCCATTACCAAACCCACTTCCTAAAAATTTCAAATCGTATGCTCATTGTGACTTTCACCAAACTGTTGGTGATTAGGCATAAATTCTTCATATTTATCCCCTTAATTTCGGTATTTTTATGATCCCGTGCAGTGTAAATAGATTGGATTTGTCTCATATTTATGCTACTAACCCTTTCTGGCAAGTATTTCGTATTTTGTGTATCTCCTATGTGTTTTACAGATATTTCATGCAAGTTAGTGCCAAAGAGAACTCAAAATAGTGAAAGAAACCAAGAATCGGGGACTTGAGGGGCATTTTCGTAATTTTGTAGCCTTAGTCCGGAGGTGGGGCCAACTGGAAAGTTGAAGAGCTTTCAATTACAAGAACACTGGAAAAACGGCACCTCAATCCGACTTACGGTGAAGAAGTTATGCCCATTTGAAGTTGAGAAGAAATTCAAGAAAAAAGCTGTCAGACCCAAACCGAACCGAAGCTGAGGAAAAAACCGGCCCGCCCATTTGTCACGCACCAGATCCGTTATGAAATTAGCCACGTTCCAGATCTGTTGCTAAATTAGTCACGCTTCAGATCCGTTACTAAATTAGTCACGCTTTCTAAGTGTGACAAATTGGCAGATACGGGATTTTGATTTTGTGCTTATCTTTTAGCCAAAAGAGTTTTATGTTTTGGGGACTCTTCTAAACGACCCTTAGCCTATATATTTAGTCATTAGGACTCTTTTTATTCAGATTTCATTCATGTAAAAGCTCCATAACAAGTAGGAACATCTAGGAGAAAGATTCACATATTTTGCACCATTAATTCAAGAGCTTTTCCGGTTTTTCTTCAATCTTTGATTTCTTCTTGCATGTTCTTGTTCTTCAATCGTGGTAACTTTAATTTCCTGTACTTTTATTATTATTCACCATTTTAGGCTAGGTTTTTAAAGGTTGGGATGCATGAACCCAACCTGATGTTGTAGTTGCGTGCATATAAAATTAATCCGCTGAATTTAGTGATTGATTATGACCGTATTGCATAGTTACACAACAATTGTAGATCTTTATATCTCGTTTACCTCTGGGTACTCGTGATGATTTAGAGTGCAATTCGAGTGTCACTATCGCGATACTGATTTACTCATCCTCAGATTAAGTATGACGCGGGCTTGAACCTCGTATACGTAATGCTTGGGAGTACTAAATTCCGGGTCAAATTAATCAGTTAAATTTATGATTAGTTTTATACCGTCAATACACTAGGGTTGGGGGATTGTGTCTCTACCTTAATTTTTCCAATTAGTTTTAGTTAACTTCTTTATTTTTCCCTTTTTCCTTTGTCACTCAATCATCATCTTTTACACTTTATTTTTTTGAAGTAATAAATCAATTAAAATCTATCAAACATTCCCTGTGGATTCGATACCCAGACTCGCCACTATACCCCGCAAGAGTGTAGTTAAAGTTTAGGTTTTTTTTTGTATTGTGGTTGGAAGCCGACAACAACGACTAGCGTATTTACACGGACGCTCGGTTTCCGACTCGATCAAAATGGCACCGTTGCCGGGGAGTGTTTTGTTATAGATTATAATTGATTTACTATTTCGCAAGATATTTTTTTCTTTCTTTTAATTTTTTTTTGCAGGCTTGCACAATTGAGCGCCAAGAAACGTTGAATCCTTAGTCGCACACCTCTTAAAGTGGATTGTCCGTTTACAAACTATTCGGTAATCATGTCTTTTTATAGTGAGTTCGGTAATTATAATGGTTCATATGGGAATAGTTTTCAATCTTTTTATTTTCAAGAATCTCCGCCTCGACCTATTAAAATGGGTGAGTGGCTTTTAATTCATGAATATGAAAGGCTTGAAAACAAATATCGGGAAAAAAATCGTTTTTGGGAGAAAGAGTTGGATGCATTATTCGAATCCAATGACGATTTTTCTTCCGAGGTTATAGAGCCAATGAATCCTACTTTGGAAGAAAGAATGCTTTTTCTAATCAAACAAGTACTCGATTTTCTTTCCACCCAAAGTGCAATGGATGTTGGTCTTGTTACGAAAATGATCTCACTTTGCGATGAGATACGTTCTAATTTGGAAAACAAAGAGGAGGTTGAGACTTGTGTGTCACCTCAAATTTTTGAAGAACATCTCATTGAAAGTGAGTCTTCCTCCCTTGAAATTCAATCTCCGAGTGATGATGAATCACTTGAGATTGAGTTTATTTCATCACCATTTTCGTTCACCGTTATTGAACCATTAGAAGTACCGCTAGATTCCTATGAGTCGGTTGAAAATTCTGAAACGTTTACACCTTTTATCGACAAAGACACTTTGCTAGAATTGTTTTCTAATATGGACTCTTCCTTTTTGTGTGCCCCTCTCCCCATACTACTTGAAAAAGATTCGGGAGGTGATTATATTTTTCTTGGATCTCAATTGTACTTGTCCCACCTAGCACCCAAACCCCCCATCATCCCGTTAAATTTTTTAATTGGTGATGGTTCATTTTTTCCATCTCACACATGCCTTCCGTTGTTCAAACGGAATCCTTATTTTTCGGGAGGCATGCATCCTAGTGAGGGTACACCATTAATCCCTCAAAGTCATATTGTATTTTGGGTAGACCCTCAAATTTTTCGACTTCTAGTGTATAATTTATTAGAATTTGAAAATCGTAGGTTGTACAATAGTTAGCTTTTTTTTTTTTTAATTTTTTTTTAGTATCGAGTTTTTGTTATTATTTTTGCTATGCTTGGTTCTAACATGTTTTGTAGATTCAATGGACTCGCATTCATCGGGGATCGCTCCAATTGGGTAATATCTTTATTTTCCTCTCTTTATATTGTGTTCTTGATTCGCATTGAGGACAATGCAACATTTAAGTTAGGGGGTGTGGGATATTCTTCCCATTTATTGTTTAGTTTCATTGATTTGATCACGTGTTCGTTCCAAGTATGTTTTTTTTTAGAAAAAAAAAATCAAAAATTTCAAAAAAAAAAATCATAAAATTTTGAAAAATCCAAAAATATTTTTGTTCAAAATAAATAAAAATTGGAATTCAAATTTTTCAAAAATATCATTAAAAGTCGAATTGGAGTCTCAAATTGTAAACATCCAACAGACACAAAGCCGAAATTGACCAAAGATGGAAATTGAGCGAAAATTGACGACTTAACGAATAAATGTGGAGATTAACAAACCCGGTGAGATTCGAGCCTATCACGTTTTGCGAGTTTTTAAATCAATTCGAGTTAATTGTTAACTCAAAGTTCTTTTTAGCGCCTAATAAGTTGTCAAGGATCTCAATCCTTTCGTTTTGATCGGTTTTGAAAAATGTGTGCAATATTACCTTGAAAAACGTGCCAAATTAGTCTATAAACTTAAATTCATCTCGAAACGCATATGGTAACGCAATTGGCATTTTGGACAATGAAGTAGGCCATCGTTTGTCACCCTAAAAATATTGGCCAGAAAAAGTAGCGAAAAATTACCCTTTGCAACCCAAATTGAGCCGAATAATTTTCCCTTTCGTTTGACAACCCGAAAAACCCCAAAATAGCAGGAATTGTGAAAAATAAAAAAATTCAGCAATTAAGTCCGAAAAGTGCAATAATAAGGGGCAAGAAGAAAAAATAGAAGAATGCTCAACAAAAAAATAGCAAGAAAAGAAAAGAAGTGAAAAAAAAAGAAAAAAAAAATGAGCAATAGCCCGGGAAAAAAAAGCACAAATGGACATCCTAAATAACTTTTCCAATTCCGAATTTCTCGACCATTTCCATGTTACCCAATATACCTTAAACCCCGAAAAAGTCCTAACCGAGTCCAAATTGCGAAATTGATTACCGCGTGGAGAGCTAAGACACCAAAAGATAATATAAGAGATTAAATGTGCGAAAAAGAGGCAATGTTCCCGTTTTTAAAACCGTAATCCATTGATGAGATCCTATCACTATGAAATTTCCGTCTTTCTACTTGTATGCGTGACTTTGCGTCCATTACATTTACTCTTTATATCACGCATACCGAGAGAATAGCCACATTCCGAGTGATTCGTTTGAGAGAGCATTCTGTGAGAACTTGAAATCAAAACGAATTTTCGGATAAGTAGCGTAATGATCAATCAGTGGAAATTGGCGGTTATATTTCTGGCTACGCACACACACACTATGGTTTGAGACTCGTAAATATGACTTGATGATGACTATTTTCTGGAAAAGTTTGAATTGCAAAAATTTTGCATATTTTGAATTTTCTTTGAGTCGAATTTTGTGGGTATATTCACTGCAAACCCTCACGAGACACAACTCGTCCTACTAGGGTAACCTAGAGGTTTAAAGGCATGTTGCATGCGCTAAATGCAATCGCTTGCCCGCGAAAGAGGTGCTCTATCCCAATAAAGTTTTTGAAGGGTCCTTAACTCATACTCTCGTTCTTTTACATTGCTCGGGACGCGCAAAGTTCTAAGTTAGGGGGGTTTGATTAGGCATAAATTCTTCATATTTATCCCCTTAATTTCGGTATTTTTATGATCCCGTGCGGTGTAAATAGATTGGATTTGTCTCATATTTATGCTACTAACCCTTTCTGGCAAGTATTTCGTATTTTGTGTATCTCCTATGTGTTTTACAGATATTTCATGCAAGTTAGTGCCAAAGAGAACTCAAAATAGTGAAAGAAACCAAGAATCGGGGAGTTGAGGGGCATTTTCGTAATTTTGTAGCCTTAGTCCGGAAGTGGGGCCAACTGGAAAGTTGAAGAGCTTTCAATTACAAGAACATTGGAAAAACGGCACCTCAATCCGACTTACGGTGAAGAAGTTATGCCCATTTGAAGTTGAGAAGAAATTCAAGAAAAAAGCTGTCAGACCCAAACCGAACCGAAGCTGAGGAAAAAACCGGCCCGCCCATTTGTCACGCACCAGATCCGTTACGAAATTAGCCACGTTCCAGATCCGTTGCTGAATTAGTCACGCTTCAGATCCGTTACTAAATTAGTCACGCTTTCTAAGTGTGACAAATTGGCAGATACGGGATTTTGATTTTGTGCTTATCTTTTAGCCAAAAGAGTTTTATGTTTTGGGGACTCTTCTAAACGACTCTTAGCCTATATATTTAGTCATTAGGACTCTTTTTATTCAGATTTCATTCATGTAAAAGCTCCATAACAAGTAGGAACATCTAGGAGAAAGATTCACATATTTTGCACCATTAATTCAAGAGCTTTTCCGGTTTTTCTTCAATCTTTGATTTCTTCTTGCATGTTCTTGTTCTTCAATCGTGGTAACTTTAATTTCCAGTACTTTTATTATTATTCACCATGTTAGGCTAGGTTTTTAAAGGTTGGGATGCATGAACCCAACCTGATGTTGTAGTTGCGTGCATATAAAATTAATCCGCTGAATTTAGTGATTGATTATGACCGTATTGCATAGTTACACAACAATTGTAGATCTTTATATCTCGTTTACCTCTCGGTACTCGTGATGATTTAGAGTGCAATTCGAGTGTCACTATCGCGATACTGATTTACTCATCCTCAGATTAAGTATGACGCGGGCTTGAACCTCGTATACGTAATGCTTGGGAGTACTAAATTCCGGGTCAAATTAATCAGTTAAATTTATGATTAGTTTTATACCGTCAATACACTAGGGTTGGGGGATTGTGTCTCTACCTTAATTTTTCCAATTAGTTTTAGTTAACTTCTTTATTTTTCCCTTTTTCCTTTGTCACTCAATCATCATCTTTTACACTTTATTTTTTTGAAGTAATAAATCAATTAAAATCTATCAAACATTCCCTGTGGATTCGATACCCAGACTCGCCACTATACCCCGCAAGAGTGTAGTTAAAGTTTAGGTTTTTTTTTGTATTGTGGTTGGAAGCCGACAACAACGACTAGCGTATTTACACGGACGCTCGGTTTCCGACTCGATCAAAATGGCGCCGTTGCCGGGGAGTGTTTTGTTATAGATTATAATTGATTTACTATTTCGCAAGATATTTTTTTCTTTCTTTTAATTTTTTTTTGCAGGCTTGCACAATTGAGCGCCAAGAAACGTTGAATCCTTAGTCGCACACCTCTTAAAGTGGATTGTCCGTTTACAAACTATTCGGTAATCATGTCTTTTTATAGTGAGTTCGGTAATTATAATGGTTCATATGGGAATAGTTTTCAATCTTTTTATTTTCAAGAATCTCCGCCTCGACCTATTAAAATGGGTGAGTGGCTTTTAATTCATGAATATGAAAGGCTTGAAAATAAATATCGGGAAAAAAATCGTTTTTGGGAGAAAGAGTTGGATGCATTATTCGAATCCAATGACGATTTTTCTTCCGAGGTTATAGAACCAATGAATCCTACTTTGGAAGAAAGAATGCTTTTTCTAATCAAACAAGTACTCGATTTTCTTTCCACCCAAAGTGCAATGGATGTTGGTCTTGTTACGAAAATGATCTCACTTTGCGATGAGATACGTTCTAATTTGGAAAACAAAGAGGAGGTTGAGACTTGTGTGTCACCTCAAATTTTTGAAGAACATCTCATTGAAAGTGAGTCTTCCTCCCTTGAAATTCAATCTCCGAGTGATGATGAATCACTTGAGATTGAGTTTATTTCATCACCATTTTCGTTCACCGTTATTGAACCATTAGAAGTACCGCTAGATTCCTATGAGTCGGTTGAAAATTCTGAAACGTTTACACCTTTTATCGACAAAGACACTTTGCTAGAATTGTTTTCTAATATGGACTCTTCCTTTTTGTGTGCCCCTCTCCCCATACTACTTGAAAAAGATTCGGGAGGTGATTATATTTTTCTTGGATCTCAATTGTACTTGTCCCACCTAGCACCCAAACCCCCCATCATCCCGTTAAATTTTTTAATTGGTGATGGTTCATTTTTTCCATCTCACGCATGCCTTCCGTTGTTCAAACGGAATCCTTATTTTTCGGGAGGCATGCATCCTAGTGAGGGTACACCATTAATCCCTCAAAGTCATATTGTATTTTGGGTAGACCCTCAAATTTTTCGACTTCTAGTGTATAATTTATTAGAATTTGAAAATCGTAGGTTGTACAATAGTTAGCTTATTTTTTTTTTTAATTTTTTTTTAGTATCGAGTTTTTGTTATTATTTTTGCTATGCTTGGTTCTAACATGTTTTGTAGATTCAATGGACTCGCATTCATCGGGGATCGCTCCAATTGGGTAATATCTTTATTTTCCTCTCTTTATATTGTGTTCTTGATTCGCATTGAGGACAATGCAACATTTAAGTTAGGGGGTGTGGGATATTCTTCCCATTTATTGTTTAGTTTCATTGATTTGATCACGTGTTCGTTCCAAGTATGTTTTTTTTTAGAAAAAAAAAATCAAAAATTTCAAAAAAAAAAATCATAAAATTTTGAAAAATCCAAAAATATTTTTGTTCAAAATAAATAAAAATTGGAATTCAAATTTTTCAAAAATATCATTAAAAGTCGAATTGGAGTCTCAAATTGTAAACATCCAACAGACACAAAGCCGAAATTGACCAAAGATGGAAATTGAGCGAAAATTGACGACTTAACGAATAAATGTGGAGATTAACAAACCCGGTGAGATTCGAGCCTATCACGTTTTGCGAGTTTTTAAATCAATTCGAGTTAATTGTTAACTCAAAGTTCTTTTTAGCGCCTAATAAGTTGTCAAGGATCTCAATCCTTTCATTTTGATCGGTTTTGAAAAATGTGTGCAATATTACCTTGAAAAACGTGCCAAATTAGTCTATAAACTTAAATTCATCTCGAAACGCATATGGTAACGCAATTGGCATTTTGGACAATGAAGTAGGCCATCGTTTGTCACCCTAAAAATATTGGCCAGAAAAAGTAGCGAAAAATTACCCTTTGCAACCCAAATTGAGCCGAATAATTTTCCCTTTCGTTTGACAACCCGAAAAACCCCAAAATAGCAGGAATTGTGAAAAATAAAAAAATTCAGCAATTAAGTCCGAAAAGTGCAATAATAAGGGGCAAGAAGAAAAAATAGAAGAATGCTCAACAAAAAAATAGCAAGAAAAGAAAAGAAGTGAAAAAAAAAGAAAAAAAAAATGAGCAATAGCCCGGGAAAAAAAAGCACAAATGGACATCCTAAATAACTTTTCCAATTCCGAATTTCTCGACCATTTCCATGTTACCCAATATACCTTAAACCCCGAAAAAGTCCTAACCGAGTCCAAATTGCGAAATTGATTACCGCGTGGAGAGCTAAGACACCAAAAGATAATATAAGAGATTAAATGTGCGAAAAAGAGGCAATGTTCCCGTTTTTAAAACCGTAATCCATTGATGAGATCCTATCACTATGAAATTTCCGTCTTTCTACTTGTATGCGTGACTTTGCGTCCATTACATTTACTCTTTATATCACGCATACCGAGAGAATAGCCACATTCCGAGTGATTCGTTTGAGAGAGCATTCTGTGAGAACTTGAAATCAAAACGAATTTTCGGATAAGTAGCGTAATGATCAATCAGTGGAAATTGGCGGTTATATTTCTGGCTACGCACACACACACTATGGTTTGAGACTCGTAAATATGACTTGATGATGACTATTTTCTGGAAAAGTTTGAATTGCAAAAATTTTGCATATTTTGAATTTTCTTTGAGTCGAATTTTGTGGGTATATTCACTGCAAACCCTCACGAGACACAACTCGTCCTACTAGGGTAACCTAGAGGTTTAAAGGCATGTTGCATGCGCTAAATGCAATCGCTTGCCCGCGAAAGAGGTGCTCTATCCCAATAAAGTTTTTGAAGGGTCCTTAACTCATACTCTCGTTCTTTTACATTGCTCGGGACGCGCAAAGTTCTAAGTTAGGGGGGTTTGATTAGGCATAAATTCTTCATATTTATCCCCTTAATTTCGGTATTTTTATGATCCCGTGCGGTGTAAATAGATTGGATTTGTCTCATATTTATGCTACTAACCCTTTCTGGCAAGTATTTCGTATTTTGTGTATCTCCTATGTGTTTTACAGATATTTCATGCAAGTTAGTGCCAAAGAGAACTCAAAATAGTGAAAGAAACCAAGAATCGGGGAGTTGAGGGGCATTTTCGTAATTTTGTAGCCTTAGTCCGGAAGTGGGGCCAACTGGAAAGTTGAAGAGCTTTCAATTACAAGAACATTGGAAAAACGGCACCTCAATCCGACTTACGGTGAAGAAGTTATGCCCATTTGAAGTTGAGAAGAAATTCAAGAAAAAAGCTGTCAGACCCAAACCGAACCGAAGCTGAGGAAAAAACCGGCCCGCCCATTTGTCACGCACCAGATCCGTTACGAAATTAGCCACGTTCCAGATCCGTTGCTGAATTAGTCACGCTTCAGATCCGTTACTAAATTAGTCACGCTTTCTAAGTGTGACAAATTGGCAGATACGGGATTTTGATTTTGTGCTTATCTTTTAGCCAAAAGAGTTTTATGTTTTGGGGACTCTTCTAAACGACCCTTAGCCTATATATTTAGTCATTAGGACTCTTTTTATTCAGATTTCATTCATGTAAAAGCTCCATAACAAGTAGGAACATCTAGGAGAAAGATTCACATATTTTGCACCATTAATTCAAGAGCTTTTCCGGTTTTTCTTCAATCTTTGATTTCTTCTTGCATGTTCTTGTTCTTCAATCGTGGTAACTTTAATTTCCAGTACTTTTATTATTATTCACCATGTTAGGCTAGGTTTTTAAAGGTTGGGATGCATGAACCCAACCTGATGTTGTAGTTGCGTGCATATAAAATTAATCCGCTGAATTTAGTGATTGATTATGACCGTATTGCATAGTTACACAACAATTGTAGATCTTTATATCTCGTTTACCTCTCGGTACTCGTGATGATTTAGAGTGCAATTCGAGTGTCACTATCGCGATACTGATTTACTCATCCTCAGATTAAGTATGACGCGGGCTTGAACCTCGTATACGTAATGCTTGGGAGTACTAAATTCCGGGTCAAATTAATCAGTTAAATTTATGATTAGTTTTATACCGTCAATACACTAGGGTTGGGGGATTGTGTCTCTACCTTAATTTTTCCAATTAGTTTTAGTTAACTTCTTTATTTTTCCCTTTTTCCTTTGTCACTCAATCATCATCTTTTACACTTTATTTTTTTGAAGTAATAAATCAATTAAAATCTATCAAACATTCCCTGTGGATTCGATACCCAGACTCGCCACTATACCCCGCAAGAGTGTAGTTAAAGTTTAGGTTTTTTTTTGTATTGTGGTTGGAAGCCGACAACAACGACTAGCGTATTTACACGGACGCTCGGTTTCCGACTCGATCAAAATGGCGCCGTTGCCGGGGAGTGTTTTGTTATAGATTATAATTGATTTACTATTTCGCAAGATATTTTTTTCTTTCTTTTAATTTTTTTTTGCAGGCTTGCACAATTGAGCGCCAAGAAACGTTGAATCCTTAGTCGCACACCTCTTAAAGTGGATTGTCCGTTTACAAACTATTCGGTAATCATGTCTTTTTATAGTGAGTTCGGTAATTATAATGGTTCATATGGGAATAGTTTTCAATCTTTTTATTTTCAAGAATCTCCGCCTCGACCTATTAAAATGGGTGAGTGGCTTTTAATTCATGAATATGAAAGGCTTGAAAATAAATATCGGGAAAAAAATCGTTTTTGGGAGAAAGAGTTGGATGCATTATTCGAATCCAATGACGATTTTTCTTCCGAGGTTATAGAGCCAATGAATCCTACTTTGGAAGAAAGAATGCTTTTTCTAATCAAACAAGTACTCGATTTTCTTTCCACCCAAAGTGCAATGGATGTTGGTCTTGTTACGAAAATGATCTCACTTTGCGATGAGATACGTTCTAATTTGGAAAACAAAGAGGAGGTTGAGACTTGTGTGTCACCTCAAATTTTTGAAGAACATCTCATTGAAAGTGAGTCTTCCTCCCTTGAAATTCAATCTCCGAGTGATGATGAATCACTTGAGATTGAGTTTATTTCATCACCATTTTCGTTCACCGTTATTGAACCATTAGAAGTACCGCTAGATTCCTATGAGTCGGTTGAAAATTCTGAAACGTTTACACCTTTTATCGACAAAGACACTTTGCTAGAATTGTTTTCTAATATGGACTCTTCCTTTTTGTGTGCCCCTCTCCCCATACTACTTGAAAAAGATTCGGGAGGTGATTATATTTTTCTTGGATCTCAATTGTACTTGTCCCACCTAGCACCCAAACCCCCCATCATCCCGTTAAATTTTTTAATTGGTGATGGTTCATTTTTTCCATCTCACGCATGCCTTCCGTTGTTCAAACGGAATCCTTATTTTTCGGGAGGCATGCATCCTAGTGAGGGTACACCATTAATCCCTCAAAGTCATATTGTATTTTGGGTAGACCCTCAAATTTTTCGACTTCTAGTGTATAATTTATTAGAATTTGAAAATCGTAGGTTGTACAATAGTTAGCTTATTTTTTTTTTTAATTTTTTTTTAGTATCGAGTTTTTGTTATTATTTTTGCTATGCTTGGTTCTAACATGTTTTGTAGATTCAATGGACTCGCATTCATCGGGGATCGCTCCAATTGGGTAATATCTTTATTTTCCTCTCTTTATATTGTGTTCTTGATTCGCATTGAGGACAATGCAACATTTAAGTTAGGGGGTGTGGGATATTCTTCCCATTTATTGTTTAGTTTCATTGATTTGATCACGTGTTCGTTCCAAGTATGTTTTTTTTTAGAAAAAAAAAAATCAAAAATTTCAAAAAAAAAAATCATAAAATTTTGAAAAATCCAAAAATATTTTTGTTCAAAATAAATAAAAATTGGAATTCAAATTTTTGAAAAATATCATTAAAAGTCGAATTGGAGTCTCAAATTGTAAACATCCAACAGACACAAAGCCGAAATTGACCAAAGATGGAAATTGAGCGAAAATTGACGACTTAACGAATAAATGTGGAGATTAACAAACCCGGTGAGATTCGAGCCTATCACGTTTTGCGAGTTTTTAAATCAATTCGAGTTAATTGTTAACTCAAAGTTCTTTTTAGCGCCTAATAAGTTGTCAAGGATCTCAATCCTTTCATTTTGATCGGTTTTGAAAAATGTGTGCAATATTACCTTGAAAAACGTGCCAAATTAGTCTATAAACTTAAATTCATCTCGAAACGCATATGGTAACGCAATTGGCATTTTGGACAATGAAGTAGGCCATCGTTTGTCACCCTAAAAATATTGGCCAGAAAAAGTAGCGAAAAATTACCCTTTGCAACCCAAATTGAGCCGAATAATTTTCCCTTTCGTTTGACAACCCGAAAAACCCCAAAATAGCAGGAATTGTGAAAAATAAAAAAATTCAGCAATTAAGTCCGAAAAGTGCAATAATAAGGGGCAAGAAGAAAAAATAGAAGAATGCTCAACAAAAAAATAGCAAGAAAAGAAAAGAAGTGAAAAAAAAAGAAAAAAAAAATGAGCAATAGCCCGGGAAAAAAAAGCACAAATGGACATCCTAAATAACTTTTCCAATTCCGAATTTCTCGACCATTTCCATGTTACCCAATATACCTTAAACCCCGAAAAAGTCCTAACCGAGTCCAAATTGCGAAATTGATTACCGCGTGGAGAGCTAAGACACCAAAAGATAATATAAGAGATTAAATGTGCGAAAAAGAGGCAATGTTCCCGTTTTTAAAACCGTAATCCATTGATGAGATCCTATCACTATGAAATTTCCGTCTTTCTACTTGTATGCGTGACTTTGCGTCCATTACATTTACTCTTTATATCACGCATACCGAGAGAATAGCCACATTCCGAGTGATTCGTTTGAGAGAGCATTCTGTGAGAACTTGAAATCAAAACGAATTTTCGGATAAGTAGCGTAATGATCAATCAGTGGAAATTGGCGGTTATATTTCTGGCTACGCACACACACACTATGGTTTGAGACTCGTAAATATGACTTGATGATGACTATTTTCTGGAAAAGTTTGAATTGCAAAATTTTTGCATATTTTGAATTTTCTTTGAGTCGAATTTTGTGGGTATATTCACTGCAAACCCTCACGAGACACAACTCGTCCTACTAGGGTAACCTAGAGGTTTAAAGGCATGTTGCATGCGCTAAATGCAATCGCTTGCCCGCGAAAGAGGTGCTCTATCCCAATAAAGTTTTTGAAGGGTCCTTAACTCATACTCTTGTTCTTTTACATTGCTCGGGACGCGCAAAGTTCTAAGTTAGGGGGGTTTGATTAGGCATAAATTCTTCATATTTATCCCCTTAATTTCGGTATTTTTATGATCCCGTGCGGTGTAAATAGATTGGATTTGTCTCATATTTATGCTACTAACCCTTTCTGGCAAGTATTTCGTATTTTGTGTATCTCCTATGTGTTTTACAGATATTTCATGCAAGTTAGTGCCAAAGAGAACTCAAAATAGTGAAAGAAACCAAGAATCGGGGAGTTGAGGGGCATTTTCGTAATTTTGTAGCCTTAGTCCGGAGGTGGGGCCAACTGGAAAGTTGAAGAGCTTTCAATTACAAGAACACTTAAAAAACGGCACCTCAATCCGAGTTACGGTGAAGAAGTTATGCCCATTTGAAGTTGAGAAGAAATTCAAGAAAAAAGCTGTCAGACCCAAACCGAACCGAAGCTGAGGAAAAAACCGGCCCGCCCATTTGTCACGCACCAGATCCGTTACGAAATTAGCCACGTTCCAGATCCGTTGCTGAATTAGTCACGCTTCAGATCCGTTACTAAATTAGTCACGCTTTCTAAGTGTGACAAATTGGCAGATACGGGATTTTGATTTTGTGCTTATCTTTTAGCCAAAAGAGTTTTATGTTTTGGGGACTCTTCTAAACGACCCTTAGCCTATATATTTAGTCATTAGGACTCTTTTTATTCAGATTTCATTCATGTAAAAGCTCCATAACAAGTAGGAACATCTAGGAGAAAGATTCACATATTTTGCACCATTAATTCAAGAGCTTTTCCGGTTTTTCTTCAATCTTTGATTTCTTCTTGCATGTTCTTGTTCTTCAATCGTGGTAACTTTAATTTCCAGTACTTTTATTATTATTCACCATGTTAGGCTAGGTTTTTAAAGGTTGGGATGCATGAACCCAACCTGATGTTGTAGTTGCGTGCATATAAAATTAATCCGCTGAATTTAGTGATTGATTATGACCGTATTGCATAGTTACACAACAATTGTAGATCTTTATATCTCGTTTACCTCTCGGTACTCGTGATGATTTAGAGTGCAATTCGAGTGTCACTATCGCGATACTGATTTACTCATCCTCAGATTAAGTATGACGCGGGCTTGAACCTCGTATACGTAATGCTTGGGAGTACTAAATTCCGGGTCAAATTAATCAGTTAAATTTATGATTAGTTTTATACCGTCAATACACTAGGGTTGGGGGATTGTGTCTCTACCTTAATTTTTCCAATTAGTTTTAGTTAACTTCTTTATTTTTCCCTTTTTCCTTTGTCACTCAATCATCATCTTTTACACTTTATTTTTTTGAAGTAATAAATCAATTAAAATCTATCAAACATTCCCTGTGGATTCGATACCCAGACTCGCCACTATACCCCGCAAGAGTGTAGTTAAAGTTTAGGTTTTTTTTTGTATTGTGGTTGGAAGCCGACAACAACGACTAGCGTATTTACACGGACGCTCGGTTTCCGACTCGATCAGTTGGCCATACCACCGACTAGTGTTTCCACCTCCAAAATATTATCCAAGGCTTGATTGACTGGGGTGTCATCGCCCCACCTGCCAATCATAAACCAAACACTACCCACAATCCATTCCCGAATCATATAAATGCCATCTTCCCAGAAGCAAACCCAGAATTTGACCCATCTACCCAGATCATACCAAGCAAATCACTAATTATACCCATATACTCTCCTAAACCTCTCCAAACATGCCCATACTTTATCCTATACCCTACACGCTTTGTCGATCAGGCCCCATCACTCCTTATCATAGCATGCATCGTTGTTCGCACCTGCTCTGGAGGTAAAGATATGGAATTAACAAAAGTGTTAAACCAACTCCTAGAGTTCAAGCTGAAATTACCCTCCCAGAAGTGTGTTGTTCTGAGAAGCTCAAAAATTAGCTCGAGAGTCAGAAAATTGGGTTGTACCGACCGATAAAGTCAGTTTAGATGATATGGTCCCGATCATGGGGTATTCATTCCAACAGACAGGTGATATTTACAGTATATTTGAGCTACTCAATGCTTTAAAACTACAAGGATGTCTAGTCCCTTCGCTTTTACATCTCCCCACCGAATAGGAGGATTTATACGAAGAAGCCATTGAAGTTATGGAGTGTATTTATTTTTCATGGAAAGATAATGTCGTTGCTACCGGATGGGGGGACAAAATCAATGATTCAGATCAAGGTCCAAAAAGGGCTAGTCTGATAATCAGCATATGCGGTATGATATCATTTGAGAGATCAATAAGATCGCTAAATAACTCGAGATTGGTAAGGAAATAGGGTTTCTATTTTTCCCATCTTCTGTGAACCATAAGACCAGGTCAAGTAGGCAC
The DNA here is from genome assembly GCA_949130495.1 of Sambucus nigra. Taxonomy (NCBI): domain Eukaryota; kingdom Viridiplantae; phylum Streptophyta; class Magnoliopsida; order Dipsacales; family Adoxaceae; genus Sambucus; species Sambucus nigra. The sequence continues at coordinate 501,304,588 of OX422211.1, read as the reverse complement.
TACCAAACCCTTAGCTTGCAACTATTAGCAAATGACAAAGGAAAAGGTGTTGAGAATCTTCCTATGCCAGGCATGACCCTCGAGGAAAGCAAGATCCTCGATCAGTTGAATAAAATCCAAGCCAATATCACTCTGTGAGGACTTTTTATGTCTTTCGAGCTGCACCAAAATGCCTTGATCAAGCTACTCATAGGACCCACAGTTCCTCCTTCTACCACGGTAGAAAAAGTAGTGGATCGAGTCAGATCTCTAACCTCTACTAGATTCTCCCTTTCCCTAAAGAAGAAATCCCCAAGATTGGTCCAAACCATAATTATGCTCTCATTATCTCCGTCGATAAGATGTGAGTTATTCAAATACCGTTAGTATGAAATGAGGCGTAACCCCTTATCAAGGTCGGGAGTAACACCGTTAGATATGAAGTGTAGGTTAGAGCCACAAGCGAATCAGAGACACAAAGATTCAATATTCGAAGTTTCATTAAAGAACATATTGACATGAGTGGCATATGGTAAACACAATAAATGAATGGGACCAGCAGGTAGCGTGGTCGGAGGGAGAAAGAGCAAGCACTATAGGCACAATAAAGACAAGGCAAGAACTTTAAGCTCAGTTAATGCCCAATGATAGGTGCATTGAATGTGTATGAGAGTTAATGCTCTCGCGAGGGTTCTCTGGTATAAGAAAATTTAGGCAATAGTTCTAGGCCATGAATCCTCTCTCTCCTTATTTGTTTGTTTTACCTTATTTATACGGGGGAGAGGTTGCACGAGTCAGCATGCCCTCGATCCCTCTGATGCGGTGAATTAAATGCATGAGATACTGCATTTAATGCATGGGATCTAGTAGTTTTGGTGGGAAAACATTCTATTGGTTGGAAGTATTGAGGGCATTAATGAAGGATATGACTTGTCAGCTTGAGGTTTAGTCCGTGATGGCTATATGGTCAGATTTGGTGAACTAGACCAACCCTCATAAGGATAAAGTCACTTGAGTGTTGTATTCTTGAGTCCTCAAACGTCAGTCGTCGTGACGTCGGAAAGTGGTTCAAATAGTGGCTATTTTTTGGTATCTAGTCACATCAGTCAGATGGGCTGGCACCCAAGGTACCTCGAGGAGGTGACCTCGAGGGGGAAAGTATTGAGGGAGATCGAATGACTCGAGGAGGTTCACTCGAGTAGGTAACTAATGAGTAGCTCAAGTGACATTTGTCCTGGGTGAATTTTTGCCCAAGTGTGCCAAGAGGGATGGTAATAATTCCCAACGTTGTCTTGTTCTCAATCCTCCAAACCATGTCCCTACGAAGTTCCCAAGAGGAGGTTACTTGATAGAGCATGAAAGCCCTCCCATGCCCAGCCATGCATGGTCCCTCGTGGGTACCAAACAACCTCACTCGACATATACATTCATAAGACAAAGTACATAATACAACACTTTATTTCTTATTACAAGCTACTGTCATCCAGGTGACCTTTGTTCTACGAACTAGGTCCTTCGAGCCAGGTTCTTGGAGAATCTTTGAGGTAGAGCGTTATGATCTACTTGCTTGTGAAGAGTCTTTAAAATGAGTTTGTTTGATGTGCTTCTTTGTGAATAATCAATTCACTTGGCTATGTTGATCATTTGCCCATTCGTAGAGATATTTATTTATTACATGAAGAAATATCTGTATGAAACTTTCGTTTATCTTTGATTTTCCTTCTTGGGTAAAATGAAGAGATTTATTCAAATTTCACTTAAAGCTTTTCATTCCCCAAGGTAGACAAGACCCCCAGGCATGCCTCATTAAATGCAGTTGTCATTTGCATTTCAGTACGTCACACGTGGCAGTGCCAGGGTGAGCGCATGAAGACGACACAACCATCATAACAACCTTTGGTCTTCCGTGACTACGTGCATTTGGCCAACATGCCAACCACATAATTCTCAAATGCCATAATTACACTTTTCCAAACATCACTTTTTCTGCCATCTTTTGGAATTTGTGTTACCCTTATAAAAGGGGACGCGCCTTTAGTTCAAACTCACCTTTGGGTTTAACTTTCTGAGTTCAAGATTTTCTGTAATAGTTTATCAAAGAAATTCCTGCATTCTTCAATTTCTTGACCCCTTTTTTTGTTATCTTCTATTCTCTCTTCTCTCCTCTGCTATGGCACTAGTAAAGAAAACTCTTTCCGTCAGGGGCGCATCTCCTGCCACCCAGGCATGCCAAGCTCAGTGTGCACGATACCGTCGTGACCCTTACTTTAGGGAAAATAATCATTTCTGGGCGATAGCATAGCGGTTTCCTAGTGCTTTGGTGCCAACTGAGGAGCCAAACTTATTGATGGAAGAAGGTGAAGATGCTGAAGACTTCGCTTATATCCATACCTCTTCTGTTACCCATTTTCGTATAGAGCATGATGATTTCCCCTATTCTAAGGTGGATTTGAGGCATCCTCTACTGCCAGTGAAGGGTTGGGCCCTTGGACTGAGTATATCCATGCAAAGTACTATGTTCAACTGGCCCTCATAGTTTTATCTTGTTCCATGCAATTGGGTGATCTTACCTTGGCTAAGAACAACATCGATTTTTAATTGTTGGTGTCCTGGTGGAGCCATAGGTCACACACCTTCGTGGCCGCCTGGGGCGAGTTTACTGTTACCCTGGAGGATGTGTGCAAGCTGTTGGGATCGGAAGCTGCTGGATTTGACACCTTCTTCGAGGAGGCTGTCTCTGGTGAAGAGAAAAATCTGAGGAACAAATTAGAAGCCATTTTGAAGGATTGTATGGTCACTTATAACAAGTGCACCTACTCTGAGGTCATCCGCTACTTTTACTTCATTAAAGAGAAGGTTGCCATCATAGCCCGTGAGACTGCTAGGGAGAACCCTCGAGGGAAAGAAGTTTTTGAGCATCCTCCAACTGGGGAAGGCTATGAGTCCAAAATCAAGTTGGTGGAGTACATATGGGTAATTCTATTGAAGGTATACATTTTGGGTAAGCCCCACAACTGTCCTCGTAAAGACTGGATCAATATAGCCGTTCGAATGGCCAGTGGTGTGAAGATCCCCCTCGTTGCCATTGTTCTTGGGTCTCTATACACTTGGTTAGATCTGTGTCTGCAGACTCCACTCAAAGTGTTGGTAGGTTCGATTTGTCTAACTATGCAAGAAATATTCTTTTGACGGCATTCCTCTATGCTCATTTCTCGAATTATGCCCACGCTGGCCACCTCCTCGATTCATAGTATGTGAGAGTCGCCCGTATTTACTGTTAGAAGAATAAGAGTGTGAAGAAACCTATGATAGCTCTGATTGATCGAGATGAAAGATTCAATCCTCGTCCTTATGTTGAGGTAAGCTATTTTTTTACAAAAAAAATCTTTGGTGAAGAGGAGCGCCCCATTGCTCCTATTGAAGAAACCCTTGACAGAAATTTCCCCGAGCACAGTGTCCCCCTATTTTTTATCCCTTCATATTTGCCTTCATATACCGAATGGTCATCATTTTACTCTGTATATAGCCCTCATCGGGTAGCCATACAGTTTGTCTATGATTAAGGGGCCCCCTTGCTAAGCCATTTCACCAGAGAGAAACCCACTAATTTTTCGTTTGCTTGTTCGAATTTCCTAACATCCACTGTTGCCAGTCTGTGTGCCCATTATCCTGCTAATGCTATGATCTCGAGCAAGAGAGCTCGAGGAGGGAGATCAGCGATGTACATCAATGTGTTCTGGCAGAACCAATTGGTTCACTTTCAAACCAACCTTCTTAAGGAACCCCATTATCCCAAAGTTGAGATATTTACACCCAATGAGTTGAGTTTGAGAAACTACACCACCCAATCTTCTGTGTTTCCCCTCAGTACAGCCAACACCAATGCCCCCCCCCCCCCCCCGAGCTGCCTCCTATAGAGCCTGTAGATCAGGAAATTGTGAAGAGAAAGAAAACCGCTCAGCCTTTCGTTCTTCCAATCGATGTTGCCCATGGTCCTTCGAGGCCGATTGGAAGGACCGAGTCTCCTCGCGCTGCCTCAATGGGTGCAGCAGTTAGGGCCACTTAGCCACTTGGAAGGCACCCATGAAGAATCTTAAAACCATTTCACAACCCCCATTAGCCTCTACTCCTAACCCAAAGATTTTTGAAGCGGTGAGCCAGATGGTGGATGGTCTTTGCCAGACTTGGGAACATTTTAGTGAAAAAGATAGGGATTTTATGTCAGTCGAGATGTCTACTCGTGGGTTTTCTTATGACCCCTAATCTTTTGGGGGTAGTAAAAAGAGGAAAATAATTAGCCCCTCAAGCTTGTGTTGGAGGAGTCGAGTGAGTCCAGTGAGGAGGAGATTGCTGAGGAGCATTTATCTGGTGAGGATGTTGGTAAAGATGATGATGACAATGATGAGGGGAAGAAGAAGAAGAAGAAGAAGAAGAAGAAGAAGAAGAAGAAGAAGAAGAAGAAGAAGAAGAAGAAGAAGAAGGTTGAGGGTGATGGTTTTATCCTTGAAACCTGCCTCGCCTACCCAAGATTATGAAATCGTTGAGGATGTGATGGAAGAAGAAGTAAGTCTCTTAACATCTCTTACTCTAAATGTCCCTCTTTTATTCATTCTTTCTCATGTTGATGTCCTCATTCTGTTGTAACTTGATCCTTTCTTCTTTCAGGTTGGTGCGCAGGTTGATGCGCATGATAATGTTGGAGAAAATCTTCCTCTCAAAGCAGCTGCCCCTACTGTTTCTCAGGTAGTCACCCACTTCCCCCTAGGGGCAGTTGTATCTGATACTTCATCTAGCAGCAGTTATTCCCCTGACATTTATGTGTTACCCCATCAGGCTAACCCCGAGAGGGAGGTGCCTTTTGTGAAAGTTATTAAAGTTATGCCTGCACCTGTTGTTGCTGCAACTTCGTAATCTGTGGTGAGTTTCTTTTCTTATCTGAGTTTTTATTTCTCTTTCATCTTGTTGTCTAACTTTTAACTTCTAAGTTGCAGGCGCCCTTACTTGATCAAGCTATTCCTTCATTTCACCTTCCTTTGAATGACCAAATGCTTGTATCTGTGTTCGTTACTTCCATTTTAAATAAAGAAATCGCTGAGCCAGTTGCAGTTGCCCAAGGAGAGGGTGAGAAGGAACATGTGGTTCAGACGGTGGAGAATAGGCAGGAGCAGGTTGCTGAGGTTAGGGAGAATGTGATTACCCCCCAAAGTCATCCCCCATTGGTATCTCCCCTTTGTGATTGAAGGGGAGGACGTGGTCCAGATGGCCACTCGCGACTTTGTAGATGAACGATGACCCGAGGTATTTCCACTCTTCCATCTATCTTCTGAATATAAATATGTTAGCTTTAAAATCAAAATCTCCCATAATCGAGGGTCAGGAGAGACTAGTAATGTAGGACTTTCAAATCAAAATCTCCCATAATCGAGGGTCAGGCGGGCCTAGTCTTATAGACATAAATCTCCCATAACCAAGGATCAAGCGGGCCTAGTCTTATAGGCATAAATCTCCCATAATCGAGGGTCAAGCGGTCCTAGTCTAATAGGCATAAATCTCCCATAACCGAGTGTCAGGATGGCCTAGTCTTATAGGCATAAATATCCCATAATCGAGGGTCAGGAGGGCCTAGCCTTATAGGCATAAATCTCCCATAATCGAAGGTCAGGCGGGCCTAGTCTTATAGCCATAAATCTCTCATAATCGAGGGTCAGGCGGGCCTCGTCTTATAGGCATAAATCTTTAAGTTAGTATAGTGTTTTTATTCATGCTTTCCTTTGTCTTTATTGCTAACTTCAACTATTTGTTGCATTTCAGATGGAGGTCGACCAACTAGCAACTCAAAGGCTCGAAGTGGATTCTGTTATTAAAGAGTCAGTTTAAGTGCCAACAGTAGCTTCAGTTGCTTCTTTGGCCGGGGCCCGTGTACTTGGTGATACTCCTGCGCCACTCTCTCCTCAAGTGCAAGAAAGTGATAGTGCTTTGCATACCCGACGGCCATCTGCCAGTGATATCATTTTCAGTATTCATCTGCCTGAGGCAGCCCTCGAGGTGGTTGTTCGACAAACTTTGGCTAGTTTCCCTTCTGTTCTAACTGAGGGTCCCCGTTTGTTGATTGAGCAATTGTTGGCTCACTTTCTTTCGACCTTTACTATTCGTTGTCTGTAGCCAATTCTTGGGATGATGCTCTGTCGATTTCTTGGGCTCGCGATGGTATTAGAGGAAATTCTCAGCACCCCCCTTATGTCCCTTAGCCCTAACACTGTCAAAGATTTATTGGGTAAGGTTAACGTGTTAACCAATAATGGTTTTTCCATGACATGGCTGGTGGAGTTGCTGCAGAGTTTCAAGAAGAGTGATCTTCCCAGCGTCTATGATCGCCTCCAGAATTCCCATCGCGAGCAGGTGGCTATATCTAAATAACTTGTGGGTCTGTAATTGATAAGCACCCAAAACTGTACAATTTATAACCCGAATAGATGTATTTTAGTTGCTAATTCTCGACAATATGGGTCTTATGTGCTTAAATGTTTGTCATGCAGGCTTAACTACAGTTGCAGTATCAAAAGCGTATTTCAAGGCAATTGTGCATTTTATGGAGCTAATTCCCTCTCTCGTACCATAACCCTAGCCTAAACCTAGCCCAAACTTACCCCAAGCTTGTGTGTGTTTTATTTGTGTCATTTTATTATTTTTTAGATTTTGAGTTTGAATCTTTTCTATTTTTAGGATTTATTTTAGGTTTATTTTAAAAAATTTAGATTTTATTTTCTATTTTTCTATTTTATTTTTTTATTAACATAATTTTATCTTATTTTGATTTTTATTAGCTTTTAGTTTAGTCTTATTTTATTAGGATTAGTTTTAGTAGTTTATTTTTAGTCTATTAGATTTTATATTTTTTAGGACTTTAGTTTTCATTAAATTTTTCATTTTTTTATTTCTTTTGTTTTATTATTTTAGTTTTTAATAGCTTAGGATTTATTTTTAGTTTTAGTTTTAATATTTTTTTTTTAGTTTGTTTTATTTTTTTTTTAGTTAGATTTTATTTTTTAGTTTAGTTTTACTAATTTTAATTGAGCCTTTTTATTATTTTAATTGGTGTCCAATTTAAACACACACACAACCCTTATTACACACTCACTCACTCAAACTTATCCTACACCCCAAACACTCATCTCACCCTCACCTAACCTTCCTACACCCTACTACACCTAATCATCACCACTTCATCTTCAACCTCACCCCAACAACCATTTCTCTCTCTAAATCCCATAACCAAAAACAACCTTTCTATCTCCTGACTCCATTACCAACCCAGGCAGCCGACCTCCGATCGCACCCCGTCCCATTCCCGATCCCGCCGGCGGTGACTGCCTCGTCCAGTAGCCCCGGCGCCGCCTCTCGACTTCGCCAGTCCACCTCAACCATCTGCCGGCGTTCCCTCCTTCGTCGGCGGCAACTAAAGTCCGACCTCCTCCGTCGCACCATCTCACCTCTGACCGCAACCCACATCAAACCCGTGAACCTTCCAACCCACATCAAACCCGGAACCCTTATGCCACCCGGCCCCATCCGAAACCCAACCTCTATCAGACCCGAATCACCACAAACCCAAGTTTAACCCCTCTCAAATCCTATACCCATCCATCTTTCCAAAACCCATTTCCATTTCTCCTTTTTGCTCAACACGATTTCTACCTGTTAACACAAGCCAAAAACAAAACCCATTTTACCTCACATGTTTTAAACCATTAACCCCTTTTCCCATATTTCCAAAAATACCCCCAACCCTTTTTTTCCATAATCTGATATTTATTCCCCCATTTCCCATTTGTCCCCACACCTCACACAATCCATGCACAATTGTGCATTTTTTCCATATTACCCTCACCCATATATCCTCATACCTCACACCTCTCATGTGCACATCCTTATTTTCCCAATTTAACCCCTTAGCCCCAATTGCATATAAAAGAAGACCTCAAGGCCATTTGAAGAGATGAAGAGCTTTTAGATAGGAATTTTAGAGAGAGAATTGTCGAGAAAATTATCCTTTGTATGTAGTTTTATTCTTTTTATTTTTTCTAGATATTTGTGAGAAATTAATAGTTGAGTGATTCAAACGAGTGTTTGTATGTAATTGAATATTGTGGAAAGCTCATTTTGAATGGATGTTGCTCAATTTCAATGGAGGATTTAGAGTCCAATTTTGCAATTCAAGGAGACTTGTTTGAAGATGTGTCCTCTTACCCTTCTATTTTATTTGTTTATGCCTTTGATTATTAATTTGTCAAATTTTATACCATGTTAGGCTAAAACCCCTTTCAAGGGGTGGGGTAAAACCCTTATTTGATGTTATTTTATTTTTATTAGTTTAATTGCTTGAAAAATCCCTTTGAATGTTAATTTTGATCCCTCGCCCTTAAATTTACGCCTCGAGAGAGGGTAAATGATTTTCGAGAGAAAATCGAAATTCTAGTGATAATACCCATTTTAGATTCGAACTAGAGATAGGGGTTTCTTAAGTGGGGTATTATCACTTGAAATTCAACTCTAAAATTATTTTATAAGATTGACATAAATTCTAATTGATCGATCCTAGCAGGTGATTAATTAAAAGGAGTGTGGATCTATTTTTCTAGAGTTGTGGGGTGTTAAAATTAACTTTCTAAAAGATTAATATTATAATTACACTTGCAACGAGAGTTGGTTTGTAGTTTTGATATTAATTTGGGAGAATTCGAAGAATTAAATTAATTAATTAGAATAACTAAAATTTGTGGTGTAATCCCACTCCTTGATTGTTCTCACAATTATTTACCTCACTTATCTCTTATTTTTAGTTTAGACCTTAATTTTCATTTTAGTCAATTTCTAGTTAGTTTTCATCTCACACTTTAGTTTAGTTTAGTTTAGTTTAGTTTAGACCTCACCTCACCCTATTGTTTTAATATGAAAAAACTAAAAAAAAATTAGAAAAGTGAAAAAGCACAAAAAGAAAATAAAAAGTGAATTACAATTGAATTTGTCTCTAGCTTACTCCCTAGAAAGTGGATCGACATCCTTACTTACCACTCTACACTTGAGTTTATTATATTTTGTAGGTATTTGAGGATTTTGACTAACTTGGCTTTCAACAACAACGACATACACGCAAAAAGCATAGTTATCAGGAATCCCAGTTGCTGGTAACTGAGCAAGAAGTGCAAGAGGCTCGCAAGGCGGTTGCTCGTGCAGAGGCACAGTTGGTTAAAAAAGATTAGGAGTTAGAAACCATCTACCAGACCCGAGAAATTCTCCAGAAGAATCTAGCCGACCTTGTTGCAGAGCAGAACCAGCTTGAGAAGAATCTTCCCCCGCATCACCACTGGCTACTTGGTTCAGAAAATCTTTACTTTATCATAGACGACCCTAGCTTCATTTTTCAGCATTTCTTTTGTTGGTCTTGCCCTTTTCTGTGAACTTTTGAATTTTTTCTAACTTGATTGTAACCACAATACTATTGCTTATTTGAAATAAAGAAACATTGGCAGCTTTGGTGTTTTCTATCCTTTATGTTATTTTAATTGAATATTGGCTACGCTTATACATCAATGCTAAGTACATCATGTATAATAAATGGATCAATCAGTGAACTTGTGAAAATAAAATATTGATCTAGCATATGCCCCATGAATTTTGCTTCTAACTATATTAAACGGGCGAGTTCAATTGCTTTAAAGCATACGTCTATGGTTTAAACAAAAAAAACAAGTCATTGAACATGAGTGACAAAACATACATTCAGACGTAATAAATCTTCAGCCACTTGTTGTTCAATTTGAAAGTCACATTATCGTCTAGCTTAGATATCTCGCAGTAGCTCGAATCGTGGGTTGCTCGAGCGATATAAGGCCCTTCCTAGTTTGCTTCGAACTCTTGTAATGACAAGCCTCTTATGTGTCTCGTGCATGCTTTTAGAACCAAGTCTCCTTCCTTGAAATTCCTTGGCTTCACCAATTGATTGTAAGATCTGGATAACTGCTTCCTATATATCTCGAAGTGCCTCGTGGCATTATCCATATGTTCTTCCAAGGCTTCAAGTTGTACATGGCAGCTGTGAGGGAGCATAGCACTTCGTAGGTTGTAACGAGCAGAAGGTACCTCTAGTTCGACTGGCAGCATAGCTTCTGCCCCAAATAGTAAAAAGAATGGTGTGTACCCTGTTGGCTTTCTCTTCGTCATTCGATAGACCCATAAAACTTCAGGGATCTTGTCATCCCACGTGCCAAGGAAGTCCTCTAACATCTTTGCCAAAATATTCACCAACGTCTTGTTGGTAGCTTCTACTTGCCCATTGCACTTCGCGTAGGCCACATTTGACTTGTAATGGATGATGGAATATTTTTGCGTGAGTAAGCGCACTTCGCTGTTCATAAAGGGGGTACCATTATCTGACAAAAACACCTTCGGGATGCCAAAGCGTCAAATAATGTATTCCTTCATAAATCGAGCTACTACCCCGCAGTGGCTTTCTTGAGCGATATGGACTCCGCCCACTTGGTGAAACATTATGTGGCTACTAAAATCCATATCTTTCCTCATGATGAAGGGTTGATGGCTCCCACCAAGTCAAATGCCCAAGTATGGAATGGGAATCGTGTAGATAGAGAGTACGGGTTCACTGAAGGGGCGTGGATCGTATTCCTGGGTAGCTGGCAGGCTTTGCACTTTCTAACAAAATTAGCTGAGTCTTTATTCATCAAAGGCTAGTAATATCCCAAGGTCATTAGTTGATCATAAATTTTGTCTCCCTCGATGTGACCTAACTCGTGAGGTTACTTCAACACCTCTTTGGCCTCTTCACTTCTTATGCACCTTAGGGTCATGTCATGATAGCCTCGTCGGTATAGCCACCCATCTTGCACGAAGTACCTCAGTGCTCACCTCTTTATCTTTGTAGAATCCTCTTTAGCTATTGGCATTACTTCGTCTATCAAGAAGTCCATGTAAGGTTGTCTCCAGTCTTGTGGTTGGTCAATAAAGTTTCACTCTATCGCTTGATAAAAAAGGCAGCACTTCGATCACTCTTTTTGTACTACGGCGGCTTCTTATCTCATCGAGGGATAGTAGTACCCTGCCCACTGTATCCTTCTGTATAGAGGGATCTCAGTAGTCTCGCATCTATTCTCATGTACTTCGATTAATCTTCTCTTAGCCTCTTCAGGGTCCACACACCTGGACAGTCAACCTCCCTTATTTTTGAAATATAAGTTGCCCCAGGTAACAAAGTATTATGATAAGTCAGCCAATATAAGTGGTCATTCCCCTCTCTATAGTTGCTTTCTGATTTCACCTCTCCAGTCATCTTTGTCTTCCGATGGCAGCATCTCAGATACCATCGAGGGGCAGTTCTCTTTGTGATTCGAACCATGGTTGATTCTCTATCAAAGGTAATCTTTTGCGCGATGGTGGAATAGGCATCCGCATGCCTATTCATCACTCTAGGGGTGCCTTTTTATCTTTACCACCTCAAACTGGCCCAGTAATCGCTGAATGATCGTGCGGTAAGGCGCTAAGCTCATGTGCTTTAATGCAAATTCCCTCGTCACTTGCTTCACCACCAAGATTGAGTCCCCTTTGATTGTTAGAACCTGAATGCCCCTCCTCAGCGCTTCGAGTAACCCAAGGACCAGTGCCTCGTATTCAGCTTCGTTATTTGAGCATTCAAACTCCAATTTGAAAGACAGGTGAATCTTTTTATTGCCTCTACACAGAATGACTCCCGTTCTTCCTTTTTTTCTCGACTAAAGAGCGGTCAAACTCCATACTCCATTCATTTAGGCTAGCTGCTAGAAATTAGCCTGGAGGTCATCACTCGGGAGCTCTTCAATAGGCGGCTCAAACATCCCAGATGGGAAAATGGCTAACAGATCTGCATATGCCTAACTTTTGATAGCTCGAGGGACCACACACTTCAGATCATACTCTGAGAGGACTAAGAACCATCTAGTTGCCCCTCCTATTAATACAGTTCTAACAAGCAAAAACTTTATAGGGTCACATCTAGTTACAATGTGAACCGTGAATGATAGTAAGTAGTGTCTAAGCTTTTGTGCTACAAATATGAGGGCTAAACAATACCTCTCAATGCTAGTATATCTGGCCTCAGGGCCGTGTATAATCCAACTTAAGTAATAAACAAGTCTTTCAATTCCTTCACTCTTTTGGGCCAACAAAGCCCCAATAGACCGTTCTATTGACGTAAGATATAAGCGTAAAGGGGTCCCTGCCTTCAGGGGAATCATTGTCTCAGGAGAAGTAAGGAGGGCCTTCAGCTTGTCTATGGCTTCTTGATGCATTATTTCCCATGCAGACTTCACGCCCTTTCTTACTTCGGCCAACCTCGGAATAAATTGCCTCAAATCCTCGCTGATTTTGGTCTTGGCATGTCGAGAATGGCAATGGCCCTTCGTTTGTCGAGGTCCATTTGCACCCTCTGGCGTTTCACCATGAATGACAAAATCTCCCCCCTTGTCACCCCAAACGCACACTTGAGAGGGTTCATCTTTAGTTTGTACTTCCTATAGCGAGTGAACACCCGTCTCAAGTCGTCTAGGTGGGATTCTTCCTTCTTGGACTTAATCACCAAGTCGTCTACATAAAACTCCATTGTCTTGTGGAAAAGGTCATGGAATATCGCCATCATCGTCCTCTGGTACATGGACCCAGTGTTCTTCAACCCAAAGGGCATAACTGTGTACCTAAAATTGCCCAAGGGTGTTCGAAAGGCGATCTTCTCCGCATCAGCTAGATCCATTTTTATCTAATTATATCCCACATACCCGCCATCTCATGGCCTGCTATTTCATCAATCAAATTGTCAATGGAGGGCAGTGGGAATTTTTCCTTCAAGTACGCTCGGTTCAGATCTCTGAAATCTCTGCATATCATGATCTGAATTTTGTCTTTCTTTCCCACGGGTACAATACTAGACAACCATATCAGGTATTGAATCAGGACTATAAACCCCATCATGAGCAGCCTATGTACTTCTTCCTTGATCTTCAAATCCAACTATTCTTTGTATGTTTGAGTGGCCTGTTTCACCGGAATGGCTGAGGGTAGAACATTCAAATTATGGCAACTCACCTCCTAGTCTACTCCAGGCATCTCGGTGTACTTCCATGCGAATACATCTTTGAACTCCATTAAAAATTTGACTAACCCCTCTCAAGGGTCTCCCTCCAAGTCCTTCGATATTAATATGGGGTTCGAATCCCCTCCTTATCTAGCCAAATCGATCTTTTTTAATTCATGTATCTGTGGCCTAGGGCCATCTTTCATACATTCCGGCTCTTCCTTAACTTCTTCTACAAACTCTTGGATCCTAGAGTTATCAATTATAAGTCATTTCTCCTGGTTATCCACTAGGAAGCATTCATACATCGGGTCACCTTCATCACCCAGTCTCTCGACTACCGCGCTCACACCTTCATAATCTATAGATAATTCTATCGTTAGGCAAAACCACCCGCTTGCACTTTCGGGTTACGTCTATTTGGAAAGGTCTCTTTCTATGATTTTCATCCACCTCCTTCATCGTTAGCCTACTAATAATGCTCTATGTCTGAACTTGTTGCTCAATGGGATCAATTTGTGGGGTCATCTGATCATAAAGCTGCCTTGACAGGCTGTGGAGCCTTACTGACCTCGAATCACATTCTTCCTCATAAGCTATAATCATTCGAGCAGGTGCCCACACCTTCTCTGGAGTTGACAGGATCCTTATCCCCCCGGTATATCTTGTCACTATAGTAGCTTTTTCCACCAGATCGGTATAGAAAGCTGCATCCACTATATGGGCTTCTTCTTTTGTAAAGGGTTTCTTGGTAGCCCGTATCACCACCTCCTTACCCTTTATATTTGCCTTAGCACATTAGTGATAGGTGGAGGGTACCAACCCATGGTTGTGCATCCATACCCTACCCACCAATAGCTGGTATGATGGCTTGAAATTCATGATGTGGAATTTAATATGGGAAGTGATGTTCCCCATCGTAATGCCCACATTGGCGTAGCCCACTGACTTGGAGGATTGATTGTCATAACTCGATATTGCTAACGAATGGGGCACTATCCATATCTCTGACAACCCAGTGGCATAGAAGGATCCCACAGGCATTATATTGATGGATGCCCCTCCACCCAATAATACTCGTGAGAAAATGTAGTCATTCATCGATGCAGTAACATACAAAGGTCTATTGTGTGGATACTTGAACATCCTATCCACCTCTGAGAATGTGACTTCTGAGAGATATCTACTAACCAATTTAGCCATATGCCCCTTCCATTTCAAGTGTGGGGCCATGTATTTCTTTGCAATCTCTATAATAGCCCTCGTAGCTTCCAATCGAGAATCTTCGAGAAGGACAACCTGGTCGAAGAACCAGCAAAACTTTGGCCAGCGAGCCACGGCTGCACACTTAATCCACGGATCTGTCTAATCATCCTCGAGGTTATAAACTTTTTCCACATCTATATATGTAGCCTCATCATATGCTATTACTGCATTGACCTCTCCCAGAGAACAGGCTCCCATCTTCCTGCCGAGCATCTCAACAGCATCATGTGCCTCTTCTTCTTGGTCCTCTCTGTCTTCAGTCTCATCATCTAAATGAAGGTAAGCCAACTCGAAAGTGCACTCTTCGAGAGAATCTTCAAAGCCACTATCTGGAGTGCCTTCGGAGTCATTCCCTCTGTGCCACTATTCCATCATTGATCGTTTGGCCTCCTCATCGAAGGCATTAGTCATATGGGCCCCGTGGGACGGTAAAGGGTTGTTGTTTATATTGGTCTGCAGCAACTCAATGTCTTCATTCTTCACATGGCGGTCAATCAACCTTCTTAATGAAAAACACACTTTAGTAGAATGGTTTACCCTGTTATGGAGTGCGTAATAATGAGGTTTCTCACTGTCTTCTCGGGTGAGCGACACGGTGTGGACACTAATCGACCTGCAAACTTTATCCCGGACCATTAGATTGTACAGGTTCAAATCTTTCTCCATCGTGCAAGGTAGCTCATAAGGATCCTCCTCATCTTCAAACCTTCTCTTATTATTTCTACCCTTCTACCTCCTCGGCGGCCTCCATTACCTCCTTCTCTACCCCATCATTTGTGTAGTTCATCCTCGAGGGTATTCCCCTCCTCGAGGTAACTATTGGCCTCATCGACAAGCTAGGAAAAGTGGGAGGTGGTACTATAGGTTTTACCACTAATGAGATATTCCTTGTTGCCTTCAAAAAGGCTGCAAACGTACCTTCTCTTGTCTCGTTAATCAGGTGACATATGTATTCAGGCATCAAGCCTTCTATAGATACTTGTAAAAGCTTGTTCTCTCGCATCTCCTCTCTCATGTCATGGGAGAGCTTGTGGAACCTTCAGATATAGGCCACAACATCCTCTCATAGATTAGGCTTCTCACGCACGAGCTGGGTGAGTGTGAACTCATCCTCATCTAAGAAAAACTTTTTCACAAACAAAACATGTAATTCCTCCCAAGAACTTACATTACCTAGAGGTAGGTGGGAATACCACGTGTATGCTTTCTCTGTCAAGGATTTTAAGAACTCCCTTAGCCTTAACTTTTTATCATTACAATGGGCCCCCAGATTCTCGATGAACCTATTCACATGCTCCTTGGGATTCGCACCTTTCCTCATATATATTTTAAGGATTGGGGGAATATAACCCACTGGGTAGGATTCGTTATTATACTCCTCTGGGAAAGGATTACGAAAGTCATCGTATACAGAGGAGCTATCCCCTTTAGACACAACTATGAACTTTAGCAGCTCTTTCTTCATATCTTTTAAGCTGGCTCGTGAGGAGCTAGCTGAAGACGGCGTTGTTGTCACTGGGGTCATTGAGGATGGCGCGCCTACTCCTTGACTTATCATGACAGCTGGAGTTACTCCCCCATTTTTTGACGCCGGTCCCATTGTCACAAGTGGGACCATGGTAGGACACGTACCACCTGAGGGTGGTGGAACCATAGGGAAGGTGTTAATGGAAGCAGGCATCGCCACCCCTCCATTAACGGTTGGAGCTGATATATTGGCTGAAGGTGTCATAAAGGAACTACTCCCGTGGGGGCTCCCAATATTTCTTGGGCTGCCAGAGTCTTAATGAACTCTGCAAATAGTCTCATCAACCCATGCATTTGTGTCTGGCCAATTCCCCCTTGCGCGGCCATCGTCTCTGTGATGCCAACGCCAGGTGCGCTAAGCTCTATCCTTATCGTTCTCCTTGCTTCAGGCAACGCAACGTTATTTGCCTTTTCTTCACACTGTACGATGTCAAAATCAATGCTTCTAATGGTGTTATCCTCTGCTATCTTTTTAAAAGATAATACCTCCCCAGCGAAGTCGCCAAATGTAAGATGTGGGTTCTTTAAATACCATTAGTATAAAGTGAGCCATAACCCCTTATCAAGATTGAGAGTAACACCGTTAGATATGAAGTATAGGTCATAGCCATAGGTGAATCAGATACAGAAAGATTCAATATTCAAAGTTACATTAAAGAACATACTGACATGAGCGGCATATGGCAAACACAATAAATGAATGGGACCAGCAGGTAGCGTGGTCGAAGGGAGAAAGAACAAGCACTCTAGGCACAATAAAGACAAGGCAGGAACTTCAAGCTCAGTTAATGCCCAATGATAGGTGCATTGAATGTGTATGGGAGTTAATGATCTCGCAAGGGTTCTCAGGTATAAGGAAATTTGGGAAGATCCTCTCTCTCCTTATTTATTTATTTTATCTTATTTATATGGGGGAGAGGTTGCTCGAGTCAGCATGCCCTTGATCCCTCTGATGTTGTGCATTAAATGCATGAGATGCTGCATTTAATGCATGGGATCTAGTATTTTTAGCAGAAAAACATTCTATTGGTTGGAATTATTGAGGGCATTAATAAAGGATAAGACTTGAGGCTTACTCTATGATGGCTATATGGTCAAAATTGGTGAACTAGACCTGACATCCTAAGGATAAAGGCACTTGAGTGATGTATTCTTGAGTCCCTAAATGTCAGACACGGTGACATCAGGAAGTGGTTCAAACAGTGGCTATTATTTAGTATCTAGTCACATCAGTCAGACTAGCTGGAACCTAAGGTACCTTGAGGAGGTGACCTCGAGGGGGAAAGTATTGAGGGATATCGAATGACTCGAGGAGGTTCACTCGAGTAGGTAAGCAATGAGAAGTCTTGAGTGACAATTGTCCTGGGTGAAGTTTTGTCCAAGTGTGCCAAGAGGGTTGGTAATAATTCTTAACATTGCCTTGTTCTCAATCCTCCAAACCATGTCCCTGCGAAGTTCTCAAGAGGAGGTTGCTTGATAGAGCATGAAAACCCTCCCATGCCCTGCCAGGCATGGTCCCTCATGGGTACCAAACAACCTCACTCGACATATACATTCATAAGATAAAGTACATAATACAACACTTTATTTCTTATTACAATCATTTATCATCCACGTGAACTTTATTCTTCGAACTGGGTCCTTTGAGCTAGGTTTGTGGAGACTCTTCGAGGTAGAGCGTTGCGAGCTACTTATTTGTGAAGAGTCTTCGAAGCGATTTTATTTGACGTGCTTCTTTATGAACAATCATTTCACTTGGCTAAGTTGATCATCCATGTGGGGGGGGGACACCCTCCCACACCGTCGAAGTCATGAGAAAGACTGTCTCGCTTTCTCTTATCGATAATGGATCAACTCTGAATGTCTGCCCGTTGAGGACTCTCAATTCTTTGGGACTAAAAGTTAGCGTCCTCGCCCCAACCTCTATCGTAGTACGGGCCGATGATAATACCCGTCGCGAAGTAATAGGATCTATAAAGCTTGAAATAGGGGATAGCCCTATAAATTCGATTGTTGAATTCCAAGTTATTGATATCCCAGCTTATTTCAATCTACTGCTCGGACAACCGTGGATCTATAGCGTCAAGGGGGTCTCTTCTTCCCTTCATCAGAAATTGAAATTATTCGCCAATAGGAAAGTCATCACCATCTTGGGCGATGAGGACAATGCTGAGAATACAAGCACCAATAATCTAGTATTAGAGATATAGCACGGGACAAATGATATGCTTCTGTGAGGTTTTCGGGTTGAACTAATTATGCACCCAGCAGAGGAAGATTTTAAATATAGGATTTGCCCATAGTACAACCCCCATGGAAACATCAATGTAATCCAAATATTCAAGAACATGCACTTCGTGCCCGAACTGGCACTACACCAAATCTGCCCATTTGTCAAGGTCATTGACCTTGGCAAATTCACCTTGTCAAGGTCAATGACCGTGACATTTCGAGGCGAGACAACTTTTTTTGTCACGGTCATTGACCTTGACAAAAAACTCGCGTTTTGTGTCACGGTCGCGTCAAGGTCAATGATCGTGACACGTTTGTCACGGTTTATAACCGTGACAAATCCGTGACCTCAATTGTCACGGTCATTGACCGTGACCCCAATTGTCACGGTCATTGACCGTGACACGTCCGTGACAACTTTTGTTGCGGACTTGTCACGGTCAATGACCGTGACAATTCTGGGCAGAATTTAAAAAAATTCTGCTGGGCAGTATGGCCACCGCCACTGCCCAGCAGTATATTTGTACCTGTTATAGCAACATTGTACCTGTTCCAAACATCATATATCCAACACAAACTAAAGATAACGCAAATATATATTCATGACGATATAATCCAAATATTCAAAGTAAAAACAATATACATGATGATATAATCCAAATTTAATTAAAATGGACAAACTTAAAAATAATGTTACTACATGTTTTGGATAAAACTGAGGAGTTGAGTAGGCCACACGACATACGAATTGACGCACCCACTAATATACGTCGTGCCTCATTGTTCGCGCAACCACAATAGGGAGTTCTCCTTCCCGGGTATGACATGCGTGATGAGCACCCTGGACTCCATCTCTTGAAGCACACGTCCATAGACTATTCCACCCTCGATGATATTCGGGTCCCTCAACCCCCGCCCTATCCGCTGGCCATCAAATACGTCCAATATGAACACGCTCGGCCAACCAATTGTCGACAATGGTCTGTTGGAGGGCGTCAAATAGGGAAGTGGATCGTCGAAGTACGAATGTGTCGGTGATGAAGCAGCGAGGTCCACATCCTCGTCATCCTGCGCCTCGTCCTCCCGCACCTCCTCCTCCACCGCCTTCTCCTTCCCTTTTCCTTTCCCTTTACGGTCTCCACCCAACGTACGCTTCATGAATGCGTACATATCTTGGACCATCGCCTCCAAACGGGACAGCTTCGCATCGTGTGAATCCACCATTCGAGCCAACTCGGTGTCGTTCGTCTCCAATCCGATGATCCTCGATTTGGCCACCCGCGAGCTCACTCCCCTTGTCCTCCCTTTGCGATCAGAGCCAAGCACTTGGCTGAGTGCGTCTGTGGACAAAGATGCCTTGTTGGCATCAGACTGCGACTCATGCACTTCCTTAAGCTTTGCCTGAAACGACAAAAAGCACATGATTAGTAAAATAAGTAAACTAAAAAATTATAACGTAATTAACAATAATTAAACTGTCGGATTACTTACAATCGTGGCCGCGACGCTCGGGGACACCTCCTTGTCCTTCCCCTTCTTCGTCCGAAGAGCCACATAAGTATCGAGCCTATGTGGCTTACCCCCTGGCCCACTCCCTACCCCCTGAAATAAAATAGAGTAAAGTAAAATTAGTAAAATTAGTAAAATTAATATCCAATAATATATTTCTGTAGTTATAGATAAATTAAATCTTACCTGCATCCTATGCTCCACCTCAGCGTAAGAGGTCCGGCCGGAGTAGTGCACGTCCGTCTTTTTAGCCCGATTTTCCCTCCCCGATTGGCGAGATGCCAATTGTCGATCTTCGATCTCATTGTCAATGAACTTTTGCCATTGTGCCAATGAGATCGTCTCCTTGGGCGGGACGGATCCGCGCCATTGTAAAATGGACTCTCGTGTTTTTCCAAAGTACCGTGACCGCATATTTTTCTTCCACGTCTTGTGTTTCTCCCTCAACTGCTCCAAGACGGAATCGCGTAGCTTTGGATCCAAGTTGAATTGTTCCTGTCCAACAAATACAATGTTAGTTGCGAATAAATATAAATATAAATTGAAATTGAAATATTCATATAAATATTACCTGTAGTGCCGCCCAAACAGCTAACTTGAGCTCATACGGCACCTCCTTCCAACTCATAAACCCCGGGCCGATGACCGTCTTTAGCAGCTCGAGGGATCTCGCTAAAAGCTCCGACTTGTTTTCGACGGTAATCCCAAATTTTCCATATTTGGGGAGCCTAGTGGCGGAGGAGCCCTCGTCGCCTCCGCTACCACCGAACCCAGACGACATCATCATAAACAACATCATCATCTTCGCCTTAACATTTGAAGGAGACATTTTTGCTGTAAAAAAAATGTTTTTAGTACAGATAAAAAAAAATGTTAATAGTACACATTTCGTTTTACCTAATTGAATTAATTGAATTAATAGTACAGATAAAAAAATGTTCCATCTATATTATAACGTATGTGTAAGTTCCGTCAATACCATTTCGTTTCAATTTTGTAATATTATGTTTTTTCCAAATATTTAAAGAGTTATTAAATGGGTGCCCCACCCCCACCCCCACCCACCGCCGCACACACACGCACACCTACGCACCTACGCACACACACACACACACACACCACCCTCACCCCTACCCACCCCTACCCACCCCACCCCTACATATATGTTAGTTGATGCCATTATATTTTTACCCTAATTAGATTCTAAGGTTATCTCAATTTATATTTTAAGTTCGTATCCATTTGTGATGTTCAAGTAGTTTGAAATGTTGGAATTATATACTATTACTTTGACCGTTAGTTTGTGCACCAACTAAATTGAACATCAAACACACACACCCCACCCCACCCCACTCCCTGCCCCCTCCACCACCCCCTCCCCCACCACACACCACACACACACACACACACACACACACACATACACACCACCCCACCCCCTACAAGTCTAAGGATGTTCTTGATTAAACATGGGAAATCTCATATCGTTTGCAAAAAGTTCATAGATTCTTAATCCCTAGGGTTATGGATATTAAATTTCTTTCACAATTATTTCTTCGATTGCGATGGGTGAAGTTCAATTATATGTTAGAACAATAGATCCTCGCAAGTTGGTCAATCATTGTGTGAATAGGTATGAGATCATAATTTGGAGGAATTCACGTCCAAGAAATAATTTGGATTGTGATACCCCTTGATAGACTTATATGTTTTGTTTACCCGACCGATGAACTATTTTATAATCCTATAGAATTAAGTTTTAGAATCAAGGAATTGATCAGATATTCATTAAAATCGGTTAGTAGAAAATTTATTTAACCAAGAGGGTATCGAAAACATAACGTGGGGAATCATAATATACCGTAATCAACTTTAATAATAAGAACACATTCTTTCGAGTGATTTATAAATAATTAAATTTGAGTGCAATCATGATTATTTAGTGGAATGAATCGTGATTATAAATGTATAAAAGCATTACATCTCTTGGAATTCCAACCCTTGACCTCCGGATCACTATAACTATGTTTTATCCTTTTCATCAAGGGCAAGGTAGAACGGATTTTGGGATATTCTTATTTGTAAGAGTACCTAGCATTTTATAACCTCTGAAATCAATACAACAACAGTGGATGTAGGCTTTCTTACATAGCCGAAGCACTTAAAAAAATCACTTTATCTTGTATTTACCATTACAATTATATATTTTATCTGTGATTATAAAATTAGATCAAGTCTAGTTTTTTTACATCAATACATATTTAATTGTAAGTTTGTTTAATAAAAGTTATTATTCATTCTTTCATTTTTTTATTTTCTCTTTAATTATACTAGCTTAATTTATTTAGTAGGACCATGTGAAGTTTATTGTTTTTGATTAATATTGTGTGTAGTTTAAATTCGTTTTTATTTTTCAATATTTCCTAAGAGCTTTAGAAATTCGACATTCATTTAAAATGGCATGAGGGTGTTTTAAACCTTCGACTGTGTTTGAAAACTTATTTTTCTTATTTTGAGCGTGAGTACTTTTCGATGGGTTATACTTTTATTGAATTAATTGATAGTCCATACTTAAAGAGTGTACTTTGAAATTTCAAAATGAACTTTCTAAGGTATTAGAAATTTTAGGTGTCTAAATTTAGAGACGTTAAATGTTATTGTGAACTTAATCGTATTATTTTTCGAATTAAACATGAGGGTCATTTTATTTGAGTTATTAAATCAGGAACGACAAATTTAAATTATTGTACACTATTAGTAAAATGTGGATAATGAATCGAACGTCAGTTTTTTACTCGCACACTTGATTATGTCTTTCGTATTTGCATTTTTATTTGTTTTAGCTTAGGAATATTTCATCTCTTCTTTAAACTCATTTCGTTTAGTTGGACAATCACAACTATTTTGAATGAAAAATTAATAAATTTTCATGGGTTAGACTCGTATTTACACTCACTATTCTATAATAGTCCGTGGATGTGCAATATTTTATAAATTGACAAACAATAACAAAAGTGGACTCTACAGTATTTGATTATTGTAAAAAAATCGTTGACACCACCACACACACACACACACACCACACACACACACACACACCAAAAGTGGACTCCACCACCCCCTCCCCCACCACACACCACCACACACACACACACACCCCACCCCACCCCACCCCCTGCCCCCCTCCACCACCCCCTCCACCACCACACACCACCACACACACACCCCACCCCACCCCCTGCCCCCCTCCACCACCCCCTCCCCCAAAACACACCACCACACACACACACACACACCGCACCCCACCCCACCCCCTGCCCCCTCCACCACCCCCTCCCCCCTCCACCACCCTCTCCCCCAAAACACACCACACACACACACACACACACCCCGCACCCCACCCCACCCCCTACCCCCCTCCACCACCCCCTCCCCCACCCTGCCCCACCTCGCCCCACCCCGCCCCATCCCCCACACACGCACACACATACACACATATATATATACACATACACACATAAATATACACACAAATATATATATAAATGGAAGAGAGAGAGAGAGAGAGAAATTGGACCTGAAAGTAGAGAGAGAGAGAGAGAGAGAGAGAGAGAGAGAGAGAGCAGCGTCGAGAGAGAGAGAGAGAGAGAGAGAGAGAGAGGGAGGGAGGGAACGGTGGGAGGGAAAAAAGAAGGGGGAAAGGGTTTTTGCTGGAAAAGTTGTCACGGTCGTGTCAAGGTCATTGACCGTGACAAGAATTGTCACGGTCAATGACCGTGACAAGACCGTGACAATTAAATTTATCGCGAACTTGTCACGGTCATGTCAAGGTCAATGACCGTGACATAAAACGCGTGTTTTTTTGTCACGGTCAATGACCTTGACAAGGCTGGCAGGCTGAAAGGTGATAATTTTCCCATTTTGGTGTAGTGTGGGGCTGGGACGATGACAACAGGTGATACTTGAACCCATTATGTTGAAGAAATCTTTTTCTCCTTGTGGCATAGGCTATCAAGCATCAGCAAAAGAACTCAGAATGATCTGACTAAAGAGAAGGATAGAAAGTGCCAACACTGTCTCAAGAGATTCCTTAAATGGAAGATTCATCAGAGAAGTTGAAGATTTCCCCTTCTGCGACTTTCCTGAACCGTGGTATGATCATGTGGATAAGAAGATGAAACCTGAAATGGAGATCTTTTTCCAATACAGCTACTCATTGGTCGGACGTTCCCAGCATCAAGTGCAACCACTCATGGAGAAAACCATAGCTGATATCGGATATTCTGAGGGGAGTGACTCCGAGGATTCTTTCAATTTATAGACACTGGGTTTAACACTCTGTATGATCCATTCAAGGGATACATCGTCGGATCCATCCCGCTTGATCAAAGTTACTGATGCACCTCTCCTTAACTGGCATGATGCACCTGTGCCACCTACTGACATTCAGCCTAACCCTAATGTTTATCCCCTTTCTTCTTTCATGGTTGTTCCTTCTTAATCTAATGTAATCGAAACCTCCTTCGATGAGGTTATCAATGTTGTTTTTCCTATCAATAAAATAAATGAAGATTTTGAGTATCTTGTTGTGCCTTACATTAATTGTCTTGATTCTAATCAAACTCTTGATGATGATAATTTTGCAAATGAACAATTCTTAAGTTATATAAATAAGGTTTATAATAAATAACATACCGAGTTTAAGTCAATGAAGATAAAACTGTTGTTATTAATCTCGGTTCTAGTAGCCAACTGCGCGAGATTAGGATAGGGGTTACCTTTGACGAGCATGTGCGTGCGTAACTCGAGGAATTACTAAAGGAATTTTTGGATGTCTTTGCATGGTCCTACAATGACATGCCCAGCATTGACCCTGAGATATCTCAACATGATATTCCTACTCTCCTCGAATGCAAATCGGTCAAATATAAAGTGCAAAAAACTTCGCACCGAATGGTCGCTCAAAGTTAAAGAAGAAATGGTCAAACAGTTGAACGTGGATTTCATTCATGTGATTGAATATCCCACATGGATAGACAATATCGTACCCATGCCAAAATCAGGAGGGAAGGTTCACATGTGTGTTAACTACCGAGACTTGAACAAGGCCTCTTCAGAGGATTATTACCCGCTACCCAATATCAATGTGATTATTGATAACACGACCAGTCATGCTCTCAAACCATTCGTCGACAGGTTTACTAAATATAATCAGATTAAGATGCACCCAAGTCATCAAGAGAAAATCGCATTCATCACCCCTTGGGGAACCTTTTTCTACACTATCATGCTATTTGGTCTCAAAAATACAAGGGCTGCCATAACCATTGTGCATGATCTGATACATAAGGAAGTCGAGTTCTATGTGTATGATATGTTTATCAAGTCTAAGACTAGGGAAGGTCATATTCCCGTTATCCGAAAGTTCTTCGAACGACTGCGATAATATCAGATACGACTTAACCCACACAAATGTGTCTTCGGTGTTATCAGAGGAAAACTCTTAGGATTCATGGTTAGTGAGAAATGGATAGAAGTTGATCCTGCCAAGCTGAAAGACATACTTGAAATTCCACCACCCCGAACGGAGAAGGAAATCCAGAGATTCCTTAAAAAATTATAGTATATCAGTCGGTTCATCATCCAATTGACTTTCATTTGTGAACCCATCTTCAAACTCCTCTGAAAGGATTCGACCAAGGTTTGGAACGAAACTTTCCCAGAAACTTTTGATTGAATAAAGCAATACTTAACCTGACCTTCGGTACTTATGCCACCGCAGCTTGGTCTTCCCCTAATCCTATACCTAACCATGACAGATACCACGACTAGGGATTTTCTAGCCCAATAACCTGAAGAAACCCGTAAAGAGAGAGCCATCTACTATGCCAATCATAAGTTGGTCGGGTACCAATTTAACGACACAGCCTTGGAGAAAGCATGTGTCGCCCTTGTCGGGGTCACCCAAAATTTACGGCACTACATGCTCACCTTTCCCATCAAACTTGTATCCCGAATGGATCCTATCAAGTACTTGCTCGAAAAGCCTGCTTTGTCTATCTAAATGTCCCGTTGGTTGATGTATTTAGCTGAGTTTGATGATGTATATGTCACACAGAAAGCCATGAAAGGAAGAATCATCTCCGATTACCTTGCTGACTACCCTATAGAAGAAGCTGATGTCTGGATTTTTGAATTCCCAGATGAAAATATCCTTTATATATTTTAAGAAGACCTTCGATGGAAAATGTTCTTTGATGGCGCTGCCAACAACAAAGGTTATGGCATTGGGATCTTTCTAATTTCCCTTGATGACTATCACACTCCCATTACCATCAAGCTAGATATTCCTTACACCAACAACATGACTGAATATGAGGTATGAACGCTAGGCCTCAAAATTTCCCTCAAAAAAGGAATTCGATACCTCGATGTCTATGGGGATTCAGCCCTTATTATTGGTCAAGTGTTCAGAAGATGGAAAGTCAAGGACGAGAAACTCTTACCCTGCCATTCCCATTTAGAAGAGATAGCTTCCTAATTCTAAGAAATCACCTTCCCCTATCTTCCCCGAGTAAAGAATAACCTAGCCGATGCCCTTGCTACCTTAGCCTCTATGATTGACATGCACGAAGGAATAACTATGGCCCATTTCCTTATCCAAAAGCAAAATACACCAACCCGCTGCTACCACATTGAGCTTATCACAGAAAAAGTCCCCGAGATAGCCAACTACTAGTACTATGATATTTGGTGCCTCCTCAAGCATGGTAGGTATCCCTAAGGTTCTGATAAGAAAGATCGAGCAACCCTCTACAGACTGGCTGCCCAGTATATGGTCTGTGATAAAGCACTGTTCAAGAGAAACTTCAATGGAACCTATTTTCACTTCATCGCAGGGGCAGATATTAAAGAAATAATGCAGAAAATCCACAGCGGAGAATGCGAACCCCGTATGAATATCCATATGCTCGCCAAGAAGATCATCTGACTGGGTTACTACTGGACTACCATGGTTTAGGATTGCACAGCCTACATTCGAAGATGCCTCAAATATTAGTAGTTTTCCAACCTACAACACTTGACTCCGTAGGAATTGTATAGCATGACTTCTCCTGGTCTTTCTCCACATGGGGCATTGACATCATAAGGAAGGTTACACCCAAAGCATACAATGGACATGAATTTATCCTGGTTTCCATTGACTACTTCACTAAATGGGTCAAAGTTGAGTCATATACAGTTCTGAATGCCAAGAAGGTGGCCAAGTTCATCCGAAAAAACATTATCTCCTGATATGTGGTCCTGCACAAGTTAGTATCAGAAAATGGGTTACACTTCGAGGCAGAAGTTACAAAGGTGGTCGATGAGTATGGGATTCAGAGACACAAATCTTCTCCCTACCAAGCTCAAACCAATGGAACAATTGAAGCAGCCAATAAGAATCTCAAAGCCATCATCATCAAGATGATTGAGAGTTGTTGAAATTGGGCCGACCGGATCCCTTACGCCCTCTGGGGATACCGAAACTAAGTTTGAACCTCTACTGGGGATACCCTTTACTCTCTAGTCTACGGCATGGAAGCAGTCCTACTCGTGGAGATGGAAATCCCTTCGTTGTGCGTCACGCTTGAAAGTAAAGTTAGCGAGGAAGACTGGCACCAAAGCCATCTTGACGAGTTGTCACATATGGATGAAAAGAGGCTGAAAGCTCCATATCACATACAAGGGTACCATAGTTGTATAGTGTGATCATTCAATAAGAGAGTCAAGGACCGCGATGTACGAGAAGGGGACTTAGCCCTCAAAGAGATAGTAGAGCCCATTTAGGACCCCTAGAGGGAAATTCAAGCCCAATTGGAGTGGCCCTTACGTTGTGAAGAAGATCCTGTCAGGCGGCACCGCTATACTCACCGATCTTGATGAAAAAGAAATGGAGCATCCAGTCAACCTGGACCGTCTCAACAAATTCTGCCCCTAGTTCAAAATCTCAGTGCGCTACGATTCTTCTCATCTCCCTTCTATTCTAAAAAAAATTCATTTCCCTCTACTCAGAACTGCGTGGGGCCTGATCCTCTAAAAATCCTTTTTCTTTCAAAAATGATTTTCAAAAATTTTTCAAAACACTCAGAGATACATAGGAAGCTCATCTAAGCGCGACTCCCTTCTTTTCACAAAATGTTATTCTCTTCTTATCCTCGAGAATGATAGTTCATTTTAACGTATACATGAACAAAAGGATTATGTATGCCTTAGTGATTGGTATGGATGATTCAAATGCGAAACTCATCAAGAGGCACAACTAGATGATTAAAAAAAAATTATTCCATTATTTGTAATTTCAGTACAATTACACCAGCATAAGGAGTCAAACGACTTGCCTTGTCAGCCTACTCCTACCTTCCTAAAAACAAATAGAAACAAGTTCCACTATACCTAAAATAACCCTCAAAATTATTCTTAAACAAACATTACAAAAGCTTCACACATCCTACCCGCAGCTTCCAGAAGAACCAGCCCCATCATCACCCACATCCTGGGGTCCCAAACTTCCCCTGCCTTAATGGAATGTCATAGACGTTCCATAGAGCGATAAGCCTGAACTAGCTTGGGGAAAACCACAACACCTCCCTCCATGGTGTCAGATATAGAGAACCACCTTTGCCCAGTCTCCACATCTAAAATCTTGGCAACTACCTTTCTCCACAACCACTGATAAGCACCCAAAAGTGTTTAAATAATACCCTGAATAGATCATTTTTAATTGTTAATTCTCGACAAAATTGGATCTTTTAAATGTTAATATGCAAGCTTGATCGTCGTTTGTGGAGTTTAAACGCTTATTTCAGGGTAAATGTGCGATTTATGGATCTAATTCCCGAGTCTCGTACCAAATCCAAGCCTAACCAAATCGTCACCCGAACCCCGTGTGTGTGTTGTATTTGTACTTTTATTTTTTGTTTTAGATTTTTATTTGATTCATTTTTATTTTTAGATTTATTTAGAATTTTCTATGATTTATTTTCTATCTTTATATTTGTTTATTTCGATTTTGATTTTTATTAGTTTTTAATTTTTATCTTTATTTTATTTTATTTTTATTAGGATTAGTTTTTAGGAATTTATTTTCTAGTTTTATTAGATTTATCTTTCTTTAGTTTTATTATATTAGGGTTATATTTTTAGTTTTAATACATTTTTATTTTTATTTTGTGTCTTTTATATTTTTTTATTTAGGATTTTAGTTTTTTTTTAGTTTTATTAGATTTCTAATGTTTATTTTTGTTTCTTTTTATTTTTAGGATTAGTCTTTAGTAGTTTACTAGATTTTTATTTTTAGTTTAGTTTAGTTTTTATCTTTGTTTTACTTGTTTTTATTAGGTTTATTTTTATTATTTATTATTTTTTTATTTTTATTTTTCTAGTTGGGTACAAATTAATACACACACACATTATCCCATATACCCCCATACACCCAAACAACACACTCACCCACACCCGTAAACTCCTACACTCACCTACACCCAAACAAAATAAACACACACACCATTTACCATACACTATACACACACACAATCTTACCCTCATCATCTTTCCCACACCAACACCCATCCTCTCTCTCTCTCTCTCTTCTAAACCCTCCATAGCCAAATCCAAACACACACACACACAAAATCCCAACCATCCAAATACTTCACAAGCCGATTTCAAATTCCAACAGCAAATCGGACTTGCCTCACCAAACCCATACCCGACGCTGCCCAAATCGTCAAATCCGCCCAGCCCCACACCTCTCAACCCGTCGGCGAGATCCATGACAACCTGAAACCACTGCCTAACCCCCTGTCACGACCCAATACCTTGTGACACAACCCCATAGCCCCACACAACCCGGGCAGCAACCCGCTACCGCTGCGACCCAGGTTCGCACTTCCGGCCAACTCCACCATAAACATAACCCGAGATGAGCTCTCTCGACCCAAAGCCAACCAGTACCCACCCCATTCTCCAATCCATACCCATTACCAACAACAAAAACCCAAACCAAGGCCCATTTCTTTTTTCTCCAAGCCATGATTTTATCTGCCAAAATCCAAAGCCAAATAAACCAAATAACAAAATCCTTTTACCCCACATGTGTTAAATGTCACTTATTTCCCCTTTACCCAAAATACCCCCAATTAACTTCTTGTCCCTATTCCAAAAATACCCACAATCACCATGAAACAAATCTGATTTCTTCTCCCAATTATCCTCACACCCCTCATGCACACTAGTGTGTATTTCCCAAAATTACCCTTACCTCCATGCCTACTATTTAAAGAAGGAGATGACCCAAAGAAAAAAAAGGAGAGTTAGGCTAGAGAGAGAATTAGATAGAGAAACACAATTTTTTTTAGTAGTTTGGTTTTTTATTTGTTTTTTTTTTTAGATTAGGAAAAAAATTCAATAAATTGAGTGTTTATAATTAATTGAGATGATGGAAGAATTGAAGAATTAATGCAATTTAAGGCAATTTTGGTTTGATTACTCCTCTCTAATTTTCATTTTATGCTCTTATTTGATTCTAATTTTTATTGGATGATGATTATGGAGGGCTAATCATCCAATTCAATGGATGAATTAAAACCCTCATGAATCCAATTTGATTTAATTGTCAATTCTAATTTTGTTAGTTTCCTTTGATTAGTATATTTAATTCCTACTTATTTTCACATTGAGAAATGAAAAATCATCCTTGAGAAAGGATTGAAAATTGTATTATCATTTGATCATTTGATTCAAACTAGAGATAGGCTTATCACTTGATTTAAATGTTAGTATAATTTTCATCTACTCTTGTCTTTATTTTGTCTAATTAAAATTAGTTTGATGAATCGATCCTAGCAGGTGATTCATTTAATTGATTCTAATTCATTTGGAGTAGTGCTTGTGAGAATTAAACTTACTTTTCTAAAATAATATTCGATTACTTCATTAGTATAATGAGAATTAGCTTTTGAATTAAATGAATATTTTAGAAATTGATGAAATTAAAATAGTGCATGCTAGATTAATTTGTGTGAATTGAGGGTGGATTTTCCATCCCTTGAATATTTTCTCTCATTTAGTTACATCTCACTCATTTTCATCACTCACTAGTTTATGTTGTTCACACTTTTATTTTAGTTAGATTAACTTTTTTATATTTAGTTACTAGTTAACTCACCTTAAATATCAAAATTGTTTTAATATTGAAAAAGCTAAAAGAAAATTAGAAAAAGTGAAAAATCCAAAAAGAAAAATAATAAACAAATGAATTGCATGCTTCTCTTGTATGTTTCATCCTTAGATTTGGATTGATTTCCTTACTTACCGCTACACTCTAGTTTTATTATATTTTTGTAGGTATGAAAGGTTTTTATTAGAGGAGCTTTCAAGCAACGACAGAAATACACGCAAAAGTTATCTCTATCAACCATTTCTTGTAGTCCCCTGAGATATTCCAGACTCTTCCAACAAACTGGGATGGACGGTTCGACGATCAGCGATTCTCCCATAAAGAGCCAAGCTGCATGCGCATATGCTCTGTCAGATCCTCCATAGGAAAGAAGTCCAGTGTCCGTGGTGGCACAATTTGTTCCCAACCAAACTGGCACAGAATCTTCCAGGGAAAGTAGAAAGAGGTTTGTCGAAGGCCTACCAACCAAACATATTGGTACTCTCCGAGTTCCATAATCGGCAACAGCTCCCCAACCAAGGCACTGACCATCGCAAGTCTCAAGCCCCGTGCTCCACAAACCAGTTTTCCCAGCTCTCAATTATCAGGCCTACACTGATGAAATAGTGTGAAAAGAAGATTGGCACCGTCGGCAAAGGATACTCAGGTGGGACCGCCATACGGAACCTCTCTTACAGTCACATGAACAGCATTATCGGATTACCCATCAAAAAGTAGGAACGACCTTCCCGTCAGGCATCCAAACCATTCAAAGTCTCTGCCAGTATCATCGCCGCAGGATTACGATGGTACGACATTTAAGAAACAATAGCTGCAAGCTAAGGGTTCACCTTCCCCAGTCACCCACAGCAGTTTTAAAACTAGGCCCAAAATGATGGATTCAACATAACCGACATCCCCGACATCCTGCAAATGTACAAAGTGCAGCACTGTGGGAAGAGAAATCATTCCTCCTGTAACCAACGACCTGGATGTCGAAGGTGAAATGTGGAGAAGTCCCACCAACAGCTCCCTAGGGGATGGGGAAAACTCAGGCATAGCCACTGAAACACTGGGATTTATCCCCAACATGACAGAAAACTCTTCATAGGTCGGACAAATTTCATTCAACCCGAAGCAAAAGACATGGTCTTCGGGGTACCAGAACTCAACTTCTGCCATCAGTATATTCCACTCTATGGTCCAATTACGCCATAAAGAGACTCATCGCATGTGTAAAGTGTCGTAGTCAATGTTGTAGGAGCACATCGCTTCCAAACTTTCAAGATAGTTTGCAAACTCAACACTACCGGAGAGATCCATATCACAAAGTAAGAATATAGTGAGCACAGAAGAATCTAAAGAAGAAGGAATGTGGAAGTGTGAAGAAAACTCTCCATCTACACCCCTATTTATACTTGAAATCTCTCAAACAAAGACAAGAAACCCTGCAAAAATCGGAGGAAAACTTACCCCACCAAGTACCAAGCAATTACAGAAAGTGCAATCAAAGCCTTGGGTTGATTAGACTGGACTGATATGCTGATAGGCAGTATAGGGATCATGCCGATCGAAAACCCCCTATTTTTGGGAAATCCATTATTTCCTTTTTTGTCAAAATTAAAAAACTCAATAAAAATAATTTTTATTTAAGGGAATACTGAATTTTCTTATCCTTATGTTTTTACTTATCCCATTTTAAAATAAAATATTTCTCCAATCATTTATAATTATTTTTACGGTCTCAGCAGCAAAGTAAAAGGAGCATGTGCATTAGTTACTAAAAACAGAAATTAACAAAAACTTCATTTTATTTGCATAGATTTTTGTTGTGTTACATCAGTTTTGCAAGAAATACAATGAGACTCAGCTCGCACCCACTTCCTTTTTCTCTCTCTCTCTTTACCTACAATCTCTCTCTCTTATTTCTCTCTCTTCTCCTTCTCTCTCTCTCTCTAGGAGCCTCTTTCCCTATGGTTTGATCTCTTCCCTCTGCGGCGAGACGACGTGCCACCACTCCCCGAGCCCGACCCTTCCTCAAATGAGGCAGACGGCACAAATAAGAAGGAACCAGAATTTCATCCCGAATGTGGGTGATCGTCGAAGATATCCAATCCCTAATATCCTTCAGCCGGGTGGTGGAGACCCGGATGTGCTGTAAAAGAAAATAAAAAGAGCAAATCAGTCAATCTGAGGCAAAGTAAGAAATCAGGAAATCAAAAGGACAAAGAGATGAAAGGTATACCTACGATCGAAGAACCTCCTCTATCAAGCCCAACTCCTCTGGATCCACCACATTTGGACAGTGCAGCATACGCACCGACCCCCCATCAGCCCGTCGAATATTGTAAGTAGGAGCGGCCAGTCGAATAAAAGGAACCTTTGAAGTCGTCATCGCCGCTGATGTCGATGACCCACCTACGCCGTGGGAGGAACCCATCGGTCGACTCGAACCCATATAAATAAGAGGCATCATGTCATATATGTTGGGAGGCATCAACCAGCCCGACACAAAGTCCATATAGTCATACATCACCATCGTGTCGGTATATGACGAGTAAGGCTCACCCATCATCACCGCAACTCATGCATCATTCGACATCTCCCGCACTCGCCTCATATATACTGGGTGCTTCATCGGTGGCCCTGGCCAAACTCGTGCGCCAACAAATGTCGCATCTGCGCATGTCCCCCAGTCAACCCTGTATACTGGATGGTCATCCCCCAGGGATAAAAGGTCACCTGCTAATTCCCCAGCAAGAGAAGAAAGATCAATATCAAGAAAAGACCATCAAAGGAAAGACAATATCAAAAGAAAAAAAAGAAGGACTTACCAGCTCACTCACCAGGCCATTCAGGACCTAACGCACTGCCTCCAGAGAGAGGGACTTTTTTTACAACCGATTGGACTTTTGCCACCGGTATATTCGGAAGAAGTCCCCAACAGACTCATCCTACAAACCTATCAATTGGGTGTTAAACCCAATCACCCCATAGAACCATGTCTGCAAAAGGCCAATAATTATGAAATCACAAATAAAACGCATGAAGGAAAATGCGAATGCATAAGGAAAAATAAAGAATACCTCAAGAAGATACATGGCCCCAGTAAAATTTTGTCGGCAGCACCGACTAAACTTGTCAAAGGAATAATAAAGGGTCGCCAAGGTCAGGCTCCCCCAGTCATAAAAATGTATGTTCAAAACCACCCTTAAAATGTCAAAAAACAAAATATGGACGACATCACCACTCGTCGCCACCAAGAAACCCCCAACACCAGCAGAATAAACAAATGATCCATTTGTCGCACCTACCCCATCACTCTCGTCAATCTTCCTCCTCATCAATAACTCTCTCAAGAGAGACAAGCGAAGGGAGTCCCTAGAGACCACCCTCTCCACATCACCCAATGCTGCCGTCATCGCCTTCGGCATCACCCACAGAGTCCTATCCACTTCAATATGCACCCCATCGCAATCCAGCCCCAGCAGCTACTGCACATCTATGGAAGTCATTGTCATCTCCCTAAAGCCAAAATGAAAGGTGTGGGTGGTGTCCCACCACCTCTCCCCCAGAGCACAGAGAACAGTCGTAGAACGAGGCATCTCATCCAAAGCAAACGTCAGTCTCCCAAAACCAACTAATGACACCATCCAACGCACTACAGACGAAAGGTGCTCCCAAATGTCCCTAAGTCCCATCGTCCCTCGGGCATGCATAGTCGACATAGAAACATCGGACTCTCAAAAGCAAAAAGTAAAATGCCTTGTCAAAATTCAGGAAATATCGCCAAGAAAAAAGGAAGAGAATACCCAAGGTCATCAATACTTACATAACCACCATGATTCAACACCCTGGAGTAATGATGATACGAAGGTTCACACAAGAGAGTCTGATTATCCGACACTAGCTCGAATGAGTCAAAAGAGTTTTTGCTGCCCAAAGCAAGGGGCACCCTGGCCCTCCATTCCAAGCCTTCCCAATCGTTAGCATCGAGCCACGCCATATATGTTGCGCTATTTGAGAACTCATCCATATTTTGACTTTGGAATGCTAGAATTATTTGCATAAGGTAATTTCATAAGAAGGAATGTCGAAAAGCGTTGAAAAATGAGGAGGACTCGCACCCTTTTTATAGGAGGCCAAGGGGCATGCCGATCGGCATCTCCCTTCCACCCATTGATCGACACTATCCCTCCACCTTCTCTAAGTACCCCAAAAGACCGTGCCACTTCTGTTTGGTACCCTCCTAACCATGCCATTTGGAACCCTCTTTAAAATTTTCTACAACAACTCCCAAACAATGCCAGAAAATCCCGAAAAATACTTGGAAAATTCCCAAAATTCCCAAATAAATTTTCACCAAGATAAAACATTTTTACCACTCATTTTCCTGGAAGAACTCTTATCTCCCCAGCGGAATTCCTGAAATCAATTTCTTATCTCCCCAACAATGTCCCTAAAGGACACCACAAAAACTAAGAAATTCCCCAGCTAAGAAAAATCCAATCCTCGGATCATTCCCTCTTCCCTAGTGAAATCTAAAATCATCCCCAGCAAAACTGCAAGATACATATCCCAGTAGAGCCCCCAAAATTCCCCAAATAAAGTTGCAACCTTAAGCCCGCAGAATTGGCTTCGACCCGCAGAATTGGTCGCTTCTTCTTAAGCACGTTGAATTGGCTTTGACCCATAGAATTAGTCGCTTCTACTTAAGTTCATAGAATTGTCTTTGACCCACATAATGGGTCGCTTCTACTTAAGACCGCAGAATTAGCTTTGACCCACAGAATTGGTCGCTTCTACTTAAGCCCACAGAATTGGATTTGACCCGCAGAATTGGTCACCCCTATCTTAAGCCCGCAGAATTAGCTTTGACCCTCAGAATTGGTCATCTCTATCTTAAGCCCGTAGAATTGTCTTTGACCCTCATAATTGGTCACCCCTAACTTAAGCCCTCAGAATTAGCTTCGACCCGTAGAATTAATCGCTACAACTTAGGTCCTCGGAATTAACCTCGACCTGTAGAATTGGTTGCTCCCTACCTTTGACCTCAGTCTTCACCCCCATTTTAGGTCCTCAGAATTGGCCATCCCCAACTTTCCCTTTAGGTCCTCAAAATCGACCTCGGCCCTCTAACCCGGTCATCCTCGTCCCTCAGGTCCGCAGAAACGACCTCTTACCAAAAAAAATCATGGGGTGTCTATTAGAAGACTTCCAAATGTTCCAATCTCACCCGTCGAGGGGCACTGTAGAAACCACATTCTATGACCTCTTTAAGTTTCTCCTTAGGTCCCTAGCACCTTCCAATTTCACTATAAACACTAAGTCGCACTCCGAGTACCGATCTAGAGGCTATCGAGCGCTCCTGGGACCCGTTTAACTCTAGTTAAATCTATCGTTAGAGCAAAATATCTTTGAATCCTCTAAGGTCTCTGAATCCCCTTTCCAATGGTCATGTCCATGCACAAATCAGCATAACGGTTCGAACGAACGAACCATTTTATTACCGAAAATCGATTCGGAGGCCATCGGGCGCTCCCGGACCCCGATTTGACCCCAAGTAACTTCATTGTTAGAGATAAAGCTCTTTCAATCTTCTAAGGTCACTGAAACTCCTTTCCAACGGTCCTCCCCATGAGCAAAACAGCATAATCGTTCGGACAAATGATTTGGTTTCCCTAAAAAAATTGATCCAAAGGCCACCTGGCGCTCTCGAGCTCCGTTTGACCAAAGTCATCTCTTTAGCTCGAATAAGACTGAATGAAACTCCGAAGGTCACTGAATACCCTTTCCAACTGTCCACCCCATGAGCAATTCTGACTAACGATACGAACGAATGATCCGTTTTACTCCGGAGGTCACCGGGTGATTTTGGGCCCCGGTTGACCAAGGTTAACTTTTTGAACCGAGAGAAACTCTTTGTAATGTCAAATTAAATATCTTAAACTTTCCAACAGTCTACTTCATGTGCGATTCTGACTTACCATGCGGAAGAACGATTTGTTTATGTCCGACGATCTCTTGTCCAAAGGACTGAAGTGCGCTTCCGAGCCACATTTGACCCAAAGTCAACTCCTAGACCCGGGAGCTGTCCGAAGGAATCTTAAAGGTATCTGAAGTACCTTTTTAATGGTATGCCCCATGCGTGATTCATATCAACAGATTACGTCCTACGACTGTTTTTCAGAAAAATTTACACGACACTGCTAATTAGCATGTCCAATTCCCTGCCTATCGGTAGTGTGTATAGGGTCACCTGTCGATGGGCAGGACTAGATCAATGTCGATCGGCACCACCCCTCACCCTATAAATAGAGGGTCTGACCTCACTCCCAAGTCACACCTTATATCCATCAGCATCAGTGATCTCAGCAACATTCTCTCAAAATCAACGAAGTTCCTCCATGTGAAGTTCCATTCAAGTTTAAATTCTCATACCTTTCATACCCAATTTGTAAAAACCACATTCTCTAGCATCCAACATTCATCTCACATTCAAGGGAGTCCATCCAAGATCAAATATCAAGGTTCAAAGAAGGTCCAAATACTTATCTCTATCTTTAAATTCCTTGTTTTTGCATAAACTACATTAGATTCATAATATAGTTCTTACTTTAGTTCATACACATTAACATATATATTTTTTTATTAGTATATTGCACATACTTATTTTCTACAAAAAGGGGGGGGGGGGTCACCCATAAATTCTAGACGGGATTATCCACCACACTTTTTTAAAACTTAAATACATTTTTCTACACACACATATTAAAGTCCCGTTAGAATCTATGGCATAAACCCCACCCCCATGTCGCATTCAAACTACATGGACTTATATGCCTTTATAGGATATGTAGGCGTTTCAAATTAAAATCCTAGACTTGATTCCAATTTTATAATTTTATAATTTTCTCAATTTTCTAATTTATCAATTTCTCTAAATCCTCCATTTTTCCTAAATTCCTCATTTTATGTTTGTTAACGTTTCATCCAATACATATTATCGTTTCATAATAACGATCAATATCACGATAAACGCATAAATCATATTTTTTATATAATTTTGGGAACATTCCTATGGATGACTTCACTCTATCTCTTCCATGGTAGGAGTTGAATGATTCTGATCTCCATTATATATACACGCACACACACTTCACGAAGAAATAAAGAAAAATAATAACACTAGCCCATGAGAGACCTAAAGGGAGGTATGGGTACCTAACACCTTCCCATTCCGTAATTTAGACCTCGACCCTTCATGTAGGAGGGTAGAGAGACTGGGGTCTATGAACAACCGGAAAGAGTGAGACGTGACCCACTCCAATGGACATTGTCTGTAAGGTTCTCAAGAACTTCTGGAGCAGCTTCTGGTAAAACCTTCTCCCTTTGGTAAAAATGGAGCTCAAGCTAGAACTCCCTCCCTGAAATAAGATGAACTTCCACAATAATAATAGTAATTTTCTCAATAGGATCGTCATTGAAATTGCTTGATAAGATTTCTATCTGATATGCCTATGTTCAGACGATGAGGCTTACATGAGCAGTGGTGGCCAAATGATCTTGATGAAATCGGTGATTACTGTGAAGGCTTAGCCTATCATGCCTTTGATTTCTTTTTTTTAGTGTGATTCAATGGAATGAGATAGGCGTTTATTTAAAACGAGGTGATGGATTCATCTTTTGAAGCCGAGTAACACGGCTGGGTTTCTATGTTTGAAGAGATGGGGTACCGTCTCATTTAGTCAGTGTTGTCAGCTTCTTCTTTTTTTCTAGATTTTAGTTTCCCCCTTTTTTTCGATTAGTGTTAAGAACGAGGGACACCAGGGTTACTGTTTGGTGGTCGAGGAACCCATATAGGGTCTGTAGTGTTGGTGAGGACAATTTGGTGTTGGTGCAACAGTTCACCATTTGCTCGACTAATTGCCCCGTCTAATAATCGTTATGGCGAGGGAACATAAAACTATTAAAAAACTATGTATTTGAGACACGCGTTAATGTTTTTTTTTCTGACCTGGGTTCCTCGTCCATGACCATGAATGTGGGGGGTTCCTCGTCAGGAGTCTTTGGGACTGCAGGTTCCTCGTCTGGGATACCGAAAATTGATCTTTTTATTTTATTCATCATGATATAAATAAAATAATAAACAGCATTCTTTGACCTTTTTTTTAAGATTCATAATATTTAACAAGAGAACATGTGGTTTTGAAAACCACAAACATTTATGCGTATAAAATCCATAAAATTAATTATGAATAATACTTTTTTTCGAGTGAGTTATACCAATAAATAACTATTATGCATGTTTTTGTATTTTATCACTGAGCATCTCAAAAATTAAAGCATGTGTGATTTTTGTATTATCAAGTAAATCAGCTAGCATATTTATGAAATGCATCTAGAACACAAATCAATACTTGTGAAATGAACATATTCGATAAATAATAAAGCAAGGAAAGTTTACATAGATGATCAGAAGTAAGATATGTCCTAAGAGTGAGTAGGGTCTCCTCTAAGGTGTCCTTGAGGGTGAATCCTCCACCGTCACTTTCTTTGCTAGAGAGCTACTTGGTCACTATTTTTTTGTGTTGGCGCTACCTCTAGCGCCGTTGGTCTCTCTCACCAGAATCATCATTGATACAACTATTTGTTCTGGTACTGCCTTCCGCGGCAGAGCCACCTCTACGGTTGTTGGTGCTGTAGAGGCTTCCCCTCTAGAGGGGGATGCTGTTGCACTACTCTATCCTCTTTGAGGAGCAGGTACTCTAGTTTCAGTCATTACCACCTCCTTTTGGGTGTTCTAATTAGTTTTAGCTCCATTTCCAGGTGGAGTGTCTTCACCAAACAGTTGCTTAGAAACACTAAAACCCTCTTTGTCCATAAAAGTGAGGATACCTCCCCAACGGAGTCGCCAAATGTAGGAGGGTAGTGATACTAGGGTCTATGAATAACTGGAAAGGGTGGGCGTGACCAACTCCAATGGACGTTGTCTGCAAGGTTCTCAAGAACTTCTGGAGCAGCTTCTGGTAAAACCTTCTCCTTTTGGTAAAAATGGAGCTCAAGCTGGAACTCCCTCCCTGCAAGAAGATGAACTTCCATAATAATAATAGTAATTTTATCAAGAGGAGCTCCTGAGAATGATGGTTTTCGGTGGGGAGTGAAAGAGCAAGGCACTTAGCACTTAGAGAGAGAGTAGGGAAAGAATACTAGGTAGGTATGGTGTGATTTTGACGGAGTAACAGTGCTATTGAGTTTTTTTTCTATATTTCTTGACCTTACCCAGGGGTCCTCCTATTTCTACTTGGGCAGTTTTGGCGCCAAAACTTATAGGGTTGGTGAGGGACAAGGTCTGCAGTGTACCATTTGTCGCTACCTGTGTGCAGCAGCCTGTCCCCTCAGACAGGTGCCACCTGGTGCAAGCTAAATTCAAAAAGCAAATATGTCTCTTAATGGAGACAAAATATCTGATTTTGTAAATATCTTTTAAAATGGTAACTTGTGGTACAAAACTTTTTCAAGTCTTGAGATGGGAGGTCTTAAGGACCCTTCTCCTCTAAAATCCTTATTTTCTCTTGAGAGGGACCTTGAGGACCCCCTCTTGTGAGAAAGTCATTTTTGTACAGAGTTTATTCCTTATGAGTAGTGAGCTCTTTAGTTGCCCACTTCACTTGTGACCAAGTGTGCGGTGTGTGTAATCTTGAGTGACTTCTGGGTCTTCCTACTAGTATTCTCTCAATCCTATAGTGTTAAGTGGTAGAGCTTGCTCAACATACCTTGTCCCTCAGCCGCCAAGCCAAAACTCCTAAGAGATCCCAACTGGCCTAATTGACCCCTGCTTGTTCAACTAGGCAACCTGTACAAGATAATAAGTGTTAGTACTTTTGCCCTTTTTCATGATGAGAGGTTGCTTATGGTAGACACCCCATCATCCTAACTTGGTTTTCTGGGAGCTGAGGGGGAAGGACCTTGCGGGTCCCTCCTCCCATGTAAGTTTCTGCTGTTGAGGAACCCTATTGGGGGTTCCTTCTCAAATATCATTTTTGATGTTGAGGAAGCCTTGGGGGTTCCTTCTCAAATGTCATTTCTACAGGGACCCTGGGGGGAGTCCTTCTCAACCTGGACTTCTGCCGCCATCTAAGCCACTTTAGAGGGGTTCCTCTCATCATGAGTTTCTGCGGAGACCTTGGGGAAGTCCATCTTATCAATGGTTCCTTCTCAACTTGAGTTCCTGCAGGGATCCTTGTGGGGGACCTCTCAGCTTGGGATTTTGCAGGGACCCTTGTGGTTGCCCTTCTTAATTTGAGTTTCTGTAGGGACCCTTGCGGTGGCCCTTCTCAACTTGAGTTTCTGCAGGGACCCTTGCGGTGGCCTTTCTTAACTTGGGCTTCTGCAGGGACCCTTGTGATGACCCTTCTCGACTTGAGTTTCTGCAGGGACCCTTGCAGTGCCCCTTCTTAACTTGGGCTTCTGTGGGGACCCTTATAGTGCCCCTTCTTAACTTGAGCTTCTACAGGGACCCTTGCGGTGTCCCTTCTCAACTTGAGTTTCTGCAGGGACCCATGCAGTGGCCCTTCTCGACTTGAGTTTCTGCAGGGACCCTTGCGGTGGCCCTTCTCAACTTGGGCTTCTGCTTCTACCTAAGTGGGTTCCCTCTTAACTTGAAATTCTGCAGTGACCCTTGCAGTGGCCCTTCTCAACATAGGCTTCTGCAGGGACCCTTGCGAAGTCACTCTCAACCTGGGCTTCTACAGTGACCCTTGAGGGGGCCCTTCTCAACATAGGCTTCTGCTGCTACCTAGGTGGGTTCCCTCTCAACTTGAGTTTTTGCAGGGACCCTGGAAGGAGCCCCTCTCGGCATGGGCTTCTATCGCTACCTAGGTGAGGTTTCTTCTCAACTTGTGTTTCTGAGGGACCCCCCAAAAAAATTATTTTATGAAGACACCCTTCTATATTAGCCCCTCGTGCAAAGTTTTTTTTGTTGGGCAGACCAAAAGGCTTTGTAAGCCATAAATTCAATTTTCAATTTTGAGGGACTCTAGGGTTCCTTCATCATTCCCCTTAGGGTGATTAAATGTTCTGTCACTTCATCCCAGGTTTTATAAATGAGGCCACTTATGGTGGACCTCCTTATTTAGGTATCAACTTGGGCAGAGGGATTGCTTGCGGTGAGCCCCTCATTCTTGGCCTTCTACTTCGTTAAGAGGGGTTGCTCATGGTGAGCCCCTCGTTGTTGGACTTTTTTCTATGGCCTTCTATCTTGGGTAGAGGGGTTGCTCGCGGTGAGCCCCTCTCCCTTAGGATTCTTCTGTGGCCTTTTATCTTGGGTAGAGGGGTTACTCGTGGTGAGCCCCTTGCCCTTGGCCTTTTTCTGTGGCCTTTTATCTCGAGTAGAGGGGTTGCTCGCGGTGATCCCCTCTCCCTTGGCCTTCTTCTATGACCTTTCATCTTTGGTAGAGGGGTTGCTCCCCTTGGCCTTCTTCTGTGGCCTTTTATCTTGGGTAGAGGGATTGCTCGCGGTGAGACCCTCTCCCTTGGCCTTCTTCTGTGGCCTTTCATCTTTGGTAGAGGGGTTGCTCGCGGTGAGACTATATCCCTTGGCCTTATTATGTAGCCTTCTATCTTGGGCATAGGGGTTGATCGCGATGAGCCCCTGGCCTTCCATTTTGGGCAGAGGGGTTGCTCGCGGTGAGCCCCTCGCCCTTAGCCTTCTTCTGTGGCCTTTTAGCTTGGGTGGAGGGGTTGCTCGCGGTGAGCCCCTCACCCTTGTCCTTCTTCTGTGGCCTTTTATCTTTAGCAGAGGGGTTACTCATGGTGAGCCCCTCACCCTTGGCCTTCTTCTTTTGTGGCCTTTTATCTTGGGCAGAGGGGTTGCTCGCAGTGAGCCCCTCGCCTTTGACCTTATTTTTTGGCCTTTTATCTTATACAAAGGGGTTGCTCGCGGTGAGCCCCTCTCCCTTGGCCTTCTTATGTGGCCTTCGATCTTGGGCAGAGGGGTTGCTCGTGGTGAGTCCCTCGCTCTTAGCCTTCTTGTGTGGCCTTTTAGCTTGGGTGGAGGGGTTACTCGCAGTGAGCCCCTTGCCCTTGGCCTTCTTCTGTGGCATTCTATCTTTAGCAAAGGGGTTGGTCACGGTGAGCCCTTCGCCCTTGGCCTTCTTCTCTGACCTTCTATCTTGGACAGAGGGGTTGCTCATGGTGAGCCCCTCACCCTTAGCCTTCTTCTGTGGCCCTCCGTCTTGGGCAGAAGGGTTGCTCGCGGTGAGCCCCTCGCCCTTGGCCTTCTTGTGTGGCCTTTTAGCTTGAGTGGAGGGGTTTCTCGCGGTGAGCCCCTCACCCTTAGCCTTCTTCTGTGACCTTCTATCTTGGGCAGAGGGGTTGCTCGTGGTGAGCCCCTCACCCTTGGCCTTCTTCTATGGCCTTCCATCTTGGGCAGAGGGGTTTCTCGCGGTGAGCCCCTCGCCCTTGGCCTTCTTCTGTGGCCTTTTATCTTAGGTGGAGGGGTTTCTCGCGGTGAGCCCCTCACCCTTGGCGATTTTCTGTCAAACTTGAAATCTTGGGCAAGTGGAGCCACTCTAAGTGGATCCCAATACTCCAGGCTATTTCACTATTTGT
This sequence comes from Sambucus nigra, assembly GCA_949130495.1. Classification (NCBI taxonomy): domain Eukaryota; kingdom Viridiplantae; phylum Streptophyta; class Magnoliopsida; order Dipsacales; family Adoxaceae; genus Sambucus; species Sambucus nigra. Next base: position 501,261,146 of record OX422211.1, on the reverse strand, counting down.
TCACTGGCTTGAGTACTTCTCAATATTAGCCCCTCGTGCAGAAGTGTCTTGTAGTGTTGAGAGACTTGTGCATGAAACTATTATACCTTTTATTTATGGGCGCTCCAATGCCCTCGGAGCCCCAGGTACTAAACTATCGTATCTTTTATTTATACTCGACAGTTGCTCAAGACTGTGAGCACTTCGGGGCCCTTGGAGCCTTAGGTACTAAAATGTCGTACCTTATATTTATACTTGGCAGTTGCTCAATATAATGAGCGCTTTATTGCCCTTGGAGCCTAAGGTACTAAACGGTCGTACCTTATACTTATACTTGGCAGTTGCTCGATATGATGAGCGCTCCATTGCCCTTGGAGCTTGGGATACTAAATTATCGTACCTTATACTTATACTTGGCAGTTGCTTAATATGATGAGCGCTCTGTTGCCCTTGGAGCCTGGGGTACTAAACTGTCGTACCTTATACTTATACTTATACTTGGCACTTGCTCAAGACTGTGAGAGCTCCGGTGCCCTTGGAGCCTTAGGTACAAAAATGTCCTGCTTAAATGTATACTTGGCACTTGCTCAATACTGTGAGCGCTCCGATTCTCTTGGAGCCTTAGGTACAAAATTGTCATACCTTATATTTATACTTGGCAGTTGCTCAATATGATGAGCGCTCCATTACCCTTGGAGCCTGAGGTACTAAACTGTCGTACCTTATACTTATAGTTGCCAGTTGCTCGATATGATGAGCGTTCTCTTGCCCTTGGAGCCTGGGGTACTAAACTATCGTACCTTATACTTATACTTGGCACTTGCTCAAGACTGTGAGCGCTCCGGTGCCCTTGGAGCCTTAGGTACAAAACTATCGTACCTTATATTTATACTTGGCAGTTGCTCAATATGATGAGCACTCGGGTGCCCTTGGAGCCTTAGGTACTAAACTGTCGTATCTTTTATTTATACTTGGAAGTTGCTCAATATGATGAGCGCTCCGTTGCCCTTGGATCCTGAGGTACTAGACTGTCGTACCTTGTATTTATACTTGGCACTTGCTCAAAATTGTGAGCGCTCCAGTGTACTTGGAGCCTTAGGTACTAAATTGTCGTACCTTATACTTATGCTTTACACTTACTCAAGACTGTGAGTTGCTCTATTTTCTATGAGAACTTCAAGATTGAACTTCCCCGTGGTCTGTGGGGTACTTACCTATAATCTGAGAAAGTTATCATTTTAAAGCTTCCCCCTCTAACTGTGCGGTACTTGCATATGAGATGAGCAAGTTAAAATTTGGAAGTTGTTCCTCTAGCTGTGGGGTACTTGCATATAGCCGAGCAAGTTAAAATTTTGAAGCTGCCCCTCTAACTATGGGGTACTTGCATATAACTGAGCAAGTTAAAATTTGGAAGTTGTCCCTCTAGCTGTGGGGTACTTGCATATAACTGAGCAAATTAAAATTTTGAAGTTGCCCCTCTCATTGTGGGGTACTTGCATAAAACTGAGCAAGTTAAAATTTTGAAGTTGCCCCTCTAATTGCGGAGTACTTGCATATAACTGAACGAGTTAAAATTTAAGTTAAAATTTTGAAGTTTCCCCTCTAACTGCGGGGTACTTGCATATAACTGAGAAAGTTAAAATTTGGAAGTTGTCCCTCTAGCTGTGGGGTACTTGCATATAACTGAGCAAGTTAAAATTTTGAAGCCACCCCTCTCACTGCGGGGTACTTGCATATAACTGAGTAAGTTAAAATTTTGAAACTTCCCCTCTAATTGCGGAGTACTTGCATATAACTGGGCGATTTAAAATTTTGAAGTTTCCCCTCTAACTGCGGGGTACTTGCATATAACTGAGCAAGTTAAAATTTGGAAGTTGCCCCTCTAGTTGCGGGGTACTTGCATATAACTGAGCAAGTTAAAATTTTGAAGCTTCCCCTCTAACTGTGGGGTACTTGCATATAACTAAGCAAGTTAAAATTTTGAAGTTGTCCCTCTAGTTGTTGGGTACTTGCATATAAATGCGCAAGTCATAGTTTTGAAGTTTCCCCTCTAACTGCGGGGTACTTGTATATATATGAGCAAGTTAAAATCTGGAGGCTGCCCCTCTAGCTGTGGGGTACTTGCATATGACTGAGCAAGTTGAAATTTGGAAGTTTCCCTTCTAGTTGTGGGGTGCTTGCATATAACTTAGCAAGCTATTATTTTGAAGTTACCCCTCTAACTGCAGGATACTTGTCTTATTCCTATTCTTTTAGGATTTTTTTTAAATAGTAACTTAAAGGGGGGGGGCGTCCCCTCAGCATTGTGTTAATGCTTTTTTTATTCAAGCAATAATTTAGAGGGAGGGATGAGCCCGCTTAACATTTTTTTTCAAAAAATTGATTCATAACATAGAGGGCGGTCGAAACCCCTTAAGATGTTTAAACATTTGAACCCCAAATAGTAGTTTAAAGGGGGATTAAGTCCCTCAACATTTTTGGGGGGGTGGCATTCTAGATATATTACTGGAGCTGAGCACGAGCATGACTTAGCAATATCTTTTCTAACTCTTGAGCGAGATTCCCTACACTTTATATCATTCGTAACCCTTTTTTTGTAAGTTTTGAATGATTGGAGCCACCTGTTGTATTCCTTGAAAGGGCGAGAGACCCACTCCAAAAAAAAAGCATGAGAGAAAACGTTGTGCTCGCATTGTTATGCCAGGTGTGTGGTTGAAAACGCCTTCTTAGACTCATTCTTCTCTATTACCCATTTTGAGAGGAGTTTGGTGTGCCCTTTCTCACAACTCCTTAAAGGCATCCTTCACAAATTTCAACTGCGAGAGAGAGAGAGAACATGCGTTTGCATTTCTTTTGGGAATACCTCCATATTGTTTTCTTTTCTTATACAGAGGACATCATGAAGGAAAAAAAACACTCCTCGGAAGATTCAGTGGGTTTACCCGACGTTTTCACATGGGGTATCAAACTTATCTCTCTTATTGGTATAACATATAGATCTCTAGTGTATCCAATTAAAAAAAAGAACTTGGGTTGATTCTTTACACTATAAATCCACGGCACATCGTTTTCCTCAACACCGGTTCCTCTTCTTCTTTTCCTGATATTTTTTATTATCATCATTCAAATGGGTTATTTAGATGTGGGGTGATTAGATCTGATTGGATCGTCATTGAAATTGCTTGACAAAATTTCTATCGGATATGCCTATGTTCAGATGATGTGGCTTACACGAGCAGTGGTGGCCAAATGATCTTGATGAAATCGGTGATTAATGTGAAGGCTTAGCCTATCATGCCTTTGATTTCTTTTTTTTAGTGTGATTCAATGGGATATGATAGGCATTTGTTTAAAACGAGGTGGTGGCTTCATCTTTTGAAGCCGAGCAACTCGGGTGGGTTTCTGTGTTTGAAGAGATAAGGTACCGTCTCATTTAGTCAGTGTTGTCAGCTTCTTCTTTTTTTTTCTAGCTTTTAGTTTCCCCTTTTTTTCGATTAGTGTTAAGAACGAGGGACACCGGGGTTACTGTTTGGTGGTCGAGGAACCCATATAGGGTCTGTAGTGTTGGTGAGGAACAATTTGGTGCTGGTGCAGCAGTTCACCATTTGCTCGACTAATTGCCACGTCTAATAATCGTTATGGCGAGGGAACTTAAAACTATTAAAAACATTGTGTATTTGAGACACGCATTAACGTTTTTTTTCGACCTGGGTTCCTCGTCCAAGACCATAAATGTGGGGGATTCCTCGTGAGGAGTCTTTGAGACTGCAGGTTCCTTGTCTGGGATACCGAAAATTGATCTTTTTATTTTATTCATCATGATATAAATAAAATAATAAACAGCATGCTTTGACCTTTTTTTTAATATTCATAATATTTAACAAGAGAACACGTGGTTTTGAAAACCACAACCATTTATGCGTATAAAATCAATAAAATTAATTATGAATAATACTCTTTTTCGAGTGAGTTATACCAATAAATAACTATTATGCATGTTTTTGTATTTTATCACTGAGCATCTCAAAAATTAAAGCATGTGTGATTTTTGTATTATCAAGTAAATCAGCTAGCATATTTATGAAATGCTTCTAGAACACAAATCAATACTTGTGAAATGCACATATTCGATAAATAATAAAGTAAGGAAAATTTACTTAGATGATCAGAAGTAAGATATGTCCTACAAGTGAGTAGGGTCTCCTCTAAGGTGTCTTTGAGGGTGAATCCTCCACCGTCACTTTCTTTGCTAGAGAGCTACTTGTTCACCATTTTTTTATGTTGGCATTACCACTAGCACCGCTGGTCTCTCTCGCCAGAATCGTCACTGATGCAACTATTTGTTCTGGCGCCGCCTTCCACGACGGAGCCACCTCTACGGTTGCTGGTGCTGCAGTGGTTTCCCCTCTAAAGGGGGCTACTGTTGTACTACTCTGTCCTCTTTGAGGAGAAGGTACTCTAGTTTTAGTCATTACCACCTCCTCTTGGGTGGTCTAATTAGTTTGAGCTCCATTCCCAGGTAGAGTGTCTTCAACAAACAGTGAGACTAGGGTCTATAAATAAATGGAAAGGGTGAGTCATGACCCACTCCAATGGACACTGTCTGCAAGGTTCTCAAGAACTTCTGGGGCAACTTCTGATAAAACCTTCTCCTTTTGGTAAAAATGGAGCTCAAGCTGGAACTCCCTCCCTGCAAGAAGATGAACTTCCACAATAATAATAGTAATTTTCTCAAAAGGAGCTCCTGAGAATGATGGTTGTCGGTAGGGAGTGAAAGAACAAAGCACTTAGCACTTAGAGAGAGAGAAGGGAGAGAATACTACGCAGGTCTGATGTGATTTTAACGGAGTAACAGTGCTATTAAGTTTTTTTCTATATTTCTTGGCCTTGCCCAGGGGTCCTATTTATACTTGGGAACTAGGGATGGGTTGGCACTTTTGGTGCCAAAACTTATAGGGTTGGTGAGGGACAAGTTCTGCAGTGTACCATTTGTCCCTACCTGTGTACAGCAGCCTGTCCCCTCAGACAAGTGCCTCCTGGTGCAAGCTAAATTCAAAAGGCAAATATGTCTCTTAATGGAGACAAAATATTTGATTTGGTAAATATCTTTTGAAACGGTAACTTGTGATGCAAAACTTTTGCAAATCTTGATAGGGGAGGCCTTAAGGACCCCTCTCCTCTAAAATCCTTGTTTTTTCTTGTGAGGGACCTTAAGGACCCCCTCTTGTGAGAAAGTCATTTTTTGTAAAGAGTTTATTCCTTATGAGCAGTCAGCTCTTTGGTTGCCCACTTCACTTGTGACCAAGTGTGCGGTGTGTGTAGTCTTGAGTGACTTTTGGGTCTTCCTACTAGTATTCTCTCAATCCTATAGTGCTAAGTGGTTGATCTTTCTCAACATACCTTGTCCCTCAGTCGCCAAGCCAAAACTCCCAAGAGATCCCAACTGGCCTACTTGAGCCCTGCTTGCTCAACTAGGAAACCTGTACAAGAAAATAAGTGTTAGTACTTCTGCTCTTTTTCATGATGATATGTTGCTTTTGGTAAACACCCCATCATCCTAACTTGGTTTTATGGAAGCTGAGGGGGAAGGACCTTGCGGGTCCCTCTTCCCATGTAAGTTTCTGTTGTTGAGGAACCCTAGTGGGGGTTCCTTCTCAAACATCATTTTTGTTGTTGAGGAAGCCTTGGGGGTTCCTTCTCAAATGTCATTTCTGCAGGGACCCTAGGGGGAGTCCTTCTCAACCTGGGCCTCTGTCGCCATGTAAGCCACTTTGGTGGGGTTCCTCTCATTACGAGTTTCTGCGGAGACCTTGGGGAAGCCCCTCTTAACAATGGTTCCTTCCCAACTTGAGTTCCTGCAGGGACCCTTGTGGGGGTCCTCTCAGCTTGGGCTTTTGCAGGGACCCTTACGATGGTCGTTCTTAAGTTGAGTTTCTGCAGGGACCCTTGCGGTGGCCCTTCTCAACTTGCGCTTCTGCAAGGACCCTTGTGGTGGCCCTTCTCAACTTGAGGTTCTGCAGGGGTCCCTTGCGGTGGCCCTTCTCAACTTGAGCTTCTGCAGGGACCCTTACGGTGGCCCTTCTCAACTTGAGTTTCTGCAGGGACCCTTGCGGTGGTCCTTCTCAACTTAGGCTTTTGCAGGGACCCTTGCGGTGGCCCTTCTCAACACAAGAATGTGTTGTAAAAGGATTTTCAAAGATTAAATGAGTATTGTTTAACACGGTTAATGCGTGTGTTGAATTGGTGATTTTCAATGAAAATACTAAAGTGTATAGTAATGAATGAAAGGGGTTAAATTTTGGTAAAGGAATGCATTGAGTAAATCAAGTCTAATGGTTTTTGGGTGTGTTAAATAAGGTGAGAATGCTAAGTATGAATGGAAAAAACCTTTAATAAGGTTAAGGTAGATTGATCTGGATAAGTAAGGTTTTCGAAAGTAAAATAGCTAATGCATTGGCATGTATGTTTTCAAAGGTATACGTATGTAGATATATACATATTTTCGCATTCATATGGTTGTAACGTGTGAGTATTCCTTTATGTCGTTCGTCTCTATACTGCTCGTACAAATCCCACTAGGCATAGGCTCAAATCCCCACTTTGTTACGGCAGGTTGGGAGCGGTTCCGTAATTTGAGGGCATTTTACAGGTAAGTATATTTTATTTATGTTTACGTTAGTATCTCTGTTTACTTGGACTTTGGAGTGCTCCCCACGGGTCCCTCACGTAGCTTATCTTGAAACTGGAATCGCATGCTAACAAGAGAAACGTAACTAAAATAAAATTGAATTAGCAACATTTTATAGGTTGTCCCATTGCACTTCACACCTAACTACTCGATTCGGATTGGGTTGACTTACGAGTAACCCACAAATTCGGGTCGGGGCGTTACATGTAGTGGATAGTGTTGATATGATGATTTGGATGGCACACCATGGTATGTTCAGGGTCATATAGGATATTGGTTGGCTATAGTGGTGTACCGATGAGATTTCAATTAAAAGATAAATTAATGTGATGAGATATAAAAGTGGCAAGTTTGAAAGTTTATTTATTTTTTCTTCCTTATTAATTGCTTATAATTATTTAAAATACATTATTGCAATATTTAATTAATCTAGTACTTATGATTGGGTTCATATAACCCTATTTGGGAATGTAGTTGGTATTCTTCCATTGGGATCTCACCCATTGTTATAGACTAACATTTCATGTAGGTTTCTATAAAATGCATGGACTTGGAGTAGCAGGAATTTTAGTTGGATTTTACTATTATGCTTCAGTTTAGTTTTCATTCCGTCATTTTATATATGGGACGATTTTGGTTTGGGTGGATCTTCAGATTTCATAGTTATTTAAAGTTTTATTGGATATTATTCATTATTGAAAATTATTTCATTATGGATTTTTTATGGCTATGGATTATATTTTGGTGGATGAATCTTTATTATTTCCATTTATTGCATCTCATATTACGGTTGGAAAAAAATTTAAATGTCTCATATTTCTATCACGTGCTAAGAATGGTATTTTAATTTTAAGGAGCGACATATCTTGGCATTTGGACCTGATCAACCCTAATGGAAAAATATATGAGTTGTTACAATTGGTACCGGAGCATGGCTTTAGGTATCGAGGATTATAGGTTCGTTCTAGATTTCCACATTCCGATATTTGATATTTTTTTTAATTCTACTCTTTAGGCTTTAAGTTTGGAGTAAGTTTTGTTCCTAACTTTCCTGATGGGAGAACTTTAGGAGAGGAGGATCTAGGAGAGCTAGTTCGGTTATCGGTTCCACAATTCAGGCAGGACAGGGACAGTTTCTTTTTGGAATCGAGGATTTAGAGATTATTATTTGGGAGGCAACTGTGGACGGTATTGAGTTGGTTAGACAAAGGGTAGAATCACAAGGATCTCAGCAGCAGGTAATGTTCATATCATCATAGAATAAGGTGAGGGAAAATTTCAGTAAGGGTAGTCCACCAATGTTCGCAGGGGGGTCTAACCGAATAATGGTTCGTTTGTGGAGGAGAGACGTGAAGGGGTATCTTAGGATGATGGATTGCACTGAGGTGCAGAAGTACGTGTTTTCTATTTTTAAGCTAACATGGAAGCTTTACAATAGTGGAAGAGTGTGACCATACCCGAAGATAGGGATAGTTTTTTGGTCAAATTCAATACGAAAGATAGGGATAGTTTTTTGGTCAGATTCAATACGAAGTACTTTTCATATGCTATTAGGTACTCTAAGAGGAAGGAATTTCTAAATTTGGAGAAGGGTTCATATACATAACTGAATATGAGAAGGAGTTCACCAATTTGCCATCGGATGAGGTCAACACAGAGGAGAAGAAAAAGAATTTTGTCATTAATGGGTTAACTTGGTTCATTAAGCAAGTTGTGATGGGGAATTCGACATACGCCACTTATGATCAGGAGGTGGATGTCTCACTGATGCTTTAGAAGGATTGTGTGAACTATCATAAGAGAGTTTAAAAGAGGAATGAGTCAAGGGATCAAGATAAGACCAAGACAGAAGGGGTTGATACTACAGGAGAGCATAAAGGTTGTAATGACCAATAGGGGAGGCATCTGTGGAAAATTACATGAATGGGGCATGATCAGCAACAGACCTTTCAGCAGGATAATAGGGTCCCATAAACTCCTTAAGGACAGGATCAGGTACCGCATCAGGGCGATCAAGTGTTGGGTAAGAAGGTACGAACTTTCATAGGTATTTGTTATTCGTCTGGGGAGATTATACATCGAGATATGATGTGTCCTAATACTCGGGACCAATAAGGTCAAGGAGTTCCATCACCAGGACCACAGGGTGCTATTACACCACCCGCATCATAGGTGGGGTAGCCTTAGGAGGAGCATAGACAAGGCTAGTGAATTAATGTGGTATGTTATTTTGTTTATCATTATGATTCATGTATATATATGAGATATTATATATTACTTGAGGTGTATGTGCGCATGGTATTAACTATATGAGCGCCTCAGTTGTGGCATACTATGTTGGGCGTATATAAGCTTACTTTTGTTTCGGGATGATTCGTGCACATGTGTAGGCATAAGGGAACCTATAGTGTGATGCGATTTATATTACTACGATCATGCGATATCGAATTCCAAGGATAGAATTCATGTATTAGGGGAGGAGACTGTAATATCGGGTAATTTTGATGAATAAATTAATTTGATTAATTGGGAGAATTAGTTAAAATAATATCGGTTGTTAGAATTTAAATTAAATGCGAAAAATTTAATTGAAATTAATTATATGGATTTTGTGTTAATTAAACGAATAAAATAAGTAACTGTTAGTGTTTAGTCCCTAGGATCTAAGTATAGTTTGCACTTTATCCACTTTATCTTTTTATTTTCCAGGAAGTCTCTAGTCTATTTTTTTTTTTTGTCTAGTTTTTTGACAAAGTTTTCTTAGGGTATAAAATAAGAGAATCAATAATTTTATGAGTGTTATATATGGTGTGGGACTTTTTAGAACAAAATAAAAAACTTGGACTAAATGTTAATTAAAAAAATGTCAAGGGACTTTTTGTCAAATAACCCTAAAATAAGCATTTATTTAATTAGGTGATATTTCGAGGTTTAGGTGGAAGCCCTAGGGACTTTTTAGTCATTTGATCTTTCTTGGACACCAATTTATGACTTTAGGAAGAGTTAATCATGAATTGTAATTGTGTGTATGTAATGAGTTGTGAATAAGTTGGAATTTGATTAATTATAGTTAATTAAAACTCTCACGTGAGAGAAAAAGGGAGAGTTGGACAGAGATTGGACTCGTGATCACGTGTATTCCTAGTCGGGCCTGCGGCCTAGGTCCCCCAACCATGGAGATAAAGGGGTGTGATCGCGGTCCAGTCGCTGGTCCCCCGCGACAGACACTGTTAGGTTTTATTTAAGGGGCCTTTGGGACAAACTTGAACATACTTTCACACTTTTCTTTCAAAACTTAAAGGTACAACACTTTATTTTCTTCATCCTTAACCTCCTTAACCTCCTTTGAAACGACTTCCACCCTTAAATTGGGAGCTTTTACACTTGAAATTTGAAGGAGGTCTTTTGAAGCTTTTTAAAGGAAAATCAACTTTTCAGACCAAATTTTCATAATATACATTAAGGAAAGAATTAAGCTACTTCTCTCCTTAAGTTATAAATGGATTAAATGTTTCCTAAACACTAATCATATGTAATTTGTGTAATTTGATTAGGAACCTAATTAGGGAAGGTGAAACCCTATTATTTTATCTTTATGAACAAATTGAAAGAATTATTTAATACTTTTATATTTGTATGATTTTGGAAAATTGGGTTACGCAGTGGGATTATGATGATAATGTGGAAATTGTGAATTGATTATGATAAATGTATATAAACATGAAAAATATATAAATGCCTATGAAGTTATAAATAGACGAATGTTTGTTGGAGTTTGGGATATGTTATTTAGAATTGTTCGTTTGCATGCTTAAATTATTTAGTTGTTTAAATTGATGAAATCTCCCATGAGCTTGAAATACGAAATTATGTTACTTGTTGAAATAAGATGATGGAGTTGTAAATCGGAATGTTAAATTGTTGTAAATCACATTTTTTTTATATAAACAATGATGAAACAAAATATATGATAGTGACATGGAGGATTAAATGATGCTTTTGTTAAAATAATTAAAAGTAAAAATTCTTGAAAATTATCGGGTGAGGTACGTTAACTTATGTTTGGGTTACAAACGTGGGTGCTAGGATACTTGGCACATGAGTAGCCTATACATGCTTGTTTTTTCTAAGTATGGGATTAGAGTACTCTTTGGTTCAGTATTTCCTTGGTATGAGACCAAAAAATATGTGTGACTTTGGGTATTTCCTAGGTTGCGACTAGGAGATATGTATGTTTTTAGTGATTCCTAGGTATGGGACTAGGGATGGTTGGTTTGTAATGTCTCGAGCTCTTTGAGCAATGAAAATTTATTATTAATATGGTCATAAATGATAATACGTTATTATGAGATTAGTATATTATCTAATGATAGGTATTAGAGATTGAAAGGAATGTGGGCGTCATTGTATGTTCGGGGTGTAGCATTGGATGGCTACATTGTATGTGCAATACCTATATTGTCTTGGCGCATTTTTACAGGATTTTATGTGCAATACCTACATTGTATATGCATTTACAAGATTTTATGTGGGTGTTACATATGTGCAGGGTCTACGTTAGCTAGCTACCATAGTATGTGTGGGACTTACGTTGTCTAGCAATAATAACGAACTTATGTGTGCATCATATATGTGCAAGGTCTACATTGGCTAGCTACTATAGTATGTGTGGGACTTAGGTTGTCCAGCAATAGTAACGAATTTATGTGTGCATCGTGAAATGTGAGGGATCTAGTTTTGGTTGGCTACGATAGTATATGCAGGCCCAGGTTGCTAGTTATAGTGATTGGATTAATGGTGTATATACATTACGGTATATGCAGGGTGACACTATGAGTTGTCTGGATAAGAGATATAGTGAACAGTGTTGATATAATGATTTGGGTGGCATATCATGGTATATGCAGAGTCGTATAGGAGACTGACTGGATATAGTGGCATAGCAATGAGATAATTGATAACTAAAAGATAAATTAATGCGCTGAGATATGAAAGTGGCAAGTTGGAAAGTTTATTTATTTTGTATTCCTTATTAATTGCTTACTGTTATTTATAATACTCATTGCAATATTCATTTCATCTATCACTTACGATTGTGTTCATTTAACACTATTTGTGAAACGTAGTAAGTTACTTGCAGTGGCCTCTTACCCATTGTTGGGGACAAACATTTCAGGTTAGGTTGCTGTAAGCTACACGGACTTGGAGTAGCGGGAATTTGTGACACCCCGCCTAATTAAATACCGGACGATCACTACTTTATTAAATTAAAAACAAAGTGAACAGTTGGTTCATTCTTAGCATCACTGTCGTAAAAGTAACTTTTCCAATTTAAACACCCTAAATAATTAAGCTAAGTGTCAAAACCATTTTTAGACATTACTTTCCAAATTTTATTTTATAAACCAACATTTAAAACTTTACATAATTCACAATTTAAAGAATCACACAACAATTATCCTGTAACTTATAATACCAAAGAGTTAAACATTCAACAAATAATTCCCAACATTAAGACTTAAAGGAGAACATCCTGACAGTAATAAATATCCAAAGTGTAAATACTGGGAATAAATGAATTTCAATATCCAACAAAACAACTGAATAATGGAAAAGGGCGACACATGCCCAACTGATAAAATAAATGCTAGGAGTGGAATCAAGAAATGAGGTCGTCTAAGCAAGAGGTGTGCAACTCCCACCTAAGCTGCAGCGCGTTCCTTCCAAAGGATCCTATGCAAGATGCCCCTGTGGCTGGGCACCTGTAATATGTACATATATATATATACAAAAGAGAAAAGAATGGAAACGGGTCAGAGCCCGATTGTAAAAACGATTTAAAATTTGTTTAGCAAGTATTTAAAATGTTTATTGGCCAATGCAACAACATATTAGTGCGACACTCCCTTGAGAAATTCTCACCTATCTTCTAATGTGCACGCCTATCGTACTAACTTTCCCAACGGTTTAACTTATCTTATCTTATCTTATCTTATGTCGCTCGTAAGATTTTAATCTGACAAATTCAACTGTTTAAGAGGTTCATTTTATTTAACAACATAGTTCTCATTTAACCTTATTTACTAATAAAGTCTCTCAACAATATATTATACTTTTCAAACACTTATTCCCATATTGAATAATTATTCATATCTTACTTACCATAAACACAGTAGGTAGTTCCCAAATTCCAGAATTAAATATATATATATATATATATATATATTAAATACTCATATAATATATATATTCTAACGGCACCCCCACATAATAATTATGGTGCGTGCATACTCTGCTATCCAATCCCCGTATCACTCGTACTAGGGAGATACAAGTTCGGAATCACTCTCGAACTGTATTAACACAAACACAAACAATATTGAGGCGAAGCATATATTCCAGGTCTCTAAGAGGTCAGCACATGTCCTCGCGTCTCTTAGGACTGTCTGAACTATCGATTCGATAGCCTGTACCGAAGGATTTCTATCTTCTAGGGTACGAGTCAATATCCCCCATAAAGGTCCCATCGAGATAAGACTGTCCCAGCGCGATAACCTCAGGGATAGCAAGTAGCGCGGGCAGGATTTTCACACGTATATAGTATATGCATAAACACAGTCATATAAATATACCACTATTACCATATCAAATTTAAGTACATCTCATACCCCATAATTATGACATTTGTCCTTATTATCCGTTATTTAGTTATCACGCATAACGTTTGCCTCTTATCTTAATTTGTGGGATTATTCCAACTTATCAAGTGACACTCGTGAATTTCTAAACTCCCAAGTGTAATTTCAGTAGGTACTCATTTATTTTCCAACGTAACTATCTTACGCGTCTCCTTCTTTAATACATAGTTCCATCGTCCCTTTTATGTAAACATCCCCAAAAATATAAATCTCGTCTTACATTAAAGATTTTATATTTTTAATAAGTCCTACTGGTCTTCTTATCTCCCAAAATATTTTTATTAAGGATGTCCAAAGATTATTCCTCATTTAAATTGAATTCACCTATTTAGAAGGGGAAATATAAGTCTGCCAGGAGGGGTCGATCGATCGAGGGCAGGTGTTCGATCGATCGAACCATCAATCGATCGATGATCTATGATCGATCGATCGATCGATCAAGCAGGTATGGCTAATTCTGCAGAAATCTAATTATGGGTTCCATCATCCAGCATCATCCAAATCCAGATTTTTCACTCCCAAACTCCCAAAAATTTATACCACAAATGTCCTAAACCCAAATGGACAATATTTAACGTAAAGCATGTGAGTTTCATCAAGATTCATGGATTAAAAGTGCCCAAATTCATATAATACTCATGAACCCTAAAAATTTCTTTAACTTAATCAAAATCATTCTTTCTCCAGAAATCCTACTTCTAATTCATCATAAATCCGTGGTTAATCCTCTACATATGAAGGGGGATTTCTAGATTTATTATCCATAACACTAAAACATGCAATTTTCTAATTTCCAACATGGATTTTCTTCCATAGAACTCATTTTAATCAACTCTAAACTAACATGAATGAAGCATTAACGAAATTAAGCAAGATAAATACTTGCCTGGAAATATTTGGTCTCTGATTTGTGCTGAAATCAGTGTGGTTATGATCCTTGCGACGTGATCTATCGTTTGGCGGCGACGGCGGCGCAAACGGAGGAGTTTTCGGCCTAGAACTCCTTGGTAACCTCTTCCTTTCCTTCTCCAATGGCCATCACTTGGTTTTGGTTGTGTTAACCCTAGAAGACAACCCTAGGCATCTGATATAACCCTTGCAAATTCGTGGGTTTAAGTACCCAAAATTGCAACATGTCCAAAATGCCCTCTCGGGGTACTAATTAAGCCTAAAAACCCCCCGAGACCCAAACTAAACCCCCGGGTATACTTTTCTGACTATCTCGACCCTTCCGGACACTTTGGTGCACTCAAAATGACCATACGAGCAACTCACTTTTTATTAATCGACATTTAGTCCCGACACGACACGGGCGCGTCCCGACTTAAATTTTCATAATTGTCATTTTATTCACACGTGACAATTTTTATAAAATAAATCTCATCTATTACTATACTCATCTAGTAACATTCAACAAATTTTCAATAATTACTAACTCTCGTCACACTAGTAAATATTTAAAACAACATTCCGGATTAAAATAAAATTAATTTATCTCAATTAAATTTAATAAATCCTTAAATTTAAAAGCCATAAAAATACGGGGTATTACAGAATTGCAGCTGGAGTTTACTTTTATACTTTAGATTAGCTTATATTCTGTCATTTTATTTATGAGACAAGTTTTGGTTTGGGTGGGTCTTTGGATTCCATAGTTGTTTAGAGTTTTACTGGAGACTATTGTTGATGTCATTTCATTATTGGAGATTGTTTCAATATGGAATTTTATTATGATGGTGGATTATATTATGGTGGATGGACCTTTATTATTAGCATTTATTTCATCTCATATGGCAATTGGAAAAGGTTTCAAATGTCTCATATTTTTGTCACTTACTAAGAATGGTACTTCAACTTTAACGACCGGCATTATATGCATTGGGACATGATCAACCTTGATGGCAAAATATTTGGATTGTTACAATTCCATAACAAAAGTCAAGGTGTATTTTTTGAGTTATAACTGAAGAATTGAAGACAAAGGCAAAGCACGGTGACACCGTGACATTGTATACCAGATCGGACAACTTCATTTTGAGTGGAGGTTTGGTAAGCATTTATGGTTTTGTAATGGCTTAAGTTTTATTTTCAAAGTAAAAAATGTGACGGGACTAAATTTTTTTTCTAAAAAGGAAAAGATTTAATTTTAAAATTGCATTTTTATAAAGACGTGTGTATTTTGGAATGTCGTTCGAACAACATCCTCCCTGATACGAAATGCTCTTCGCACAAAAGACTTTCAGGCAAACAGAGAACCTCATACGAAATTTGGCTTCGCACGAAAGAAATTCTCGTAAGTAGCCAATTTTGCACGAGGACTCTGAATTGCTTCCAAGATCCCTCGTAAGAAAGCAACTTCTCACGAGGTCCCCTCGTATTCCATGATTTGAATGAGAGCATGTTTTTCTCGGGAGTTATGTTTGTGTATCCCTCTATCATTTATGTGTATAAAGAATTACGAAACATGAATTTGAGAGAGCTTTTTGAGAGTATTGATCTTGTTGAATCCATGCTTTCTAAATAATCTTTTGGTTATCTTATGAGTTCATAGCACGTTTACACGTGTGGACTGATTGTGCACCAATTTAAGATCGATAGACACCGAGGCCCGAGAGTTGTGCAATATGTGTTTGTCAGAAGCAACTAATTGTTTATACGGGCATAGGCATCAAAGTATAACACAAAGGAGTGACTTTGTGATGGTAATCGTGGCTATGTAAGATGCGACTCTCTTTACAAATCCTGTAAAACTCATCTAATTATAGTGAAATTAGATTGGGTGCAATAATGGTGTTTCCCACTAAAAATAATCTTTTCTTTTAGTTGTATGGTGTTTACTTTTTGCATTTATTAATTACATCACCCACATAAAATGGAACTAAATAATTTTATTCGGTAAAATTAAATTAGGGTTAATTATGCCTAGGCCCCCTGAACTTTGCCACTATTTGCACTTTTCACCCCATTCTTTTAATTTTTTCAATTTACACCCCTAACTTTGAAAACGACTACACTTTACCCCCTGCCGTCCAACTCCGTTAACTTTTGGTAAAAACTGTTAGTCATGTGTCTCGCATATGACATTAAGCAAGGGCATTTTTGTCCAAACCTAATTGTTTTTTAAAAAATTCTTTAAATAGCAAAAAATATTTAAAAATTAAAAAAATACCAAAAAATATAGGGGCATATACCAAATAGTCCCTCGAACTTTTTTTAATACACATTTAGTCCAAGCCTTTTTATTTTGTACCAAAAAGTCCTTCGCCATGCTAAAAAGGTTTTACCATGCCACTGGCACGGACCTTTAAAGATAAGAAAATAAGTGACTTTTTGGTACAAAATAAAATGCCTTGACTAAATGTGCATTAAAAAATATTTGAGGGACTTTTTGGTATTTGATCCAAAAATATAAAAAATTACTAAAAAAAACTTGGAATAAATTATGAAAATATATATATATATATATATATATATATATATATATATATATATATATATATATATATATATATATATATATATATATATATATATATATATATATATATATATATATATATTTAAAATATTTGAAAATGCCAAAACATATTTAAAAAATATAAAAGCTTGGAATAAATTCTGAAAATATGAATATATATTTAAAAATACCAAAAAAAATTAAAAATATAAAAAACTTGGAATAAATTCTAAAAATATGAATATCTATTTAAAAATTATGAAAATACCAAAAAATATTTAAAAATATAAAAAACATTGCAATAAATTCTGAAAATATGAATATATATTTTAAAATTCTGGAAATACCAAAAAATATAAAAACCCATTGGAATAAATTCTGAAAAAATGAATATATATTTAAAAATTCTGAAAATGCCAAAAAACATTTAAAAACTTGGAATAAAAATTATATCAGAAAAATAATTTAGAAAATAATTCAGCAAATAAAAAATGATCTTCGACAACAATAAAAAATCTTTAAATAGTAGTAAAAACATTTAAAATTATAGAAAAATATTTTATTTCCAAGAAATATATTTATTTTAAGAAAATGATTTCTAGCATGCAAATTTCTAAAAAATATATATTTATTTTCAGCAAATAAAAATTATATTAGATAAATAATACAACAAATAGAAAATAATTTCCAACAACAATAAGTTATTTTCGGCAAATAAAAATTATTTCTAGCAATATAAAAGCATTTACAGCATATAAAAGTTATTCCAGCAAATAAAACATAATTTTGAGAGACATAAAAGCATTATCAACATTCAAAAATGATTCCATCAAATGAAAAATAATTTTTAGCAATATGAATTTATTTCCACCACAAAAAATGATAAAAATTATTTTAAGTAGAAAAGAAATTCCAACAATATAAAAAAAAATCATCATATAAAAATAATTTCAATAAATAAAAAGTGATCAAAACCTCCAAAAACAAAAAAAAAAAATCATGGAACCTAAAAAAAATCAGAATTTTCAAAAAGAGAAACTGCCAGAGGGGGCTGGATTGGGGAGGTGGGGGATGTAGATCTAGGCGACAACAGGCCGGGTAGGGGAGGAGGGGAGAGGGGTGAGGAGGGATCTGCTCGTATGTGTGTGTGTGTGTTTGTGAGAGAGAGAGAGAAAGAGACAGGGAGAGGGAGAGGAAGAAGACGAGGGGGAGAAGATAGGGGGGGGGGGGGGGGGAGATAGTGGTTTTAGGATTTTTTAAATAGGGGTAAAATACCCTTTTGAAAAAGTCAAAAATATTGCCACATATCAATTAGCACCAAATGTTAACGAATTTAGACGGCAGGAATTAATTGCCATCGTGTTCAAAGTTTGGGATGTTATTTGCCAAAATTGAAAGAATGAGAGGAAAGTGTTACTAGGTGCAAAGTATAGGAAGCCCGGGTGTGACTAACCCATTAAATTATGTTTCAATTAAGACGTGAACTTTCTTTTAAGGGCGCACTAATTAATTAGATTCAACAAATTTAACTTAAATCGCTAATCACATATTTTTTTAATATCCACCCGAAATCATTCAAAGAAAGTCCGAGACTCCATAATAATTTTCAATTGGAATGACCTAAGATCTAATTTGTCTTTTAGAGCAAGTAGTCTCGATAAAAGAACCTTCTTGCTCTTTGATTAAATGACCAAACAAATTCTCAAATAATACATGCATCATAGGATTCATGTAGTCAACTAGAGTAAGTATTGTTATGTCTCGATAAAAGAACCTTCTTGCTCCCTGTTTAATGACCAAAGCTCTTTGATTAATGACCAAACGAAGCATTTTCTTCCCAAGTCTAATTAAATACAAAAAGCATCATGATTTTGTGCCACGTGGTAGGAATATGACGACTCTTCCAGAACCTTCTATCTTGAAGAATTATAAGAATTGTTGCACTATTCAATATATGCATACAACTTCACTATTCATTCCAACTATAGTAGAAAGGAAACTTGATTAGAATTTCAACAAAAGCGTAAATGATACACCAACTACCAAATTCGAACTGATAACGTGATGAGGAGAAAAATAATCAAGAGACTAAGGGTCCGTTTGATAGCACAAAAATTTCAAGGCAAATTCCTAAAAGTTGAAAAATTCTGGTATTTTCCAGCTTTTAGATTGTTTGATAGCCTTAATTTGCCCTGGAATTTGTTTTCTATGTACAACACCCCTTAAGCACAATTTGCCACCCTAGGGTGGAATTCAATTCTTTGGGGGGGGGGTCAGGTTTTTGTTTGCCACCTTTGGGTGGCAAATCACTTAAAACCAATTTTTTTTATAACTCTATATATTTCATAAATATATAAATATATATTATTAATAAATATATAAATATATATATATTTCGTATATTTTAATATATATTACTATATTTTATATATTTTAGCACATATATGTAAACTGCGTATATTTCGTATATTTATATATATTTCATATATTTATATATTTCGTACATTTATATAATTTATATAATTCATATATTTTAATATATATTTATATTTTGTAAATTTTGTATATTTCATATATTTCACATATTCCTTATATTTAATATATATTATTTACAAAATATATATTCTGTAAATTAAATATATTCTGTAAATAATATATATTTAGTATACATATATATAATATATATGTATATATATGTATATTATATTCTGTATATATAAATATATATTGTATATATACATATATATAATGTATATTATATATATGTATACATATGCAGAATAATGTATATTATATATATATATATATATATATATTCATAAATACATAATATATATGTATATATTCATATTATATATGTATATATTCTGTAAATAAAATAAATTTAGTGTGTGTGTGTATATATATATATATATATATTTCGTATATATATAATTTACATATATACATAATATAATATTCTGTATATCTGTAAATATATATTCTATATATATATGTATATATTCTGTAAATAATATATTATATTTTCATAGATTTTGTATATTTAATAGATTTTGTACATTTAATAATGTACAAAATGAATAAATGAACATATATTATATTATATACTGAATATACTAAATATATATTATTTACGGAATATATTCATATATTAAATATATTATTATATTTAATATATGAATATATTAATATATATTATATTATTTGTGGAATATATATATTCCATAAATTATTATTAATTCCCGGAAAAATATACCAAATATATGAATATTCCAGAAATTAATAATAATTTACGGAATATATATATTCTGCAAATTATATTAATTTTTGGAATATATATATTTCGCAAATAATATAATATATATTCATTTATTTTGTATATTTAATAATATGTATTTATTATATATATATATATATATATATATATATATATATATATATATATATATATATATATATATATATATATATATATATATATATTCCGTAAACAAATTTTCCACATTTATATCTATTTTCCAGCTTTTGCGTTTGATAGAAAATGTGGAAAATTGATGATTTTCCAACTTGTATCAAACATACACAAGTTGGAAAATATTCATTTGCCTTGGAATTGTTTGCCCTGGAATCAAATGTCCTGGAATCATTTGCATTTTCCCAGTTTTCTATCAAACGGACCCTAAGCTCTTTTGTAGCCACCAAACTAGACCACATGACATGGTTATTATTATTGCATTATGGAAAATATTGTTTTAATACCACGGACTAGTAGTGGCAAAATGTGCCTCAAATAATAAAACAACCCATATTAGTCCACTTATTTAAATATGGGGCCCATATTTAAAAGTTATGAGTTAAATATGGACCCCATATTCCAAAGCTATGAGTTAAATATGGGTGCATATTTGAAAGCTAGGAATCAAATATAGAGCCAAATTTTAAAAGATACAAATCGAATATAATACTCCTTTTTAAAAGTTGTGAGTAAAATATGAGGTTTTTTACATATACCTCGAATTGTAATGCTTATTTTAGTAGAAAAACAATGGGTTGGCCCAACCCATAATTGGTCCGCCCATATTTGGCCCAGCGCACATTTAACCCAACCCATATTTGGCCCAACCCACATTTAACCCAACCCATATTTGACCCGCCCAAATTAGGCCCAGCCCATAATTTTGCCAGTGCTACCACGGACACTCCACTTGTCTGTTGAGCAAAACATAACAGTCATCACCACTATATGCTTAATTCTAGGACTACTATAGTTCAAATGACAAAGGTAAAACAATTAAACTACTAAGCTTTTTGAGGCAATCTCAAACACATTCTCCGAAAGTCCATTGGTGGACATGATCATCTCCAGCTGTGCCTGTATGTGAGTAACAGGTAGAAATAAATAGTTATTAATCAAATATTATGTTTGCTTAGTTGATTTTAAATAAAGAAATAAAATGTGTTCTTTTGTGGCAAAATTTTACTAAAAGCAGCAGTAGTGGTGGAGCTAGAATCCATGTACTTTTGCAATTTTACAAAAGGGATTGCCTATAATGGTGGGAAAGAGGGAGCAAAATCCATTCAGGGATTTGCAGTCATTCTTCATAGTTGAAGAACGGCTACAAATTTTGTGAAGGGTTCTTACGAACTTCATTAGTTCGTACTTCGTACGAATTCCTACGCACTACTTAAGTTCATACGAATTCATACGAACAAATGAAGGTCGTAAGAAGATATATTTCACGCCATATATTTATATAAAACAAATAAATCTGTTTCATATGAATTCAAATTAACTTTAAAAGTTCTTTTAAACTTCTTTAAAATCAAAAAAAATATTCAAAAAACTCGGCAGCTGAAAAATGTACGTACTTATTGATTTTGCATTTCCCCCATTTCAAGATTGATTTTTGGGTTTTTTTACTTTAATACATTACTAATTTTCGATTTTATACTTAAATACGGCTTAATCAACTTATTAGACTTTAGTACATTTTTTGTCGCTAAATGATGTTTTTCATCGCTAAATGTCACCAAAAAATCACTTTTAGTGGAGAAATTTTCACATTTAGCAACGAAAAAATGTACTAAAGTCTAATAAACTGATTAAGTTGTATTAAATTTAAAATCGAAAATTAGTAAAGTATATTTTTTTTTAAATGATTTTTTTTTAGATTTGGTGGAGATTATCAACTCATCACCAAATTTTGTTATAAAACAATCAATCATTTACTCCCCATCAAAAGGAAAGGTTCATAAACTCAAACAAAACCTTTCTAAAGCATGTCTACAAATATATGAAGGGTTTTTTTTTTTTACTTTAATACATCACTAATATTCGATTTTAGACTCCAATACAACTTAATCGGTTTATTACACTTAAGTACCTTAAGAAAAACGTACTTAGGTCTAATAAACTGATTAAGTCGTCTTAAAGTCTTCATCATCAAAAATTAGTAATGTATTAAAGCCAAAAAAAACATATATTAAGGACAATCACAAACATAAAATGTTAATGCAACAGCCGATTACCTTGGCAAGACCTTGTCGGGTTTCATCATAACGCTTCCATCTAGAGAAGGCTGACACCATGCGAGAGGCCACCTGCAATCAGGAAGTAGGGTTTAAAGAATGAAATGAAAATAATAGAAAGTTGTTGATGAGATTTGGTTTTGAAAAGACCTGAGGGTTCAGTTTGTCGAGCTTCACCACCAACTCTCCCAAGAATCTATAGCCCGAGCCATCTTTTGCATGGAAATTAACAGGGGACCCACGAAATCCACCGATAAGAGAATGTACCTGCATAACAGATAGAATCCAAAATGAACATATCATCTCTAAGCTAAAAAGAAAGTGGTTGCTATGGCACCAACATGTACACTGCTTTAAGCATAATGTACATATATTTTGCTGTGGATGCGCTGCTTAATTTTTGCATTGCCCTTTGTAATGAACAAAAAGAAATGTGTATAAAGAGTAATTTTATAACCATCTAAAAAGATAAAGACATTTATTACTAACTCGCTATGTTGTCAGCAATGCACAAGTTAGGTTCCGCCACTAAACATATATTAACAACTGTAAGTGGGGGGCGCAGCAAAAAGTAGAATCTTTTCAAGTAGCAGACTACTCATGTACAAGGGACTATGAGTTATAGAGTGTGTGTGTGTGTGTGTGTACGAGAGAGAGAGAGAGGAGTACCTTGTTTGGGTTGTGGATGTCAAATGCCGGATGGTTTAGTAGTTTCCGAACATTTTCAACGTTCCCGGGAATATCGGAAATCGCTTGAAGGGCTAACCACTTATTTACCACCTGAAAAAAAAGGAAAGTAAAATAGTTAACGGAAAGTTTTAAGCTACCAATTTTACCGCATGTAATAACTGCTTGAGAAGGATTACCTGATACAAGGAGACAGATTTATTGAAAGTCAATTTATGGGAAATCAATTTCTCAACTTCAGTTGATGGTGCATCTTAAAACCATTTACATGATTAATGACTTCCAATGCTTGTAAATATTGTAGTAAGTACAATTATCATACATCATCATGCATTGGGTGCATTCAGTGACAAAATTGTTATTTTATTATTGGGTTTTTTTTACTTGATCATCTTGATAAAGTCCTTTATTAGACTTTTAACTCCTTACTTATTTTTTTACTGATTTTGGTGTATCCTCCCCATCAATCCTCAATTAAACTTAACCACCATGTGACATGCACGTGGCATTTCATAAAATAAATAATTATATTAAAAGAAATCTCAAAATTAGGATAGAAAACTTCCTAAAAAATTAAAGGAAAGCGAAAAAGAGCTGGTTCATCCCACCCCCACCCCTACCGCATAGTATATCCTCACTGGCCAATTTTAAGTGGGTTATGTTGGTACTCTGGAAACTACCACGTTCCTCAACGGCTTGAGTAACGCAAATGATTATTTTCATATCCGTAAAAGTGGGAAAAGAAGGCCCGGCCTTGTTCAAGAATAGTGCGTTGAGTTTCTTGACCCTTTGCCCTAGGATTAGTCAGTTCTATTTCTCGATGGGGGTAGGGAAGGGATATAACTCAGCGGTAGAGTGTCATCTTGATTTGGTGGAAGTCATCAGTTCTAGCCTGAGTATCCCTAAACCCAATGTGAGTTTTTATATTTTCCCCGCCGTGATTGAATTGATAAGAGACTCGTGGGATTGACATGGGGAGCACGAACGGCGGCTATATCTCTGGGAGCGAACTCCAGGCGAATATGAAGCGCATGGATATATGAAGCGCATGGATATAAGATAGGTCTTAGAATGAAAGAGTAGCTTTCCAAGGACAGATGGTCAGATTGAGGCTATTGACTGGAGTTTTGGAGATTTGTTGGGTTTTTTTAAAGTGAACAACAAGAACTGTGACTCTGTAGTTGCTGCAACAGAATTCACCTACAACAATGTTGTCAAGTGTCAACTGCTCACAAGTTCCCTATTTAGATTGCTTAATATTACTCACTTTCCCATGGATTTGGTTACTTAACCCCCACCCCACCTACTCGAGTTTAACCTACTACAAAAGAATTTGTTATTTGCATAGCAGCCATTCACAAGAATGTGCATGACCAACTTCATAATGTATGCTTCCTACATAGATGCATTTGATCCGCACCATCAGAGGTTAGTTTTCAACATGGGTGATCTTGTGATGGTATGGTTGCAGGAGAGCCATGGTTGCTCCCACGAGATTCTGATGCGACATTATATCATCCTTTTCCAGCGGCATATTCTTGTGGTGATAATGCATATTTGATTGACTACTTCTGTCTAACATGTCCAATTCGGTGCTTCCAATTCTAATCGTGCTGAGGGCATCGTAGTCATACTGATATTAAAACCAATGATACACCAGAGGGACCATCATGGTAAATATCGCTACTGGGTTAACTGCAATTTTCTACCAGCTATACTCGAGCCTCTCCAGGGAAATAGTGATGCATGGCCGCATACAGTGGCACAACTCATTTCATTTTATGTAATTTCTCTTTTTTTCTCATTTAGTATAAATGGGCCTTCCCTGGGCTTATACACCCATACTATTATTTCTAGGGCTTTTTTTTGTATGTGCTTGCGTTTATTTGTCTAAATCTTCATCTGTGTTGCAACACCCCAAGTGACCATCTTTTCAACACAATAATTGAAGCCCAAATAGATCTGATAAATTTGTGAAAAACACAATAGTTTATTGCCATCTATGTAGACAAGAAATAATTTCCAACTAAGGGTCTATTTGGGAGCCCAATTCCAAGCCTTGGAATTGGAATTGGGAGACCCAATTCTAATTCTATTGTTTGGTGCATACAAAAGCCCATCGATTTGGAATTCATTTATAATTCCACAGGCTCCAATTCCATAATCTGAATTTCATACCTTTTGTAGAGATTTTAAAAACCAAATCTAAACGACTCAAATATTTACACAAAATCTGGAATACAAAATGCACAGATTTTTTTTTAAAAAAAAAATAAGGAAGATAGATTTATACATTAAAAAAATCATATAATAGTATATATAGAAAAATGAAAATTTGTTTTATTTGGGTCGTTTTAAATATGGTATTATTCGTGTTAACGTAAAAAGAAGATTTTATGTTGTCGCATTTTCTTTGGGTTGTGTTATTGTAAGTTAAAAATAACCATGTTCGTGCTAGTTGACAAAATACAATTTTGTATCGTGACGCGTTTTATAAAAGAGATTTCATGTCGTGTTTTAATCGTGTTGTGTTCATGTTAGGTAAAAAAATACGATTTAATGTTGTGTCACGTTTGATTTGGTTGGTGTTCGTTTTATGTAAAAAATCATGCCGTGTTGCGTTTTATTTGGATAGTATTCATGTTAGGTAAAAAATACGATATAATGATGGGTCGCATTTTATTTGGTTATTTTCGTATTAGGTTTGCCGTGTTGGGTTTTAATTAAAACTGGATCTTGTTCATGCTGGGTAAGAATACAATATCATGTCGTGCTTTATTTGAGTCGTTTCGTGTTAGGTAAACAAAAATTGTGTTGTGTCGTGTTTTTTGTTGAATCGTGTTCGTGTTAGTTAAAAATTAGAATATCATATCGTTTTGCGTTTGGTTTTGGTCGTCGTGTGTTGATTGAGCCATATTCGTGTAAATATGATTTTATGTCATGTTGCATTTTATTTGGATAATGTACGCCGAAATGAAGCTAATTAGCTATTGTATTTATTATTAAGTTTTTGTGGAGTTGAGGAGTAATTATGCTGGAGCTGGAGTTTATTTGTAAACATATTTTGCATTCATGAAAGTAATTAAGGGTGAGAGATTTTTTTTGTTTTGTCAGTAACAGGGTAGGGAAAAAAAGATGGACATTTTTGGCCTGATCAAGAGTCGGCATATTTCTTTTGTGCAGGAAGTCCTTACTTGATAACTATTGCGCACACACACTTACATCAATATATTTCACAAAACTGTTTTTTAATTCTTGTTAAAGATGTGATGTGATTTGATTCCTTTTTTCATTATAATGTTTTTGAAAAGTATTATATTTTAATTGTTTATATTTCACAAAACTGTTTTTATAAAATTTGTTAGGATCCAAACAACGGATTTGGAATTCCAAATGCATTCCATACTTGAGCCAAACAATTGAATTATAACAGCATGGAATTGAAATTCATTAAGGGCCCGTTTGGCAATCCAATTCCTAGGCTTGGAATTGAAATTGAAAGGCCAATTTGAATTCCACGGAATTGAAATTGGCCTTTCAATTCCAATTCCAAGCCATGGAAATGGAATTGAAAGGACAATTTTAATTTCACGAAATTGAAATTGGCTTTCCAATTCGAATTCCAAGCCTTGGAATTAGGTTGCCAAGCGGGCCCTGAATTCTAATTCCATTGAATTAGAATTCCAATTCCGTGCATCCAAACGGACCCTAAAGCAATTCTTTTATAAAGAAGAAAAATAAGCTACACAACTGGGGGGTAAAGGAGGGTCATCGAACCATATGAGCTACAAGCATGTGCAAATGAAGAATTAATATGCGTAGAAGATATCAAGGCAGGGACCTACCAGGAAGTCATGTTGCCATTTGTTGTAAAAGTCAGCCAACACATCATCACGGGTTTGACCAGGGTTCTGAACTATGGCCGCCAGAGCTGCAAATTGATCAGTCATATTTGTGGCACTTTTATATTCCTGCAGCGCAAGCTCAGTGAGTTCTGGTTCTTCTAGGGATGCCAGATATGCTGTTACAAAAATAGAACATAGGAAATTATCAGCTAAGAAGATTTTAATACAACTGTCTAAAAATGAAATATTCTAAATAAGACAGACCAAGGGCAAGATTCTTAAGAGTCCGTCTTGCCATGTTGAGATGGTTAAACTCGTATGGCCCTGAGCTCCTGTTGTTTTTTACCTGTGACAGGCCACCCAGATTAAAGCCTTAAACCAATATTACAAAGAGGGAAAAAGCGAACCCCAAACAAAAAACTAAATTATCAAATTCCGCAAGAAACTCCCTGAACTCTTTTTAGTGAATAAAACTCCCCTGAATTATGATTTTGTTGAAAAGACCTCCTATGTGTTGTCGTTTTTAATTTTTCCGAACAAGCATCTTGGCAACAGAATGCATAAGGTTTTTTTCATTCAAAATACTTAAGGTGATTTCTTGCAGATACTGCATGGTTCAGACTTTAGAAGGGGCTAAGTTGTCTCCTTGAGATAAAGGAATTCAGAGATATACCGTTCTGAGAAGTTCTTCTTTCAATTCAGAAGCAAGTTGCTTTTTAATAAAGGATCGAACTGCGTAAACAGCCTCAGGATCAGCAACTTCCATCATGTCCATGATCTCTCCTTCACCAGGAAGAGTTATTGCCTTCGCGATGAATTCCTGGGTAATACCAAGCAGTGTTATTAGTGCAATCAAGTTTTTTCAGGTGAAAAAAAAATGAAATTATAAAAAATTAAGGTCATTTTGCTTTTGGACCCCTAAAGTTTAGGTTAAAACTGACTTTAACCACCAAAGTTTTTAGTTATCAGGTTTTGGCCCTCAATTTTTATTGTTCTGTCATTTGATAGTTACATATCATAGTAAATAACCAAAATAAACCTAATTAATGTATAAAACAATGTGGTTAACTGTAATATTTTGCTCCGTGTTAATCATTGCGAGTCGTAAAGGTCACAATGACAGAACTTCCAAAATGCAGGCCAGAGTCCAATAACTGAAACATTTGGTGGTTAAAAGTCTATTTTGATTTGAACTTCATGAAATTTTGCCCAAGAATATCAATAAAACTACTAACAGCATAAAATCACCCTTTTCGTTAGTACCTTATCCAAGCTTGAGTCAGAAAGTATGCTTTTGATACCATGCACATACTGTGGATTGAGAACCAATTGTTTGTTTTGCTGGAAATCAGCTACAAGGCTGAGCATCAGCGTCCTGGCCAGGAGCTGTCCTGCCTCCCAACTAAAACAAGGTAATTATAACCATTTGTTATATTCCTATGATTTCTTTGTCAGCTAGAAAATAAATATATGTGGTGCATTGGGAAAAATTACCGATTGAACTCATTTGAATCGTGAGCAAGGAGGAAAAAGAGATCGCTATCAGTGAGATCAGAATCAAGACGGATTGGAGCGCTGTAACCACGTAACAGAGACGGAACTGGTCGCTCGGATATACCAGTGAACACAAATTCTTCATCTTTCTGCTTGTTAATAACAGAAGTTCAATTATTATGAAAAAAAAAATTAAGAGAAAAAATATCATCTTCATTAACTACTACGAGACGTCTCACCAGTACTTCATACTAGTACGCTGAGTTAATCCTGTTGTTATCAGCTAGTGCCCATTAAAATAATGAAGAAATATTGTTTTCTTTAAACAAATGCAGAAACGACAAATAAAGGCCAAGTTGCGTCGTTTTAGTTCGCAATAGAAGGAATTAAACTTCTAAATCGCCCTCTACCTCTCCTCTCTCTTAATGCCAATTGTCATCGTTTATCTATGAAGCACGGACTCGACACGTAACACGTGTTTCGACACGACACGCGATACGTGATTTTTCCAAAAACTAGGATACGACACGCTAGGATACGTATAATATATAATATATGTTAAAATATATAATATATATTTAAATATATATATTACTGAAATAAAACAGATTTTTTTTCATAAAATACATTATTAGAGCTTTCTTAACATGAAATTATGAAAATGGACCATACAAAACAAAATTCAAACACACTGACATTAAAAATCATAAAAAAGGTAGAATCACCATCACATAAGAAAAAAAAAAAAAAAAAAAGTGTCATTTTACGTGTCCCGGCGTGTCGACAACGTGTCCCATCGTGTCGGCCACGTGTCCAAACATGTCCCAGCGTGTCGGCAACGTGTCGGAGCGTGTCGGCAACGTGTCGGACTCGTGTCAAAGCTGACTTGTAGCTTCCGGGAGAGTGTCGGTGCTTCATAGTCGTTTATCCAACATAACAATATGAGATTTCCGAAGAACAATGTATCAAATAATATATACTCCCTCTATCCCAAATTAGGAGTCCCTGTTTTAAAGTCATATTTTGAGGAAAACTTATACCCCCCAACTTTATCTTCTCCTAAATTATGAATACTTTTGACATGACGAGCATGCATTTAAATCATTGCTCTCCCTGAGATAGATAAATTTGTCATCTTGACTAATTTTATATACTCCCATCTGTCCTCTGAATAGTTCCTTGAAAATCAAAGAATTAAAAGAAAAAATTACTTTCCAAATTTATCCTCCTAAAAATGATGAATACCTATGAATGCAATACATGCACTTGGATCGTTGTCATTGTTCGGATGGGTAACTTTGTGATCTCACCTAATTTTATATAGTATTTTTAAAAGAAAGACCTGGTTTTGGACAAAAAAGGAAAGTAGGACTATTAATTTGGGAGAATGGGAGTGATATTTTTAAGAAAATGGACTCTTCATTTAAGACTGACAAAAAAAGAAAACAAGACTCCTAATTTGGGATGGAGGGAATATTCAAAAGGCTCAAGAGAAAATTAAGAAATAACGGCTAACAAACAGGCGGCAATTTGTGCTTTTGTGCAACACGGCACACCAAGAAACAAAATATGCAGAAAATGAGTGTGGCGGAGATGCGAATGCTAAGATGGATTTGTGGTAAAACTCGAAAGGATAAAATTAAAAATGAACAAATTCGTGAAACGGTAAAAGTAACTCCTATAGAAGATAAATTGGGAGAAAATCGACGTAGTTGGTTTGGACACGTCAAGCGTAGACCAATGGATGCTCCCGTAAGGAAGAGTGATTTAGTTAGTATTGATGGTAACCCAAGGGGTAGAGGTAGGCCTAAATTAACTTGGTGGGATATTATAAAAAAGGACATGATATCATGTGGTTTAACCGAAGATATTGCACTGGACAGAATGGAATGGAAAAATAGGATTCATGTAGCCGACCCCAAATAATTGGGAAAAGGCTTTGTTGAGTTGAGTTGAGTGCAACACGGCACACCAAGAAACTTGAAGACAAACACCACACAGAGACAATTTGTTTTTTAACTGACATGAAGACAATACAATTAACACGATTAATAACAATTTACTGTTGGATTAAACACAACACTACTAACAATATTAACATGATATTGGCACGAGTAACCAAATTGAATTAACCATACAGTACAAACACAATACGCTAAATTCTGTTCCGATTTCATGTCAGAATTATGGCATTAACATGAGAAGACATCATCTCCCGAATTCCTGACACAAACACAACATTGTGTCTCAATTTCATGTCACTTTTGTGTCATGTTAAATTTTTCTTGTCGTTTCTGAAATTGCCACCTTTAACAAGGACAAGCTTTCAAATAGATAGAATTCTGATTGCGAAAGGTGTAAAATTCTTGTCTAGCTTAAAATTGCAAGAAATCTTCAACAATAGTGGAAAGTATCTCTAAAGACCAAAGGATGTAACATATTAAATAAAGATAATCAGGCTAGGCCTTCTCGAAGGGTGCGTGCATAATTCTTTTCTTGCATTATCCATGCTGGAAATGCAGTTTGTGGGCTCCAATCGTCAAGGTATAATGACAAAAATTCAAAATTTTGGCATTTAAGGGAGCCAAATGGAAGCTCATAGCACTTGAAGCGTCACGTTGGGAGTCTCCTATGGGACTTCAATGATAATGTCAAACACTACTGGAGCATCTCTTGCTTTTGCAAGTTGGCATTTTGCCAAAATGCAAACTTATCCTACGTAGCAAAAGCATTTTTTCCGCCCCATCTTGAGATGGTTTTACATATACGCCGTACCATCAATAAATGGCATGTAAATAGAGTGAATTCACATTAGATTTTTCCTTTTCTTTTTATACATAGATTATCATGATTCTCAAGGCCTTGACCCAGGCCACTAGGTTTATAAAAAACAGATATTGTTTAAACCTCACTCCAATATACAGATAATACATTTCTCTACTAATATGTTATCAGTGTCTACTTTCTAAGAATTTCTTGTGCTGGAGTGTCTATGTAGTTTTGGCATGACTGAGTTCATATAATTCCCAGCAATTATCTTAATTTTAATATTTGATGTGCATACAACATCTAAAGAAATTTAATCAAATAAAATTGAGAAAATTCAATCAACAAAATCTTATTGATAAATGTCATTCTTAGTGCACAGGGCTCTCGCTTTAGCAGTTCTCTTAGCAGGGAGAGGTTGATGTAGGCACGCCTTACCCCCATTTATTGGGGAGGCTGCTTCCAAGAATGAATAAAATCTTATTGATAACAACCTATATACTTTCTTACTAAATCCACATAACTACGGGATAAAGTGGCATTATGTACAAAGTATATGATAAGTAACTAATTGGTGCCATATATATATATATATATAACACAACAATAGTGCAGTAACTCTACATGGGGATTTTATGCGAACCTTGGTTACTCGAAGTACTGTTGTGTAGACTGGTTGACCATTGCTTTCAACAGACTCCAACTTCCCATCATGATACACAGAAGAGAGGGGCATGTCCTTCCCACTTGGGTCCAGCAGACCTAACGCCACAGGAATGAACATGGCCTCTTTCAATGGTTGTCCTGGGGTTGGTGGCACCTCTTGACTGTGAAAATGCCCATCAAATACACGTATTTTATGACAATCACAGGAAAATGATAGACGGGTAAAATCTAAGACAAAAATTTAAGAAAATATACCTGAACTTCAAAGAGTAAGTTTGCGCTTCAGCATTGAATGTAGATGTTACCTTCACAATAGGTGTCCCGGCTTGGGAATACCTGTATTTTGTTTTAGTCAAAAGCATAAGAATCATGCCCAATAAAAAAAAGGATAAATTACATCGAACTCTCCTCTTTTCTGTCATAATTATGATACCTCCCTCTGGTTTCACATATTACACCCATCTCCCCTCGTTTAAAAATCTACACTCGCTAAGGGTAGCAGGTGTTGCCAAAAAAAAAAAGAAGATAGAAAGTAAATATAAAACAAGAAGGGAGACGTGTGCAATGTTATTAAACAAAAGGGAAGGTATCTGTAATTATGACAAACAAGAGGAGCGGTCCATCTAATTTACCCCGATGTAAGAGCACATTGAAATTTACAGGAAAAGAAGACAAATTGATGAAATACCACAACAAGAAATTAGAGAAATCTGCATTATTTGCATCTCGCATAGCGGCAAAGAAATCTTCACAGGTTACAGCTTGCCCATCGTGCCTCTTGAAATATAGATCCATGCCCTGAAACGTGATGAAGGGAACATTGTAATTCCGCAGGACGGAAAATTATATCATTGTATATGCATCAGTTTAAGGGTTAGGCATAATCTTGTTCTTACTTTTCTGAATCCTTGACTTCCCAATAAAGTTTTATACATCCTAACAACTTCAGCTCCCTGATAAGCGAGGTCATATAAGATGATTACAATTGGTCTAAGAGATATCCTCATACACCATTTGCATATATATATATATATACACACACACACACACACACACACACACACAGATTGCACCTTTTCATACACCTGTAGGGAAGACAATGAAACAAACGAACCAACAATTAGATATAGCTCCAAAACAAGCAGCAAGGTGAATAAAATTATCAAAATGAGGAAAAGAAAAATTCTAATTTCTACCGTTGCTGCGATTTGAAGCCGGTGAATGCACCGCATTAGCCACCAAATTCAACGTATTAGCAGAAGCAATAGCCAGAAAATTCAAAATATCCCAAGTCAATATCAGTCTACATTTCTCAAGTTCCAAAAATAAATAAAGATCGTACCCAACGCACAAGGCTACCGCTTAACTGCCTGGCGGATGTCGGTTGGCCTTACCCCCATATATGGAGAGGCTGCTCCCATGTTTCGAACCTGAGACCAACCGTAGCTTGGGCGAGGGCACTTGCCGTCGCACCAAGTCCCAAAATAACGTGTAGCTTTATATAGTTACATAAAAGAAACTTACCTGTGTAAAAGTTGTCCATCTGTCATATATAAAATAGGAACAATGTGAACACAATTTCCAACAAAATAGTAAGAAAGCTTTAGAAAAAGCAAAGGCCTCTAAAAGAAGCTATTTTACAAGAGTATTTAGACACCTTAATGTATGAGTGGGGTCGTACAGGATGAGCCATCGGACCAGCATCCTAGATGATCAAAACAAAATTGAAATTTCAATACTTTAGTGCAGCAAATTTAATAATTATTGAATCCTAAATATCCTAAATGGTCCCAACTATAACAATAACATCTAAATAACTAACGAAGAATACGAAGGTATCAATTTGAAAATTGTACAAATTATAAACCTGTGGAAATTGATAAATCCGAAGCTTTGAAACATCAGCAATACGCTTCACCGTACGGCTCCCCATGTCAGATGAAAATTCCTGCCAATTGGATTGAGCATTAGATATATATATATATATATATATATATATATATATATATATATATATATATATTGTTGCTGCAACTCTCTTGGTATCTAAAAAATGTATGTACCTGATCACGGAAAACAGTGAGACCTTCCTTTAGACTCAGCTGGAACCAGTCACGACATGTCACTCTAAAATAATTTAATCATAATAATTAACTTCAGTCTTGACATTAAAAAAATAAAAATAATATTTATGATCATACGAATTCTAAAGATAGATATAAACAGAGAGCCAAAATAGCAAGTTGCATTCGTTTTACATACTTAAAACAAATACTGGGATCTTGAAAGATAGACAGGTTATGGCATGAAAGGAAACAAGGATGTAAAAAAATAATACAGAAATCACGAGGTTTTATTAATTCAGGCGCGGATATAAGCCAACCTGTTGCCTGTCCAGTTGTGGAAGTACTGAAATAGAAAAAGGAAATGAAGGGTAAATCTTCAAAACATAACTCATCAATGCAAGACCAGAGTAAATTACGAGAAACCCCAGAAACTGTCACACTGGTTGCAAATACCACCCTGAACTATTAACTTTGCAAAAAATCCTAGAACTATTCCATTTATCTAAAATTTCGCACTATCCATAGTTAAAAAGGGGGTTTAGTGACACATAAGAAGGTATTTGCAACTTTTTCATAGTTTAGGAGGGTATTATTTGCAATCATAACGATATATATTTTTTTTATTTTAACCTACGAGTTATATAGGAAACTTCGAACTCCATACATTTCTGCAATAGATGATATATATACCTCATGGCCAATAACACCCAAAATTGCAGCATAATCTGCATCTGTCGCAGTTTCTGGAGATACCAATACGAGATTGAAATTGAAAAGCTGTTGACAAGAAAGTCAGAAAAAATTCGTAAACTGAAACGCTAAAAGTTCAACAAGATATAATGCTTTTAAGGATGCGTACATTCAAACTCTTGTTTTCCATGGCTCCCCTGGCAATCATGAGTAAGGAAACAGAATCATCAAGTGAAGAAAAACATATATATAAGTAACCCAGGATAGTGTCCATTAGATAAATATATATATATATATATATATATATATATATATATATATATATATATATATATATATATATATATGCAACTTACATGAAATCTGGAACAGCCACAATATTGAAGAGATCTAAATCATACTCGAGACCGAAAACCTGTTTGGAAAGGAAAATAAGACGGCAAAGCAATTGAAGCAAAATCTCAAAAGGGTATGTTTAGAATTTGTTTGGTTCGGAGTGGCGTGCTTTTGCTTGTTTAGGGGTAAAAGGTACTTTCACGCATTTAAAGTTCTAAAAAAAATGCATAATATTGTAAATAAGCGTACACACTTTATTTATGTGACTTAGACAAAAATTGTAAACAAATTTTTTACTCTGAATATGTGAAAATACTTCTGATCATTACACGTTTCACCTAGGTAACAGATATTTCACCCCAAACCTGTGAATAAATGTACACTTTATATCCACTATATATTTAAAAAGTTCTAATAAAATAACTTCAAACAGATGAAATGTTTTTCACCATGTTACCTTTCAACGAGATGAACAATATTTCACCCCAAAACCAAACGGGGCCCAAAGATTTCTAGAAAAGTTATAAGAAAAAACTCACATCTTCGTCCCATTTCATGGCCGCCTTAAGAGAATACATGGCATGTTCAGTCTTGGGTATATCCTGTGGAGGGGTCCAAATTCTAAGAGAGACTTTTCGACCTGAACGAGTTGTAAAGGTGTCATCTCTACTTTCCAGCTGTCCAGCAACTAAGGCGAAAAGATAGCAAGGTTTTTTATAAGGATCCTCCCACAGAGCATAGTGCCTGCCTCCCTGAAATGGAACAAAATCCAAACATTTACAAAAACAAATAGCATATGATATTTTTTTTCTTCTTTTTTTGTTTTTTTCTTCTTTTTTCACCTTGATTGTTCAAAATGCTTCAGCCAACCCATGGTGATTTGGGTTAATCACAACTGGCAAAATGAGGCACGAAACGATAACACGACACGACACGAACCGACACGAAGTTATAAGGTAATGGGTGCACCCTTAATGATTTTGCGTCATATCAATGTCAACCCGATAAGACACGATAGTTAACGGATATGGTTAGTGTTGACCCCCTTCTCCCATTAAGACCCATTAATTTAAGTAAATAAGATATACTGTTGGGGCATGTAAAGACTTTATGTTGCTTAATGTTAATTTATTCATTACAACATTTACTAAATGAGAGAATTAGTAATGTCAATGAATTAATGGGTCTAATTGTGTTTAAAAATGAGCTAATATGTCAGCTTGTATATGATTCAAAAACTAATTCATTATCTTAATGAGTAATAACGGGTGAACACGTGACACATTAAGATAACGGATTGGTTTTGAATATAGTTTTTTCACACGATTAAAAAATCACCCATTTAGACACGAACCCGATAACCCCCGAACACGAAAAAAACCAACACGAACACAAGTTAACACGACCCGCTGCCAGGCCCAAATCACATACGTCGGTTTGACTCTCATCAAGAAAATAAATAAAATTAATCTCTTTGACGAATTCTAAGTGAGGTTCACCTCTAGGTCTCCTTGCTCTAAGAGATTTCCATTAGACAGCAACACCGGGTATAATGACTTGTCAGCTTCAATACGACAAGTGTATTTTGCCATAATATCAGGACGGTCCTAATAAAGCAAACAGGAATCATCAGGTAAGTGTAAGAAAATAAGCTTCGCAACAAGAATAAATCACCAATTATCAAAGAAAAAATAGAACTAAACACCACTTGAGATAATGAACCTGATAGAAAGTGATTTTTCGGAAACCCTCTGCTTCACATTGCGTACAAAAATTTCCAGATGACTTGTAAAGCCCCTGCAGCAAAAGCAGAAATAAAGTGTTTGTATATATGTACATGCATATATATACATACATAATATAACAAAGCATGTCTCACCTCTAATGATGTGTTCTTCTGTGGACATATCTCATTAGTAATTTCCAATGTAAATTTACCACTTGGGGGTGATGAGAGAATCAGATGGCGTGAGTCCATGTGATAATCTTCCTCCTGAAACACATTAAAATCTGCTCTTACAAAGTGCAAAGGCGTGTAAATAATAAACAGGAAAATTGGAATTTGATGAAATTCTATGCTTTGGCTTGGTATAATCATGTTATTCAGAAAAAAGAAAAGAACTAATCATATACGTAACAATTATTAAGGTACAAATGTATAATGATACAACCATGAAAGGAATTGAAAGCAATAAGCTAACATTTAAGAAACAGTATAATGATATGAACATATAACTTCTTCACCCAAGATTTAGGCGAAAAAAATAAATCCAGTACACAAGGGTTTTGAGGGAATAGTTGAAACATTAAGATAGTACATACCTTCAGCTCCTTGCTGTTGACCTTAACAGAGACCAGCTTCATATCTTGCCCATCCAAAACCAGCGGAGAAGAACTACCTGTTCATCAACATATAGTGGTTATAAAAAAATAATTAACAAAAGATTGATTGAAGTCATTCAAATGGAACTTGGACAGATCGAATGCTATTATGTTATTTCTACGAAACAGGATGAGCCTATACCATTTAAGATACATCCAATAAATTTGCATTTAGTAGAGGCCCCGTAATATAAAAGAAAAATCCAATCCAACAAGTGACGTCATATGCTACGGGGGGAAAAAGTGGTTATTTACCTTCCACTCTGGGGAAAACACTTATATTGGAGCAGACAATTGTTTTCTCCTCGCCCAGAGAAAATTTCAGATCCACCTGAGTAGATAATTTGTAAAGTACATAAGATAAATATCAATAACATATATCCAAATTCAAACCAAAATCATATATTTAGTTTATAAATATATAGACGACATCTCAAAGTAGTAGTATATATATATTCTAGGAGTAAAGTGCAAAAAATACCCCTGAAATAAGTAACATTTTGCAAGAAACCCCTTCAGAACAAAAAATATGAACTATTCATTTTTTTACAAATACTCCTTAATCTCTCCCTTGAATGTTATTGATGGGAATAGGGGCTGCATAAGGAGATTTTCTCATGTGAACAAAGCATATATATATATATATATATATATACAGTTCTGCTCTTGTGCGGACTAGTCCGCATTTGAAGAATGCGGACCGGACATGTGTCACCTGACGGTGAGCCCAGAAGAGAGAGTGTGCCTATAATTTAGGCAATAATTTCTAGGCGCACCGTTAGGTGACACATGTCCGGTTCGCATTCTTAAAATGCGGACTAGTCCGCACAAGAGCATTAAATATATATATATATATATATATATATATATATATAGAGAGAGAGAGAGAGAGAGAGGCAGGCTCCTGTGCACACTAAGTTTGCACATCATTTTTTTTAAATAGCAAAAAAAATATTTTTGACCTGATTTTTTTTGTGTGATATTTAAACATTCCAAAGAATCTATATAAAAAAATCAGCTCAAAAAAACTTTTTTTGCTATTTAAAAAAAATCGGTCAAACTTTCGCAGATTTTAAAGTGCTTAAAAGCTGCGAAAATTTGACCGATTTTTTTAAAATAGCAAAAAATGTTTTTTTGACTTTATGTTTTTACATTTCAAGGAACCCATATAAAAAAATCAGTTCAAAAATATTTTTTTTGTTATTTTAAAAAAATGATGTGCAAACTTTAGTGTGCACAGGAGCCTACCTGCCTGTCTGTCTCTCTCTCTCTCTCTCTCTCTCTCTCTCTCTCTCTCTCTATATATATATATATATATAGAGAGAGAGAGAGAGAGAGAGGGGTTCATGCGCACTGGAAGATTTTTTTTACATATAGCAATTATCTAGTATTAATTAAGATATTATTTATACAAGGCAATAGATTTATATTAGGATATTTATTTAGTTTCCTTACGTAATTAGGTTTCTCCTTTTCAAAGATGTAAAGCCTATAAATAAAGGCATTAGGCTAGGGTGAGTTTTAGTTGATTTCTTGTTTGAGACTATTGTGTATTGAAATCCCGTTGCGTTTTACATCAAAGTGGTATATGAGTCATTCGCTCTTGGTATTCACGTATTCGTGTGTATGTGTTTATCGAATTGTGTGTGTATTGGTGGATTTTCAGTCACCGTGCCTTCGAAGACAAGAAAGGTGATTGAATTCGAAGAGGCTATGACCTCCATGATGGAAGGGATTGAAGCTAGGGCCAAAGCCGCCGAAGCAAGGACTCAAGCCACTGAAACAGAGGCTCCTCCCACATCCTCGTCCAATCCCTCCTCTCACGAATCTTCGGCGTATCGGCGACACAGAGGCTCCTCCCAGTGTCCGCAGACACTACCTCATCTGTCGCGCAAGCCCTAGGGCCAGTCCATGACCTTTGGACATAACTGCCAACCAAAATAGACCAACCGTGGCCTCGTCGAGTGAAACCCAAGCCATGGTCCACCTCGATGTCACAGACGCAAAATTTTTTACCATAGTTGAGGCCCAGAGGCAGGGCAGCTCTTGAAATCTCACATAAAGTCGAAGGCAAGGCCTCTAATCACTACAGTATTGTTTCAGCCCTTATGTTTCCTCCTCTTCAATTTTTCACGCCTCAGAACGTCATAGTTGATGGGGAGATTATTGAAGATAGTGACCGTTCAAGAAAAACACTCAACTTAAGCCCTCTTGAACCGTGGCGTGTGCAACAAGAGCCAAGCCCTAAATCTGTTGCCATTCCCATTAAGCCTATGGTGAACCAGCAGGTAGTAGGAAAAGGGTCTTGTGCAAAGTGGATGCCAAACAAAGAACGAACCTGCAATAGGTGCAGATTGAATGCCCCAAAGTAAGGAAAATAGGGAAGATTGGTGAAGTCCAAGGCTAAAAATACGCCCAAACAGCGATGCTACAATCTAGGGGGCTCTTCCCCCAAGTCTTCTCCATCGTCAAGTGAAGTTTCAGGAGTGGAGAGCAGCGATGAGTCTTCCGGAGAGGAGGAAGAGAATAGAAATCAAATTCGGATGGGCCGAGCAGAGGCATAAAATTATTCTATGCTTCTATGGGCTTTGGGATATGATAATGGGATACGCCTAGACGTGTCATAATTCAAAAGAAAAATTGACGGAGATATAAGTGTGGACTGGATTGATGCTATGGAAAAGGCTTTTGAATTTAAAGATTTTCGTGGCGCATGGTTCAAAGTCTCGGTATCGGTTCTGGTATCGGCCATTCGATTTTCAACTCGGTCGCGCTATCGGTCACGGTATCGGGAGATACGCAAAGATACACTATTTAGAGAGCACAAAAAATTCAGAAAAAAATCTAGAAAATTTAAAAAAAATACGATTAACAATGTTGACCAATCAGATAAGTTTAAAACTATCATTTAATATGCATAACATTGCACAATTGATTATATTGACGTGCTGCGAACTTGCAGATTCAATGTTCCATAATAAATCAATATTTTTTTTCACGTAGGATACAAATATTATGTTTTTACAAAGAAAAAAAAATGTTACTTTTTTAGTAAGAGGATAATTTTTTCTTTACAGAGAGGATACAACTATTATATTCTTAGTATTATTTTTAGTAAGTGGATACAAATGTGTTTTTTAAGTATGTTATATTTTTCTAAAAAGGACAGAAATGTTTCTTGTTAGTATTGTTATTTTTTTACAAAGAGGAATACAATAGTGATTTTGACAAAACACTACATTTTTTTTACAATCGCTTTTTACAAAAAGGATGCAAATGTTATTTTCTTACAAAAAATGATGCAAATGTTATTTTTTTATAAAAGGAATGTAAATGTTATTTTTTTCTGTTGTGGGTTGCAAATGTTTTTTTTTAAATTGATGGAAATGTTATTTTTTTACAAAGAGGATGCAAATATTTTTTTTTCTTGTGTTGCAAACGTTACTTTTACATAAAGGATGTAAATATTATTTATACAAATGTTTAGAGGATACAAATATTATTTTTACAATAATTACAGTCGTATATTTGTTTGTAAAAGAATAACATTTACCTTTTTTTTATAAATAATAACATATTAAAAAATAACATTGGGAACATTATTATAAAAAATAATAACAAATAACATTTGGATCATTTGCATTCTTTAAAAAAAAAAATTGGCACATATACAATGCACTAAATTAAACCCACACGATGACCAAATAACCCACACACACAGCACACTAAATTAAAAAAACAATTAGCATTTCGTAACCCCCCAAAAAAACCACGCTTACCAACATAACACCGGAGAGAGAGAGAGAGAGAGAGAGAGAGAGAGAGAGAGAGAGAGAGAGAGAGAGAGAGATTGATGCTTAGTAACTTATACCATCTCGGCCGATACATCACCGATATGGGTCGATACTACGGTGATATCGTCAATATGGGCCGATTCCATCGCGATATCGCCGATATGGGTCAATTCTACTGCAATAACGTCGATATGGGGAAAAATTACCGATATAGGGTCGATTCACATCAATAATTGAAAACTCAACTCGTAACTCGGAATCGGATCGGTGGGCACCGATACCTAGTCAACTCGGCCGTATCGTCGCGGTATCGGCCTTGACTTTGAACCATGTCGTGGCGAGTAGCGTGTTCGATTCGTTGCTTCAAAATTTATTGGCGATGCTCGTGTATGGTGGAACGGTTTATGTTAATTTTGGCGGGAGTCGAACAAGGCACCAATAAGATCATGGACGAAGATGGCAGTATTTGAAAAGGGCTTTTATCCCGTTGTTCTGTCAGTAGGAGAGTACACGGATGACTTCCACCTTCTCAACACTCGGGCTAATCTTCGAGAGAGTGAGAACCAAAAAGTTAGTCGTTATATTAATGGTCTCCAAGATAAGATGAAGGCAAATTATTGTTGAATGGACATACCAAATCTTGGCAAAGTCGTTGACTACGCAAAGAGGATTGAATCCCACCTTCGGGTTCGGGATGGGATCTCGCCTACCCCACTATTTCCGTTGTAACTAAAACTAATACGACATCGTCAAATACAGCTTTTCGTGTGGAGTGATTTGTCATAGGATGTCGGAGTGTCCGAAGAAGTCCGTCTACATTGCCGAAGGGGAACAAATTGAGATTGAACCAGAGGTTCAAGGGCAACAGACCTTAATTATTCGGATCCATGTGCCACCGGAGACAGATAGCATACCGCTTTGAAGCTCCGGACGAACTTTTTCTTAGAAGGAGAGAGTGATAAGAATAAGGAGATTTTCTTATATGATTAATGCACGTACTAATCACGCGTGAACAGTGTCAGCTGGAAGATATTATTTTTATAGTAATTATCTAGAAGATATTTTTTTATAGTAATTATCTAATATTAGTTAAGATATTATTTAAATAAGGTAGTAGATTTATATTAGAATATTTATTCTATTTCCTTATATAACTACGTTTCTTCCTCTTCAAGAATGTAAAGTCTATAGTTAAAGGCATTAGGCTAGGGTTTTAAATTAATTTTTAACCGATTGAGAGTTTTAGTTGATTTCTTGTTTGAGAATATCGTGTGTTGAAACCCCACTGCATTTTACATCAGTTATTAATAAATGCCACTACAAATTTCCAAAAGTGTTTTTTTGCAACAGCCTGCATGGAATTTTTGCAATGAATCCAGTTTTAGGGGTTCCTTGCAAAAATTGTATAGTTTAGAAGGGCTTTTACTGCATTTTCCCTATTTTCCAGATACAATAGCACATAAATTTAGTAATCTATTTCCAGTTGATGTACATACATACCGTATCAAAGTAGTAATCTGGTAACTTATAATCTTTAAGGAAAATTTCTTTTTTCATCTCAATTCTGGAATTTTCAACTTCCTTCCGCAACTTATTTGTTGCAACAAAACAAATTAACCTCCTGCTTAGCACTCTAAAGAAGGTTAGCGTATGAATAGTCATAAATGGTGACCCTTTAAAGCAACATCATATTACTGTCTTCAAGAAATGAGTAATTAAAACATAACAACTTACTGTTATTGAAAGATATAATAATTAATAGTACCTCCAATGTTTAACCGACTACTGGATAAAGATTATGAATATTCAGTAAATTGTTATCTAAATTCCAAAGCCTGATAATTGATATCGCATCAAGGGATGTAAGAGAACCATAGTAGATAAGAAGCCTAAATCATTCAAGCTACTGTAAAAATAAACTTTAAATAAAGAAGTACAAACCTCCTAAACAAAGTACTGCCTGTATCTAGAGAGAGTATTTTTAGAATAAATAACAGAACGAACACGACAAGAGGTCTGAAGCTACAAAAAGACAAAGAAAGCAGCAAATTTAATTTTTTGTGAATTTTTTGTGAACATAATATAATATACCTTAGCTATGTGCGTGATCCATGGATATGTGAGTTATGTTCGCTTTCAATATATGTGATTTTTATTAAAACGGTTATTGAGCGATTCGGAATGTGTGATCCTTAAGTATGTAATGTACCGGGATTCGATAGCAGAGTATGCGTGCACCGCAGCTTAGTCTAGGGGTGTCATATATGTATATATGTAATGAGATTGATATATATGTACTTGTGACTAGTTCACTGTTGCTTGGTAGATGCGAATTATTGGGATATTTAAATGGGTTAAAAATGTGAGAATTTATACAACAATTGAGTTAAGTAATTTGATTAATGTAAATGTGGGTTATACGTATGACATATTTGGGTAATACGAATAGACACCCTATATTATAATGTGAAGACAGGAGTTAGTACAGACTAGTTAGTTAATGACATAACTAGGATGGGTTAAGGGTATACATTAGGTGTGCACATTAGTTGAGGGGTGAGGAACTCATGTGAGAGTACTTAACTAAAATGTGAATAATATTTACTGTTTAATGCAATTAAGCACTTGCTATATCTTAAATTGTTTTCACCTCCGGCACTGACCCGTTTGTTTCCAAATCTATTTTTTTGTAAAAATATTTTAGGTGCCCAGCCACAGGGACGCCAAGCTTAGGAGTTCCAGTTACGGCTTGTTGCCCATTCTTATTCAGAGACAGTACTTTTAGACTTTCATTTTATTTCAGTCTTGGGATTTTATTTATTCAGACTATTGCATTTGGTTTATTTACATTGTTGCTACCTTATTGGAGTGTTTATTCGAGACATCAATTATTTCATTATGTTGTTTTCCTTATGAGATTATTCCTGTGATTGTTGGATAATGATTTAGATTATGTAATTGATGTTTAAATTAAATATTAAAATTTGACACTTCACTATTTTAAATATTAGGT
Organism: Sambucus nigra; assembly: GCA_949130495.1. Taxonomy (NCBI): domain Eukaryota; kingdom Viridiplantae; phylum Streptophyta; class Magnoliopsida; order Dipsacales; family Adoxaceae; genus Sambucus; species Sambucus nigra. The sequence goes on along the minus strand of OX422211.1, from coordinate 501,217,056 downwards.
GGTTAGTAATTAATTAAATGTTTTCAACAATGATGTTATAAACTGAACAAACTGGACATTTTGTATTAATTTAAATAAAGGAGTAGCTAGCCGGTATTTAATTAGTTGGGGTGTCACGGGTGGTATCAAAGCATCAGGTTCTAGAGTCCTTAGGATCTGTACGTCTTGTTATGCTTTCCGCGTAGCGTCCTTTGGTATAGAGCCCTGTTATTAGGACCGTTGCACTCTTTGTTACGTTTTATAGACTACATACTTCTGCTACAATGTTATGTATAGTCGATGGACTTATATAATTCATTTGAATTTCAAATGTCGCTCATGAGGGAGATACAAACTAACACTGCTGAAGGAGAAAATCACTACACCAAATCTGCCCATTTGTCAAGGTCATTGACCTTGACAAATTCACCTTGTCAAGGTCAATGACCGTGACATTTCGAGGCGAGACAACTTTTTTTGTCACGGTCGTGTCACGGTCATTGACCTTGACAAAAAACTCGCGTTTTGTGTCACGATCGTGTCAAGGTCAATGACCGTGACACGTTTGTCACGGTCAATGACCGTGACAATTCTGGGCAGAATTTAAAAAAAATCTGTTGGGCAGTATGGCCACCGCCACTGCCCAGCAGTATATTTGTACCTGTTATAGCAACGTTGTACCTGTTCCAAACATCATATATCCAACACAAACTAAAGATAATGCAAATATATATTCATGACGATATAATCCAAATATTCAAAGTAAAAACAATATACATGACGATATAATCCAAATTTAATTAAAATGGACAAACTTAAAAATAATGTTACTACATGTCTTGGATAAAACTGAGGAGGTGAGTATGCCACACGACATACGAATTGACGCACCCACTAATATACGTCGTGCCGCATTGTTCGCGCAACCACAATAGGGAGTTCTCCTTCCCGGGTATGACATGCGTGACGAGTACCCTGGACTCCATCTCTTGAAGCACACGTTCATGGACTATTCCACCCTCGACGATATTCGGGTCCCTCAACCCCCGCCCTATCCGCTGGTCGGCCAACCAATTATCGACAATGGTCTGTTGGAGGGCGTCAAATAGGGAAGTGGATCGTCGAAGTACGAACGTGTCGGTGATGAAGCAGTGAGGTCCACATCCTCGTCATCCTGCGCCTCGTCCTCCCTCACCTCCTCCTCCACCGCCTTCTACTTCCCTTTCCCTTTCCCTTTACGGTCTCCACCCAACGTACGCTTCATGAATGCGTACATATCTTGGACCGTCGCCTCCAAACGGGACAGCTTCGCGTCGTGTGAATCCACCGTTCGAGACAACCCGGTGTCGCTCGTCTCCAATCCGATGATCCTAGATTTGGCCACCCGCGAGCTCACTCCCCTTGTCCTCCCTTTGAGATCAGAGCCAAGCACTTGGCTAAGTGCGTCTATGGACAAAGATGCCTTGTCGGCATCAGACTGCGACTCATGCACGTCTTTAAGCTTTGCCTGAAATGACAAAAAGCACATGATTAGTAAAATAAGTAAACTAAAAAATTATAACGTAATTAACAATAATTAAAATGTCGGATTACTTACAATCGTGGCCGCGACACTCGGGGACACCTCCTTGTCCTTCCCCTTCTTCGTCCGAAGAGCCACATAAGTATCGAGCCTATGTGGCTTACCCCCTGGCCCACTCCCTACCCCCTGAAATAAAATAGAGTAAAGTAAAATTAGTATCGGCCCCGTAAAGTAAAATAATATCCAATAATATATTTCTATAGTTATAGATAAATTAAATCTTACCTGCATCCTATGCTCCACCTCAGCGTAAGAGGTCCGGCCGGAGTAGTGCACGTCCGTCTTTTTAGCCCGATTTTCCCTCCCCGATTGGCGAGATGTCAATTGTCGATCCTCGATCTCATTGTCAATGAACTTTTGCCATTGTGCCAATGAGATCGGCTCCTTGGGCGGGACGGATCCGCGCCATTGTAAAATGGACTCTCGTGTTTGTCCAAAGTACCGTGTTCGCATATTTTTCTTCCACGTCTTGTGTTTCTCCCTCAACTTCTCCAAGACGGAATCGTGTAGCTTTGGATCCAAGTTGAATTGTTCCTGTCCAACAAATACAATGTTAGTTGCGAATAAATATAAATATAAATTGAAATTGAAATATTCATATAAATATTACCTGTAGTGCCGCCCAAACAGCTAACTTGAGCTCATACGGAACCTCCTTCCAACTCATAAACCCCGGGCCGATGACCGTCTTTAGCAGCTCGAGGGATCTCGCTAAAAGCTCCGACTTGTTTTCGACGGTAATCCCAAATTTTCCATATTTGGGGAGCCTAGCGGCGGAGGAGCCCTCGTCGCCTCCGCTACCACCGAACCCAGACGACATCATCATAAACAGCATCATCATCTTCGCCTTAACATCTGAAGGAGACATTTTTGCTGTAAAAAAAATGTTATTAGTATAGATAAAAAAAAATGTTAATAGTACACATTTCGTTTTACCTAATTGAATTAATTGAATTAATAGTACAGATAAAAAAATGTTCCATTTATATTATAACGTATGTGTAAGTTCCGTCAATACCATTTCGTTTCAATTTTGTAATATTATGTTTTTTCCAAATATTTAAAGAGTTATTAAATGGGTGCCCCACCCCCACCCCCACCCACCGCCGCACACACACGCACACCTACGCACCTACGCGCACACACACACACACACACACACACCACCCTCACCCCTACCCACCCCTACCCACCCCACCCCTACATATATGTTAGTTGATGCCATTATATTTTTACCCTAATTAGATTCTAAGGTTATCTCAATTTATATTTTAAGTTCGTATCCATTTGTGATGTTCAAGTAGTTTGAAATGTTGGAATTATATACTATTACTTTGACCGTTAGTTTGTGCACCAACTAAATTGAACATCAAACACACACACCCCACCCCACTCCCTGCCCCCTCCACCACCCCCTCCACCACCACACACCACCACACACACACACCACCCCACCCCCTACAAGTCTAAGGATGTTCTTGATTAAACATGGGAAATCTCATATCGTTTGTGAAAAGTTCATAGATTCTTAATCCCTAGGGTTATGGATATTAAATTTCTTTCACAATTATTTCTTCGATTGCGATGGGTGAAGTTCAATTATATGTTAGAACAATAGATCCTCGCAAGTTGGTCAATCATTGTGTGAATAGGTATGAGATCATAATTTGGAGGAATTCACGTCCAAGAAATAATTTGGATTGTGATACCCCTTGATAGACTTATATGTTTTGTTTACCCGACCGATGAACTATTTTATAATCCTATAGAATTAAGTTTTAGAATCAAGGAATTGATCAGATATTCATTAAAATCGGTTAGTAGAAAATTTATTTAACCAAGAGGGTATCGAAAACATAACGTGGGGAATCATAATATACCGTAATCAACTTTAATAATAAGAACACATTCTTTCGAGTGATTTATAAATAATTAAATTTGAGTGCAATCATGATTATTTAGTGGAATGAATCGTGATTAAATAAATAAAGGATATAAATTAGACGGTTATAAATTGGGATTTCCTAGTATTTACTTTGAATCCAGTTTATTTATTTATCTTTGGTCCCTAGTATAGTCATTGCCCAAGTAGTAGGAGCGAAACTCTATAAAACCCTAGTTTAGCTAAAGCCCGTGAATTATCCCTCCCCCACCACACACCACACACACACACACACACGCACACCACCCCACCCCACCCCACCCCCTGCCCCCCTCCACCACCCCCTCCCCCACCACACACCACACACACACACACACACCCCGCCCCACCCCCTACAAGTCTAAGGATGTTCTTGATTAAACATAGGAAATCTCATATCGTTTGCAAAAAGTTCATAGATTCTTAATCCCTAGGGTTATGGATATTAAATTTCTTTCACAATTTTAATTTTACTTTTTATGAGGTGTTTTAAGCAATTTTAATTTTACTTTTTATGTTTTATGAATTTATATACCACGGGTAAATTATTTCAATAACTTATTATTTTGTTGTAAATTTATTATAAATCTTTACTCTAATTAAATTTAGAGGTGGTAATTTAAGTGTGTTATACAAGAACTTATACAAAACCATATATAATTATACAAATCTTTACTCTAATTCAATTCAATTCATCATATATTACTGAAATCGAGCTAAAATCCTAAGCCAAAATTAGTCAACACCCACCCCCTGCCCCCCTCCACCACCCCCTCCCCCACCACACACCACCACCACACACACCCCACCCCATCCCCTGGCCCCCTCCACCACCCCCTCCACCACTACCTCCCCCACCACACACCACCACACACACACACCCCACCCCCTGCCCCCCTCCACCACCACCCTGCCACCACACTGCCCCACCCCACCCCTGCCCCCCTCCACCACCCCATCCCCCACCCTGCCCCACCCCGCACCTCCCTGCCCCCACACTGCCCCACCCCACCCCTGCCCCCCTCTACCACCCCCTCCACCACCCTGCCCCACCCCGCCCCACCCTGCCCCATCCCCCACACACGCACACACATACACACATAAATATACACACAAATATATATATATAAATGGAAGAGAGAGAGAACAAGAGAAGTTGATCAATATGACATTGTTAGGGTTAGCAACAATGTGAAAATACCGCCGTAGTAGCAACAAGTGCCTCAGAGTCGTCAAGACCAAGAGGACGGTGAAAATAGCGGGAAGTGCCAAACCCGCTAGGGCTAACAAAACCAAGGGAAGAGGGCTACCATAAAGAGGTTTTTTAAATGTGGGATAAATGGCCATACACGTCGGGTCTTCCCTGATTCGTCTGGAGAGAAACCTCGTCCCACTCAGCAAGGACAATTAGGCCTAAGAAGGAAAGGACTTCAGGGTCAGTTTTATAAGTGCGAACAACAGGGTCACAAGTGGAGGGACTGCCTGCAACCAGATAGAGTACCAGGATAGAATGCCCAACATGAGGAAGCCTGGATATTTACCCCAACAGCGCAGACACCACAATAACAACAAGGAGTACAGTATGGATGTATCTATAATGCCCGATATGCAGTTATGCCATTGATACTGCAACTATCACCTGTGTTTGGAGGTACGATACTTCATTATTTATAGTGTCCTTTAAGATAAAGTGAAATCTCGAATAACTTAGATGCGTTACAATTTATTACTAATACTTTGAGGAACGTGAGCGTATAATGTATTCTTATCCTGATTTTTGAACTAGCTAACGACGGTTTGAGTGATAATAGACTGTTATAGTGATATTTTTATGTTCATTAGAAATTGTGCTAAGTATCACCTGAGAGGAGGTATAGCCACACACACACACACACACACACATATATATATATATATAGTTGCGTATAGAGACTTCGTAGAGTACGTCATCTGGTTATACCCAATCCCGATGGGTAGGGATGTTTATTAAAGAAATTCAAGATTGTATGAAATAGTTCGGAGCATGGGGATTATTCCGTGGTAAATTTTAGAGTCTAACGCCAAGTTAGTAGGAGTAATGGGTTAAATATTATCTCTCGTAACATGAAAGTAGGTGAGTTAAGTTTATAGGAATAAGCGGGGATGCGGGGTACAAGTCAGATACCGAGGGACCACAAAAACCCCCGTTGACCGAAAATATTAGTTAGTAGTGTATCGGGCTTGTTTGGATTTCGCTTTGTGAGACATCCCACGCATGAAACCTAACTAACGTCAGGATCTGGAAATGTTTGGACTTTAGTACACGGGTTGGTACCCTGGTTGCCATCCGAAAGGGAAACTATAACCTTAAGATTTATCATATTACTATTCACGGTCAGTAGAGTCGTAGTATACAACGTAAGAAGCGTTGTTGAATGTCTTACATCATGGATAAATCAATGTAACAAAGGAGGATGATATAGCTGCAATTCTTAGGATAATTAAGCCTAACCTTATAGAACCTTCAAAGCTACATGACTAGACTGAGCAGGTGTTAGGTGAAGGCTTCATCGGGAGGAGTACCTCGCCTTGGGGTGCTCCCGTGTTGTTTATGAATAAAAGGGATGGATCCTTACGGCTACGTGTTGATTATCGGGAGTTGAATAAAGTCACGATACGAAATAAGTATCCGTTGCCCGAATCGATGACTTATTCGATCAGTTGAGAGGAGTTGCCATCTTCTTAAAGATTGAATTAAGAGCGGGATACCATGAGTTGCGTATCAGGGAACAGGATGTGTCGAAGACTGCCTTCTTGACGAGATATGGTTCTTACGTTCGGGGTTATGCCTTTTGAGTTAACCAATGCCCAAGTCATGTTTATGGACTTGATGAACAGGGTGTTTAGAGAGTTCCTGGATTAGTTTGTCATTATCTTCATAAATGATATTCTGGTTATGCCGAGCACTTGAGACAAGTTTTACAGACACTGCGGCAGCACGAGTTATATGTAAAATATGAGAAATTAGGGTTTTGGCTGAAGGAGGTTCAGTTTTTGGGGCACATCATTTCTGACAGGGGGATATCTGTAGATTCAGAAAAGGTATCAATAGTGAGGGAGTGGGGATAGGCCACGACACCGACATAAATACGTAGTTTCTTGGGCCTAGTAAGATCTAAAGAAGGTTTATTCGGGGGTTTTCAAAGATAGCGGGTCCATTGACATATTTGACTCGTAAAGGTGTACCATTTATCTGGAGTGGTGCCTGCCAGTTGGCTTTTGATGAGTTGAAGGAAAAGCTGACCTCATCACCAGTGTTAGCATTGCCCAGATCGGGAGTGGTGTATCTAGTCTACACTGATGTGTCCTTAATAGGACTTGGGTTTGTATTGTAGCAAGAGAGTCGGACTATAGCTTAAGCTTCCCATAAGTTTAAGCCTCATGAGAGGAATTACCCCACCCATGACTTGGAGTTAGCGGCAGTCGTATTTGCACTTCGAATTTGGAGACACTATCTCCTGGGGGAGAAATTTTGCTTATTCATAAACTACAAGTCCCTACAGTACCTCTTCATGCATAAGGAGCTGAATATGCGTCAATGTCGGTAGCTCGAGTTTGTAAAGGATTACCAGTTCGATATCCAATACCACCCAGGGAAGGTTAATGTGGTAGCAAACGCATTGAGTCATAGTCCAGTAGGTGAGGTGGCCGAGGTGTGGAAAACGAAGTGGAAAGAGTTGGGACACCCGGACACAGTGGCCCAATCATTCATGTCCATGATCACAGTTACACCCCAGATCATTACGAGAGTAGTATAGGCTCAAACAGCAGACCCGTTCTGTCAGGAGCGGATAGAAAAACTTCTAGCAGAAGGGGTCGAATCTTATACTATTAGTTCGAACGGGAGCTTATGTTTCAGTGGGAGATTAATTATTCCTAGGGGGGAAGATGACAGAGTCGCACGGTTCACGATTTGTGGCACATCCAGTTAGAGATAAGATGTACCAGGATATGAGGCGACAATACTGGTGGAGCGGGATGAAGAGGGATATTATCGAGTTCGTTTTGAAATGTGCCACTTGTCAACTAGTAAAGGTGGACCTTCAAAGACCGATAAGACTTCTACAGCCATTTGAGGTTACTATGCAGAAATGGGAAAGCATTTTCATGGACTTCATCATGGGATTACCTGCATCGCAGATGGGTCACGATTCTATATAGGTGATTGTGGATCGGTTGACCAAGGTTGCTCACTTTCTGCCCCCCCCCCCCCCCCGGACAGACTACACTATGGGACAGTACGCCCAGATCTTCATAGCTGAGATAGTGAAACTCCATGGGGGGCCTCTCAATATCGTGTTTGACAGGGATAAGATATTTATGTCTCGATGTTGGGAGAGTTTACAGGAAACTATGGGTACGGAGTTGCGGTTGAGTGCAACCTACCACCCGCAGACAAATGGGCAGACCGAGCGGACGAATCAAATGTTGGAGGACATATTGCGTATGTATATCATCGACTTTGGCAGAGGTTGGGAGAAGTATCTTCCACTCGTTCCCTAGTATGTCAGCTAGAGGTAGGTGACAACAAGATACTTGGGCCGGAGGTGATTCAGGATACTTCGGTAAGGATAGAGATGATACGGAGCCGTATTCGAGTTGCTCAGGACCGACAGAAGAGTTATGCTAATGCCAAGTGGTCCTTTCGAGAGTTCAATGTGGGGGATCAAGTGCTGCTACGAGTGTCTCCCATAAAAGGGATAATGCGTTTTGGGAAGAAGGTGAAGTTGGCACCAAGGTATGTGGGACCATTCCCTATCATCGAGCGGATTGGGCCAGTAGCGTATAAGCTTGGGCTACCGGAACACTTGCATAGGATCCATGAAGTGTTCCACATTTCCTCACTGAGGAGATATCTTCGAGATGATTTTTCCCATACTCACATTTCTTTATAGGAGATTGATCTGTAGCCTGATAGTTCCTATGAGGAGGGGTCGGTTGCTATCCTAGACCGTAGCGAGAAAAAATTGAGGTCTAAGATAATACTGCTAGTGCGTGTTCAATGGCGGCATCATAATGCCGAGGAATCTACCTAGGAATGCAAGGATGAGATGCGCGAACGTTATTCAGAATTATTCTTGCCAGGTATATTTTTATTTTCGAATCTTGGGATGAAATTTCGTTATTAGGGGGGAAGTATGTAATACCCCGTATTTTTATTGATTTTATTTTTGGGATTAATTGAATTAAATGGGATAAATAATTAGAAATTAATCTGGATTTAAATACTAGTGAGATGAGAGTTAGTATTTGATTATGATAATTATGTTGAATATTACTGAGTGAATATGGTAATATATTATTATTGAATTTATAATATTATCGCGAGTTATAAATACGACAATTTCGAAAATAAAGTTAGGACGAACGTGTCAGTCGTGTCAGGAACCAATTTAATGGACTTACAAGTAAATTATTTTTACATCATCTGTATGGTCATTTTGAGTGCACCAACGTGTCCGAAAGGGTCGAGATAGTCACAAAACACTAGCGGGGCGTTTAGTTTGGGCCCTGGAGCATTTTAGGCCTAACCGACAACTCGAGAGGGCATTTTAGTCATTTTGACTTTGTAAGGAATAGTAACCCATGAATTTAAGACTGATTATATCATCCAAAATTTAGGTTTCCTAGGGTTTTCACAACTAAAAATCATAAACGCCCATTAGAGAGGAAGATAAGGAAGTTTCGAAAGGAGAACCACCACTTAGAGGCTTTTGCACCACCGTCACCACCACCGGGTAGATCGGGAAGAGAGGATCACTTCCATATCATATACTTCAAAGGATCATAATCTTTATTTCTAGGCAAGTTATTTAACTTGCAATAATCAGTGTATATGTTACCCATGATAGTTTAAGAATTGAGAATAACCTTAATAATATTCGAAATTTGTGAAATTTGGAGACAAAAATATTAATGTGTGTAGGATTTGTACGTAGACTCAATTCTGGAAATACCTCAGTCACGAAATCATGATCCATGCATAGATAACTATGAATTTATGTTGAGTTGTATGATGTTCTTGAAGAAAATAGAGAAATAGTTTTTTTATGATAATTAGATGATTTAATTCAAGAAAAGGATGATTCATGATGATTTAAGAATTCTGGAACGTTAGGAATCATGTATTTAGGTTGTTATACCATCCAATATGTTTAATTTATAATATGTCATCATGTAATGAAAATTCGAGATTAAACCATACCAAAAATGCAGAAAAATCTGGGTTGTAACTGTTTGATCGATCGATCGACTCGACTGGATCGATCGATCGACATTCTTTAGACGATCGATTGGCTCCCCCTGTACTTGTGATATTTTTCCCTTTTAAGATTTAATCGATTTCGACTCTTAAAAGTTATTGGTGGGGACTACGTAAACATATTGAGACTTAGGGAAGACCAGAAAGGGGGTATTTGAAGCCCGGAATATATTAGAATTGATTTGTGACTTAGTGTTAAACTTACGAATGTCCGACGAGTGAGTTACTATTAGAAGTTGCGAGGACATGAATCCAATTTTTATAAGTGATAACTTAAGGTTAGAGGCAGAAATAGGGACCTTAAATTATTGAATTCATCTTAGGGACAAGTGGAGACTTAGTAACCTTTCTGGGATAGGGTATGTACTCAGAATTATACGACGAGAATTATCGCGCTAAACCTATTGTGTAGAATAATTGGGATGAAGAGGTATGAGGCTTAGTGATAAACAAAGGATGACATAATTTTTTCTCTATTTCCAAACTAGACAAGCTCCTATATTTTATACTAAAGTGAGTCATATATATAGTGTGATTCAATCTCCCCCTTTGAAAATATGAGAAAAAAATCTCCTTTGAGTCATCTAGGACTCGTAGGGATACAAAAAATATAAAACCTTAGTCCTATACAAAAAATTCTATCTACTCCATATCCTAGAAATGAAAGAAAATACATAACTCAACTAATTTACAGACTAATACCCAAAAAGTATCCAGGTGCACAAAAAGGTATTGATTCTTGTACAAAAAACATGTAAGATCAAGTTTTTTAGAAGAAGTGTTCAATAAATGTCCAAGATGGACTCAAATATTTCTCCCCCATTTTGTCTCAAATGGCCAAAGGGAAAAATCATAAAAATAGTATCTGAGATAAACATAACATTGCAAATTTAAGTGATGATATTCGATTCTACCGGAACCATTCCTATAGATTTTCGTAATGATTCAAAATGAGTGAAATCCAAAGGTTTTGTGAATATGCCCGCTAATTGAAGGTCAGCAGGTAAGTAGTTAATTTCCAATTCCTTAGATTCGACTAACTCGCGTATAAACTGATGTCTGATTTTAATGTGTTTAGTACGAGAGTGTTGAATAGGATTTTTAGAAATATTAATCGCAGATTGATTATCGTACTATAGATGTAATTTCTCTTTGTTAATCCCATAGTCACTTAACATCTGTTTTATCCACAATAATTGAGCACAACAGCTACCTTCGGCTATATATTCAGATTCAACCATGGATAAGGAAGTGAAATTTTGTTTCTTACTATTCTAGCATACTAAATTATTACCAATGTAATACCATGCTCCCGACGTACTTTTACTATCATTGGAACACCTTGCCTAATCAACATCGGTGTAACCTATTATTGTACTGGATGTGTTGCTTATGTACCAAAGCCCTAAGTTGAGAGTTCCTTTTACGTATTTTATAATTCTTTTAATGCACAGTAAATGACTCTCTTTAGGCACATTTTGATAGCTGGCACATACAAAGACAACATACATAATGTCAGGTCGCGAGGCAGTTAGGTATAGTAGACCTCCTATCATGCTACGATAAAATGTGGGATCATTGGATTTCCCATGTTCATCTTTAGATAATTTTACCTGAAGTACTCATGGTTGTCCTAACATCTTTTGCATTTTCTGGGCCGAACTTATTTACAATCCCTAAATCGTATTTGGATTGCGATATGAATAAACCTTCTGAGTTCTGTTTGACCTGAAGTCCTAAAAAGAATTGTAACTCCCCCATAAGAAACGTTTGAAATTCCCCGTGCATATCTTTAGAAAAGATTTTAACCTCAAACGGGGAGGTAGATCCAAAAATAATGTCATCTACGTACACTTGGGCTATTATAACATTTTTGTCAAAATGTTTGACAAAAAGAGTTTGATCATTCCCTCATCTCCTAAAACCTTTATTTAAGAAAAAAGTAGACAATCTTTCATACCAAGCACGAGGGGCTTAGTATATATCTAAGCAAGTTAAAATCTGGAGGCTGCCCCTCTAACTGCGGGGTACTTGTATATATCTGAGCAAGTTAAAATCTGGACGCTGCCCCACTAGCTGTGGGGTACTTGCATATGACTGAGCAAGTTGAAATTTGGAAGTTTCCCTTCTAGTTGTGGGGTGCTTGCATATAACTTAGCAAGCTATTATTTTGAAGTTACCCCTCTAACTGCAGGATACGTGTCTTATTCCTATTCTTTTAGGATTTTTTTTAAATAGTAACTTAAAGGGGGGGGTGCGTCCCCTCAGCATTGTGTTAATGCTTTTTTTATTCAAGCAATAATTTAGAGGGAGGGATGAGCCCGCTTAACATTTTTTTTCAAAAAATTGATTCATAACATAGAGGGCGGTCGAAACCCCTTAAGATGTTTAAACATTTGAACCCCAAATAGTAGTTTAAAGGGGGAGTAAGTCCCTCAACATTTTTTTTGGGGGGGGGGGGGGGGGCATTCTAGATATATTACTGGAGCTGAGCACGAGCATGACTTAGCAATATCTTTTCTAACTCTTGAGCGAGAGTCCCTACACTTTATATCATTCGTAGCCCTTTTTTGTATGTTTTGAATGAGTGGAGCCACCTGTTGTATTCCTTGAAAGGGCGAGAGACCCCCTGTGACACCCCGACTAATTAAATACCGGGTAGCTACTCCTTTATTAAATTAATACAAAATGCCAAGTTGGTTCAGTTAATAGCATCACTGTCGAAAACATTTTAATGATTTCTAACCACCTAGTATTTAAAAAGTAAGTTGTCAAATTTTAAATTAATTCTGATTAACATGCAAAAGAATTAGGAAAGAATAACATAACCATTCACCATAAAGAAGCAATAGAATATCCAACAAATAATAATAAGTCTGGAGGAAATACTCCTCACCACAATCCCAATATGGAAATAAATAAAACAAGTCTGCATCCTAAATTAAATACAAACCAAAGTCTGAATAACTGAAATATAAAATGTCTCTAAAGAAATGGGCGACATGCCCTACAATGATGAAAATGAATATGGAGTCAAGACTAGAAAAGAGGCGTCTACTAGCAAAGCCCTGTAACTTCCACAACAGCTACAGCTCGTCACCTGAATAAAGATCCTATACATGGTGTTCTTGTGGCTGGGCACCTAAAAAGGTTTTTACGAAAATAGATTTGAAAGCAAACGGGTCAGAGCCCGAAAGTGGAGAGTATTTTAAAAACAGCAAAGTGTTTTAATAACATTTAAAACAATGAATGCAAAATATATGTTAGGACGTGCTCTCACATGAAATACTCACATCTCGTCTAACTGTGCACTCCTAACGTTCCTGTACCCATTCATGTGTTATTTATATCTAACTAAACAGTCATAAGTTCAAACCCAACTACTCGATTCACAATATGAATTCCCAATGTTATCACTTAAATAGATAGCTTTACTTAAACTCAGATTCTCAATTATTAGCATTACCGTTTACTGGAGGTTATCTCCTTATTTATCTTCTCAAGGAGTTACTATAAATTATTCTCATAATTAAATATGACAATTCCTTTTCATTTAACCGTATATTATTCACATCATAAATATACAATATAGGCACCCCGAGGCTAAGCTGCGGTGCACACATACTCTGCTATCCATCCTGGTACATCACGTACATAAGGATTATAAATTCTGAATCTCTTAGGAATTGTTAGAATAAGCACAACACACAAAAATGGAGGCGAACATAATTCAACATATCCATGGTCACGTACATACCTACGCTCCATAGTCAGCTGACTTATTAACTCACAAATAAGTCATTCTCTTGAACTATGTCCTCGAGGTACCAATCTAAATCCGAGCACACAAAGATTAGATGGCCCTAAGCGAACGTAAACCTCCCGTGATAGCAAGTATGGTAGGTATGTCATACACATAAAATCATATACTAAGCATTCACACATCTTAGATGTCTCAATATTAATAAAGGTACATTCTACATCCTTATACCATTATTCCAATTTTATACATTTTAAGTCTTCCGATAATATAAAATGTAGACTGTCGACACATCTCACGTAATAGTTTCTTGTACTTAAAACCTATCTCAAAGGGATTATTAAGTTTCCTATTATTACCACATATAACATCATTATTCTTAAGGTCCTTACTTCTGCCCCAAACCTCATTTCATCAATTTATTCAAATTTACTCTTTTAACCCTAATATTATCTCACTTATCGAATTTCATTAGCTTTTAGAATAATTCCTCAAATTGAATTCTAACTAAGGTCCAAATTTTATAACCATACCTACTGGTCTTCCTTAAGTCTAAGGATATTCATAAAGTCTCCAATAATAATTTCTAAGGGTTAACATCATTAAAATTTAACTAGAAAAATTTTACTCATTATGGGAAGGTCGATCGATCGACTTTGAACCTCGATCGATCGATGGTGGTCGATCGATCGACTGATGAATGTCGATCGATCGATCGCACCAGGTAGGCTACGGACTGCTTCGTTTTGCAGTCCTCAAATCGTCCCAAAACACCATTATAATGCATGAAATTCTAATTTAACGTTATAATATCATCACACAACCATCCTACAACATTGTTAACGTTCTAAAACCAATAAATCATCAACCAAGGGCTTTATTTGGATCAAAACTTCATCAAGAACCCTAGTTTTCTATTTCTTTCAAGAACAATAATAAATCTCTTTTTAAATCCGTTTTTTAGATCATCAAGGGTTATAATTTGAATTCATAATTCGTCCAGAATATGTCTACATGCAATTCCTAACATGATTCATAGTTTTAATCCTCAAATTCATGGGTCTATATCAATCTTCCAAGACAAAATTTGATAATTACCTAAACATGGAAGAACACATTCGTGGAATTAATTGTAACTAAATCACTTGCCTTATGTTCCAGATTTGTTGTTGGTTAAAGATGGTTGCATTCCTCTCTCTCTCTCTCTCTCTCTCTCTCTCTCTCTCTGCAGAATTCTCCTTTCTCTCTCTCTCTACAAGCTCTTCTCACAAGATGACAATGGAGGTGGGGGTTGGTTTTTGGCAAGTTAGAAATAGTTTCTTAACTTCTCCCGTAACCCACTACTTAGATTGGGGTTGGAAATGGGTTAGTGGGTTTAATGATAAGTTGTAATTAAAGTCTGATTTTCGTGGGTTTTGATTTCTAAATTTCCGAAATTACCAAACTACCCTTTTGGGTTGCCGGTTTGGCCTAAAAATGGCCCGGGACCCAAACTAAACCCCCAGTTAGTGTTTTCTGACTATTTCGACCCTTTCGGACTCGTTGGCTCACTCAAAATGACCATACGGTTGATAAAAATAAAATTCACTTTTAATTCAAATAATTACATTCCTGACGCGACTGTCACGCGCGTCCCAACAAAATTTTCCAAATTGCCGTATTTCAGCCTCGCGATAATTTCAATATTTTCAATATTCATATATTGCCATATATACACATTATAATCAAATACCAACTCACATATCGTTAGTATTTTTTCCGGATTAATTCTCAATTAATTCACATTTAATTTAATTAATCCCATAAATAAATATCAATAAAAGTACGGGGTATTACATACTTCCCCCCTAATAATTGAATTTCGTCCCGAAATTCGGAACTAGAAAGTACCTGGTAAAAATAACTCTGGATAACGTTCGCGCATCTCATCCTCGTGCTCCCATGTGGACTCCTCGGCATTATGATGCCGCCACTGAACACATACTAACGGAACTATCTTTGACCGCAGTTTCCTCTCACTTCGGTCCAAAATAGCAATCGGCCCCTCCTTGTAGGAGCTATCAGGCTGGAGATCGATGTCCTCCAAAGCAATGTGAGAATGAGCCAAATCATCTCGAAGATATTTCCTTAGCAAGGAAATATGAAACACATCATGAATCCTGTGTAAATGCTCTGGTAACCCAAGTTTATACGCAACAGACCCAATCCGCTCGATGATAGGAAATGGTCCCACGTATCTCGGTGCCAATTTCCCTTTCTTCCCAAATCGCATAATCCCCTTCATAGGAGATACTATGAGTAAAACCTGGTCCCCCACTTGTAACTCCCTGAAGAACCTCTTCGCATCAGCATAGCTCTTCTGCTGATCCTGAGCTACCCGAATGCGACTCCGTATCAATTCTATCCTTGCCGAAGTATCCTGAATCACTTCCGGCCCAAGTAGTTTGTTGTCCCCCACCTCCAACTAACATGCTGGGGAACGACAAGGTCTACTGTACAACGCCTCAAATGGAGCCATGCCAATGGTGAACTGGTAGGAGTTGTTGTAAGCAAACTCCACCAGTGGAAGATACTGCTCCCATCCACCCCCAAAATCAATGATGCACATACGCAACATGTCCTCCAACATCTGATTTGTACGTTCGGTTTGCCCATTGGTCTGCGGATGATATGCTGTACTCAACCGCAAATCCGTGCCCGTGGCCTCCTGAAAACTCTTCCAAAACTGTGAAACAAATATCTTGTCTCGGTCAGACACGATATTTAGGGGCACACCGTGAAGTCTCACTATTTCTATAATAAAAAGCTGGGCATACTGTCCCGTAGTGTAGTCTGTTCTTACGGGTAGAAAATGAGCAACTTTGGTCAACCTGTCCACAATTACCCAAATAGAGTCGTGACCCCTCTGTGACGTAGGTAACCCCGTGATAAAGTCCATGGATATGCTCTCTCACATCCACATCGGGACCTCTAATGGATGTAGAAGTCCTGCCGGTCTCTGATGGTCCACTTTTACCAGCTGAGATGTGGCGCATTTAGAAATAAACACGGCGATATCTCTCTTCATCCCGCTCCACCAATACTGACGTCTCATGCCTTGGTACATTTTATCCCCACCGGGATGTACCGCGAACCGTGAGCCGTGCGACTCTGCCATCACCTCATGTCGCAATTCCTCCCCTTCCGGAACTACCAGTCTCCCATTGAAGCGTAATCCCCCGTCTGAGCTAACGGTATAGGACTCGGATCCCTCTACTAGTAATCGAACTATCTGCTCCTGACAGAACGAGTCATTTGCTTGTGCCTTTACCACCTTCGTGACAATCTGCGGTGTAACAGTCATCACAGACATGAATGATCGGGCCACTGCATCCTGATGTCCCAACTCTTTCCACTTAGCCTTCCACACCCCTGCCACCTCATCTACTGGCCTACGGCTCAATGCGTCTGCTACCATGTTAGCCTTTCCCGGGTGATATTGGATATCGAACTGATAATCCTTCACAAACTCAAGCCACCTTCGCTGCCGCATATTCAATTCCTTCTGCGTGAATAGGTACTATAGGGACTTGTGGTCCATGAACAATCGAAACTTCTCCCCCAAAAGATAATGTCTCCAAATCCGAAGGGCAAATACCACTGCCGCTAACTCCAAGTCATGAGTGGGGTAATTCTTCTCGTGAGGCTTAAGCTTACGGGAAGCATAAGCTATGGCCTGACTCTTGCTGCAATACACCTCCAAGTCCTTATAAGGACGCATCGGTGTAAACTAGATACTCAACTCCCGGTCTCGGCAATGCTAACACAGGTGCTGAGGTCAGCTTGTCCTTCAACTCATCGAATGCCAACTGACAGGCATCACTCCAAATGAACAGCACACCTTTACGAGTCAGATGTGTCAAAGGACCCGCTATCTTTGAGAAACCCCGAATAAACCTCCTGTAGTATCCTGTTAGGCCCAAGAAGCTACGGATATCAGTCGGTATCGTGGGCTTTCCCCACTCCCTCACCGCGGATACCTTCCCCGGATCAACAGATATCCCCCGGTCGGAAATAATATGTCCCAAAAACTGAACCTCCTTCAGCCAAAACCCGCACTTCTCATACTTTGCATACAACTCGTTCTGACGTAGCGTCTGCAAAACCTGTTTCAAATGCTCGGCGTGCTCCTCCTCTGTCTGGGAGTAAACCAGAATGTCATCAATGAAGACAATGACGAACTGATCTAAGAACTCTCTGAACACTCTATTCATCAAGTCCATAAACACGGCTGGAGCATTGGTTAACCCAAAAGGCATAACCCGAAACTCGTAAGAACCATATCTCATTAAGAAAGCAGTCTTCGAGACGTCCTCTTCCCTGATACGCAACTGATGGTATCCCGATCGCAAATCAATCTTTGAGAAGAAAGAAGCTCCTCTCAACTGGTCGAATAAGTCATCGATTCGGGGCAACGGATACTTATTCCGTATCGTGACCTTATTCAACTCCCGGTAATCCACACACAATCTCAACGATCCATCCCTCTTCTTAACGAACAACACAGGGGCACCCCACGGCGAAGTACTCCTCCGTATAAACCCCTGACCCAACAACTGCTCAATCTGATCCCGTAACTCTCTCATCTCAGCTGGAGCCATACGGTAAGGTGCGCGGGCAATAGGCCGAGTGCCCGACGTCAAATCGATCACGAAATCTATCTCTCTACTCGGAGGTAGTCCAGGTATATCCTGAAATACATCGACGAACTCACTAACAATGGGTATCGAACCAAGTGGTATCACCACTTCCTTAGAGGTCTCCTCCTCTATGTAGTACAAATGAGTGGACGATCCTCCCTCAGGGTGAGGCATCGCCACTAAAAACATCTCCTGCCCGGGAATGGCAAAGATAATACTTCTACTAAAACAGTCAATCATAGCCCGGTACGCAACTATCCAATCCATACCAATAATGGCATCATACTCGGTCATCTCTAACACTAACATATCAGCGGGTAAAGTAAACCTCCCGATCTCTGTACCAACCCCTCCACACATAAGCGAAATCATGGAACCCCTACTCAACGGTGAGTCTACACAAGTAGCGGTGCTCTCTGCGGTGTCTAATAACCCAATAGTGCGTGCAAATCTCATGGCAATGAAACAATGTGTGGCCCCCGTGTCAAACAAAATACACCCCAGAGTCCCCTGAATAGAGAACATACCCTCAATGGCGGGTGGATCCTGTGAGGCTGCGACCTGCTGGAGCTGATACACTCTCCCATACTGAAGCTGCCTCTGCTGAACTGGGACTGTTGGAATGGGTGGTAATGCTGCCATCTGTGGTGGTGCTGGGAGAGCGGCAGGAAACATAGGCCTCTGCGGCTCCTGTCAAGCACCCAGCTGCTGCTGCTGTGGGGCCCTGCCCCCATCAGGACAATCCTGGCGTTTATGGCCAGTCTTGCCACAAATGAAACACTTCCCCTGGAAGTTTCCCCCTCGCTGTCCCTGCTGCCCTAGGCCCTGGTGGCCATTACCATTCCTCCCCTGGCCCTGCTGGCCCGGCTGAAACTGCTATTGACCATTCTGCCCCTGCTGGCCCTGATGGTCGTTCGGACCCTGATGGCCCTGCCTAAAACCTCCATGTCCGTGCCTAAAATTCCCCGATCTGAACCACTTATGATCCCCCTACTGGGAACCCTGGTCACCCTGCCTCTGCCCCTGAGTAGATTGTGCCCCACTGGCACCATTTCTTCCAGTCCTGCCCTGATGGCTGGACTCCCCTGATCTCTTCTCTCAGCCATGTGAAAGCGGTGATCCTGACAGTGTAATAGTGCAGCGTTAACCACGTCAGAATAAGTGGCCAACGAAAGGTTCCCTAACAAATGCTGACGGATCCTCCATGTCAATCCATCGATGAACTTCTGGATCTTCTTCTCTTCTGTCGGTATCTCATCCGGAACAATATTCAGCAAATTTGTGAATTCGACCTCATACTCGGCCACAGTCTAACCCTCCTGTCTAAGGTTCATCAACTTCCTCCTCATTTCCGTGTGAACAGCTGACGGAAAATATTTGCTGTCGAACCGCACCCAGAACTCCTGTATCGTGAGAGTATCTCTCTCCTCTGCGGTGGTAATAAACTCCCACCACTGCAATGCAGATCCCACTAGCTTGAAAGTAGCTAGTATCTGCCTCTGAACATCGGTGCACTCATACATCCTCAAGTGCCTCTGAATATCTTTCATCCACTGACTAGATACCACAACATCGGAGCTACCTGCGAACTCCGGAGGGTGTGCTTTCTGAAAAGCATCTCGAACACGTTGCCAAGCAGACGGGAATGCATGTGCCTGAACTGGCGCGGCTACTGGCGCCTGGGGTGGTGCCTGCTGTACAAAGGCTAGGGCGGCATTTACCGCTTGGGCTACAATAGCTGCAACCTCGGCGGCATTCATGGTGCCCTGTATTGGAGCTGGTTGTGGCTCTGGCTGTGCATCCCTAGGAACTCGCTGCGCACATCGTGGAGGCATCTGAAATGAGAGTAAAGTCTAGAAGTTCGCAGTTATAAACTTAAAATAGCTGAAGAGCGAAGCATACATAAAATAATACAACAGTCCTAAAATATAGGGCTCTACATCAAAGAAAGCTCAGCGAAAACATAAATAGCCGTACAGATCCTAAAGGACACTAGAACCTGATGCTCTGATACCACCTGTGACACCCCGACTAATTAAATACCGGGTAGCTACTCCTTTATTAAATTAATACAAAATGCCAAGTTGGTTCAGTTAATAGCGTCACTGTCGAAAACATTTTAATGATTTCTAACCACTTAGTATTTAAAAAGTAAGTTGTCAAATTTTAAATTAAATCTGATTAACATGCAAAAGAATTAGGAAAGAATAACATAACCATTCACCATAAAGAATCAATAGAATATCCAACAAATAATAATAAGTCTGGAGGAAATACTCCTCACCACAATCCCAATATGGAAATAAATAAAACAAGTCTGCATCCTGAATTAAATACAAACCAAAGTCTGAATAACTGAAACATAAAATGTCTCTAAAGAAATGGGCGACATGCCCTACAATGATGAAAATGAATATGGAGTCAAGACTAGAAAAGAGGCGTCTACTAGCAAAGCCCTATAACTTCCACAACAGCTATAGCTCGTCACCTGAATAGAGATCCTATGCATGGTGTTCTTGTGGCTGGGCACCTAAAAAGGTTTTTACAAAAATAGATTTGAAAGCAAACGGGTCAGAGCCCGAAAGTGGAGAGTATTTTAAAAACAGCAAGTGCTTTAATAACATTTAAAACAATGAATGCAAAATACATGCTAGGACGTGCTCTCACATGAAATACTCACCTCTCGTCTAACTGTGCACTCCTAACGTTCCTGTACCCATTCATGTGTTATTTATATCTAACTAAACCGTCATAAGTTCTAACCTAACTACTCGATTCACAATATGAATTCCCAATGTTATCACTTAAATAGATAGCTTTACTTAAACTCGGATTCTCAATTATTAGCATTACCGTTTACTGGAGGTTATCTCCTTATTTATCTTCTCAAGGAGTTACTATAAATTATTCTCATAATTAAATATGACAATTCCTTTTCATTTAACCGTATATTATTCACATCATAAATATACAATATAGGCACCCCGAGGCTAAGCTGCGGTGCACACATACTCTGCTATCCATCCCGGTACATCACGTACATAAGGATTACAAATTCCGAATCTCTCAGGAATTGTTAGAATAAGCACAACACACAAAAATGGAGGCGAACATAATTCAACATATCCATGGTCACGTACATACCTACGCTCCATAGTCAGCTTACTTATTAACTCACAAATAAGTCATTCTCTTGAACTATGTCCTCGAGGTACCAACCTAAATTCGAGCACACAAAGATTAGATGGTCCTAAGCGAACGTAAACCTCCCGTGATAGCAAGTATGGTAGGTATGTCATACACATAAAATCATATACTAAGCATTCACACATATTAGATGTCTCAATATTAATAAAGGTACATTCTACATCCTTATACCATTATTCCAATTTTATACATTTTAAGTCTTCCGATAATATAAAATGTAGACTGTCGACACATCTCACGTAATAGTTTCTTGTACTTAAAACCTATCTCAAAGGGATTATTAAGTTTCCTATTATTCCCACATATAACATCATTATTCTTAAGGTTCTTATTTCTGCCCCAAACCTCATTTCATCAATTTATTCAAATTTACTCTTTTAACCCTAATATTATCTCACTTATCGAATTTCATTAGCTTTTAGAATAATTCCTCAAATTGAATTCTAATTAAGGTCCAAATTTTATAACCATACCTACTGGTCTTCCTTAAGTCTAAGGATATCCATAAAGTCTCCAATAATAATTTCTAAGGGTTAACATCATTAAAATTTAACTAGGAAAATTTTACTCATTCTGGGAAAGTCGATCGATCGACCTTGAACCTCGATCGATCGATGGTGGTCGATCGATCGACTGATGAATGTCGATCGATCGATCGCACCAGGTAGGCTACGGACTGCTTCGTTTTGCAGTCCTCAAATCGTCCCAAAACTCCATTATAATGCATGAAACTCTAATTTAACGTTATAATATCATCACACAACCATCCTACAACATTGTTAACGTTCTAAAACCAATAAATCATCAACCACGGGCTTTATTTGGATCAAAACTTCATCAAGAACCCTAGTTTTCTATTTCTTTCAAGAACAATAATAAATCTCTTTTTAAATCCGTTTTTTAGATCATCAAGGGTTATAATTTGAATTCATAATTCGTCCAGAATATGTCAACATGCAATCTCTAACATGGTTCATAGTTTTAATCCTCAAATTCATGGGTCTATATCAATCTTCCAAGATAAAATTTGATAATTACCTAAACATGGAAGAACACATTCATGGAATTAATTGTAACTAAATCACTTGCCTTATGTTCCAGATTTGTTGTTGGTTGAAGATGGTTGAATTCCTCTCTCTCTCTCTCTCTCTCTCTCTCTCTCTCTCTCTGCATAATTCTCCTTTCTCTCTCTCTCTACAAGCTCTTCTCACAAGATGACAATGGAGGTGGGGGTTGATTTTTGGCAAGTTAGAAATAGTTTCTTAACTTATCCCGTAGCCCACTACTTAGATTGGGGTTGGAAATGGGTTAGTGGGTTTAATGATAAGTTGTAATTAAAGTCTGATTTTCGTGGGTTTTGATTTCCAAATTTCCGAAATTACTAAACTACCCCTTTGGGTTGCCGGTTTGGCCTAAAAATGTCCCGGGACCCAAACTAAACCCTCGGCTAGTGTTTTCTGACTATTTCGACCCTTCCGGACTCGTTGGCGCACTCAAAATGACCATACAGTTGATAAAAATAAAATTCACTTTTTAATTCAAATAATTACATTCCTGACGCGACTCTCACGCTCGTCCCAACAAAATTTTCCAAATTGCCGTATTTCAGCCTCGCGACAATTTCAATATTTTCAATATTCATATATTGCCATATATACACATTATAATCAAATACCAACTCACATCTCGTTAGTATTTTATCCGGATTAATTCTCAATTAATTCACTTTTAATTTAATTAATCCCATAAATAAATATCAATAAAAGTACGGGGTATTACACCCCCTCCAAAAAAAAGCATGAGAGAAAACGTTGTGCTCGCATTGTTATGCCAGGTGTGTGGTTGAAAACGCCTGCTTAGACTCATTCTTCTCTATTACCCATTTTGAGAGGAGTTGGGTGTGCCCTTTCTCACAACTCCTTAAAGGCATCCTTCACAAATTTCAACTGCGAGAGAGAGAGAGAACACGCATTTGCATTTCTTTTGGGAATACCTCCATATTGTTTTCTTTTCTTATACAGAGGACATCATGAAGGAAAAAAAAACACTCCTCGGAAGATTCAGTGGGTTTACCCGACGTTTTCACAGGGGGGATCAAACTTATCTCTCTTATTGGTATAACATATAGATCTCTAGTGTATCCAATTAAACAAAAGAACTTGGGTTGATTCTTCACGCTATAAATCCACGGCACAACGTTTTCCTCAACACCGGTTCCTCTTCTTCTTTTCCTGAGATTTTTTATTATCATCATTCAAATGGGTTATTTAGATGTTGGGTGATTAGATCAGATTAGCTCGTCATTGAAATTGCTTGACAAAATTTCTATCTGATATGCCTATGTTCAGATGATGTGGCTTACACGAGCAGTGGTGGCCAAATGATCTTGATGAAATCGGTGATTAATGTGAAGGCTTAGCCTATCATGCCTTTGATTTCTTTTTTTAGTGTGATTCAATGGAATAAGATAGGCATTTGTTTAAAATGAGGTGGTGGCTTCATCTTTTGAAGTCGAGCAACTCGGGTCGGTTTCTGTGTTTGAAGAGATAAGGTACCGTCTCATTTAGTCAGTGTTGTCAGCTTCTTCTTTTTTTTTCCAGCTTTTAGTTTCCCCCTTTTTTCGATTAGTGTTAAGAACGAGGGACACCGGGGTTACTGTTTAGTGGTCGAGGAACCCATATAGGATCTGTAGTGTTGGTGAGGAACAATTTGGTGCTGGTGCAGCAGTTCACCATTTACTCGACTAATTGCCACGTCTAATAATCGTTATGGCGAGGGAACATAAAACTATTAAAAACACTGCGTATTTGAGACACGCGTTAACGTTTTTTTTTTCGACGTGGGTTCCTCGTCCATGACCATGAATGTGGGGGGTTCCTCGTCAGGAGTCTTTGGGACTGCAGGTTCCTCGTCTGGGACACCGAAAATTGATCTTGTCTTTTTATTTTATTCATCATGATATAAATAAAATAATAAACAGCATTCTTTGACCTTTTTTTTAAGATTCATAATATTTAACAGGAAAACATGTGGTTTTGAAAACCACAAACATTTATGCGTATAAAATCAATAAAATTAATTATGAATAATACTTTTTTTAGAGTGAGTAATACCAATAAATAACTATTACGCATGTTTTTGTCTTTTATCACTGAGCATCTAAAAAATTAAAGCATTTGTGATTTTTGTATTATCAAGTAAATCAGCTAGCATATTTATGAAATGCTTCTAGAACACAAATCAATACTTGTGAAATGCACATATTCGATAAATAATAAAGTAAGGAAAATTTACTTAGATGATCAGAAGTAAGATATGTCCTACAAGTGAGTAGGGTCTCCTCTAAGGTGTCTTTGAGGGTGAATCCTCCACCGTCACTTTCTTTGCTAGAGAGCTACTTGTTCACCATTTTTTTATGTTAGCGCTACCACTAGCGCCGCTGGTCTCTCTCGCCAGAATCGTCACTGATGCAACTATTTGTTCTGGCGTCGCCTTCGGCGACGGAGCAACCTCTACGGTTGCTGGTGCTGTAGTGGCTGCCCCTCTAGAGGAGGTTGCTGTTGTACTACTCTGTCCTCTTTGAGGAGAAGGTACTCTAGTTTTAGTCATTACCACCTCCTCTTGGGTGGTCTAATTAGTTTGAGCTCCATTCCCAGGTAGAGTGTCTTCAACAAACAGTGAGACTATGGTCTATAAATAACTGGAAAGGGTGAGTCATGACCCACTCCAATGGACACTGTCTGCAAGGTTCTCAAGAACTTCTGGGGCAACTTCTGATAAAACCTTCTCCTTTTGGTAAAAATGGAGCTCAAGCTGGAACTCCCTCCCTGCAAGAAGATGAACTTCCACAATAATAATAGTAATTTTCTCAAGAGGAGCTCCTGAGAATGATGGTTGTCGATAGGGAGTGAAAGAACAAGGCACTTAGCACTTAGGGAGAGGGAAGGGAGAGAATACTAGGTAGGACTGATGTGATTTTAACGGAGTAACAGTGCTATTGAGTTTTTTTCTATATTTCTTGGCCTTACCCAGGGGTCCTATTTATACTTGGGCACTAGGGCTGGGTTGGCAATTTTGGTGCCAAAACTTATAGGGTTGGTGAGGGACAAGTTCTGCAGTGTACCATTTGTCCCTACTTGTGTACAGCAGCCTGTCCCCTCAGACAGGTGCCTCCTGGTGCAAGCTAAATTCAAAAGGCAAATATGTCTCTTAATGGAGACAAAATATTTGATTTGGTAAATATCTTTTGAAACGGTAACTTGTGGTGCAAAACTTTTGCAAATCTTGATAGGGAAGGTCTTAAGGACCCCTCTCCTCTAAAATCCTTATTTTTTCTTGTGAGGGACCTTAAGGACCCCCTCTTATGTGAAAGTCATTTTTTGTAAAGAGTTTATTCCTTATGAGCAGTCAGATCTTTGGTTGCCCACTTCACTTGTGACCAAGTGTGCGGTGTGTGTAGCCTTGAGTGACTTTTGGGTCTTCCTACTAGTATTCTCTCAATCCTTTAGTGCTAAGTGGTTGATCTTGCTCAACATACCTTGTCCCTCAGCCGCCAAGCCAAAACTCCCAAGAGATCCCAACTAGCCTACTTGAGCCCTGCTTGCTCAACTAGGCAACCTGTACAAGAAAATAAGTGTTAGTACTTTTGCTCTTTTTCATGATGAGATGTTGCTTTTGGTAAACACCCCATCATCCTAACTTAGTTTTCTGGGAGCTGAGGGGGAAGGACCTTGCGGGTCCCTCTTCCCATGTAAGTTTTTGTTGTTGAGGAACCCTAGTGGGGGTTCCTTCTCAAACATCATTTTTGCTGTTGAGCAAGCCTTGGGGGTTCCTTCTCAAATGTCATTTCTGCAGGGACCCTGGGGGGAGTCCTTCTCAACCTGGGCCTCTGCCGCCATGTAAGCCACTTTGGTGGGGTTCCTCTCATCATGAGTTTCTGCGAAGACCTTGGGGAAGCCCCTCTTAACAATGGTTCCTTCTCAACTTGAGTTCCTGCAGGGACCCTTGCGGGGGCCCTCTCAGCTTGGGCTTCTGCAGGGACCCTTACGATGGTCGTTCTTAAGTTGAGTTTCTGCAGGGACCCTTACGCTGGCCCTTCTCAACTTGAGTTTTTGCAGGGACCCTTGCGGTGGTCCTTCTCAACTTAGGCTTCTGCAGGGATGCTTGCGGTGGCCCTTCTCAACTTGAGTTTCTGCAAGGGCCCTTGCGGTGGCACTTCTGTGACACCCCGACTAATTAAATACAGGGTAGCTACTCCTTTATTAAATTAAACCAAAATGCCAAGTTGGCTCAGTTAATAGCATCACTGTCGAAAATATTTTAATTATTACTAACCACCTAGTATTTAAAAAGTAAGTTGCCAAATTTTAATTAAAGTCCGATTAACATGCAGTAAAAGATTTAATGCAAGAATAATAACACCATTCACCATAACGAAGTAATAGAATAACCATCACATGATATAAATAAATCCGGAGGAAAAAAAACTCCTCACAACAAACTCCACAACTGAAATGAATAACTAAATACTGAATACAGAATCAATACATGCCAAAGTCTGAAAAACTGAAATGGAAAAGTCTCTAATAGAATTTGGGCAACATGCCCTACAACTGAAGAATACTGAATATGGAATCCAAATGGTAGAAGCGTCTAAAAGCAAATCCCTGTAGCTTCCACAAACAGCTACAACTCGTCACCTGAATGAGTATCCTATGCATGGTGTCCTTGTGGCTGGGCACCTAGAAATGGTTTTACAAGAAAAATAGATTTAAAAGCAAACGGGTCAGAGCCCGAATGTGGAGATATTTTAAAAACCTGCAAGTGCTTTAAAAACATTTAAAACATTAAATGCAAAGTACATGTTAGGACGTGCACTCACATGAAATTCTCACCTCTCGTCTAACTGTGCACTCCTAACGTAAGTACCCATCTAAACTAACACAACCCACTAGCTAAGTAACATCATATCTAGCTAGACTATCATAGGTTCTACCCTTATTACTCGGTTCCCATTAACATTAAAACTCTCGCAATTAAATAGGGGCTTAACGTAAATTCAGGTTCTCATATAAAAGTAATACAACTCGTTATAGATTATCCCTTTTATGTTATTCCATAGTTATACACACAATACCATATGAAAGTTCTCATTTTATTAAGTGTATATTTTTCACAACATAAATATACAATACAAGCACCCCGAGCCTAGGCTGTGGTGCACACATACTCTGCTATCCATCCCGGTACATCACGTACATAAGGATTACATATTCCGAATCTCTCAGGAATAGTTCACCGATAACAACATCACAAGTAATGGAGGCGAACACAGTCACATCACATGGGTCACGCACATACCTACGCTCCCACGATCAGCGGACTTATTAACATCCCAATAAGTCTTTCTCTGACCTATGTTCATCGAGGTAACCAGTCTAAATCCGGGCAACACAAGGATTAGAGGGCCCTAAGCGAACGCAAACCTCCCGTGATAGCAAGTATGGTAGGTATGTCGTACACACAAATCATATACCAATACTAAGTAAGCACACATCTTAGTAATCACCGTAGTTTAATTGTAGTACTTATCGCATTCTCGTACCAACTTAATATATATACAACTTATATAATCCCGGTCCATATTTATACGCGTCATAATTTATTCTCACGTCGTAGTAGGCACTCACGTCTCAACTCAAATGTCTATTTGATTTGATCCACACTTGTATAATTTACTCCTCATTATAGCCCAAATGTCCCAAGTATACTAATACACCATCAAAGGAATGTTATCTCTATCCTCGAACAAGTTTACGGGACTCCCAAAATCAAAACAGGCCAAAAAGGCCTAAACTGCCAGCTCGTTAGAAGTCTCGTTCGAACGAGGCTGTTCGAATGAGATTTCTTTCGAACGAACTAGGCTATCTAACGAGATCTCGTTCGAACGAGATTATCGAACGAACATCCCTCTTGTTAGAACCCCAAACTGTCAACTCGTTAGAAGCTCGTTCGAACGAGCTCGTTCGAACGACCTGGGTAGGTCTTCTAACGAGTGACCAGATTCAAGCCCAGAAATCCTATCCCGTTTTTCACCAATTTCTACACCTCAAATCTTAACCAAAATTCGTCCAATCAATGTTTTAAGGTCTCCAATCATCCTAAAACATACTAAGGTCATATACTAACATCTTTTAAGGAATTAACACATCCTAAACATCATTAATTCATCAAATTTCTACCCTTTCCCCCAAATTTTCAAGAACATAAACCCTAGAATTTTAAATCCTTAATAAGTCCATTCTAGATCCGTTTTTATTACATCCAACATATATTAACATCAGAATAATCATCTCCATACTATTCTACATGCAATTTGTCCTCAAAATTCAAGTCCTAAGTCCAATTAAAATGGGTTTTTATTTAACTTCCGAGAACAAATGTAAATCTTTCAATTTATTTAAGATGGAAGAAACATTCTCTGAATTAAATAGAATTAAATCACTTGCCTCTAGTGTCTCTAAATTTGGTGTTGGTTTGATGAAGCTTTTTCTGCAGAATTCCTTCTCTCTCTCTCTCTACAAGCCTTCTTCTCCAAAGGTGGCTAGGGTGGCTAGGGTTTGTTTAGGAGACTTGGAAAACAAATTTTAAAACTCCCCGTAGTCTTATGGGTCAATATGGATGGTAGTGGGTTTAGTGGTTAGTTACCCAAATCATATTATAAATCCTAATTTTCGTCATTATTTAATCCCAAAAATACAATATTACCAAACTACCCTTATAAGATGCCGGTATGGCCTAAAAATACCCCAGAACTCAAACTAAACCCCCGACTAGTGTTTTCTGACTATCTCGACCCTTCTGGACGCGTTGGCGCACTCAAAACGACCATACGGTTAATATAATTTAAATTCACTTTTATAAATAAAATAATTATAATCTGACGCGACTGTCACCCGCGTCCCAATAAAATGTCCAAATTGCCGTATATCAATCTCATGAAAAATTTCATAATTCAATATTCATATATCATCATATATACTCAATATAGTCAAATACCAACTCACATCTCACTAGTATTTTATCCGGATTAATTCTCAATTAATTCTCATTTAATTAATTAATCCCAAAAATAAATATCGCCAAAAATACGGGGTATTACAACTTCTTAACTTGGGCTTCTGCAGGGACCCTTACGGTGGCCCTTCTCAACTTGAGTTTTTGTAGAGACCCTTGCAGTGGCCTCAGGGACCCTTGTGGTAGCCCTTCTCAACTTGAGTTTTTACAGGGACCCTTGTGGTGGCCCTTCTACCCTTCTAACTATTGGTTTCGTATGCATTAATTTGTCTTCAATGCTGCTCTCTCGAGGTGGCAACATATTATTTTGCATGTTTTGTGAAAAATAGGTTGGCAACTCCATATCTTTACATTTACCCCACACTGATGATGACCGAAGCGTTCCCAAGTAGGGCGTGATACCTTTCGATCCCCCTTTGCTTCCCTATTCCCCCCTCCCAGGAAGCAGAGAGGAGAGGAAACGGTGCGCGATCTTGATCGGGATGGCCACAGTAAGGAAATGGAATAATGTGGACATTTGTAAAATGTAAAAACACATTAAAGGAACTCGGATGACACCGGGATAAAGCAAGAAGGACTCAGAGCCCTTGGGGGGGGAAATCCCTAAATCATTGGCTAGAGCATATGGTGTACATAGCCGTCGTTGTGGATCCCGTGTAAGTATGCGCTATTGGAAGATTATGAGAAAAGATAAAGAAAATGTGGAAAATATCAAGAAATTGGTTATGTAGTAAAATGTGTTAATACAACCTAACTTGAACGAATGTAATAAATGTTCCGGTAAAAGTGAAATGGACAAGTAAATGCGTAAATCTAGTAATGTCCATAAAGGAATGAAAAAGGGTTAAAGAAAGTGGATAAACGGGTGGTTAAGCAACCTGTATGGTTAAACTCATACTCAACACAAGAATGTGTTGTAAAAGGATTTTCAAAGATTAAATAAGTATTGTCTAACACGGTTAATGCGTGTGTTGAATTGGTGATTTTCAATGAAAATACTTAAGTGTATAGTAATGAATGAAAGGGGTTAAATTTTGGTAAAGGAATGCATTGGGTAAATCAAGTGTAATGGTTTTCGGGTGTGTTAAATAAGGTGAGAATGCTAAGTATGAATGGAGAAAACCTTTAACAAGGTTAAGGTAGATTGATCCGGATAAGTAAGGTTTTCGAAAGTAAAATAGCTAATGCATTGGCATGTATATTTTCAAAGGTATACGTAGGTAGATATATACATATTTTTGCATGCATATGGTTGTAATGTGTGCGTATTCCTTTATGTCGTTCGTCTCTATACTGCTCGTATAAATCCCACTAGGCATAGGCTCAAATCCCCACTTTGTTACGGCAGGTTGGGAGCGGTTCCTTAATTTGAGGGAATTTTGCAGGTAAGTATATTTTATTTATGTTTACATTAGTAGCTCTGTTTACTTGGACTTTGGAGTGCTCCCCATGGGTCCCTCACGTAGCTTATCTTGAAACTGGAATCGCATGCTAACAAGAGAAACGTAACTAAAATAAAATTAGATTAGCAACATTTTATAGGTTGTCCCATTACACTTCACACCTAACGACTCGATTCGGATTGGGTTGACTTATGAGTAACCCACAAATTCGGGTCGGGGCGTTACATGTAGTGGATAGTGTTGATATGATGATTTGGATGGCACACCATGGTATGTTCAGGGTCATATAGGAGATTGGCTGGCTATAGTAGTGTACCGATGAGATTTCAATTAAAAGATAAATTAATGTGATGAGATATAAAAGTGGCAAGTTTGAAAGTTTATTTATTTTTTCTTCCTTATTAATTGCTTATAATTATTTAAAATACTTTATTGCAATATTTAATTAATCTAGTACTTATGATTGGGTTCATGTAACCCTATTTGGGAATGTAGTTGGTATTCTTCCATTGGGATCTCACCTATTGTTATGGACTAACATTTCATGTAGGTTTCTATAAAATGCATGGACTTGGAGTAGCATGAATTTTAGTTGGATTTTACTATTATGCTTCAGTTTAGTTTTCATTCCGTCATTTTATATATGGGACGATTTTGGTTTGGGTGGATCTTCAGATTTCATAGTTATTTAAAGTTTTATTGGATATTATTCATTATTGAAAATTATTTCATTATGGATTTTTTATGGCTATGGATTATATTTTGGTGGATGAATCTTTATTATTTCCATTTATTGCATCACATATTACGATTGGAAAAAAATTTAAATGTCTCATATTTCTATCACATGCTAAGAATGGTATTTTAATTTTAAGGAGCGACATATCTTGGCATTTGGACTTGATCAACCCTAATGAAAAAATATATGAGTTGTTACAATCGGTACCGGAGCATGGCTTTAGGTATCGAGGATTATAGGTTCGTTCTAGATTTCCACATTCCGATATTTGATATTTTTTTAATTCTACTCTTTAGGCTTTAAGTTTGGCAAAAGTTTTGTTCCTAACTTTCCTGATGGGAGAACTTTACGAGAGGACGATCTAGGAGAGCTAGTTCAGTTATCGGTTCCACAATTCAGGCAGGACAGGGACAGTTTCTTTTTGGAACCGAGGATTTAGAGATTATTATTTGGGAGGCAACTGTGGACGGTATTGAGTTGGGTAGACAAAGGGTATAATCCCAAGGATCTCAGCAGCAGGTAATGTTCATATCATCATAGGATAAGGTGAGGGAAAATTTCAGTAAGGGTAGTCCACCAACGTTCGCAGGGGGGTCTAACCGATTAATGGTTCGTTTGTGGAGGAGAGACATGCAGGGGTATCTTAGGATGATGGATTGCACTGAGGTGCAGAAGTACGTGTTTTCTATTTTTAAGCTAACATGGAAGCTTTAAAATAGTGAAAGAGTGTGACCATACCCGAAGATAGGGATAGTTTTTTGGTCAGATTCAATACGAAAGATAGGGATAGTTTTTTGGTCAGATTCAATACGAAGTACTTTTCATATGCTATTAGGTACTCTAAGAGGAAAGAATTTCTAAATTTGGATAAGGGTTCATATACATAACTGAATATGAGAAGGAGTTCACCAATTTGCCATCGGATGAGGTCAACACAGAGGAGAAGAAAAAGAATTTTGTCATTAATGGGTTAATTTGGTTCATTAAGCATGTTGTGATGGGGAATTCTACATACGCCACTTATGATCAGGTGGTGGATGTCTCACTGATGCTTTAGAAGGATTGTGTGAACTATCATAAGAGAGTTTAAAAGAGGAATGAGTCAAGGGATCAATATAAGACCAAGACAGAAGGGTTTGATACTACAGGAGAGCATAAAGGTTGCAATGACCAATAGGGGAGGCATCTGTGGAAAATTCCTTGAATGGGGCATGATCAGCAACAGACCTTTCAGCAGGGTAATAGGGTCCCATAAACTCCTTAAGGACAGGATCAGGTACCGCATCAGGGCGATCAAGTGTTGGGTAAGAAGGTACGAACTTTCTTGGACACCAATTTATGACTTTAGGAAGAGTTAATCATGAATTGTAATTGTGTGTATGTAATGAGTTGTGAATAAGTTGGAATTTGATTAATTATAGTTAATTAAAACTCTCACATGAGAGAAAAAGAGAGAGTTGGACACAGATTGGACTCGTGATCACGTGTATTCCTAGTCGGGCCTGCGGTCTAGGTCCCCCAACCATGGAGATAAAGGGGTGTGATCGCGGTCCAGTCGCTGGTCCCCCACGACAGACACTGTTAGGTTTTATTTAAGGGGCCTTTGGGACAAACTTGCACATACTTTCACACTTTTCTTTCAAAACTTAAAGGTACAACACTTTATTTTCTTCATCCTTAACCTCCTAAACCTCCTTTGAAACGACTTCCACCCTTAAATTGGGAGCTTTTACACTTGAAATTTGAAGGAGGTCTTTTGAAGCTTTTTGAAGGAAAATCAACTTTTCAGACCAAATTTTCATAATATACATTAAGGAAAGAATTAATCTACTTCTCTCCTTAAGTTATAAATGGATTAAATGTTTCCTAAACACTAATGAACAAGGACCCACCAAGCGCTGAAACCGATCAATAAACAAACTAGCGTTACGAATCTGATATCTTTGAAATAAGAATAAACTATTGCATCCGAAAGTTTGAATTCCTTTATTCTAGAGGATTTCTTGGTGACACCCTCTAGTCCTACGCCCCTCTCTGGTGACCTTAACAATGGCCTCCTTCTTTGCCCCCGGCCAAAAATGGAAGAGAGGTTCCCCGGTAGTTGGTGAATAGCAGCGGCCAGCGGTTTCCAAACCCATACTGGATTGAACTCCTTTTCCTTACATTTCTCAATCCAGTATTTCTTTCGTTTTTATAGCGAATCCTTTAGTCCCAAAAGAGGATTCCTCCATTTTTGGGAGTTCCATTTTGCTAACATTCCGCTTTTTGTTTTGGGAAACCTCCTCTTGGCACATTGGCTTAAGGGCATACTAACAGGTAGTTTACTACTTGCTTGTTAAAGGTAGTTTATGTAATTTGTGTAATTTGATTAGGAACCTAATTAGGGAAAGTAAAACCCTATTATTTTGTTTTTATGAACAAATTGAAAGAATTATTTAATACTTTTATATTTGTATGATTTTGGAAAATTGGGTTACGCAGTGGGATTATGATGATAATGTGGAAATTGTGAATTGATTATGATAAATGTATATAAACATGAAAAAGATATAAATGCCTATGAAGTTATAAATAGACGAATGTTTGTTGGAGTTTGGGATATGTTATTTAGAATTGTTCGTTTGCATGCTTAAATTATTTTTTTGTTTAAATTGATGAAATCTCCCATGAGCTTGAAATACGAAATTATGTTACTTGTTGAAATAAGATGATGGAGTTGTAAATCGGAATGTTAAATTGTTGTAAATCACATTTTTTTTATATAAGCAATGATGAAACAAAATATATGATAGTGACATGGAGGATTAAATGATGCTTTTGTTAAAATAATTAAAAGTAAAAATTCTTGAAAATTATCGGGTGAGGTACGTTAACTTATGTTTGGGTTACAAACGTGGGTGCTAGTATACTTGGCACATGAGTAGCCTATACATGCTTGTTTTTTTCTAAGTATGGGATTAGAGTACTCTTTGGTTAAGTATTTCCTTGGTATGAGACCAGAAAATATGTGTGACTTTGGGTATTTCCTAGGTTGCGACTAGGAGATATGTATGTTTTTAGTGATTCCTAGGTATGGGACTAGGGATGGTTGGTTTGTAATGTCTCGAGCTCTTTTAGCAATGAAAATTTATTATTAATATGGTCATAAACGATAATACGTTATTATGAGATTAGTACATTATCTAATGATAGGTATTAGAGATTGAAAGGTATGTGGGCGTCATTGTATGTTCGGGGTGTAGCATTGGATGGCTACATTGTATGTGCAATAC
Source organism: Sambucus nigra (assembly GCA_949130495.1). Classification (NCBI taxonomy): domain Eukaryota; kingdom Viridiplantae; phylum Streptophyta; class Magnoliopsida; order Dipsacales; family Adoxaceae; genus Sambucus; species Sambucus nigra. Next base: position 501,182,137 of record OX422211.1, on the reverse strand, counting down.
CTATATTGTCTTGGCGCATTTTTACAGGATTTTATGTGCAATACCTACATTGTATATGCATTTACAAGATTTTATGTGGGTGTTACATATGTGCAGGTTCTACGTTAGCTAGCTACCATAGTATGTGTGGGACTTACGTTGTCTAGCAATAATAACGAACTTATGTGTGCATCATGTATGTGCAGGGTCTACGTTGGCTAGCTACTATAGTATGTGTGGGACTTAGGTTGTCCAGTAATAGTAACGAATTTATGTGTGCATCATGAAATGTGAGGGATCTAGTTTTGGTTGGCTACGATAGTATATGCAGGCCCAGGTTGCTAGTTATAGTGATTGGATTAATGGTGTATATACATCACGGTATATGCAGGGTGACACTATGAGTTGTCTGGATATAGAGATATAGTGAACAGTGTTGATATAATGATTTGGGTGGCATACCATGGGATGTGTAGAGTCGTATAGGAGACTGACTGGATATAGTGGCATAGCAATGAGATAGTTGATAACTAAAAGATAAATTAATGCGCTGAGATATGAAAGTGGCAAGTTGGAAAGTTTATTTATTTTGTATTCCTTATTAATTTCTTATTGTTATTTAGAATACTTATTGCAATATTCATTTCATCTATCACTTACGATTGTGTTCATTTAACACTATTTGTGAAACGTAGTAGGTTACTTGCAGTGGCCTCTTACCCATTGTTGGGGATAAACATTTCAGGTTAGGTTGCTGTAAGCTACACGGACTTAGAGTAGCGGGAATTTGTGACACCCCGCCTAATTACATACCGGACGATGACTCCTTTATTAAATTAAAAACAAGGTGAACAGTTGGTTCATTCTTAGCATCACTGTCGTAAAAGTAACTTTTCCAATTTAAACACCCTAAATAATTAAGCTAAGTGTCAAAACCATTTTTAGACATTACTTTCCAAATTTTATTTTATAAACCAACATTTAAAACTTTACATAATTCACAATTTAAAGAATCACACAACAATTATCCTGTAACTTATAATCCCAAAGAGTTAAACATTCAACAAATAAATCCCAACATTAAGACTTAAAGGAAAACATCCTGACAGTAATAAATATCCAAAGTGTAAATACTGGGAATAAATGAATTTTAATATCCAAAAAAACAACTGAATAATGGAAAAGGGCGACACATGCCCAACTGATAAAATAAATGCTAGGAGTGGAATCAAGAAATGAGGTCATCTAAGCAAGAGGCCTGCAACTCCCACCTAAGCTGCAGCGCGTTCCTTCCAAAGAATCCTATGCAAGACGCCCCTGTGGCTGGGCACCTGTAATATATACATATATATATATATATATATATAAAAGAGAAAATAATGGAAACGGGTCAGAGCCCGATTGTAAAAACGATTTAAAATTTGTTTAGCAAGTATTTAAAATGTTTACTGGCCAATGCAACAACATAATAGTGCGACACTCCCTTGAGAAATTCTCACCTCTCTTCTAATGTGCACGCCTATCATACTAACCTTCCCAACGGTTTAACTTATCTTATCATATCTTATGTCGCTCGTAAGATTTTAATCTGACAAATTCAACTGTTTAAGAGGTTCATTTCATTTAACAACGTAGTTCTCATTTAACCTTATTTACTAATAAAGTCTCTCAACAATATAATATACTTTTCAAACACTTATTCCCAAATTGAATAATTATTCATATCTTACTTACCATAAACACAGTAGGTAGTTCTCAAATTCCAGAATTAAATATATATATATATATATATATATATATATATATATATATATATATATATATATATTAAATACTCATATGATATATATATTCTAATGGCTCCCCCACTGTTGATACCAAATTTAGTCCGCTGACATGGCCCAATTGAATGAAGACACATGGCAATCTACGAGGCGACAACAAACACTTCCGAGGAACTCACACGCTCCGAGGAACCATACTACAACGAGGAACACTGCTTCCCCGAGGAACTTATACGCTCCGAGGAACAAGAACTCTCCGAGGAACTCTTGAGTACCGAGAAGCTTAGGCGATCCGAGCTGCACCTCGAACAAAGCATTATTAGCAGGATAACCAACAGTTTGACTGTTCATTAAATGCTTATCATTCAGACGCACACGCTTAAGGGGCATTGAATGTATTACCCTTTCATATGTACATCATTTAATGTATTACCCTTTCACATTACAGCCTCAGGGTTATAAATACATTGTACAATCCTCATTGTAGGGGGACCAAAATTTCTTGATAGAACTTGTAATCCAGAATTCCCAAACATTCAGCAATAACATAACAGTGGACGTAGGCCATTCTTATAAGGCTGAACCACTTTAAAAATTCTTTGTCTCATTTATTTATCTGTGATTAAATAATTAGATACGATCTAATTTTTTACATCAACAGATTGGCGCCATCTGTGGGAACGTGTTACAAGCATTGTTCTCCATCAAAAGCTAAGTTTTTTATTTTCTCTACGTATAATCAATTATATATTCTACATACATCTTTTGATTCAATAATGGTTTTTATGTTTATATACATAAATTAATTGTCCAATTTTTATCTGCAAAATATTGCATATCGTGATTTTAAAATCATAACTGTTAGATAAATTCTTATTTAGAAATCTGAAAAATAGTGGATTTCATAAATCATAACTTTTTGCTTGATTTCAAGTTTCAATTTTATATCATGGAATCAATATTTTAAATGATTACATCTACCAATATATACGACGGTGGTATGATTTGATAATTTTCATTATAAATTTTGTAAGATCTTTTATGTCTATTCAAATTCCCATCACATTTTTAATCAGAATGGGAAAGGTTAAAGACAATAAAAAGTTTTCTCATGGAAATCATGACCCAGATCTACTTTCTCTCTCTTCAAGTTTGAGTCTCTTTGCATTCATTTTTATGAACTATATTTGGCTCATCTTCCATCTATGTCAATAAAGTCAAATTGATTGATTTTTGATATAAATTTGGTAATAATTTCGATCATTCACCATATTTTTATCTATGCAAATGGGGAATAGGAAGGGATCAATATAAAAAATAATTTTATGTAACCAAAAAAAAAAATCATTACCCACCTCTTGTAAAAGAGGATCAGTAAAACAATCATGACCATATCAAGACTCTGGGTACAAATTTGATATGTTGGCCCCTCGTTTATCGGATTCACACGATATGGTGGATTAGATAATTATTCATTTAATAAACATTCTTAATGCTTAAATTTTACATCGAATGTTATTTTTCTGATCTAAGGATTCGAGATATTCTGGTCATCCATCCATATTGTTGGTCGGCATCATCTTGGGCCATATTTTATTAAAGAGAATCTTAACCATACCATTTTTATTTGTCGGAGATAAGATGTGAAGATCCATCAGCAACGTTGAAATAATTTTATCCAACTACGAGGTATCTTATTATTGGTCGGAGCCCCATATTGTAGCTCGGTGGAACCAATTGCAGGTCGACGATCATCTACTTCTTGATCGGCGATATCTCAGTCTTGTTCGGAGGGTTCAATTTACTGGTCGGCAACTATCCAACCATACACTTTTTGGTCGGTGACATCTAATGTTGTTCGGTGCTGTCAATGCACCATTTTTGTTGATCGACGAAATTGCTCAGCTGGTCGGGGACCATTTGCTTCTTGGTCGGCACCATATATTCTATAACTTGAGATATCCTTAAATGTTGGTCGGCAACATCCATGCCGTTTGTCGACAGTAGTAGAATCTTGGGGTATTAAAAAATGCGAAGTACCCCAGATATTTCTTTAAACACGAGTTCAGGTTGGGGACAAACAGGGGGCTTAAGTTTTTTTTAACTTATGATCACCCCAAAAATATTTTTAAAACCAAGTGATAAATAATTTTCAAACAACAACTTATACCTGATTAGTTGTTGGAGATTAAATAACTTTATAAAAAACTCTACGTCTTATTTATGATGCATATCTGATAAAAATTTGTCCATCTCACACACATTTGGCACAAAAATATTATTTCATATTTTGAAATTTTTATGTTGATACACATCACATATTGTTTCGCTGAATAATTATTCTCATGATAATAATTATTTGATCTAGTCTCGACAGGTGCTCGGGCAGCTTATTAAAATTTCATAGGGACGAGATTCAATCCTGACGAAAGCTCAGCCACAATCTTAAACCTCTGGAAACTATTATTGCTCGACATCAGACAGTTTTACCTCGACATATCAGCCAACATATATTATTTCATTTTTTGAAATTAATATTTTTATGTCTCAAGCATATATATATCATATATTGATTGGATGAGTAATTTGTTCTCATGACTAATCAATTCAGCCTACACATATGGTATAGCAAATTATTAATTTTTACAGGTACAAGATTCAACATCGACGAATGCTCGAAAACAATCTGGAAACTATTATCATTGCTCAACATTATGAAATTTCACCTCAACAAGGAACTATATATTTTATTATTGCTTTGATTTGTGCTCAAGCCGAGGAAGGTGCATCAGTTTTCTTTGTCCCCTCCACTGGGACGTCAACTTTACTTCTTTTTGCCTCTCCAGCACCAGAGGCAGGTTTCTCAAAGAGGGTGGGAGGTCTTCTCTTCTTCATCCTTTCACTTAAAGGAATGTGTGACTCAGGCGAGGAACTGGTAGAAGCTGGTACAGGTTCTGCTTCACTTATTACCGGACGAGCAGTAAAAGAAATAGTGTAACTCTTGTACTGCAGCAGATATGAGGCTGACCTAATGTGCTCGTCGGCAACACTTTGATGCAAACTTCAGATAAGTTTCAAGTGACTTGTATTAACGTCTGCTTCTTTTGGACACTTTCTTTTGCTATCAACTGCAAATAAATCAAAATTACAATATCAGTGGCACATTTTGTCAAACATAGAGGAAGCATAATTTCAAAATAAATAAAATAAAATAAAAATAACCTATCCCATTGCCATAGGGAGGGCATCTGGGACCCTGATAAACTTCATCTCCAGATAAAGGAGCATGTTGCCAATTTTTTATGACAACCCCATGCTCAAAATAATCCCTATTGGCATTAGGGAGATTGACTACTAAGGCCCTATTTAAAAATCTAGTTTTTAAATAAAAGGTGTTATCACCAACTGCCCATCTATAGCAATACATGATTTCTGGAATTCCTATGCAAGTTCCATGGATTTGATTTAATCTATGAACCCCATTAACTATTCTCCATGTATTGGGGGCTATTCTTACAGGAACAACGTCAAAGTATTGACAGAATTCCAGACATAATGGATTGGGTGGAAAAGAAAATCCACACTCAGCAACAAAGAGACTGGGGAGCCAATGTCCCTCAGCCAAACGAAAATAGTCAGAAGGCTCAGAAAGCTCTTCCAAAACAACCCAGGAGGGAATAGAAAAATCAGAGCAAAATTTATCAAGAGATTCAACAGGGTAAACCATGATGAATAAAGGAAATGAAGAAGAAGGAAGAAGATCTTACAGAAAAAGAGTGGATATGTTGACAACGAACGATGGAAGAGATGAATACACAGGAGAGAAAGAGATTATGGAAAACTCGAAGATACAAATTTGAAAAAGTAGAATACGATGGGATTGTCTGTGATGCTTAAATACCTTGCCTTGGGAAAAGGAAAAAGTAATGATTACAAAAAGAAACGATTACGCTACCGGCGGCTAGAAGGCCAAAAAGGGCGCGGCAATCGAAGTGGTTATAAAAATTCAAAAAAGGCTGATTTTACGAATTTTGAAAGAGAAATAAATACAAAAGATTCCTAAATATCAGGAGGACCATTTAAAACTGCCATATTCCGAGAAAGAATGTTCCACACTCCTCAAAGTTCGAACTATGAAACATTGGGGGCTTCTGTTGAAACCAAATTAGTCCGCTGACATGGCCCAATTGAATGAAGACACGTGGAAATCTATGAGGCGACAACAAACACTTTCGAGGAACTCACACGCTCTGAGGAACCATACTACAATGAGGAACACTGCTTCCCCGAGGAACTTATACGCTCCGAGGAACAAGAACTCTCCGAGGAACTCTTGAGTACCGAGAAGCTTAGGCGGTCCGAGCAACTCAGGCGGTCCGAGCTGCACCTCGAACAAAGCATTAATAGCAGGATAACCAACAGTTTGACTGTTCATTAAATGCTTATCATTCAGACGCACACGCTTAAGGGGCATTGAATGTATTACCCTTTCATATGTACATCATTTAATGTATTACCCTTTCACATTACAGCCTCAGGGCTATAAATACATTGTAAAATCCTCGTTGTAGGGGGACCGAAATTTCTTGATAGAACTTGTAATCGAGAATTTCCAAACATTCAGCAATAACATAACAATGGACGTAGACCATTCTTATAAGGCTGAACCACTTTAAAAATTCTTTGTCTCATTTATTTATCTGTGAGCATTATGAAATTTCACCTCAGCAAGGAACTATATATTTTATTATTGCTTTGATTTGTGCTCAAGCACGAATTATTCTATATATCCGTTCGGATTCATATTCTATATTCATCTCTTCATGGAGCTCGGCGAAATACTTATTATCATATTCAGCTCTGGGGAGAACTATAACATTTATTATATGTCACCCCCAACGGATAGTTGGTCGGGGTAATTCTTATTTATATGCAGGCCCAACAAAGTTCTCGGCCATATTCTTATGTTCTGGAAAATATTATTCTTATTCGGCATTATGCAATTGTGCCTCGACAAGATACTTATTCAGCTTTAAGGATAAATACAACATTCGTTGTATTTCACCCCCAACAGATAGTTGGTCGGATAATTCTTATTTATATTCAGGCCTGACAACGTTCTCGACCATATTCTTATGTTCTGGAAGATCTTATTCTTGTTCGGCATTATATAATTCTACCTCGACAGATCAACGAGGCACTTTATTATTTTTAATTATTCTTTATATCTATTTGGATGCATATTCTATTCTTATTTCAGCATGAAGCTCGACAAATATTTATAATCATATATTCAGCTCCAAGGAGGTCTCCAACATTTATATTATCTTATTCCCAACAATTTGTTGGTCAGCTTTAAGGAGGTCTTCAATATTTATATTATCTCCGAGGAGGTCTCCGGCATTTATTATATCTTATTCTATTCCCAACAACCTATTGGTCAGCTCCGAGGAGGTCTCCAGCATTTATTATATCTTATTCTATTCCGAACAATCTGTTGGTAAGCTCCAAGGAGGTCTCCAGCATTTATTATATCTTATTCCCAACAATCCGTTGGTCAGCTCCGAGAAAGTCTCTATCATTTATTATCAAAAATGTATTCCTAAAAATGCCAACTTATGTTGGTTAGGAAGTAAATGTATTCCTCCGGGAAGTAAAACTTGTATTCCTCCGGGAAGTAAAGCTACTCGTATTCCTCCAGGAAGTAAAGCTACTTGTATTCCTCCGGGAAGTAAAACTTGTATTCCTCTGGGAAGTAAAGCTAGTTGTATTCCTCCGGAAAGTAAAACTTGTATTCCTCCGGGAAGTAAAGCTACTTGTATTCCTCCGGGAAGTAAAACTTGTATTCCTCCGGTAAGTAAAACTTGTATTCCTCCGGGAAGTAAAGCTACTTATATTCCTCCGGGAAGTAAAACTTGTATTCCTCCGGGAAGTAAAGCTACTTGTATTCCTCCGGGAAGTAAAACTTGTATTCCTACGTGAATTAAAACTATGTGTTCCTCGGGAAGTAAAAGTATTCCCAAAAATGTCAACTCAGGTTGGTCGGAAATAAGAAGCTGTCAACTACAGTTGGTCGGAAACAAAGTATGAGTATGTGAAAGCGATCAAGCAAAAAGCATTCAAAGTTCACATTCCACACTTGGGGGCTTCTATTACAGATATATTTGTTCATTTAGTGGCACATTCTTATAACATCATGCAGTCGAGCATCAAATTCAACTCCACAAACTCACACGGTCGGGGCCCCGACCAATCATCATTCAGGAGTTGTTTTTCTTGCTCAGGAATTATTTTTGATATTGAAGTTCAGGAGGTATATTGAAGTTCAGGAGGCGTATTCAGAAGTTCAGGAGGTGCATTCAGAAGTTCAGGAGGCATATTCAGGAGTTATTATGCACATACTATTGAAATTCAGAAGTCAAATTTAGCATCTACAGCACTGAGATCTTTACTACTACTATCCCGACCAACATTGAAGAAGAAGTTGTATGAAAATGTTTCGAAGTCCACCATAAACTTGTACTAATCAGATTGAAGAGTTGGGTTCAAAAGCTAGTATGTTACTCGACAAAGTATTCAGAGGATCATAAATCAGAAGAATCAAGCACGTGAAGTTAGCACTCAGTTGCTCGGCACAGGAGGCAGTTGGTCGGCTAGCAAACCAATCAACATACTTGAAGATTATGACAAGCTACAAGCTGCATACTATGGAATGGCTGCATCCAAATTCCCAGGGGTGATACATAGCACACGGAGTTCCTCAAAAGAAAGATTAGCAACCATCGATCAGCCTGCATCATATGTCGTCCAGGAGATAATGAACTTTATGTTGAACAAATCAAGAAGGTAGATCAAAAATTTCACGAGCACCTAGCAACACTGCAGAATAAATACTCCATCCTTTCAAGTAAACCATCAAGCATGGAGCATTGGGGGCTTCTGTTAACGTAAAAATTCTCCATCTATGAGGACCAATCAGAAAAGGACACATGTCATCCTACGTGGCAATATTCGACACCCGAGGAGAGTTGGTCGGCATCCGAGGAGAGTTAGTCGGCACCCGAGGAGTATTAGTCTGCAATCGGGGAGTGTTAGTCGGCACCCGAGGAGTGTTAGTCGGCACCCGAGGAGAGTAGAGTTGGTCGGCACTCGAGGAGAGTTAGTCGGCACCCGAGGAGAGTTGGTCGATATACCAACCAGGAAGATCAAAGGATAACTATGCATTTAATGTGCATTAATGAAGATGGCAGCGCATTTAATGAGCCTTAATGTACATTTATATTGTATTAATAGATGACAACACATAGCATAGCAAGCAATTCAACAATTAGATTCGTTGAATGTAGACATAAATGTCTACATACAATGAATCTCTTTATCTCCCATCACTATAAATACATGTATCCCCTTAGCCAAAAGGGGAGAGATCCGAGAAGAGATCCAGGAGAGATCCGAGAGAACCAAGAAACACCATACACAAAATACGCATCCTTTCTCTCTCTACACCCTATGGGGCTATTGTAAACCCATGGGAATAAAATAAGAGTGGACGTAGGCTTTATTCATAGCCGAACCACTTTAAACATCTTTGTCTCTCATGTGCTTGATTGGATTGCTTTTATCTATTTATCTGTGATCATAAAAATGGGATTCGGTCCAGTTTTTTTGCAAAAAAACCCACATAATAATTATGGTGCGTGCATACTCTGCTATCCAATCCCCGTATCACTCGTACTAGGGATATACAAGTTCGGAATCACTCTCGAACTGTATTAACACAAACACAAACAATATTGAGGCGAAGCATAGATTACAGGTCTCTAAGAGGTCAGCATATGCCCTCGCGTCTCTTAGAACAGTCTGAACTATCGATTCGATAGCTTGTACCGAAGGATTTCTATCTTCTAGGGTACGAGTCAATATCCCCCATAAAGGTCCCATCGAGATAAGACTGTCCCAGCGCGATAACCTCAGGGATAGCAAGTAGCGCGGACAGGATTTTCACACGTATATAGTATATGGATAAACACAGTCATATAAATATACCACTATTACCATATCAAATTTAAGTACATCTCATACCCCATAATTATGACATTTGTCTTTATTATCCGTTATTTAGTTATCACGCATAACATTTGCCTCTTATCTTAATTTGTGGGATTATTCCAACTTATCAAGTGACACTCGTGAATTTCTAAACTCCCAAGTGTAATTTCAGTAGGTACTCATTTATTTTCCAACGTAACTATCTTATGCGTCTCCTTCTTTAATACATAGTTCCATTGTCCCTTTTATGTAAACATCCCCAAAAATGTAAATCTCGTCTTACATTAAAGATTTCATATTTTTAATAAGTCATACTGGTCTTCTTATCTCCCAAAATATTTTTATTAAGGATGTCCAAAGATTATTCCTCATTTAAATTGAATTCACCTATTTAGAAGGGGAAATATAAGTCTGCCAGGAGGGGTCGATCGATCGAACCATCAATCGATCGATGATCTATGATCGATCGATCGATCAAGCAGGTATGGCTAATTCTGCAGAAATCCAATTACGGGTTCTATCATCCAACATCATCCAAATCCAGATTTTTCAGTCCCAAACTCCCAGAAATTTATACCACAAATGTCCTAAACCCAAATGGACAATATTTAACGTAAAGCATGTGAGTTTCATCAAGATTCATGGATTAAAAGTGCCCAAATTCATATAATACTCATGAACCCTAAAAATTTCTTTAACTTAATCCAAATCATTCTTTCTCCAGAAATCCTACTTCTAATTCATCATAAATCCGTGGTTAAGCCTCTACATATGAAGGGGGATTTCTAGATTTATTATCCATAGCACTAAAACATGCAATTTTCTAATTTCCAACATGGATTTTCTTCCAAAGAACTCATTCTAATCAACCCTAAACTAACATGAATGAAGCATTAACGAAATTAAGCAAGATAAATACTTGCCTGGAAATATTTGGTCTCTAATTTGTGCTGAAATCAGTGTGGTTATGATCCTTGCGACGTGATCTATCGTTTGGCGGCAACGGCGGCGCAAACGGAGGAGTTTTTGGCCTAGACCTCCTTGGTAACCTCATCCTTTCCTTCCCCAATGGCCGTCACTTGGTTTTGGTTGTGTTAACCCTAGAAGACAACCCTAGGCATCTGATATAACCCTTGCAAATTCGTGGGTTTAATTACCCAAAATTACAAAATGTCCAAAATGCCCTCTCGGGGTACTAATTAAGCCTAAAAACGCCCCGAGACCCAAACTAAACCCTCGGGCATACTTTCTGACTATCTCGACCCTTTCGTACGCTTTGGTGCACTCAAAACGACCATACGAGCAACTTATAATTTATTCACTTTTTATTAATCGACATTTAGTCCCGACACGACACGGGCGCGTCCCGACTTAAATTTCCATAATTGCTATTTTATTCACACGTGACAATTTTTATAAAATAAATCTCATATATTACTATACTCATCTAGTAACATTCAACAAATTTTCAATAATTACTAACTCTCGTCACACTAGTAAATATTTAAAACAACATTCCGGATTAAAATAAAATTAATTTATCTCAATTAAATTTAATAAATCCCTAAATCTAAAAGCCATAAAAATACGGGGTTTTACAGAATTGCAGCTGGAGTTTACTTTTATACTTTAGATTAGCTTATATTTTGTTATTTTATTTATGAGACAAGTTTTGGTTTGGGTGGGTCTTTGGATTCCGTAGTTGTTTAGAGTTTTAGTGGAGACTATTGTTGATGTCATTTCATTATTGGAGATTATATCAATATGAAATTTTATTATGATGGTGGATTATATTATGGTGGATGGACCTTTATTATTAGCATTTATTTCATCTCATATGGCAATTGGAAAAGGTTTCAAATGTCTCATATTTTTGTCACTTACTAAGAATGGTACTTAAACTTTAACGACCGGCATTATATGCATTGGGACATGATCAACCTTGATGGCAAAATATTTGGATTGTTACAATTCCATAACAAAAGTCAAGGTGTATTTTTTGAGTTATAACTGAAGAATTGAAGACAAAGGCAAAGCACGGTGACACCGTGACATTGTATACCAGATCGGACAACTTCATTTTGAGTGGAGGTTTGGTAAGCGTTTATGGTTTTGTAATGGCTTAAGTTTTATTTTCAAAGTAAAAAATGTGACGGGACTAAATTGTTTTTCTCAAAAGGAAAAGATATAATTTTAAAATTGCATTTTTATAAATACGTGTGTATTTTGGAATGTCGTTCGAACAACATCCTCCCTGATACGAAATGCTCTTCGCACAAAAGACTTTCAGGCAAACAGAGAACCTCATACGAAATTTGGCTTCGCACGAAAGAAATTCTCGTGAGTAGCCAATTTTGCACGAGGACTCTGAATTGCTTCCAAGATCCCTCGTAAGAAAGCAACTTCTCACGAGGTCCCCTCGTATTCCATGGTTTGAACGAGAGCATGTTTTTCTCGGGAGTTATGTTTGTGTATCCCTCTATCATTTATGTGTATAAAGAATTACGAAACATGATCGCAGAAAGAAGTAGCCTTGTTTTACAAAACCCTATTGAGGTTTTGAGAGAGCTTTTTGAGAGTATTGGTCTTGTTAAATCCATGCTTTCTAAATAATTCTTATGAGTTCATAGCACGTTTACACGTGTGGACTGATTGTGCACCAATTTAAGATCGATAGACACCGAGGCCCGAGAGTTGTGCAATATGTGTTTGTCAGAAGCAACTAATTGTTTATACGGGCATAGGCATCAAAGTATAACACAAAGAAGTGACTTTGTGATGGTAATCGTGGCTATGTAAGATGCGACTCTCTTTACAAATCCTGTAAAACTCATCTAATAATAGTGAAATTAGGTTGGGTGCAATAATGGTGTTTCCCACTAAAAATCATGTTTTCTTTTAGTTGTATGGTGTTTACTTTTTGCATTTATTAATTACATCACCCACATAAATTGAACTAAAAAATTTTATTCGATAAATTAAATTAGGGTTAATTATGCCTAGGCCCCCTGAACTTTGCCACTATTTGCACTTTTCACCCCATTCTTTTAATTTTTTCAATTTACACCCCTAACTTTGAAAACGACTACACTTTACCCCCTGCCGTCCAACTCCGTTAACTTTTGGTAAAAACTGTTAGTCATGTGTCTCGCATATGACATTAAGCAAGGGCATTTTTGTCCAAACCTAATTGTTTTTTAAAAAATTCTTTAAATAGCAAAAAATATTTAAAAATTAAAAAAATACCAAAAAATATAGGGGCATATACCAAATAGTCCCTCGAACTTTTTTTAATACACATTTAGTCCAAGACTTTTTATTTTGTACCAAAAAGTCCTTCGCCATGCTAAAAAGGTTTTACCATGCCGCTGGCACGGACCTTTAAAGATAAGAAAATAAGTGACTTTTTGGTACAAAATAAAATGCCTTGACTAAATGTGCATTAAAAAATATTTGAGGGACTTTTTGGTATTTGATCCAAAAATATAAAAAATTACTAAAAAAAACTTGGAATAAATTATGAATATATATATATATATATATATATATATATATATATAGAGAGAGAGAGAGAGAGAGAGAGAGAGAGAGAGAGAGAGGCAGGCTCCTGTGCACATTAAGTTTGCACACTAAGTTTGCACATTACCTTTTAAAAGTAGTAAAAAAAATATTTTTGAGTTGATTTTTTTTGTGTGATATTTAAACATTTCAAGGAACCCATAAAAAAAAAATCAGCTCAAAAAAACTTTTTTTGCTATTTTTAAAAAATCGGTCAAACTTTCGCAGTTTTTAAGCCCTTTAAAAACTGCGAAAGTTTGACCGATTTTTTAAAAATAGCAAAAAATGTTTTTTTGAACTGATTTTTTTTATATGGGTTCCTTGAAATGTTTAAATATCACATAAAAAAATTGGTGTGCGCCAGCACTAAGTTTGCCTACTTTTAAAAGGTAATGTGCAAACTTAGAGTGCACAGAAGCCTGCCTCTCTCTCTCTCTCTCTCTATATATATATATATATTTAAAATATTTGAAAATGCCAAAACATATGTAAAAAATAAAAAAGCTTGGAATAAATTCTGAAAATATGAATATATATTTAAAAATACCAAAAAAAATTAAAAATATAAAAAACTTGGAATAAATTCTAAAAATATGAATATCTATTTAAAAATTATGAAAATACCAAAAAATATTTAAAAATATAAAAAACATTGCAATAAATTCTGAAAATATGAATATATATTTTTAAATTCTGGAAATACCAAAAAATATAAAAACGCATTGGAATAAATTCTGAAAAAATGAATATATATTTAAAAATTCTGAAAATGACAAAAAACATTTAAAAACTTGGAATAAAAATTATATCAGAAAAATAATTTAGAAAATAATTCAACAAATAAAAAATGATTTTCAACAACAATAAAAAATCTTTAAATAATAGTAAAAACATTTAAAATTATAGAAAAATATTTTTTTTCCAAGAAATATATTTATTTTAAGAAAATGATTTCTAGCATGCAAATTTCTAAAAAATATATATTTATTTTCAGCAAATAAAAATTATATTAGAAAAATAATACAACAAATAGAAAATAATTTCCAACAACAATAAGTTATTTTCGGTAAATAAAAATTATTTCTAGCAATATAAAAGCATTTACAGCGTATAAAAGTTATTCCAGCAAATAAAACATAATTTTGAGAGACATAAAAGCATTATCAACATTCAAAAATGATTCTATCAAATGAAAAATAATTTTTAGCAATATGAATTTATTTCCACCACAAAAAATGTTAAAAATTATTTTAAGTAGAAAAGAAATTCCAACAATATAAAAAAAATCAGCATATAAAAATAATTTCAATAAATAAAAAGTGATCAAAACCTCCAAAAACAAAAAAAAAATCATGGAACCTAAAAAAAATCAGAATTTTCAAAAAGAGAAACTGCCAGAGGGGGCTGGATTGGGGAGGCGGGGGATGTAGATCTAGGCGACAACATGTCGGGTAGGGGAGGAGGGGAGAGGGGTGAGGAGGGATCTGCTCGTATGTGTGTGTGTGTGTTTGTGAGAGAGAGAGAGAGAAAGAGACGGGGAGAGGAAGAAGACGAGGGGGAGAAGATGGGGGGGGGGGGGGGGGGGAGATAGTGGTTTTAGGATTTTTTAAATAGGGGTAAAATACCCTTTTGAAAAAGTCAAAAATATTGCCACATATCAATTAGCACCAAATGTTAAAGGATTTTGACGGCAGGAATTAATTGCCATCGTGTTCAAAGTTTGGGATGTTATTTGCCAAAATTGAAAGAATGGGAGGAAAGTGTTACTAGGGGCAAAGTATAGGAAGCCCGGGTGTGACTAACCCATTAAATTATGTTTCAATTAAGACGTGAACTTTCTTTTAAGGGCGCACTAATTAATTAGATTTAACAAATTTAACTTAAATCGCTAATCACATATTTTTTTAATATCCACCCGAAATCATTCAAAGAAAGTCCGAGACTCCATAATAATTTTCAATTGGAATGACCTAAGATCTAATTTGTCTTTTAGAGCAAGTAGTCTCGATAAAAGAACCTTCTTGCTCTTTGATTAATGACCAAACAAATTCTCAAATAATACATGCATCATAGGATTCATGTAGTCAACTAGAGTAAGTATTGTTATGTCTCGATAAAAGAACCTTCTTGCTCCCTGTTTAATGACCAAAGCTCTTTGATTAATGACCAAACGAAGCATTTTCTTCCCAAGTCTAATTAAATACAAAAAGCATCATGATTTTGTGCCACATGGTAGGAATATGACGACTCTTCCAGAACCTTCTATCTTGAAGAATTATAAGAATTGTTGCACTATTCAATATATGCATACAACTTCACTATTCATTCCAACTATAGTAGAAAGGAAACTTGATTAGAATTTCAGCAAAAGCGTAAATGATAAACCAACTACCAAATTCGAACTGATAACGTGATGAGGAGAAAAATATTGTTATTATTATTGTTATTCGAACTGATAACTTGATTAGACTAAGGTCTTTTGTAGCCACCAAACTAGACCACATGACATGGTTATTATTATTGCATTATGGAAAATATTGTTTTAATACCAGTCATCACCACTAGTCTATATGCTTAATTCTAGGACTACTATAGTTCAAATGACAAAGGTAAAACAATTAAACTACTAAGCTTTTTGAGGCAATCTCAAACACATTCTCCGAAAGTCCATTGGTGGACATGATCATCTCCAGCTGTGCCTGTATGTGAGTAACAGGTAGAAATAAATAGTTATTAATCAAATATTATGTTTGCTTAGTTGATTTTAAATAAAGAAATAAAATGTGTTCTTTTGTGGCAAAATTTTACTAAAAGCAGCAGTAGTGGTGGAGCTAGAATCCATGTACTTTTGCAATTTTACAAAAGGGATTGCCTATAATGGTGGGAAAGAGGGAGCAAAATCCATTCAGGGATTTGCAGTCATTCTTCATATTTGAAGAACAGCTACAAATTTTGTGAAGGGTTCTTACGAACTTCATTAGTTCGTACTTCGTACTAATTCCTACGCACTACTTAAGTTCATACGAACTCATACGAACTAATGAAGGTCGTAAGAAGATATATTTCACGCCATATATTTATATAAAACAAATAAATCTGTTTCATATGAATTCAAATTAACTTTAAAAGTTCTTTTAAACTTCTTTAAAATCAAAAAAAATATTCAAAAAACTCGGCAGCTGAAAAATGTACTTACTTACTGATTTTGCATTTCCCCCATTTCAAGATTGATTTTTGGTTTTTTTTACTTTAATACATTACTAATTTTCGATTTTATACTTTAATACGGCTTAATCAACTTATTAGACTTTAGTACATTTTTTGTCGCTAAATGATGTTTTTCATCGCTAAATGTCACCAAAAAATCACTTTTAGTGGAGAAATTTTCACATTTAGCAACGAAAAAATGTACTAAAGTCTAATAAACTGATTAAGTTGTATTAAATTTAAAATCGAAAATTAGTGAAGTATATTTTTTTTTAAATGATTTTTTTTTAGATTTGGTGGAGATTATCAACTCATCACCAAATTTTGTTATAAAACAATCAATCATTTACTCCCCATCAAAAGGAAAGGTTCATAAACTCAAACAAAACCTTTCTAAAGCATGTCTACACATATATGAAGGTTTTTTTTTTTTACTTTAATACATCACTAATATTCGATTTTAGACTCCAATACAATTTAATCGGTTTATTACACTTAAGTACCTTAAGAAAAACGTACTTAGGTCTAATAAACTGATTAAGTCGTCTTAAAGTCTTCATCATCAAAAATTAGTAATGCATTAAAGCCAAAAAAACCATATATTAAGGACAATCACAAACATAAAATGTTAATGCAACAGCCGATTACCTTGGCAAGACCTTGTCGGGTTTCATCATAACGCTTCCATCTAGAGAAGGCTGACACCATGCGAGAGGCCACCTGCAATCAGGAAGTAGGGTTTAAAGAATGAAATGAAAATAATAGAAAGTTGTTGATGAGATTTGGCTATGAAAAGACCTGAGGGTTCAGTTTGTCGAGCTTCACCACCAACTCTCCCAAGAATCTATAGCCCGAGCCATCTTTTGCATGGAAATTAACAGGGGACCCACAAAATCCTCCGATAAGAGAATATACCTGCATAACAGATAGAATCCAAAATGAACATATCATCTCTAAGCTAAAAAGAAAGTGGTTGCTATGACACCAACATGTACACTGCTTTAAGCATAATGTACATATATTTTCCTGCATGCTGTGGATGCGCTGCTTAATTTTTGCATTGCCCTTTGTAATGAACAAAAAGAAATGTGTATAAAGAGTAATTTTATAACCATCTAAAAAGATAGACATTTATTACTAACTCGCTATGTTGTCAGCAATGCACAAGTTAGGTTCCGCCACTAAACATATATTAACAACTGTAAGTGAGGGGCGCAGCAAAAAGTGGAATCTTTTCAAGTAGCAGACTACTCATGTACAAGGGACCATGAGTTATAGAGTGTGTGTGTGTGTGTGTGTGTGTGTGTGTGTGTGTGTGTGTAAGAGAGAGAGAGAGAGGAGTACCTTGTTTGGGTTGCGGATGTCAAATGCCGGATGGTTTAGTAGTTTCCGAACATTTTCAACGTTCCCGGGAATATCGGAAATCGCTTGAAGGGCGAACCACTTATTTACCACCTGAAAAAAAAAGAAAGTAAAATAGTTAACGGAAAGTTTTAAGCTACCAATTTTACCGCATGTAATAACTGCTTGAGAAGGATTACCTGATACAAGGAGACAGATTTATTGAATTGAAAGTCAATTTATGGGAAATCAATTTCTCAACTTCAGTTGATGGTGCATCTTAAAACCATTTACATGATTAATGACTTCCAACGCTTGTAAATATTGTAGTAAGTACAATTATCATACATCATCATGCATTGGGTGCATTCAGTGACAAAATTGTTATTTTATTATTGGGTTTTTTTTACTTGATCATCTTGATAAAGTTCTTTATTAGACTTTTAACTCCTTACCTATTTTTTTACTGATTTTGGTGTATCCTCCCCGTCAATCCTCAATTAAACTTAACCACCATGTGACATGCACGTGGCATTTCATAAAATAAATAATTATATTAAAAGAAATCTCAAAATTAGGATAGAAAACTTCCTAAAAAATTAAAGGAAAGCGAAAAAGAGCTGGTTCATCCCACCCCCACCCCTACCGCATAGTATATCCCTCCAAGAGACCAACACCAGCCACAACCAAACCTCTGGACACCAATGATCCCAGTCCCTCCCCTTTCTTCCCCCCATCGTCTCAGTGTTACTACCAAAGGTAAGGAGTTTCACATATTATTGTCTTGTTAGCCTCATCAGAACAGACGTGACGTGACAAGTGTTTCCCCACAGCTGCAGTATTTATTGGAGACCTTCTCTGACATTTGTAAGGAACCCACTGATCATCATATACCCCATTAGGAGACATTCAACAAAACCATAGATTTAATTTCCAAAGCACAATTCCCAAATCTTTATCACTGCAAGAGGGCCCCAGCAGAGCACGGTGAGTTACATCGAGTTTGTTAGAAGAGTCATCTCCTTGAGAATATATCTCCATATTTTGTTCCTACCTTACTCAATCCGAAGAAAAACATCTAGGGGGTTTGTTGACAATAGAGTGATAAATTAGTAACATTGAAATATGGTTCTCATTTCTCGCTTGAAAGATACGTTTGAAACATGTTCTCAAAATTCGATCTTCTTAGTGAATATTAGCAGATACAGTTGCGGGGATGGGTTGTACTTGCGTAGTAATGCCTTTGGGACTGTCTACTGTGAGAGTAATAACCCAACTGCACAAGTCTTGCATCCTCTCTTGGGGAGTTTGTGATTGTTTCTTCTGATGATACTCTCTAAAAATTCCACAAGGTAGGACTAAGTTCGATATGTTGCAGCAGTCTTTGACAGCTTTAAGAGAGGCTAACTTATTCTTACAGTTCAAGAAGTACTGCCATAAGGTTTTGTGCGGTTCCAGGTGAGCGAATTGGGTGGGTGAGTCCAAGATTAAGGAAATTGTGGATTGGACTATGACTACCTCGATCTCTTATATTCGTCACCTGTATGATGTAGCTTCGGTTTGTCGCAGATTTATTCGTGATTTTAAGTAAAATCATTGCATCGATCATCACTCGTAGGAGGATACCGATGCTTTCATTATGAAATGTTATGTACACCAGACAAGTGTTAATACACCAATGTGTATGCACTCTTCCTATTCCGGATAAAAACTTGGTTAGATACCACTACGTATTTTGTAGTGGGTTTTCTATGAACTAGACAGGGTCATGATGCTCTGTTCGTTGTAGTTTACAGGATTCCTAAGATGGTTTACTTTATTCAGTGTCGTCAGGTGTGACGCTTCTTATATTGCCGCATCGTACTTTCGAGAGATTGTGCGCTAACATAGCATTCCACACAGTATCACTTCGGATGGGGATGTTACCCGCACTGGCCAATTTTAAGTGGGTTATTTTGGTACTCTGGAAGCTACCACGTTCCTCAACAGCTTGAGTAACGCAAACGATTATTTTCATATCCGTAAAAGTGTGAAAAGAAGGCCCGGCCTTGTTCAAGAATAGTGCGTTGAGTTTCTTGACCCTTTGCCCTAGGATTAGTCAGTTCTATTTCTCGATGGGGGTAGGGAAGGGATATAACTCAGCGGTAGAGTGTCATCTTGATTTGGTGGAAGTCATCAGTTCTAGCCTGATTATCCCCAAACCCAATGTGAGTTTTTATATTTTCCCCGCCGTGATTGAATTGATAAGAGACTCGTGGGATTGACATGGGGAGCAGGAATGGCGGCTATATTTCTGGGAGCGAACTCCAGACGAATATGAAGCGCATGGATATAAGATAGGTCTTAGAATGAAAGAGTAGCTTTCCAAGGACAGATGGTCAGATTGAGGCTATTGACTGGAGTTTTGGAGATTTGTTGGGTTTTTTTAAAGTGTACAACAAGAACTGTGACTCTGTAGTTGCTGCAACAGAATTCACCAACAACAATGTTGTCAAGTGTCAACTGCTCACAAGTTCCCTATTTAGATTGCTTAATATTACTCACTTTCCCATGGATTTGGTTACTTAACCCCCACCCCACCTACTCGAGTTTAACCTACTACAAAAGAATTTGTTATTTGCATAGCAGCCATTCACAAGAATGTGCATGACCAACTTCATAATGTATGCTTCCTACATAGATGCATTTGATCCGCACCATCAGAGGTTAGTTTTCAACATGGGTGATCTTGTGATGGTATGGTTGCAGGAGAGCCATGGTTGCTCCCACGAGATTCTGATGCGACATTATCATCCTTTTCCAGCGGCATATTCTTGTGGTGATAATGCATATTTGATTGACTACTTCCGTCTAACATGTCCAATTCGGTGCTTCCAATTCTAATCATGCTGAGGGCATCGTAGTCATACTGATATTAAAACCAATGATACACCAGAGGGACCATCATGGTAAATATCGCTACTGGGTTAACTGCAATTTTCTACCAGCTATACTCGAGCCTCTCCAGGGGAATAGTGATGCATGGCCGCATACAGTGGCACAACTCATTTCATTTTATGTAATTTCTCTTTTTTTCTCATTTAGTATAAATGGGCCTTCCCTGGGCTTATACACCCATACTATTATTTCTAGGGCTTTTTTTTGTATGTGCTTGCGTTTATTTGTCTAAATCTTCATCTGTGTTGCAACACCCCAAGTGACCATCTTTTCAACACAATAATTGAAGCCCAAATAGATCTGATAAATTTGTGAAAAACACAATAGTTTATTGCCATCTATGTAGACAAGAAATAATTTCCAACTAAGGGTCTATTTGGGAGCCCAATTCCAAGCCTTGGAATTGGAATTGGGAGACCCAATTCTAATTCTATTGTTTGGTGCATACAAAAGCCCATGGATTTGGAATTCATTTATAATTCCACAGGCTCCAATTCCATAATCTGAATTTCATACCTTTTGTAGAGATTTTCAAAAACAAATCTAAACGACTCAAATATTTACACAAAATCTGGAATACAAAATACACAGATTTTTTTTTTAAAAAAAATAAGGAAGATAGATTTATACATTAAAAAAATCATATAATAGTATATTTAGAAAAATGAAAATTTGTTTTATTTGGGTCGTTTTAAATATGGTATTATTCGTGTTAACGTAAAAAGAAGATTTTATGTTGTCGCATTTTCTTTGGGTTGTGTTATTGTAAGTTAAAAATAACCATGTTCGTGCTAGTTGACAAAATACAATTTTGTATCGTGACGCGTTTTATAAAAGAGATTTCATGTCGTGTTTTAATCGTGTTGTGTTCATGTTAGGTAAAAAAATACGATTTAATGTTGTGTCACGTTTGATTTGGTTGGTGTTCGTTTTATGTTAAAAAAATCATGCCGTGTTGCGTTTTATTTGGATAGTATTCATGTTAGGTAAAAAATACGATATAATGATGGGTCGCATTTTATTTGGTTATTTTCGTATTAGGTTTGCCGTGTTGGGTTTTAATTAAAACTGGATCTTGTTCATGCTGGGTAAGAATACAATATCATGTCGTGCTTTATTTGAGTCGTTTCGTGTTAGGTAAACAAAAATTGTGTTGTGTCGTGTTTTTTGTTGAATCGTGTTCGTGTTAGTTAAAAATTAGAATATCATATCGTTTTGCGTTTGGTTTTGGTCGTCGTGTGTTGATTGAGCCATATTCGTGTAAATATGATTTTATGTCATGTTGCATTTTATTTGGATAATGTACGCCGAAATGAAGCTAATTAGCTATTGTATTTATTATTAAGTTTTTGTGGAGTTAAGTAAGGAGTAATTATGCTGGAGCTGGAGTTTATTTGTAAACATATTTTGCATTCATGAAAGTAATTAAGGGTGAGAGATTTTTTTTGTTTTGTCAGTAACAGGGTAGGGAAAAAAAGATGGACATTTTTTGCCTGATCAAGAGTCGGCATATTTCTTTTGTGCAGGAAGTCCTTGCTTGATAACTATTGCGCACACACACATACATAAATATATTTCACAAAACTGTTTTTTAATTCTTGTTAAAGATGTGATGTGATTTGATTCCTTTTTTCATTATAATGTTTTTGAAAAGTATTATATTTTAATTGTTTATATTTCACAAAACTGTTTTTATAAAATTTGTTAGGATCCAAACAACGGATTTGGAATTCCAAATGCATTCCATACTTGAACCAAACAATTGAATTATAACACCATGGAATTGAAATTCATTAAGGGTCCGTTTGGCAACCCAATTCCAAGCCATGGTAATGGAATTGGAAGAACAATTTTAATTTCACGAAATTGAAATTGGCCTTCCAATTCAAATTCCAAGCCTTGGAATTAGGTTGCCAAGCGGCCCTGAATTCTAATTCCATTGAATTAGAATTCCAATTCCGTGCATCCAAACGGACCCTAAAGCAATTCTTTTATAAAGAACAAAATAAGCTACACAACTGGGGGGGTAAAGGATGGTCATCGAACCATATGAGCTACAAGCATGTGCAAATGAAGAATTAATATGCGTAGAAGATATCAAGGCAGGGACCTACCAGGAAGTCATGTTGCCATTTGTTGTAAAAGTCAGTCAACACATCATCACGGGTTTGACCAGGGTTCTGAACTATGGCCGCCAGAGCTGCAAATTGATCAGTCATATTTGTGGCACTTCTATATTCCTGCAGCACAAGCTCAGTGAGTTCTGGTTCTTCTAGGGATGCCAGATATGCTGTTACAAAAATAGAGCATAGGAAATTATCAGCTAAGAAGATTTTAATACAACTGTCTAAAAATGAAATATTCTAAATAAGACAGACCAAGGGCAAGATTCTTAAGAGTCCGTCTTGCCATGTTGAGATGGTTAAACTCGTATGGCCCTGAGCTCCTGTTGTTTTTTACCTGTGACACGCCACCCAGATTAAAGCCTTAAACCAATATTACAAAGAGGGAAAAAGCGAACCCCAAACAAAAAACAAAATTATCAAATTCCGCAAGAAACTCCCTGAACTCTTTTTA
Source organism: Sambucus nigra (assembly GCA_949130495.1). NCBI lineage: Eukaryota > Viridiplantae > Streptophyta > Magnoliopsida > Dipsacales > Adoxaceae > Sambucus > Sambucus nigra. The sequence continues at coordinate 501,158,705 of OX422211.1, read as the reverse complement.
GTGAATAAAACTCCCCTGAATTATGATTTTGTTGAAAAGACCTCCTATGTGTTGTCGTTTTTAATTTTTCCTAACAAGCATCTTGGCAACAGAATGCATAAGGTTTTTTTCATTCAAAATACTTAAGGTGATTTCTTGCAGATACTGCATGGTTCAGACTTTAGAAGGGGCTAAGTTGTCTCCTTTAGATAAAGGAAACAAACAATTCTCTATTCAGAGATATACCGTTCTGAGAAGTTCTTCTTTCAATTCAGAAGCAAGTTGCTTTTTAATAAAGGATCGAACTGCGTAAACAGCCTCAGGATCAGCAACTTCCATCATGTCCATGATCTCTCCTTCACCAGGAAGAGTTATTGCCTTCGCGATGAATTCCTGGGTAATACCAAGCAGTGTTATTAGTGCAATCAATTTTTTTCAGGTGAAAAAAAAATGAAATTATAAAAAATTAAGGTCATTTGGCTTTTGGACCCCTAAAGTTTAGGTTAAAACTGACTTTAACCACCAAAGTTTTTAGTTATCAGGTTTTGGCCCTCAATTTTTATTGTTCTGTCATTTGATAGTTACATATCATAGTAAATAACCAAAATAAACCTAATTAATGTATAAAACAATGTGGTTAACTGTAATATTTTGTTCCGTGTTAATCATTGCGAGTCGTAAAGGTCACAATGACAGAACTTCCAAAATGCAGGCCAGAGTCCAATAACTGAAACATTTGGTGGTTAAAAGTCTATTTCGATCTGAACTTCATGAAATTTTGCCCAAGAATATCAATAAAACTACTAACAGCATAAAATCACCCTTTTCGTTAGTACCTTATCCAAGCTTGAGTCAGAAAGTATGCTTTTGATACCATGCACATACTGTGGATTGAGAACCAATTGTTTGTTTTGCTGGAAATCAGCTACAAGGCTGAGCATCAGCTTCCTGGCCAGGAGCTGTCCTGCCTCCCAACTAAAACAAGGTAATTATAACCATTTGTTATATTCCTATGATTTCTTTGTCAGCTAGAAAATAAATATATGTGGTGCATTGGGAAAAATTACCGATTGAACTCATTTGAATCGTGAGCAAGGAGGAAAAAGAGATCGCTATCAGTGAGATCAGAATCAAGACGGATTGGAGCGCTGTAACCACGTAACAGAGACGGAACTGGTCGCTCGGATATACCAGTGAACACAAATTCTTCATCTTTCTGTTTTTTAATAACAGAAGTTCAATTATTATGAAAAAAAAAATTAAGAGAAAAAATATCATCTTCATTAACTACTACGAGGCGTCTCACCAGTACTTCATACTAGTACGCTGAGTTAATCTTGTTGTTATCAGCTAGTGCCCATTAAAATAATGAAGAAATATTGTTTTCTTTAAACAAATGCAGAAACGACAAATAAAGGCCAAGTTGCGTCGTTTTAGTTCGCAATAGAAGGAATTAAACTTCTAAATCGCCCTCTACCTCTACTCTCTCTTAATGCCAATTGTCATCGTTTATCTATGAAGCACGGACTCGACACGTAACACGTATTTCGACACGACACGCGATACGTGATTTTTCCAAAAACTAGGATACGACACGCTAGGATACGTATAATATATAATATATGTTAAAATATATAATATATATTTAAATATATATATTACTGAAATAAAACAGATTTTTTTTCATAAAATACATTATTAGAGCTTTCTTAACAAGAAATTATGAAAATGGACCATACAAAACAAAATTCAAACACACTGACATTAAAAATCATAAAAAAGGTAGAATCACCATCACATAAGAATAAAAAATAAAAGTGTCATTTTACGTGTCCCGGCGTGTCGGCAACGTGTCCCATCGTGTCGGCCACGTGTCCAAACATGTCCCAGCGTGTCGGCAACGTGTCGGAGCGTGTCGCGTGTCGGACTCGTGTCAAATCTGACTCGTAGCTTCCAGGAGAGTGTCGGTGCTTCATAGTCGTTTATCCAACATAACAATATGAGATTTCCGAAGAACAATGTATCAAATAATATATACTCCCTCTATCCCAAATTAGGAGTCCCTGTTTTCAAGTCATATTTTGAGGAAAACTTATACCCCCCAACTTTATCTTCTCCTAAATTATGAATACTTTTGACATGACGAGCATGCATTTAAATCATTGCTCTCCCTGAGATAGATAAATTTGTCATCTTGAGTAATTTTATATACTCCCATCTGTCCTCTGAATAGTTGCTTGAAAATCAAAGAATTAAAAGAAAAAATTACTTTCCAAATTTATCCTCCTAAAAATGATGAATACCTATGAATGCAATACATGCACTTGGATCGTTGTCATTGTTCGGATGGGTAACTTTGTGATCTCACCTAATTTTATATAGTATTTTTAAAAGAAAGACCTGTTTTGGACAAAAAAGGAAAGTAGGACTATTAATTTGGGAGAATGGGAGTGATATTTTTAAGAAAAGGGACTCTTCATTTAAGACTGACAAAAAAAGAAAACAAGACTCCTAATTTGGGATGGAGGGAATATTCAAAAGGCTCAAGAGAAAATTAAGAAATAACGGCTAACAAACATGCGGCAATTTGTGCTTTTGTGCAACACGGCACACCAAGAAACTTGAAGACAAACACCACACAGAGACAATTTGTTTTTTAACTGACATGAAGACAATACAATTAACACGATTAATAACAATTTTACTGTTGGATTAAACACAACACTACTAACAATATTAACATGATATTGGCACGAGTAACCAAATTGAATTAACCATACAGTACAAACACAATACGCTAAATTCTGTTCCGATTTCATGTCAGAATTATGGCATTAACATGAGAAGACATCATCTACACAACATTGTGTCTCAATTTCATGTCACTTTTGTGTCATGTTAAATTTTTCTTGTCTTTTCTGAAATTGCCACCTTTAACAAGGACAAGCTTTCAAATAGATAGAATTCTGATTGCGAAAGGTGCAAAATTCTTGTCTAGCTTAAAATTGCAAGAAATCTTCAACAATAGTGGAAAGTATCTCTAAAGACCAAAGGATGTAACATATTAAATAAAGATAATCAGGCTAGGCCTTCTCGAAGGGTGCGTGCATAATTCTTTTCTTGCATTATCCAAGCTGGAAATGCATTTTGTGGGCTCCAATCGTCAAGGTATAATGACAAAAATTCAAAATTTTGGCATTTAAGGGAGCCAAATGGAAGCTCATAGCACTTGAAGCGTCACGTTGGGAGTCTCCTATGGGACTTCAATGATAATGTCAAACACTACTGGAGCATCTCTTGCTTTTGCAAGTTGGCATAGCAAAAGCATTTTTTCCGCCCCATCTTGAGATGGTTTTACATATACGCCGTACCATCAATAAATGGCATGTAAATAGAGTGAATTCACATTAGATTTTTCCTTTTCTTTTTATACATAGATTATCATGATTCTCAAGGCCTTGACCCAGGCCACTAGGTTTATAAAAAACAGAAATTGTTTAAACCTCACTCCAATACATTTATCTACTAATATGTTATCAGTGTCTACTTTCTAAGAATTTCTTGTGCTGGAGTGTCTATGTAGTTTTGGCATGACTGAGTTCTTATAATTCCCAGCAATTACCTTAATTTTAATATTTGATGTGCATACAACATCTAAAGAAATTTAATCAAATAAAATTGAGAAAATTCAATCAACAAAATCTTATTGATAAATGTAATTCTTAGTGCACAGGGCTCTCGCTTTAGCAGTTCTCTTAGCAGGGAGAGGTTGATGTAGGCACGCCTTACCCCCATTTATTGGGGAGGCTGCTTCCAAGAATGAATAAAATCTTATTGATAACAACCTATATACTTTCTTACTAAATCCACATAACTACGGGATGAAGTGGCATTATGTACAAAGTATATGATAAGTAACTAATTGGTGCCATATATATATATATATATATATAACACAACAATAGTGCAGTAACTCTACATAGGGATTTTATGCGAACCTTGGTTACTCGAAGTACTGTTGTGTAGACTGGTTGACCATTGCTTTCAACAGACTCCAACTTCCCATCATGATACACAGAAGAGATGGGCATGTCCTTCCCACTTGGGTCCAGCAGACCTAATGCCACAGGAATGAACATGGCCTCTTTCAATGGTTGTCCAGGGGTTGGTGGCACCTCTTGACTGTGAAAATGCCCATCAAATACACGTATTTTATGACAATCACAGGAAAATGATAGACGGGTAAAATCTAAGACAAAAATTTAAGAAAATATACCTGAACTTCAAAGAGTAAGTTTGCGCTTCAGCATTGAATGTAGATGTTACCTTCACAATAGGTGTCCCGGCTTGGGAATACCTGTATTTTGTTTTAGTCAAAAGCATAAGAATCATGCCCAATAAAAGAAAGGATAAATTACATCGAACTCTCCTCTTTTCTGTCATAATTATGATACCACCCTCTGGTTTCAAATATTACACCCGTCTCCCCTCGTTTAAAAATCTACACTCGCTAAGGGTAGCAGGTGTTGCCAAAAAAAAAAGATAGAAACTAAATATAAAACAAGAAGGGAGACGTGTGCAATGTTATTAAACAAAAGGGAAGGTATCTGTAATTATGACAAACAAGAGGAGCGGTCCATCTAATTTACCCCGACGTAAGAGCACATTGAAATTTACTGGAAAAGAAGACAAATTGATGAAATACCACAACAAGAAATTAGAGAAATCTGCATTATTTGCATCTCGCATAGCGGCAAAGAAATCTTCACAGGTTACAGCTTGCCCATCGTGCCTCTTGAAATATAGATCCATGCCCTGAAACGTGATGAACGGAACATTGTAATTCCGCAGGACGGAAAATTATATCATTGTATATGCATCAGTTTAAGGGTTAGGCATAATCTTGTTCTTACTTTTCTGAATCCTTGACTTCCCAATAAAGTTTTATACATCCTAACAACTTCAGCTCCCTGATAAACGAGGTCATATAAGATAATTACAATGGGTCTAAGAGATATCCTCATACACCATTTGCATATATATATATATATATATATATACACACACACACACACACAGAGATTGCACCTTTTCATACACCTGTAGGGAAGACCATGAAACAAACGAACCATCAATTAGATATAGCTCCAAAACAAGCAGCAAGGTGAATAAAATTATCAAAATGAGGAAAAGAAAAATTATAATTTCTACCGTTACTGCGATTTGAAGCCGGTTAATGCACCGCATTAGCCACCAAATTCAACGTATTAGCAGAAGCAATAGCCAGAAAATTCAAAATATCCCAAGTCAATATCAGTCTACATTTCTCAAGTTCCAAAAATAAATAAAGATTGTACCCAACGCACAAGGCTACCGCTTAACTGCCTGGCGGATGTCGGTTGGCCTTACCCCCATATATGGAGAGGCTGCTCCCATGTTTCGAACCTAAGACCAGCCGTAGCTTGGGCGAGGGCACTTGCCGTCGCACCAAGTCCCAAAATAACGTGTAGGTTTATATAGTTACATAAAAGAAACTTACCTGTGTAAAAGTTGTCCATCTGTCATATATAAAATAGGAACAATGTGAACACAATTTCCAACAAAATAGTAAGAAAGCTTTAGAAAAAGCAAAGGCCTCTAAAAGAAGCTATTTTACAAGAGTATTTAGACACCTTAATGTATGAGTGGGGTCGAACAGGATGAGCCATCGGACCAGCATCCTAGATGATCAAAACAAAATTGAAATTTCAATACTTTAGTGCAGCAAATTTAATAATTATTGAATCCTAAATATCCTAAATGGTCCAACTATAACAATAACATCTAAATAACTAACGAAGAATACGAAGGTATCAATTTGAAAATTGTACAAATTATAAACCTGTGGAAATTGATAAATCCGAAGCTTTGAAACATCAGCAATACGCTTCACCGTACGGCTCCCCATGTCAGATGAAAATTCCTGCCAATTGGATTGAGCATTAGATATATATATATACAGTCCTACTCTTGTGCGGACTAGTCCGCATTTTAAGAATGCGGACCGGACATGTGTCACCTGGCGGTGAGCCCAGAAATTATCGCTTAAATTATAGGCACACTATCTCTCTTTTCTGGGTTCACCGCCAGGTGACACATGTCAGGTCCGCATTCTTAAAATGCGGACTAGTCCGCACAAGAGCAGGACTGTATATATATATATATATTGTTGCTACAACTCTCTGGGTATCTAAAAAAATGTATGTACCTGATCACGGAAAACAGTGAGACCTTCCTTTAGACTCAGCTGGAACCAGTCACGACATGTCACTCTAAAATAATTTAATCATAATAATTAACTTCAGTCTTGACATTAAAAAAATAAAAATAATATTTATGATCATACGAATTCTAAAGATAGATATAAACAGAGAACCAAAATAGCAAGTTGCATTCGTTTTACCTACTTAAAACAAATACTGGGATCTTGAAAGATAGACAGGTTATGGCATGAAAGGAAACAAGGATATAAAAAAATAATACAGAAATCACGAGGTTTTATTAATTCAGGCGCGGATATAAGCCAACCTGTTGCCTGTCCAGTTGTGGAAGTACTGAAATAGAAAAAGGAAATGAAGGGTAAATCGTCAAAACATAACTCATCAATGCAAGACCAGAGTAAATTACGAGAAACCCCAGAAACTGTCACACTGGTTGCAAATACCGCCCTGAACTATTAACTTTGCAAAAAATCCTAGAACTATTCCATTTATCTAAAATTTCGCACTATCCATTGTTAAAAAGGGGGTTTAGTGACACATAAGAAGGTATTTGCAACTTTTTCATAGTTTAGGAGGGTATTATTTGCAATCATAACGATATATATTTTTTTTATTTTAACCTACGAGTTATATAGGAAACTTCGAACTCCATACATTTCAGCAATAGATGATATATATACCTCATGGCCAATAACACCCAAAATTGCAGCATAATCTGCATCTGTCGCAGTTTCTGGAGATGCCAATACGAGCTTGGAATTGAAAAGCTGTTGACAAGAAAGTCAGAAAAAATTCGTAAACTGAAACGCTAAAAGTTCAACAAGATATAATGCTTTTAAGGATGCGTACATTCAAACTCTTGTTTTCCATGGCTCCCCTGGCAATCATGAGTAAGGAAACAGAATCATCAAGTGAAGAAAAACATATCTATAAGTAACCCAGGATAGTGTCCATTAGATAAATATATATATATATATATATATATATATATATATGTATATATATATGTATATATATGTATATATATATGTATATATATGTATATATGTATATATATATAAATATGTATATATAAGCAACTTACATGTTAAAATCTGGAACAGCCACAATATTGAAGAGATCTAAATCATACTCGAGACCGAAAACCTGTTTGGAAAGGAAAATAAGACGGCAAAGCAATTGAAGCAAAATCTCAAAAGGGTATGTTTAGAATTTGTTTGGTTCGGAGTGGCGTGCTTTTGCTTGTTTAGGGGTAAAAAGTACTTTCACGCATTTAAAGTTCTAAAAAAAATGCATAATATTGTAAATAAGCGTACACTTTAATTATGTGACTTAGACAAAAATTGTAAACAAATTTTTTACTCCGAATATGTGAAAATACTTCTGATCATTATACGTTTCACCTAGGTAACACATATTTCACCCCAAACCTGTGAATAAATGTACACTTTATATCCACTATATATTTAAAAAGTTCTAATAAAATAACTTCAAACAGATGAAATGTTTTTCACTATGTTACCTTTCACCGAGATGAACAATATTTCACCCCAAAACCAAACGGGGCCCAAAGATTTCTAGAAAAGTTATAAGAAAAAACTCACATCTTCGTCCCATTTCATGGCCGCCTTAAGAGAATACATGGCATGTTCAGTCTTGGGTATATCCTGTGGAGGGGTCCAAATTCTAAGAGAGACTTTTCGACCTGAACGAGTTGTAAAGGTGTCATCTCTACTTTCCAGCTGTCCAGCAACTAAGGCGAAAAGATAGCAAGGTTTTTTAAAAGGATCCTCCCACAGAGCATAGTGCCTGCCTCCCTGAAATGGAAGAAAATCCAAACATTTACAAAAACAAATAGCATATGATATTTTTTTTCTTCTTTTTTTGTTTTTTTCTTCTTTTTTCACCTTGATTGTTCAAGATGCTTCAGCCAACCCATGGTGATTTGGGTTAATCACAACTGGCAAAATGAGGCACGAAACGATAACACGATACGAAGTTATAAGGTAATGGGTGCACCCTTAATGATTTTGCGTCATATCGATGTCAACCCGATAAGACACGATAGTTAACGGATCGGGTTAGTGTTGACCCCTTCTCCCATTAAGACCCATTAATTTAAGTAAATAAGATATACTGTTGGGACATGTAAAGACTTTATGTTGCTTAATGTTAATTTAATCATTACAACATTTACTATTTGAGAGAATTAGTAATGTCAATGAATTAATGGGTCTAATTGTGTTTAAAAATGAGCTAATATGTCAGCTTGTATATGATTCAAAAACTAATTCATTATCTTAATGAGTAATAACGGGTGAACACGTGACACATTAAGATAACGGATTGGTTTTGAATATAGTTTTTTCACACGATTAAAAAATCACCCATTTAGACACGAACCCGATAACCCCCGAACACGAAAAAAACCAACACGAACACAAGTTGACACGACCCGCTGCCAGGCCCAAATCACATACGTCGGTTTGACTCTCATCAAGAAAATAAATAAAATTAATCTCTTTGACGAATTCTAAGTGAGGTTCACCTCTAGGTCTCCTTGCTCTAAGAGATTTCCATTAGACAGCAACACCGGGTATAATGACTTGTCAGCATCAATACGACAAGTGTATTTTGCCATAATATCAGGACGGTCCTAATAAAGCAAACAGGAATCATCAGGTAAGTGTAAGAAAATAAGCTTCGCAACTAGAATAAATCACCAATTATCAAAGAAAAAATAGAACTAAACACCACTTGAGATAATGAACCTGATAGAAAGTGATTTTTCGAAAACCCTCTGCTTCACATTGCGTACAAAAATTTCCAGATGACTTGTAAAGCCCCTGCAGCAAAAGCAGAAATAAAGTGTTTGTATATATGTACATGCATATATATACATACATAATATAACAAAGCATGTCTCACCTCTAATGATGTGTTCTTCTGTGGACATATCTCATTAGTAATTTCCAATGTAAATTTACCACTTGGGGGTGATGAGAGAATCAGATGGCGTGAGTCCATGTGATAATCTTCCTCCTGAAACACATTAAAATCTGCTCTTACAAAGTGCAAAGGCGTGTAAATAATAAACAGGAAAATTGGAATTTGATGAAATTCTATGCTTTGGCGTGGTATAATCATGTTATTCAGAAAAAAGAAAAGAACTAATCATATACGTAACAATTATTAAGGTACAAATGTATAATGATACAACCATGAAAGGAATTGAAAGCAATAAGCTAACATTTAAGAAACAGTATAATGATATGAACATATAACTTCTTCACCCAAGATTTAGGCGAAAAAAATAAATCCAGTACACAAGGGTTTTGAGGGAATAGTTGAAACATTAAGATAGTACATACCTTCAGCTCCTTGCTATTGACCTTAACTGAGACCAGCTTCATATCTTGCCCATCCAAAACCAGCGGAGAAGAACTACCTGTTCATCAACATATAGTGGTTATAAAAAAATAATTAACAAAAGATTGATTGAAGTCATTCAAATGGAACTTGGACAGATCGAATGCTATTATGTTATTTCTACGAAACAGGATGAGTCTATACCATTTAAGATACATCCAATAAATTTGCATTTAGTAGAGGCCCCGTAATATAAAAGAAAAATCCAATCCAACAAGTAACATCATATGCTACGGGGGGGGAAAAGTGGTTATTTACCTTCCACTCTGGGGAAAACACTTATATTGGAGCAGACAATTGTTTTCTCCTCGCCCAGAGAAAATTTCAGATCCACCTGAGTAGATAATTTGTAAAGTACATAAGATAAATATCAATAACATATATCCAAATTCAAACCAAAATCATATATTTAGTTTATAAATATATAGACGACATCTCAAAGTAGTAGCATATATATATTCTAGGAGTAAAGTGCAAAAAATCCCCCTGAAATAAGTAACATTTTGCAAGAAACCCCTTCAGAACAAAAAATATGAACTATTCATTTTTTGACAAATACTCCTTAATCTCTCCCTTGAATGTTATTGATGGGAATAGGGGCTGCATAAGGAGATTTTCTCATGTGAACAAAGCATATATCTATATATATATATATATATATATATATATATATATATACAGTTCTACTCTTGTGCGGACTAGTCCGCATTTGAAGAATGCGGACCGGACATGTGTCACCTGACGGTGAGCCCAGAAGAGAGAGAGAGAGTGCCTATAATTTAGGCGATAATTTCTAGGCGCACCGTTAGGTGACACATGTCCGGTTCGCATTCTTAAAATGCGGACTAGTCCGCACAAGAGCATTATATATATATATATATATATATATATATATATAGAGAGAGAGAGAGAGAGGGGCAGGCTCCTGTGCACACTAAGTTTGCACATCATTTTTTTAAAATAGCAAAAAAAGTATTTTTGCCCTGATTTTTTTTGTGTGATATTTAAACATTCCAAGGAATCTATATAAAAAAAATCAGCTCAAAAAAACTTTTTTTGCTATTTAAAAAAAAATCGGTCGAACTTTCGCAGATTTTAAAGTGCTTAAAAGCTGCGAAAATTTGACCGATTTTTTTTAAAATAGAAAAAATGTTTTTTTGACTTTATGTTTTTACATTTCAAGGAACCCATATAAAAAAAATCAGTTCAAAAATATTTTTTTTGCTATTTTAAAAAAATGATGTGCAAACTTTAGTGTGCACAGGAGTCTGCCTGCCTGTCTGTCTCTCTCTCTCTATATATATATATAGAGAGAGAGAGAGAGAAAGAGAGGGGTTCATGCGTGGACAGTGTGAGCTCGAAGATTTTTTTTATATATAGCAATTATCTAGTATTAATTAAGATATTATTTATACAAGGCAATAGATTTATATTAGGATATTTATTTAGTTTCCTTACATAATTAGGTTTCTCCTTTTCAAAGATGTAAAGCCTATAAATAAAGGCATTAGGCTAGCGTGAGTTTTAGTTGATTTCTTGTTTGAGACTATCATGTATTGAAATCCCGTTGCGTTTTACATCAAAGTGGTATATGAGTCATTCGCTCCTGGTATTCACGTATTCGTGTGTATGTGTTTATCGAATTGTGTGTGTATTGGTGGATTTCAGTCACCGTGCCTTCGAAGACAAGAAAGGTGATTGAATTCGAAGAGGCTATGACCTCCATGATGGAACGGATTGAAGCTAGGGCCAAAGCCGCCGAAGCAAGGGCTCAAGCCACTGAAACAGAGGCTCCTCCCACATCCTCGTCCAATCCCTCCTCTCACGAATCTTCGGCGTATCGGCGACACAGAGGCTCCTCCCAGTGTCCGCCGACACTACCTCGTCTGTCGCACAAGCCCTAGGGCCAGTCCATGACCTTTGGACATAACTGCCAACCAAAATAGACCAACCGTGGCCTCGTCGAGTGAAACCCAAGCCATGGTCCACCTCGATGTCACAGACGCAAAATTTTTGGCCATAGTTGAGGCCCAGAGGCAGGGCAGCTCTTGAAATCTCACATAAAGTCGCAGGCAAGGCCTCTAATCACTACAGTATTGTTTCAGCCCTTATGTTTCCTCCTCTTCAATTTTTCACGCCTCAGAACGTCATAGTTGATGGGGAGATTATTGAAGATAGTGACCGTTCAAGAAAAACACTCAACTTAAGCCCTCTTGAACCGTGGCGTGTGCAACAAGAGCCAAGCCCTAAATTTGTTGCCATTCCCATTAAGCCTATGGTGAACCAGCAGGTAGTAGGAAAAGGGTCTTATGCAAAGTGGATGCCAAACGAAGAACGAACCTGCAATAGGTGCAGATTGAATGCCCCAAAGTAAGGAAAATAGGGAAGATTGGTGAAGTCCAAGGCTAAAAATACGCCCAAACAACGATGCTACAATCTAGGGGGCTCTTCCCCCAAGTCTTCTCCATCGTCAAGGAGTGGAGAGCAGCGATGAGTCTTCCGGAGAGGAGGAAGAGAATAGAAATCAAATTCGGATGGGCCGAGCAGAGGCATAAAATTATTCTATGCTTCTATGGGCTTTGGGATATGATAATGGGATACGCCTAGACGTGTCATAATTCAAAAGAAAAATTGACGGAGATATAAGTGTGGACTGGATTGATGCTATGGAAAAGGCTTTTGAATTTAAAGATTTTCGTGGCGAGTAGCGTGTTCGATTCGTTGCTTCAAAATTTATTGGCGATGCTCGTGTATGGTGGAACGGTCTATGTTAATTTTGGCGGGAGTCGAACAAGGCACCTATAAGATCATGGACGAAGATGGCAGTATTTGAAAAGGGCTTTTATCCCGTTGTAGGAGAGTACACGGATGACTTCCACCTTCTCAACACTCGGGCTAATCTTCGAGAGAGTGAGAACCAAAAAGTAAGTCGTTATATTAATGGTCTCCAAGATAAGATGAAGGCAAATTATTGTTGAATGGACATACCAAATCTTGGCAAAGTCGTTGACTACGCAAAGAGGATTGAATCCCACCTTCGGGTTCGGGATGGGATCTCGCCTACCCCCACTATTTCCGCTGTAACTAAAACTAATACGACATTGTCAAATACAGCTTTTCGTGTGGAGTGATTTGTCATAGGATGTCGGAGTGTCCGAAGAAGTCCGTCTACATTGCCGAAGGGGAACAAATTGAGATTGAACAAGAGGTTCAAGGGCAACAGACCTTAATTATTCGGATCCATGTGCCACCGGAGACAGATAGCATACCGCTTTGAAGCTCCGGACAAACTTTTTCTTAGAAGGAGAGGGTGATAAGAATAAGGAGATTTTCTTATATGATTAATGCACGTACTAATCACGCGTGAACAGTGCCAGCTGGAAGATATTATTTTTATAGTAATTATCTAGAAGATATTTTTTTATAGTAATTATCTAATATTAGTTAAGATATTATTTAAATAAGGTAGTAGATTTATATTAGAATATTTATTCTATTTCCTTATATAACTACGTTTCTTCCTCTTCAAGAATGTAAAGTCTATAGTTAAAGGCATTAGGCTAGGGTTTTAAATTAATTTTTAACCGATTTGAGAGTTTTAGTTGATTTCTTGTTTGAGAATATCATGTGTTGAAACCCCGCTGCATTTTTCATCAGTTATTAATAAATGCCACTACAAATTTCCAAAAGTGTTTTTTTTGCAACAGCCTGCATGGAATTTTTGCAATGAATCCAGTTTTAGGGGTTCCTTGCAAAAATTGTATAGTTTAGAAGGGCTTTTACTGCATTTTCCCTATTTTCCAGATACAATAGCACATAAACACGTTATCAATTTAGTAATCTATTTCCAGTTGATGTACATACATACCGTATCAAAGTAGTAATCTGGTAACTTGTAATCTTTAAGGAAAATTTCTTTTGGCATCTCCATTCTGGAATTTTCAACTTCCTTCTGCAACTTATCTGTTGCAACAAAACAAATTAACCTCCTGCTGATCCGCTTAGCACTCTAAAGAAGGTTAGCGTATGAATAGTCATAAATGGTGACCCTTTAAAGCAACATCATATTATTCTCTTCAAGAAATGAGTAATTAAAACATAACAACTTACTGTTATTGAGCGATATAATAATTAATAGTCCCTCCAATGTTTAACCGACTACTGGATAAAGATTATAAATATTCAGTAAATTGTTATCTAAATTCCAAAGCCTGATAATTGATATCGCATCAAGGGATGTAAGAGAACCATAGTAGATAAGAAGCCTAAATCATTCAAGCTATTGTAAAAATAAACTTTAAATAAAGAAGTACAAACCTCCTAAACAAAGTACTGCCTGTATCTAGAGAGAGTATTTTTAGAATAAATAACAGAACGAACACGACAAGAGGTCTGAAGCTACAAAAAGACAAAGAAAGCAGCAAATTTAATTTTTTGTGAACTTCGTAACTCTGGAGTCTCAATAATCATCCACCTAAAACTACAGAACGGAACTTTAACACGTCAAGGATGGAAAGAGCTGGTTTGGGAGGTGTGTATGAGAGAGGAAAAGAAAACGTGATATAATTCTACAATGTTATCCCAGTTCAAATGACAGTTCTTACTGATCAATATATAACTATGAGGGAGGTATAATTCGTAAAAGTAACTCTACTTTTCGCAGTCTGTATGTGAAAAGAAGAGGATAGAAAAAATAGACAGAGAGAATAAAATACAAGATAACAGATACTTTTCCTCGTTTATAAGTTTAGGAGAGAAAGGGAAAGTTAGGCCCTGTTTAGTTGTGGAATATTGTTTTCCGTTTTCTTTTCCAATTTTCATCTCCATTTCTAATTTTCTTTTTCCATAGAAAATTTTGGAAAACTAAAAATTGCGTTTGTTTTGTAGAACTCAATCGTCGTTTTCAAAATTTAGGGTTGTAATGTAATCACATAAAGTTCAGAGTCCAAATCTAATTTACAAAAAATTAAGTGACCAAAATATAATATATAGAATTTCTGGGGTCAAAAATGTAATTCTCAAAATTTTCATGTTCAAAATATAATTCATAGAAAATTGAGAGATTACAATGTAAATTACCAAAAGGTCTGGTCTAGATACAAGTTATAGAAAATTTAGGGTCAAAATATAATTTTAGGACTTCGGAAAATTCTGAAAAACTTGATAAAGTGGTTTTCCAATTTTCTATTTTCGGAAAATATTAAACTTGAACACCTTCATCATTTCTTTTTTGTTTACAAGTTGAGCAAAAGGAGGGAAAAAAACACGAAAACTGCTATTGTACCCTAGCAAACAGAAAATTTAGGTACTAATACATAAGGGTCTATGCAAGAGTAAAAATATCAATACAATTATATAATTAATTCATTAATCGTAACTTTCTTTCATCTCCCTTTCTTTCCCATTAGGAGATAAAGTTTCCACTAAAACTAACTTTTTTCTCTCCAAGTTAAACTCTCAAGCGAAAGGAATGAGGCATTTTCTCTTCTTTTTTCTCTAATTTTAAACTCCCAAAAATGCTATATCATAAACAACAGCTAGGGCCAAAAGAAAAAGAACAATCTGCTCCCTAAAACCCTAGTTCTTAAAAGCAAAAGTTGCATAAGACTATTAGAGAATAATAAGAATAACACTCAAAACATGCTAAAGAAATAGCAACTACTCTTGAGGATCCGTTTGGTTTGGGGTAAAATATGTTTCAATTCGGTGAAAAGTAATACGGTGAAATACATTTTCACCTATTTACAGTTAAATTTTCTTCTATATTCGTGTTTAAAGTTTTATAATTATTGGGTGTGCACTTATTCACAATGTCATTCTATATTCGTGTTTAAAGTTTTATATAATTATAGGGTGTGCACTTATTCACAATGTCAACCCAACAAAAATTTAATTTTTAAATAGGTGAAAACGTATTTCAACGTATTACTTTTCACCGCGTTGAAACATATTTTACCCCGAACCAAACGGATCCTAAAAAATAACCAAACAAAACTTGAAAGAGCTTTGTGGAAGAAAACAAAACAAACATATGCAACACAATTACATCCATGGCAAAAAAATTTGAAAAACTGGCAATAATATATGATGGTACTGGGTAAAGGGTAATCACATGAGCAGAGGAGATCAAACTCAAGAAACCAAAACCTTTGCATGACCCATCATCCAACTATATGATAACCTACTGCCTATACAATCAGTTGATTAAACCCTCAAAAGGGTACAGATTTTAATCCAAATAAAAGCTACCCAGATTATCAAAACCCACAAAAAAAAATAAAAAAAAAGACTATTTTTTTGGTATCAAATGATCAGAGGAGATCAAACCCAACCCATCATCCAATTATACAATAACCTACTGCCTATATAATCAGTTCGGTGATCAAAACCTCAAAAGGGTGCAGATCTTAATCCAAATAAAGCATACCCAGATCATCAAAAGATTCACAACCCACAAAAAAATCAAAAACCCTAGGTCAAGAAAAAAAAATATGAATATATAAGGTGCTTTTTGCTTTAGAGGTAGTTTGTTTTTACCTCTTAAATCTGAATCTGAACCATTCAGACTTAAGATGTATCAAAAAGTGTTTGTTTTTTTAAATGATTAAGAGGTTAACGGTCATATTTGCCTCTTAATGATTAAGAGGTAAAATTAAGTCCGAAGTCTGAATCTGAAATCTGAATCAGTCTAAATACATTCATTCAGACGTAAAAACAAACATATTTTTCAGATTCAGATTTCAGACTTCAGATTCAGTCTTCAGATTTCAGATTTCAGATTTCAGATTTCAAATTTCAGATTCAAACTTCAGATAAAAAAACAAACGCAACCTTGTGTATTTTTTACTTTTTTGATACAAGATTGGGCTGATGTTGAGCGTACCTAGTATGAAAACTGAAAAGAAAAAGGCAATTGTTTCGCCTTTGTTTGATGCTCAGGTGAAGAGACAACTGAGCAAATATAAAGATTGTATCACACAAATAAATAGTATATGTTCCAAAGGAACAACCGAGAAGTAATACGAAAAGACGAGGATAAATGCGACGAGGATAAATGCAGAATATTTAGTAATGAATAACGCTACACAAATCTACTTTGGTACCCTTTTTTCATACTCGGTAAAAATGTTGTACCTTGTTATTGTGGCTTCTGTCAGGCACAAGATATAATCCCTTATCAACCTTTTCTTATTAGGCGAGTACCAAAGTGGGTATGAAAAAAAAGTCCATGTAGTGGTACTTTTTAGTAATAGGACTTGCACGATGTGTAAATTAGACATTTGGCACATAAAGTGACCAATAAACATAAAAACAAATTTAAGAACGGGTTTTACACTCAAAATTAATTTATTTTTCATTTCAAATCAAATCCTTGTTAAATAAATCATCCATTATATAAGATAGAGAAGATCGATTGAGTAAAAATCAATATTGGTGAGGAGTATATTAAGTGGGAATTTACACGTAAATTGTCATTTCCTTAAGTCTTCAAGTAGTACTAACATACTAAACCAAAAGATAAAAAGCATATGTGAGTAAGTAATGAGGACTCACTATTGCTAACAAGCATTCTTCTTTTATAACTCGACTTCCATTCCTTATTCACACTTTATAATTAGCCTTTTTAAGATCCAAAATCTAAAAAATATGAAACTTGATTTAAAAAAAATCAAAGAACTGAATATATAGACATGCACAACACAAGGATTGGGGTGATGATTTACAAAAAAGATCTGCCAACCCATGTCCCCTCAATCTCTGTTAAAACCGTGCGTGCCATATCACTTATGTGATCTAAAGTATAACAAAAAAGATCACCGCTTAATTCTACTCAATCTTTTTTTGCAGAGTTGATAGAGGGATGGTGGCCTCAATCCATCTTAAACATCCGGACATATCTTTTTCTGTAGAGCTGTTGATGTGGAAATGATTTCTCCATATCGGTATGACAAATCAGTTTTGTCAATCAAATGATATGGGAATTTTTCTGTCTTCTACATGGAACTTCATTAGAAATCACCTTCTTGAACAAATAAATTCATATAGAGAAAGTGTGTCCCATTATATAGAAAGAGAATACAATGCCAAACTGTATCTAAACTTTCAATAAGTATGTACTTCAATCATCCATCCCAAAGCTAAAAAAGCATAAAAGTACTTTTATTCAACACAATGAAACCACCAACATAAATAGTAAAGGATGATTTTTTATAACAAAACGGCTGCATCAAATAATTAAACACTCAATTATTTTTTTTCCTTTAAGCCTCATGTATTGTTAGAATCCCAATATTGTACTTTGGCATAGAAAAGCACCAACTTCACCATAAAAAACTGAAAACAATTCAACTATAGATATTTTACATAACAAATCGTAAGCCTTTAAGGTAAACCCTCCATCTATACTAACCAAAACATATATAACATGATATATACAATTCAACTATAGATATTTTACAGAACAAACCGTAAGCCTTTAAGGTAAACTCTCCATCTATACTAACCAAAACATAACATATAACGGGCAGAGCAGATACCCAATTGTCAGATTAGTTGTAAAACTTCATCCATTATAATTTTCAACAAATAGCAAAACATAGAAATAAACGTATAATACGATATGAAATTTTCAACAAACAGTACAAGATAGAGATTAAGATATGGGAAACTCACTTGATCATATGTCTCACCTGATTGTGAATGACAAAAATTTATGAATAGCAATGATTCACTCCCAATAAATATATTTCCCAAAAGACTCTACAAATTCCATTTGTATTTACTGATATGGAGAATCTATAGTGTGCGATAGCGTCTTTGAGAGGGAGATGAAAAGAATGGCAAATGAAGGGACGAAATGTGAAATTTGAACAAACACATGTGATACTGAGCAGGTGTGAATGAAGAGGGGTGAGTAAATGAAATGGGAATTTGGAAAGCACATATTTTTATTGATTTTATTTTTGGGATTAATTGAATTAAATGGGATAAATAATTGAAAATTAATCCGGATTTAAATACTAGCGATACGAGAGTTAGTATTTGATTATGATAATTATGTTGAATATTACTGAGTGAATATGGTAATATATGATTATTGAATTTATTAATATTATCGTGAGTTATAAATACGGAAATTTCGAAAATAAAGTTGGAATTAGGAACCAATTTAATGGATTTAAAAGTAAATTATTTTTACATCATCTATATGGTCATTTTTAGTGCGCCAACGTATTCGTAAGGGTCGAGATAGTCAGAAAACACTAGTCGGAGGTTTAGTTTGGGTCCCGTGGCATTTTAGGCCTAACCGGCAAACCGGGAGGGCATTTTAGTCATTTTGACTCCTTGAGGAATAGTAACCCACGAATTTTAGACTGATTATATCAGCCAACATTTAGATCTCCTATGGTTTTCCAACCCAAAACCACAAACGAACATTAGAGAGGAAGAGAAGGAAGTTCCCAAAAGAGAACCACCACTTAGAGGCTTTTGCACCACCGTTACCACCACCGGGTAGATCGGGAAGAGAGGATCACTTCTATAGCATCTGCTTCAAAGGATCGGAATCTTTATTTCCAAGAAAGTGATTTAACTTGCAATAATCGGTGTATATGTTACCCATGATAGTTTAGGAATTGAGAATAACCTTAATAATATTCCAAATTTGTGAAATTTGGAGACAAAAATATTAATCTCGGTAGGATTTGTATTTAAACTCAATTATGGAAATACCTCAGTCACGAAATCATGATCCATGCATAGATAATTATGAATTTATGTAAAGTTGTATGAGGTTCTTTAAGAAAATAGAGATATAGGGTTTTTATGATAATTAGACGATTTAATTTAAGAAAAGGGTGATTCGTGATGATTTAAGAATTCTGGAACGTTAGGAATCATGTATTTAGGTTGTTATACCATCCAATACGTTTACTTTAGAATATGGCATCATGTAATGAAAATTGGAGATTAAATCATGTCAAAAAGGCAAATAAATCTGGGTTGTAACTGTTTGAACGATCGATCGACTTTTTTGAGTCGATCGATCAACTCCCACTGCACTTGTGATATTTTTCCCTTTTAAGATTTAATCGATTCCAACTTTTGAAAGTTATTGGTGGGGACTATGTAAACATATTGAGACTTAGGGAAGACCAGTAGGGGTGTATTTGAAGCCCGAAACATATTAGATTTGATTTGTGACTCAGTGTTAAACTTACGAATGTCCGACGAGTGAGTTACTATTAGAAGTTGCGAGGACATGAATCCAATTTGTATAAGTGATAACTTAAGGTTAGAGGCAGAAACAGGGACTTTAAATTATTGAATTCCTCTCTAGGGACAAGTGGATACTTAGTAAGCTTTTTGGGATAGGGTATGTACTCGGAATTATACGACGAGAATTATCGCGCTAAACCTATTGTGTAGAATAATTAGGATGATATTATTATATGTGTGAGACTTATGATATAGGGATAAAATATATCTATATTAATATGATTGTTGATGTAAAAAATTAGATTGCTTCTAATTATTTAATCACAGATAAATATAAATGAGACAAAGAATTTTAAAGTGGTTCAGCCTTATAAGAATGGCCTACGTCCACTGTTTCTGTTATTGCCAAGTGTTTTGGAGTTCTCGATATGTAATTCTATCAAGAAAATCCGGTCCCTTTGAATGAGGGTGATACAATGTATTTATAGCCCTTGGGCTGTACATGTGAAAGGGTAAACAATTAATGCCCTTTAAGAATATACGTCTGTATGATAAGCATTCAATGAATAGTTGAACTGTTGATTATGTGGCAATCAATGCTGTGGCCGAGATGCAGCTCGGACCGCCTTGGTTGCTCGTCGTTCAAGAGTTCCTCGGAGTGTTGGAGTTCCTCGGAGTGTACTTGCTTCTCGGAGTGAGTATGACTTAGTCGGGGAAATAAACTTCCTCGTTGCTATTGTGCCACGTAGGTTGACACGTGTCTTCTTATTATTCTTCTATATCAGCATATTAATTTTGGTATCAACAGAAGCCCCCAATGTTTCATATTTCGAACTTTGAGGAATATGGAACATTCTTTCTCGGTATATGGCAATATTAAATGACCTTCCTGGTTTTTAGGAGCATTTTCTCCGTGTTCGAATGTCTTTCAAATTCGCAGAATCCGTCTTTTTTGAATTTTTATAAGCGCTTCGATCTTCGCGCACTTTTGTCCTTTTAGCCGCCGGTAGCGTAATAGTTTCTTTTTTGTAATCATTTCTTTCGCCGTTTCCCAAGGCAAAGTATTTAAGCTTCATTGGCAATCCCATCATCTTCTACCTTTTCCAATTTCTGCTTTCGAGTTTTCTATAGCCTTTCTCTCTCTTGTGCGTTCATCCCTTTCTTCGTTTGTTTGTCAACAGATCTCCTTTTTCCTGTAAGATCTTCTTCCTTCTTCTTCATTTCTTTTATTCACCATGGTTTATGTTATTGAATCTCTTGAGAAATTCCGTTCTGATTTTTCTATTCCATCTTGGGTAACTCTGGAGGATCTTTCTGAGCCTTTAGATTACTTTCGTTTGGCTGAGGGACACTGGTTCCCCAGCCTCTTTATTATTGAATGTGGATTTTCTTTTCCACCAAACCCTTTGTGCTTAGAGTTCTGTCATTATTTCGATGTTGTCCCTGCAAAAATAGCCCCCAACACATGGAGAATAGTTAATGGGGTGTATAGGTTAAATCAAACTCATGGAACCCGTATATGAATTCCTGAGATTATGTATTGTTATAGATGGGCTGTTCTAGATAATATTTTTTATTTAAAAACTAGATTTTTGAATAGGGCCTTAGTAGTCAACCTCCCTGATGCTAATAAGGATTATTTTGAACATGGGGTAGTTATCAAAAATTGGCAACATGCCCCTTTGACTGGAGATGAAGTATATCAAGGTCCCAGATGCCCTCCATATGGCAATGGGATAGGTTATTTTCATCTTATTTTATTTCTGAAATTATGATTTCATTATGTTTGAATAAATGTGTGACTGATATTTCACTATGTATTTGTTTGCAGTTGACAGCAAAATAAAAACTCCAAAAGAATCATAAGTAAATATTAAGCATTTGAAACATATCTGGAGTTTGCATCAAAAAGTTGCAGACGAGCACATCAGGTCTGCTTCATACTTGTTGCAGTATAGGAGCTATACATCATCCTTCACTGCTCGTCCTGTGGTCAGCACTAGTGATCCAGTGCCAGTTCCTGAGGACTCTTCTCCAGAATCTCACATTCCTCTAAGTCAGAAAATGGGCAAAAGAAGAGTTCATGCTCTCTTTAAGGAGACTACCTCTGCTGGAGATGGGAAAAGAAACAAGACTGATGTCCCAAAGGGGACAAAGAAAGTAGATGTTTCCCCTTCTGTTGCTCCTCAGAAGGCTGCCGAGAAGCCCCAGTGGCTCCGAGCAAGAAAAATGCACCTGTGGAAATGGTCACCATCTCCCCAACCAAAAGCTCTTCTTTGGTTGAAACTGTTGAACTGCCACCGAGGAGACTGAAGAAATCCTCCTCGGTCAATTTGACTGAAACCATTCCCCAACTCCAAGTTAGTGGAGCTGGTGTTCCAACTATTATTCCCCCGAGCTCTGCAATGAGCTCGGTAAAGACTTGGACCATTCCTGAGGTTCAAGTAATTGAGGAGAGTATGTCTAGGGATGTGCTTACATCTTTGGCTACTCGTCACATTGCTTCAGTAAGTTTATCTCATTTTGAATTTTCCTTCAATAAATGTATCTTGTGCTGATTTACTATTATCTTCTTTTTTCAGCTGGTGAGTTGCTTCAACACCATTGTGAAGAAAGATGAAGCAATCAAGGCTTCTAGCTCCTCGTCTGGAGTGGAGGATGCTTTGTTGAGGTTAACCAAATCTTTGAAGGATTCCCGTCAAAAGTATGACGAGGATAAGGCTGAATGGGAGAAGAAGTTGGCTGCATTTGAGGCAGAAAAGGTGCAGCTGGAAAATAAAGTGAAAGATTTGGAGGGAGAGAAAAAGAAGTATGACGAGAAGCTCAAGAGATTTGGAGAGCTTGAAGATAAGATGAAAGTGGCAGAAGAACAATTATCCCTTCTGCGAGAAGTGAACCACCAGAAGGAAGCGGTGGAAGCTAAGTTGAAGGCCACCGAGGATTTTCTATCCGAGAAGCTCTCCTCGAAGAAAATGAAAAGAAAGCTGGTGGTGAAAAAATCTTTCCGCATTGGATGGGATAAAGGATGGGACAGGGGGGTAGCAGCAATGATGACTCAGGTGCAGTACGGGAGTTTGAAATACTTCCGAGATGGTTGGGTGGCTGCCCTGCAAGAATTGAAGGTTAATGAGGACTCAGAATTGTTTCAACAGCATCTCCCTGGTCCTCCCCCAGCCATTGAAGATGAAGAAGAGGACGAAGCTGCCTCCGAAGAATCTTCAATGGTAGTGGGTGATCCCATCCTTACCCAGCCTGCTGACGAGGAGCTTTCATCTCTGCCTGCTCCTCCTGAACAAGTTCCAGCTCCAGCCGACCAACTCGTTGTTCCCACCGAGCAACCGAGCTCCTCATCCCAGCCTCCCGAGAAAGTCTTGGGAGACAAGAAAAAGGTGTGAAGTTGTTCGGTATTCTCTTTCTATTTTTCTTCTTTTTCAAGTGTAACCAAGATCTTTGTAACTCTGCACTATGATCTGATAAAATTTGAGTTCTTTTCTTCCATATGATTGTCTCTTTTCTCTTCTTGTTGATGATTACTTTTTCTTTCTCTGCTAGTTTCTGGCCAGGATGGATCTGCTGTCTGCTAATGATACAAAGCTGATGAAGCAATGTCATGAATATTATAAGGCTGGTCACACAAACCTGAGTGCATCAGAAGTTGCCGACATCCTTGGGCATGATGCTTCAGAACAGGCAATCGAAGCTTATCAGTACCTAAAATGCTTACTTGACCGAGTTGTGGCCAATAATGTGGCTTACTACGAAATGATTGAAGACTTGCAAGGTACTCTCGATGTAAAAAATTAGATTGCTTCTAATTATTTCATCACAGATAAATATAAATGAGACAAAGAATTTTAAAGTGGTTAAGCCTTATAAGAATGGCCTACGTCCACTGTTTCTGTTATTGCCAAGTGTTTTGGAGTTCTCGATATGTAATTCTATCAAGAAAATTCGGTCCCTTTGAATGAGGGTGATACAATGTATTTATAGCCCTTGGGCTGTACATGTGAAAGGGTAAACAATTAATGCCCTTTAAGAATATACGTCTGTATGATAAGCATTCAATGAATAGTTGAACTGTTGATTATCTGGCAATCAATGCTGTGGCCGAGATGCAGCTCGGACCGCCTTGGTTGCTCGTCGTTCAAGAGTTCCTCGGAGTGTACTTGCTGCTCGGAGTGAGTATGACTTAGTCGGGGAAATAAACTTACTCGTTGCTATTGTGCCACGTAGGTTGACACGTGTCTTCTTATTATTCGTCTATATCAGCATATTAATTTTGGTATCAACAATGATGATTACCTAAGCTGTGTGAATACCTAGTATATGGATTGTTATATGTATGACATACCTACCATACTTGCTATCACGGGAGGTTAATTTTCGAGAAAGGACCATATTATCTCTGTGTTCCTTCGAGGGGATTTAGATACGTACCTTAATGACATAGGACCGTGAATGACTTATTTGTGAGTTGATAAGTCAATTGACCATGGGAGTGTAGGTATGTGCGTGACCCATGGGTATGTGAGCTATGTTCGCTTCCAATATGTGTGGTTTTTATTAAAACGGTTATCAAGCGATTCGGAATGCGTGATCCTTAAGTACGTGATGTACCGGGATTCGATAGCAAAGTATGCGTGCGCCGCAACTTAGTCTAGGGGTGCCATATATGTATATATGTAATGAGATTGATATATATGTACTTGTGACTAGTTCACTGTTGCTTGGTAGATGCGACTTATTGGGATATTTAAATGGGTTAAAAATGTGAGAATTTATAAAACAATTGAGTTAAGTAATTTGATTAATGTAAATGTGGGTTATACGTATGACATATTTGAGTAAAACGAATAGACACCCTATATTATAATGTGAAGACAGAAGTTAGTACGGACTAGTTAGTTAATGGCATAATTAGGATGGGTTAGGGGTATACATTAGGTGTGCACATTAGTTGAGGGGTGAGGAACTCATGTAAGAGCACTTAACTAAAATGTGAATAATATTTACTGTTTAATGCAATTAAACACTTGCTATATCTTAAACTGTTTTCACCTCCGGCACTGACCCGTTTGTTTCCAAATGTATTTTTTTGTAAAAATATTTATGGTGCCCAGCCACAGGGACGCCAAGCTTAGGAGTTCCAGTTATGGCCTGTTGCCCATTCTTATTCAGAGACAGTACTTTTAGACTTTCATTTTATTTCAGTCTTGGGATTTTATTTATTCAGACTATTGCATTTGGGTTATTTACATTGCTGCTACTTTATTGGAGTGTTTATTCGAGACATCAATTATTTCATTATGTTGTTTTCCTTATGAGATTATTCCTGTGATTGTTGGATAATGATTTAGATTATGTAATTGATGTTTAAATTAAATATTAAAATTTGACACTTCACTATTTTAAATATTAGGTGGTTAGTAATTAATTAAATGTTTTCAACAGGTATGCTATGAACTGAACAAACTGGACATTTTGTATTAATTTAAATAAAGGAGTAGCTACCCGGTATTTAATTAGTCGGGGTGTCACGGGTGGTATCAAAGCATCAGGTTCTAGAGTCCTTAGGATCTGTACGTCTTGTTATGCTTTTCGCGTAGCGTCCTTTGATATAGAGCCCTGTTATTAGGACCGTTGCACTCTTTGTTATGTTTTATAGACTACATACTTCTGCTACAATGTTATGTATAGTCGATGGACTTATATAATTCATTTGAATTTCAAATATCGCTCATGAGGGAGATACAAACTAACACTGCTGAAGGAGAAAATGCGGGACAAGACCAACAAGTACCTCAGGTACACCAGGAAATAGCGAAAATCACTGAGATAGCGAATATCGTTGCACAAGCAGTGACTACCGCAATATTGCAGTACCAAAATCACAGTGCACAACTTACAAGGGCAAAAGAACAAGAGAAGTTGATCAATATGACATTGTTAGGGTTAGCAACAATGGGAAAATACCGCCGCAGTAGCAACAAGTGCCTCAGAGTCATCAAGACCAAGAGGACAATGAAAATAGCGGGAAGTGCCAAACTCGCTAGGGCCAACAAAGCCAAGGTAAGAGGGCTACCATAAAGAGGTGTTTTAAATGTGGGATAAATGGCCATACACGTCGGGTCTGCCCTGATTCGTCTGGAGAGAAACCTCGCCCCACTCAGCAATTACAATTAGGCCTAAGAAGGAAAGGACTCCAGGGTCAGTTTTATAAGTGCGAACAACAGGGTCAGAAGTGGAGGGACTGCCTGCAACCAGATAGAGTACTAGGATAGAATGCCCAATATGAGGAAGCCTGAATATTTACCCCAACAGCGCAGACACCACAATAACAATAAGGAGTACAGTATGGATGTATCTATAATGCCCGATATGCAGTTATGCCATTGTACTGTAACTATCACCTGTGTTTGGAGGTACGATACTTCATTATTTATAGTGTCCTTTAAGATAAAGGGAAATCTCGAATAACTTAGATGCGTTACAGTTTATTACTAATACTTTGAGGAACGTGAGCGTAGAATGTATTCTTATCCTGATTTTTGAACTAGCTAACGACGGTTTGAGTGATAATAGACTGTTATAGTGATATTTTTATGTTCATTAGAAATTGTGCTAAGTATCACCTGAGAGGAGGTATAGTCACACACACACACACACACACACACACACACACACACACACACACACACACACACATATATATATATATATATATATATTTACTTTTATATAGTTGCGTATAGAGACTTCGTAGAGTACGTCGTCTGGTTATACCCAATCCCGGTGGGTAGGGATGTTTATTAAAGAAATTCAAGATTGTATGAAATAGTTCGGAGCATGGGTATTATTCCGTGGTAAATTTTAGAGTCTAACGCCAAGTTAGTAGGAGTAATGGGTTAAATATCGTCTCTCGTAACATGAAAGTAGGTGAGTTAAGTTTATAGGAATAAGCGAGGATGCGGGGTACAAGTCAGATACTAAGGGACCATAAAAAACCCCGTTGATCAAAAATATTAGTTAGTAGTGTATCGGGCTTGTTTGGATTTCGCTTTACGAGACATTTCACGCATGAAACCTAACTAACGCCGGGATCTGGAAATGTTTGGACTTTAGTACACGGGTTGGTACACTGGTTGCCATCCGAAAGGGAAACTATAACCTTAAGATTTATCATATTACTATTCACGGTCAGTAGAGTCATAGTATACATCGTAAGAAGCGTTGTTGAATGTCTTACATCATGGATAAATCAATGTAATAAAGGAGGATGATATAGCTACAATTATTAGGATAATTGAGCCTAACCTTATAGAACCTTCAGAGTCACAAGACCAGACTTAGAAGGTGTTAGGTGAAGGCTTCATCGGGAGGAGTACCTCGCCTTGGGGTGCTCCCGTGTTATTTGTGAATAAAAGGGATGGATCCTTACGGCTGTGTGTTGATTATCGGGAGTTGAATAAAGTCACGATACGAAATAAGTATCCGTTTCCCGAATCGATGACTTATTCGATCAGTTGAGAGGAGTTGCCTTCTTCTTAAATATTGAATTAAGAGCGGGATACCATGAGTTGTGTATCAGGGAGCAAGATGTGTTCAAGATTGCCTTCTTGACGAGATATGGTTCTTACGTTTGGGGTTATGCCTTTTGGGTTAACCAATGCCCAAGTCATGTTTATGGACTTGATGAACATGGTGTTTAGAGAGTTCCTGGATCAGTTTGTCATTATCTTCATAAATGATATTCTGGTTATGTCGAGTACTTGAGACAAGTTTTGCAGACACTGCGGCAACACGAGTTATATGCAAAATATGAGAAATTAGGGTTTTGGCTGAAGGAGGTTCTGTTTTTGGGGCACATCATTTCTGACAGGGGGATATCTGTAAATTCGGAAAAGGTATCAATAGTGAGGGAGTGGGGATAGGCCACGACACCGACATAAATACGTAGTTTCTTGGGCCTAGTAAGATCTACAGAAGGTTTATTCGGGGGTTTTCAAAGATAGCGAGTCCATTGACACATTTGACTCGTAAAGGTGTACCATTTATCTGGAGTGGTGTCTGCCAGTTGGCTTTTGATGAGTTGAAGGAAAAGCTGACCTCATCACCAGTGTTAGCATTGCCCAAATCGGGAGTGGAGTATCTAGTCTACACTGATGTGTCCTTAATAGGACCTGGGGGTGTATTGTAGCAAGAGAGTCAGACTATAGCTTAAGCTTCCCGTAAGCTTAAGCCTCATGAGAAGAATTATCCCACCCACGACTTGGAGTTAGCGGCAGTCGTATTTGCACTTCGGATTTGGAGACACTATCTCCTGGAGGAGAAATTTTGCTTATTCATAAACCACAAGTCCCTACAGTACCTCTTCATGTATAAGGAGCTGAATATGCGTCAATGTCGGTAGCTCGAGTTTGTGAAGGATTACCAGTTCGATATCCAATACCACCCAGGGAAGGTTAATGTGGTAGCAAACGCATTGAGTCATAGTCCAGTAGGTGAGGTGACCGAGGTGTGGAAAATGAAGTGGAAAGAGTTAGGACACCCGGACGCAGTGGCCCAATCATTCATGTCCGTGATCACAGTTTCACCCCAGATCATTACGAGAGTAGTATAGGCTCAAGCAGCAGACCCGTTCTGTCAGGAGCGGATAGAACAACTTTTAGCATAAGGGATTGAATCTTATACTATTAGTTCGAACGGGAGATTATGTTTCAATGGGAGATTGATTATATCTAAGGGGGAAGATGACAGAGTCGCACGGTTCACGATTTGCGGCACATCTAGTTAAAGATAAGATGTACTAGGATATGAGGCGACAATACTGGTGAAGCGGGATGAAGAGGGATATTATCGAGTTCGTTTCAAAATGTGCCACTTGTCAACTAGTAAAGGTGGACCTTCAGAGACCGACAAGACTTCTACAGCCATTAGAGGTTACTATGCAAAAATGGGAGAGCATTTTCATGGACTTCATCATGGGATTACCTGCATCGCAGAGGGGTCACGATTCTATATGGGTGATTGTGGATCGGTTGACTAAGGTTGCTCACTTTCTGCCCCCCGGACAGACTACACTATGGGACAGTACGCCCAGATCTTCATAGCTGAGATAGTGAAACTCTATGGGGGGCCTCTCAATATCGTGTTTGACAGGGATAAGATATTTATATCTCAATGTTGGGTGAGTTTACAGGAAACTATGGGTACGGAGTTGCGGTTGAGTGCGACCTACTACCCGCAGATAGATGGGTAGACCGAGCGGACGAATCAAATGTTGGAGGACATGTTGCGTATGTGTATCATCGACTTTGGCAGAGGTTGGGAGAAATATCTTCCACTCGTTCCCTAGTATGTCGGCTAGAGGTAGGGGACAACGGGCCACTTGGGCCGGAGGTGATTCGGGATACTTTGGTAAGGATAGAGATGATACAGAGCCGTATTCGAGTTGCTCAGGATCGACAGAAGAGTTATGCTAATGCCAAGCGGTCCTTTCGAGAGTTCAATGTGGGGGATCAAGTGCTGCTACGAGTGTCTCCCATAAAAGGGATAATGCGTTTTGGGAAGAAGGTGAAGTTGGCACCAAGGTATGTGGGGCCATTCCCTATCATCGAGCGGATTGGGCCAGTTACGTATAAGCTTGGGCTACCAGAACACTTGCATAGGATCCATGACGTGTTCCACATTTCCTCACTGAGGAGATATCTTCGAGATGATTTGACCCATACTCACATTTCTTTATAGGAGATTGATCTGTAGCCTGATAGTTCCTATGAGGAGGGGTCGGTTGCTATCCTAGACCGTAGCGAGAGAAAATTAAGGTCTAAGACAGTACTGCTAGTGCGTGTTCAATGGCGGCATCATAATGCCGAGGAATCTACCTAGGAACGCGAGGATGAGATGCGCGAACGTTATTCAGAATTATTCTTGCCAGGTATATTTTTATTTTCGAATTTTGGGACGAAATTTCATTATTAGGGGGCAAGTATGTAATACCCCGTATTTTTATTGATTTTATTTTTGGGATTATTTGAATTAAATGGGATAAATAATTAGAAATTAATCCGAATTTAAATACTAGCGAGATGAGAGTTAGTATTTGATTATGATAATTATGTTGAATATTACTGAGTGAATATGTTAATATATTATTATTGAATTTATAATATTGTCGTCAGTTATAAATACGACAATTTCGGAAATAAAGTTGGGACGCGCGTGTCAGTCGTATCAGGAACCAATTTAATGGACTTAAAAGTAAATTATTTTTACATCATCTCTATGGTCATTTTGAGTGTGCCATCGTGTCTGAAAGGGTCGAGATAGTCACAAAACACTTGCAGGGCGTTTAGTTTGGGTCCTGGAGCATTTTAGGCCTAACCAACAACTCGAGAGGGCATTTTAGTCATTTTGACTTTGTAAGGAATAGTAACCCATGAATTTAAGACTGATTATATCAGCCAACATTTAGGTTTCCTAGGGTTTTCACAACCAAAAATCATAAACGCCCATTAGAGAGTAAGATAAGGAAGTTTCGAAAGGAGAACCACCACTTAGAGGCTTTTGCACCACCGTCACCACCACCGGGTAGATCGGGAAGAGAGGATCACTTCCATATCATATACTTCAAAGGATCACAATATTTATTTCCAGGCAAGTGATTTAACTTGCAATAATCAGTGTATACGTTACCCATGATAGTTTAAGAATTGAGAATAACCTTAATAATATTCAAAATTTGTGAAATTTGGAGACAAAAATATTAATCTGTGTAGGATTTGTACGTAGACTCAATTCTGGAAATACCTCAGTCACGAAATCATGATCCATGCATAGATAATTATGAATTTATGTTGAGTTGTATGATGTTCTTGAAGAAAATAGAGAAATAGTTTTTTTTATGATAATTAGATGATTTAATTCAAGAAAAGGATGATTCATGATGATTTAAGAATTCTGGAACGTTAGGAATCATGTATTTAGGTTGTTATACCATCCAATATGTTTACTTTAGAATATGTCATCATGTAATGAAAATTTGAGATTAAACTATGCCAAAAATGCAGAAAAATCTGGGTTGTAACTGTTTGATCGATCGATCGACTCGACTGGATCTATCGATCGACATTCTTTAGACGATCGATCGGCTCCCCCTGCACTTGTGATATTTTTCCCTTGTAAGATTTAATCGATTCCCACTCTTAAAAGTTATTGGTGGGGACTACGTAAACATATTGAGACTTAGGGAAGACCAGTAAGGGGGTATTTGAAGCCCGGAATATATTAGAATTGATTTGTGACTCAGTGTTAAACTTACGAATGTCCGACGAGTGAGTTACTATTAGAAGTTGCGAGGACATGAATCCAATTTTTATAAGTGATAACTTAAGGTTAGAGGCAGAAATAGGGACCTTAAATTATTGAATTCATCTTAGGGACAAGTGGAGACTTAGTAACCTTTCTAGGATAGGGTATGTACTCAAAATTATATGACGAGAATTATCGCGCTAAACCTATTGTGTAGAATTATTGGAATGATATTATTATATGTGTGAGACTTATGATATAGGTCTGGAATATATCTATATTAATATGATGATTACCTAAGTCGTGTGAATACCTAGTATATGGATTGTTATGTGTATGACATACCTATCATACTTACTATCACGGGAGGTTGATTTTCGGGAAAGGACCATCCTATCTCTGTGTGCCTTTGGGGGGATTTAGATAGGTACCTTAAGGACATAGGAGTGTGAATGACTTATTTGTGAGTTGATAAGTCAACTGACCATAGGAGCGTAGGTATGTGCGTGACCCACGGGTATGTGAGCTATGTTCGCCTCCAATATGTGTATTTTTATTAAAACGGTTCCTCAGCGATTCGGAACGCGTGATCCTTAAGTACGTGATGTATCGGGATTCGATAGTAGAGTATGTGTGCACCGAAACTTAGACTAGTGGTGTCATATATGTATATATCTAATGAGATTGATATATATATGTACTTGTGACCGGTTCACTGTTGCTTGGTAGATGCGAATTATTGGGATATTTAAATGGGTTAAAAATGTGAGAATTTATACAACAACCGAGTTAAGTAAATTGTTTAATGTAAATGTGGGTTATACATATGACATATTTGGGTAATACGAATAGACACCCTATATTATAATGTGAAGACAGGAGTTAGTATAAACTAGTTAGTTAGTGGCATAACTAGGATGGGTTAAGGGTATACGTTAGGTGTGCACATTAGTTGAGGGGTGAGGAACTCATGTAAGAGCACATAACTAAAATGTGAATAATATTTACTGTTTAATGCAGTTAAACACTTGCTATATTTTCAACTGTTTTCACCTCGGACCCTGACCCGTTTGCTTCCAAATCTATTTTTTTGTAAAAACATTTTAGGTGCCCAGCCGCTGGAACGCCAAACTTAGGAGTTCCATTCCATTGACATTCTGTAGCTGCTGTGGAAGTTACAAGATCTCGTTATTAGACGCCTCCACGTCTATCCTTGCTTCTTTTGGAGTCATTTGTTCCAATTACGGCTTGTTGCCCATTCTTATTCAGAGACAGTAGTTTTAGACTTTCATTTTATTTTAGTCTTGGGATTTTATTTATTCAGACTATTGTATTTGGTTTATTTACATTGCTACTACTTTATTGAAGTATTTATTCCAAACATCAGTTATTTCATTACGTTGTTTACCTTGTGAGATTATTCATGTGATTGTTCGATGATGATTTAGATTATGTAATTGATGTTTAAATTAAATATTAAAATTTATAACTTCACTGTTTTGAATATTAGGTGGTTAGTAATTAATTAAATATTTTCGACAGTGATGCTATGAATTGAACCAACTGGACATTTTGTACTAATTTAAATAAAGGAGTAGCTACCCGGTATTTAATTAGTCGGGGTGTCACATTCCCTCCACACATATGGGACATTCATAATAATCATGATATTGCAACCGGACGAGGTCCCATAAGCAGGAAGTTTGTGGACCGCCCACATCATCATTGCTTTAAGTGCGAACTCTTCACCTTTATGAGAGTCAAATATCGTCCGACTCTATCCCGTAACTCTTTAAGTTCTTCGATTAATGGGGCTAAAAATATATCAATATCAGTATCGGGAGCCTTTGGCTTGGGTATCAATATAAATAATAATGTGAACTCCCTTCTCATGCATAGTGTCAGAGGGAGACTTGAAGGCACTATGAGAATTGGCCGATAACTTTGATCAGTAACTAAATTACAGAAAGGGTTAAACCCATCGGTTGATAATGCAAGACAAACATTGTTCTGTTTCTTTGCAAATTTATGGTGTTATGCGTTTAAAATTTGCCAGGTGAGTGAATCAACCAAATGACACATGAGATTCCCACCCACTTCACATCGAGTATGTCATGTCATGGACTCTACTATCCATAATATACTGGAAAAAAACATTTTAATCATGGCATGAGGGGAAAATACTTCAATATTTTGCAGTTTTGACTTTTATATTCTTATGAGGCACGTATTTAGGCTCGCTGCTTACATGGCACTCGTCCTTTTCTTTGTGATCTTGTGGTACAATATGCAATCATACATGCATGAATAAATATATTTATACTTCAAACTCAAGCCCTTCAAGCTATTTTTCATGCTAGGATAATTATCTGGTTATGTGTTCTCTTTTGGGAGAATGTCCTTAACCCACTTAAGAATTCTGGTTACGTTATTGCCCTAAAAACCAAATTGACTCTTCAAATTATGCAAATTGATCATCGCGTATAATACCGAGTGATCTTCTTCGTAATTTTTATACAAAGGTATAACTGCATCGGCTTTCAACCATATGTATTCCTAATTTTCGAATAATTCATCATCAAATTATTCATTGACTTGGTAATCCATAAGCCAGTGGTTTTGATCGTGGTGGACTCCATAAGCAT
Source organism: Sambucus nigra (assembly GCA_949130495.1). NCBI lineage: Eukaryota > Viridiplantae > Streptophyta > Magnoliopsida > Dipsacales > Adoxaceae > Sambucus > Sambucus nigra. The sequence goes on along the minus strand of OX422211.1, from coordinate 501,124,864 downwards.
CGTCAATTAGGTTATTCAAAGGATGATGTATTGGCGAATCGTTCAACACTTTCACCCGGTGGGATTCCGTCACACGGTCATGTACTGATAATTCTTCCAAAACATATGGTACATTTTTTTCCACATGGAATGTCCATGTCTTATAATCTTGCATCACACCCCATATTAGTAAATGCAATTCAACGTCTTTCAAAGAATTAAATTTTATGTTTATACAACGGTTGCACGGACATGGAATCTTATCACTATTAAGATTTCTATCTGCATATATAAAAAACTCCGGAACGCTCTTTACATGAATATCATATACTCTATGACTCTCCCTCATTCACCTTTTTTTATTGTGTTAAAGTGGGAGTTCACTAATGATCTTAATGGATAATATCTATAATTAAGTGTCTAGCACATACAAGTTCAAATGTTATCTTATTACCCCAAACAAGAAACTAGGTGATAAAGCAAAAAAATTATGCATGCAAACACAATCAAGGCAAATTTGAGGAAACAATCCTCGCGGGTAAAATATTCTATCAGCACTACAGAATTTTACAAGATGCAACTTACAAAACTTCTACAGAATATGGCTCAGTCCAGAGTCATCCACAGGTGGCGGTCCACCCTCGGTATCCACCGATCAACCTTGGTTTTCCTTTCAGCAGTGATGCCCTCAAGAACCACAACGGGTCAACAGTAAAGATAATCTTTCCACAAGAAACTCAAATATAGAACTATCTAGGGTTTTAAACTGATTCATATGTATAAATGGGAGCGATTATTATGAATCAAAATAAGTTTTTAACCTAAAGAAAGTGAGTACTTTTGCAGCAGGTTCTCAAAAATTAAATTCGCAAAAGTTTCGTCAATTTTATGTACTGGTGCATGTAAAATTACTCTCCTATGTGGACCAATGATAAATGTACACTTGTCATCCTACATAGCCGACCAACCACCATGATCGGCATTATAAACACTTAGTCAGCTGGAGGGCCGACCAACTCCTGAACGCCAAGCATCAGGAAGGTCAAAAGTTACTTGGATAGGATGCCAACTACCTCCAAAGGATCTATAAGGACACATTTTATTAATGCCCATCTAGTATCTAAGAATTTATATATTATCTTAAATCGTAGTTAGTATGTCATATATCGTTACATCTCGGTACGTTCTCAATCGATCACCCATGACGGCCACAATATCAATCCGAAGCATCAAATATCAACATCTTTAAAACGTGCTTAGTGAATCAATGTCGTTCAACATGCATCTTTATCTATTCCCACTAACGCTACTACGCTAAAGGTAAAATGTTTAAATGGAGTTACTAATATTCGCATATTTATTTGAGGGTTTTTTTGTAAAATGTTTTTATCAAAATAATCGGTTTTCTAAGTCAAAATTAATTTTTAAAGGACCTGTTGGCGAACTTAGAATTTGACGCTTCGGTCGTTTAAATAACTAAGCCATGTCGTACAAACGACAGGTTGATGTCGTTTAAACGACCTCTTCAAACGACATTACATGTCGTTAGAAAGGCCGCAAGAACCTCGTTTGAAACAATTCATCTAGTAAACCCGCATTGTTTAATGTTTTAATAAGTCGTTAGATAGGTCGCGCGATCTTAGATCAACCGACATTTGTTGTCGTTCGAGCGACACCCACATGTCGTTTGAATTACCACGTCGACTCATTTTTTTTTTATATAAATACCTGCTTTTACATAAGTTTCTTGGAAGTCTTTTCCAACTCCATTTTCTGCAAAACTGCGGAGAATTTTAGACTTCATATTTTAGGTTCTTAACCTATTTTGATTCACTCAAAATCCCAAATCTATATGTGAATCATTACAAACCCTTATTACTCATATTACACACTCTTGGTGTACATCTTATGGAGTAGGAAGTCTGTCTCCACTGCTGACCATTGAATCTCTTGAGGGATCTCTTGCTGATGACAATAAACCGACGCTTACAGGTATTCGTCTATCAAAAACTCGTCTTATTATTTGTATCTGTAAGCTGTGATTTACAACGTATAGTGAAATAAAAATGTTTTACCCCTGCTGGGGATTTTTCCTCAAATCTGTTTTGTGATTGTTTGGTTGTGAATGCTATATATTTCATATTAATTTTCAATCACAATTAAATACATGTTTTAGGGTCTTAATTAAAATCTTGGCATAAAATTGGAATTTAATTAAACAAGTTTAATCATTGATTACGAGCGCACTCTCAAATTGGTATCAGAGCTAATAAAACAATTATACCATGTAATTTTTTCCGCAAAATTTTTCTAGATATAAATTTTTGTCTAAAAAATGATTTTTTAAAAAGTGTAAATTCAATGAAAAATTTGTATAATAGGATACTAGTTTTTTACGGGACTAATTATGATTATTGGAAAGCCCGTATGAAATCTCAATTAAAGGCCATTGATGAACGTGTCTGGGTTGTATGTGAAAGAGGATGGAATGCTCCCTCTATCGCCTTAGATAATGTGATAAACCTTAAACCGATGTCAGATTGGACTGGGGAATAATTTAAATTGAGCACATATAACTCTCGTGGGCTACGTGAAATTTCTAGATCCATCACATCCGATGAGTTTCGACGCATTATGATGTGTACCACATCAAAAGAAGCATAGGATGTTATTCAACTTACCTATGCAGACACTAATGCAGTTAAAGAATCTAAATTATAAAATTTAACTACTCAATTTGAAATAATTACCATGCTTGAATCTGAGTGTTTTGATGAATTCTATGCACGTTTATCTGATATTGTCAATATTAGTTTCAATCTTGGTGAACATATTCCTGATACTAGAGTAGTTGAAAAGATTTTGAGATCATTGCCTAAGCATTTTATCCCTAAAGTCATTGTGTTAAATTCAATAGGAAATTTGAGCAATCTTAAATTAGAAGAACGGGTAGGAGACCTCCAGACGTGTGGAATTGACATGTTTCCTAAAATAATTAAGTCTAAAGATAAAAGGATAGCACTTGAAGCCCATACCAGAAAAATTGAGGGGTCATCTAGAAAGAGGGGCGAGTCGTCTAATAGGAGAGAGGAACAAATATGAGGTTCTGAGTTTGATTTTAATCTAGACGATTTGGCTTTATTTGCAAAAAATTTCAAGAAATTTCGTAAATTAAAAATTAATTGCAATTTCAAAGAAAAAAAGAATTTTGAGAAAAATAAATCTGGAAAGAAAATTGATAAAGATAAAAAGAAAACTCCTAAAAGAGATGAAGAGAGATATTATGAGTATGACGGTAGAGGTCATAAGGCTTTTGAGTATCCAGCTAGATTGAAACGTTAAGGCAAAGGCAAAGATTCTTTAAATGCCTCCCTTAGTGACGATAGTGAGGTCAAGTCGGTGGATTCTAGAGATGAGTGACCGCATGAATGTAACTTCACCGTATCCATGGCTAATCATGTGAGTACAGATAGTGCACCTCACGACAATAAGGAAGCTACTTCACAAGGATACCTCGACAATGAAAGCGATATGAGTAAGGGGATGGTGCTTCAAATGAGAGCGAGAGTGACCTATGACGTGCATACAACGATTTGTATGCTGATTCATTTAAAACTAAAAAACGTAACAGAGGGTTAGCTCTTAGGATCATCGCTTTATAAAAAGAGTTAGGAGAGACGAGGGAAAGAGAGAGAGACATATATTAGCATTGTTGAGAGAGAGAGAGAGAGAGAGAGAGAACAATTTTGAGAGAGAAAAAGGGGACTTGACCAGGCAAGTGGCTAGTCCTACGGGTTAGCTATTTGCCTCCATAGAGTATCGAAAAATACTTGAAGCCCTTGTATCCCAACTCACTGATGACCTTGAAAAAGCTTGGGAGGTCAAAGTAAAAATAGTGGAAAGATCTGGAAAGATGGGAAAGATGCTCCTAACCCCTACTTTAGGGTTTGGTGAAAGGTAGGGAGTAGGTTTGGTGATTCCTGAGGTTAGTATAAATCCATTTGTCCACCAACTAAAACCCCAAAGAAAAGTTCGGTCAAGAAAAGCAAACCAAGGTCGGCCTAAGAATGTTGTGACACCCCGCCTAATAAGATATCGGGCGATCACTCCTATATCAAATTTTAACAGGAGTCTCATATGGATCATTCTTAGCATCACTGTCGAAAATCCATTTACTTACTAATGAACTATTAGGCCGGTGTAAAAATTTTACTTAACTACTCTTTTTAAGCGAAGATAATTAAAACATTCACACAATTTATGCGTAAATGAAACTGAAATGAGTTAAAATAACCGAACACTCGATCAAAATTATACAACCATATCGAATGATTCTAAAAGAATAACTAAATGCATTTGGGCCATTGGCCCGAATATTTATATAGTACCTCTTATCTAGAGTACAAAGGTAGAAGCGGCTATCGAGAACCTGCACGCATCCACAGCTGCTGCAGCTGACGTCTGACTCGAAAGAAGTGTCATCCAGGCGTCCCTGTGTCTGGACACCTATATATATATAATATAGCAAGAAAGGAAAGTCGATGAACGGGTCAGAGCCCGAGTTTGAAAATATTTTTCAAGTGCATAAATGCTTTATTTTTAGAAAAAGATTTGTACCTCGTATTTAAGTTTGGTATCGCGCTCCCATGAGATACCCCTCAACTCTCTTCTAATATTGCACTCCTAGCGCATCCCTCTAAACATCCTAGTCAAGCTACCCTTCTATACTAGTCTATTACCTAACCACTATCAACCATAGATAGTCCAAGAAATGTACTAAGGGCTAAACTTCTCCCCAGTCTCAACACTAAGCCATGTTCGTGTGTGGGGTGTCTCGCAAAGAGAAATCCAAACAAGGACCCCCCGATACACTACTGCACGGCAAGGTCGATCGTCAAGATCCGCCAGACCCTCAGTACGTAACGTATATACATATTTACATACATCATATAAGAAATATTAATATTAGTGCACTAAGGATTAAAGTTCTCCCCAGTCTCAACACAATGCCATATTCGTGCGTGGGGTGTCTCGCAAAGCGAAATCCAAACAAGGAACCCCCCCGATACACTACTATGCGGCAAGGTCGATCATCGTGATCCATTAGACCATCGGTACTCGATTTATCCATAATATATACATATCTCCATATACATTCGGATCTATCTCCCGGACTGAGGATTTATATACCAAGTATTTATCAATACTTTTCATATTTCTCGAAACTTTCCATTTCCTTTCTTATATCCAGGAATTGTATATAAAAGCCAATTCATTATCATGAATTGCTTTAACATAACATATAACTTTTTAAAAGCCAATTTTATTATCATAAAAATGCTTTTCCATTTTAAAACAACCCATTTCCCTTCTCATATCCAGGAAATGAAATTAAAAGCCATTTTTATTATCATAAAAATTCTTTTACCATATCATATGCTTCCACTTCCCTTCTTCCATCCGGGTCGTGTTACCGAAGCCAAACATTATCCCATTTCCCTTCCAATATCCAGGAAATGTATTTAAAGCCATTTTATTATCATAAAATGCTTTAACAAATCTAAGACCATCCCTCCGAGTTTCCCCACTGGACGTGCCCCTAAATGACTATCATCTTCCAGGGACCATAAAAAAGACAACCTGGGAACCTAACAACGTCGGGAAGCGGCCATATGCCTACGGGAAAGTCAAGACCACACCCAGAATCTCCTAACCAGCACAGTAAAATATAATCGCCATATGGCCTAGGACTATATCCACCCTGCATTCATTAGCCAGGGGGCATCACCATACGCATGCAACTTCCCTTATGATAGCGATGTAGGGAGGTGTGTAACCATAATTTTATTAATTATGAAAATCTTTTCTTTTTCCATTTTGAAAATATTCATTTTTACATTTTCAAAATCATGTATATCATACTATACATATATACTTTAATCACATAGTATATACATTTACCATGTATTCCTCCTCGAATATATAAATGGCCATATGCCAAGTACATCTAGCGATGACCAATAATCCCAAAGATTCCCTCAAGGAATCATAATCATGCATTCATATAAGCATGATACTAAACCCAAAGTATTTCCTTACTTTTATAACTAATAAATACCTTAATCATCTCTAAGGATTTTATTGGATGTCTCCAATTATACCAATTCACTCTAAGTGAATATATATATCTATATCCCCAAATCATCCTAATTATCTCGTAGGATATATTAACTCCACAATCAATTATAATTATGCTTCCTATACGCATAATTATATAGGCCTAAATGCCCACCGAAATATCCTAGGGATTTATCTTTCCCGAACAACCTTAATTTAATGGGTTACGGTTTTCATTTCCATGAACCCAAGGACTACATCTTGTCCATATAACCATTTAAAGGTCCCCACTATAATTTAGGAACCCTCAACCATCAAATTCTACAATTATACTATTTTCCTCGAAAATATAACGTAAGGGTTATACATTTAAACCCTCATTTAGTCCTCGTAAATTCCTTCAATTAGAGGACCATATAGTCCTAAAAGGTCCCTTATGTTATCACATAATTAACCCCGAAGAAAGATGAAATGGAATCTATCCCATCCAAATCACCCTAGAAAAATTGCCAACTTTCAGCAGGGGTCGATCGATCGACCCATGGCTGTCGATCGATCGATGGCTTCGATCGATCGAACCCCCATGATCGATCGATCGATCATGGCGGACAACTTCTTCTCCGAGAAGTTGTTTCAGCCATGGAAGCTTCCCCCATGCTTCCATATCCTCACCTAACGACCCACAACTTCAACCAACAACAACTACACATAATATAAGGGTTCTAAACATCCTAGAACCCGAAACCACCAATTAATTTAGGTTAAAACCTAAGTTTCTCCAATTATAAATTTTTTTAGGGGTTTATTCGTTTTATCTCCCGAAAACCCGTTTTATCCATGAAAACCCAACCCAAAATCTTTAGGGTTTATGTATACCAAACTATATTTATGCAAAAATTAAATAAAGCAAGTAAACACTTGCCTCGTGGATAAAATCCAACGTCCTCGAGCCGAATCCCACGGAGGCTGGCCGAAATCTCCCCCTTTCTCCTCTTTTATTCCTGCTCTCTCTCTTCCCTCTCTTCTTTCTCTCTCTTTTTCTCCCTCTCTTCCTCCTTTTATAAGGAGAAAAGGGTTTTAATCCTTAAAACCCTAAAACGACTCGTTTATCCAATTACGAGTTACTTTTAACTCCAAAATTACCCGAAACTCATTTTCAAAAATCGGACACTCTTTTTTGACTATCTTGGACATTCCGAGACTCATGACGCAGTCAAAATTCCCATATGAGGTACTTGACCGCAACTCACTATTTCAACCCCAAACGACTTAATGGGGGGGTTTTCCAATTTAAATCTCACCTCGTGTCGCTTTACTCAATGGCGACATATAATTAAAATATTTCGACCTATATAGTCCCAAAAATAATCACAACATCCATCGAAAATAATTTAATCCTCGAAAATCCCAAATATTACTATTTAGGGAAATTCTCCAAATTGTTAATTTATACTTAATTATGGAATTTAATCGTCCCCAAAAGGGCGGGTTGTTACAACTGTGTATTCTGTACCTACCTACTGCAAAAAAAAGGGTAACCTTAGGAAGTTTTGCTGTAATTTGGGTTAGACATGACGTACACATGCTCTGTCACCCCACTCTAGTGATTTTACTAGTTTTAAAGAGCAGGTTGAGTTTCTAGTCACTACTTCTCACAGCTTGATGAAAGAGTTCCAACGGATGTCATTGTCTTTTGTGGACACTTTTAACATCGCGACTAGAACCAACAATGACAAGGGAAAACATAAGGTTATCGCTACTTGGGTGCCTAAGCACGATGAAAAGTCTCTTTGTTGTTCACGTTGCTCTTAAAGCACATAATACCTCACAGTGGTGTTTAATAGTGGGTGCTCCAGGCATATGACAGTGACGTCTCATTTTTTACCTACCTAGAGGATCGTAAGGAAGGTAAAGTCAAATTTGGAGATGGGAGTAAGTTTAGCATAGTAGTATGAGGTATAGTAGAGATACCCGAGTTTCCTAAGCTAGAGAATGTTTTGTACGTCAAAGGTTTGTAAGCAAACCCTCTCAACATTAGCTAGCTGTGCGACGCTAACTTTACAGTAAAGTTTAACCGGAAGGAGTGTAACGTTTATGATCAAGCCGATGAAATTTTATTGCAAGGGGTGAGGACAGATGATGATTGTTATGGTATTGTGGTATTGTGGTATTGTGCCTAAGTCCTCATTTGTCTACAACAACGCTACAATCACTTCTATGGATCTGTGGCATCAACGTCTAGGTCACATAAATTTTAGAGATTTAGAGCGTTTAGCTAAAAAGGATCTAGTACGTGGCTTTTCATCACTTAGGAAGTCGACTTCTGCGATTTTTGGACCCTGTCAGTTGGGAAAATAAGTTTGTAGTCCCCATAGGAAGTTGAATTCCATTACCACCTCACGAGTACTTGAGTTGATTCACATGGATCTTATGGGTCCTACTCGTACTGAGAGTTTGGGTGTTAAGAGGTATATCCTCGTGATGGTAGATGATTTCTCTCGTTATTCCATAGTAGGTTTTTAGACAGAGAAATTCAATCCTGTAGAGTTTCTTACGACCAAGTGTCGTGTCTTGCAAAATCAATATGGTGTCACTATCAATAGAATACGTTAATGACAATAAATTTAAAGAAGCAAAAGTAGATATTTACTGTGATAGCCTCATGATCAAACACGAGTTTCGACTGTGAAAACTCTTGAGCAAAATGGGATTGTTAAGAGGAAAAATATGACAATTCAAGAGATGGATAGATCTATGATTTTAGGCCATAAAGTTGTTAGGAGGTTTTTTGCAGATGAGGTATCTACCGCGTACCACATGGTGAATATGGTTTATCTTCGTCCACACACTCTTCAGACGCCTTATGAATTATAGACTGGAAAGAAGCCCAACCTTTCATATTTCCGTATTATGGGGAGTAAATGCTACATCCTACGAGACAAAGAGTAATTAGAAAAGTTCGACTCCCGGAGTGACTAAGGAATATTGTTAGGTTATTCATCGACGAGTAGACAAATCGGGTTTTTAACCTGAGTAGCTCTAAGGTTATGGAATCATTACACGTCACCGTACAAGATGATGAACCACCGACGTTTGTTGATCCTAGCCTTTTGAGTTAGATGATGGACTTTTATGTGATGATCCCATTGTCCCTCACACATCTAGGGTGGACTCTACTCCTAATTTAGGGGATACACCTGCTTGGGTTCGCAAGAGTTATGATCCTTCGGTCATTCTAGGAGATCCCATTTTCGGGGTCAAGACTCGTGCTCAACTAGAGAACGTGGTTAGATTTTTATGCCACACGTCCAAAGTTGAGCCTAAGAACGTTAAATAACCACTCGAAGATAAACACTTGATATCCATTATGCAGGAAGAGTTGCTTCAGTTTAAGAAAAATAATGTCTGGAAACTTGTCCCCTGACCAAGTGAGAGGAATGTAATTGGTACCAAGTGAATTTATAAAAATAATATGGATGAAAACGCTACCATTATACGCAATAAGGAAATGTTGGTCGCTCGGAGTTAGACACAGATTGAGGGGTTAGGCTTTGAGGAGACATTTTCTACTGTTGCGAGGCTCGAGTCTGTTCGTTTACTTCTTACCATTACATGTCATCTGTGCTTCAAGCTTTATCAGATGGATGTCAATAGTGCCTTTCTGAATGGTATTCTACAGAAGGAAGTTTACATGGAACAACCAAAAGGGTTTGAAGACCCCAAGCATCCTGATTATGTCTAATATCTAAAGAAATCCCTCTATGGTTTAAAGCAAGTACCCCATGCTTGGTACGAGTGGCTTACTTCCTATCTTTTTACCCATGGCTTCAAGAGAGGGGGAATAGATAAGACATTATTTATAAAAAAGGAAAAGATGCCTTTTTGTTCAAACGAAAACTGAATCTCGTTTGAACGAGAAAAGGCTCTCGCTTGAACAGCAGGAAGGTCAATTGAATGATATTAAAATCTCATTTGAACAAGCTTCAAACGTGATAAAATAGTACGCTCTCGTTACATGTTCCACTTCAAATGAGATTGCAAAGTCGTTGAATGAGATTCCTATCTCGTTTGAATGATTGGCATGTAATTTTAAAAAAATCTAGAAAAATGCCTTGATTTTAAGAAAAATAACTCCCAAATATAAATGTAAATAAATTTAAAATCCTAAATTATTTAGTACCTTTATTTTGTGAAGATCTTCTTGAATTTGGAGATGATGAAAATCGGTTCTTCATGATGGCTCGAATCAATCAGTAGCGGGATATGCTAAAAACTAAATGTACCCTAAGTTATGAGCAAATGATGAAAATCATGCTCTTAAAAATCTTTCCCCTTTTGGCTATTCCAATACAAATATAAAATTGAAATCCATATTAGAAATAATCCCCTAAGATGGATACAATATCCGAATACCCTCCCAAACCCTAAAATGGATAGATACAAAGATATAGTTATCTTTAAAACAAAGTCTTCAAATCTTCACTTTGTCTTCTCTTGGTCACTTTGTCTTCATTGAGTGTAATCCAAATATGATCTTTCAAAATACCTACAGACGTGAAGCAAAACAAATACCCAGTAATGCTTCGAGTTATAAATAGATCAAATAAAATGCATAAAGATATGAAAATCTCACCCATAAATCAAACTCCCTAGTAATTTGTTCTCCCACTTTTAGTTTGTCCAAAATAGATAATGAGTAAAAACTAATCATGAAAAATATAAGGAACATCACTAAGCATGAAAAGATATCCTCACAATAAGATATGAGTGAATAATCATGCAATGATAATCTCAAAAGACATCACAAACTATTTTTGATTTTTCAAAAATTTTCAAGTAATTTTTTTTACAAAAACAACACACCATGGAGAAACATAAAAATAACCAAATCATGAAAACGGAATGTAGCAGTGTGAACACATTCTATAGGTTAATCGACGTAGATAAACATAACATATGTGCACGAAGGAATGAGACACTATTAATGTAAGATCTTAAAGTCTACCTTAGGTGTAAAAATGGCGTACTCAAGTGAAATTGACTTAACATATTCAACTAATCAAGTTCGTGAGTGATTTTCACACCAATAAATCCCAAAACTATGTAATGCTTTTACGAGAATTTTTTAGGACGTGTAAACCCATTGATCTTCGACTTAACTCCCCAAAAACTCCCATATTAAATTTTTTCTCTCAAATTTTTTGAAGAAATCAATGTTCATATGTAGCAAAGCATCAATATTCTTTGAAATTGGCCTGGCAATTTATATTTTTTCTTCTTATGTGGCTTTAATCTTTTAGGCTCTTTGCTTTTGAAAATGGTGGCTATTCATGCAAAGACAACCCGTTTTTCACAACTCGATTCGATTACTTTAAATATAACACATTTACTGGAGATATAATTTTCAATTTTTCCAGTCTTGGCAATGGTTCTTACAAGCACTACTTTCATTATCTCATTTTTTCACATTTGGTTCGTTTTAAAAGAAGGATTGAGATTAAAACACTACAACCGACACGTGAATGGTAACTGCAATACTCAAATAAGTTTGTGCTCATGTTCATTAAAGGTGAAAAGGAGCCAAATATGTAGCAAGTAGCCATTATATCACATCTTAATGACTCCACACATCATTAAGCACAAAATAAAATGATGTCCCGTCTCAAAACACTACGAAAGAGCCATATGGATATGGAAAGAATGGGTGACTCGGACATCTTTAATCTTCATTCACATCTGGTGTAAAAAAATAACAAAACTTTTTGGCCTTTTCCCTTTTTCTTAAAAAGAAACCGAAAATCTTTTTGTATTTTTCAAAATTTATCAAGAAAAATAAAAATCTTTTTGGATTTTTTGAAAAATATATCAAAATGGAAAAAGATTGTGACACCCCGCCTAATTAAATACCGGGCGATCACTCCTTTATTAAATTAAATCAAGGTATACAGTTGGTTCATTCTCAGCATCACTGTCGATAAAATAATTTTTCCAATTTAACACCCTAAATAATTAAGCTAAGTGTCAAAACCATTTTTTTTTTTTTTATACATAACTTTCCAAATTTTATTTTAAGAAAAAAATTTATTTAATTATTAACAACATTAACTAAGTAAGAATCACACCACATTAAATTCTGCAACATAAACCAATTAATAGAATGCATTCGTCAATCGAATGTCAACATGCGAAATATAAAGTAACACAATTCAAACTGAATAAATCCCATAACGACAATACGAGAAATAACTGGAAATGCAAATGTCCCAATAACAATGAAATAATGGAAAGGGCGACACATGCCCAATAAATGAGAATGCTAGAAGTGAAGTCAATAAAGAAAGACGTCTACGCAAGTAACCCGCAACTCCCACCTAAGCTGCAGCTCGTTCCTTTCAAGGGATCCTAAGCAAGATGCCCCTGTGGCTGGGCACCTGAAATATATACATATATATACAAGAGAGAGAGAGAAAAGAAACGGGTCAGAGCCCGAAAGTGTGTTTGGTTTGAAATACGTTTAGCAAGTATTTAAATTGATACAGGCCAATGCAACAACATATTAATGCGTCACTCTCTTGAGAAAATACTCACCTCTCTTCTAATGTGCACACCTATCGCACTAACCTTCCCAAGGGTTATTATTAACAAATTTTATCATACTAACCTTTCCAATAATTTAGCTTATCTTAACTTACTCATAAGATTTCAAAACCGAACAATGTTTTTATTTAAAAAGAATACTTCCAGATTAGCAGTACGACTCTCGTTTTAGCTTTTATTAATTTATAAAGTTTCTCAGTAACATATTATACTTTCACAAAACAAGTATTCACTATCTGAGTCATCAACCATGTCCTACTTATCAAATCACAGTAGGCAGTTTCAAATTTCCAAATCTCATATACATATTAACTACTCGTATAATATATATAAAATAACAGCACCCCACATAAAACTATGGTGCGTGCATACTCTACTATCCAAAGCCCCATATCACTCATATTAAGGGGAATACATTCGGAATCACTCTCGAATTGTATTAACATAAATACACAAACAATATTGAGGCGAAGAATAGATTCCAAGTCTCTAAGAGGATGGCACATGCCTGCGTCTCTTAGGACCGTCTGAACTATCACATCGATAGCCTGTACCAAGGATAACTATCTTCTAGGGTACAAGTCAATATCCCCCATAAAGGTCCCATCGATATAAGACTTGTCCCAGCGCGGTAACCTCAGGGATAGCAAGTAGCGTGGGCATGATTTTCACAAGTATATAATATATGTACACACAATCATATAAATATACCACTTTATCATATTAATATAGGTTCTTCTCGTCACCCATAATTATACCATTTATCCTTAATTTCACATTTATAGAATTACGTATAAGATTTCATCTTTAACCTTAACTCGAAGGGTTTTCTCACTTAATACGTGACATTCGTTGACTCTATCCTTCCAAGTAGGAAAATTCAGTAGGTATACCTCTATTTACTATCGTAGCTATTCGCCGCATTCTCTCACTTGAAATACGTAGTTTCATTGCTCATTATATAATTATCCCAAAAACAAGATTCTCGTCTTATAATAAAGTTCTCAACACTAATTCTTATGTCCTACTCGTCTTTCCTATCTCCCAAAACATTTCATTAAGGATACCAAAGAATTATTTCACGATAATTTAATTTAACTAAGTAAATAAGGGAAATAAGAGTCTGCCAGGAGGGGTCGATCGATCGAGGTCTGGGGCTCGATCGATCGAACCTTCGATTGATCGAAGCTCTAGGCTCGATCGATCGATCAAGCAGGTCTGTGAAAATTCTGCAGAAATGCAGTTACGGGTTCTACCAAATTTCTTCATCCAAAACCATGTTTTTCCATTCCAATCGTCCCAAAAATCCTACTACTATCATTATAACAATATACCAGATGTTTTCAACGTAAAGCATGTGTAAATCTAACATTAACCATGGATAATTAACCCAAAATTCATCTAATCATCAAGAACCCTAGAGTTTTTCTTAATCAAGGTTCTAATCTGTTTTTACCAGAATTTCCTTCTAATATAACATCAAAATTTCGTGGGTTATATTCCTCTACATGGCAAGGATTCCAGAATTTCATTATAATCAATACTACATGCATTTTCCTAACACAAATTGGGTTTTCTTCCATAGTTTTCATCTCTAATCAATCCTAAACTAATATGAAGATTGCACTAAAGAAAATACGCAAGTTGAATACTTGCCTGGGATTTTTAGAAGTCCGATTTGCAGATGAATCCGGTGTGGTTGCGTTCCCCTTCTCGCGATCTACGCGTTGGTGGTGGCGGCGGTGCAAACCAGTGACTCTTTGGCCTTGAATTGCGTTGGAGCTCTCTCCTCTCGTTTCTAATGGCCGTCACTTGTTTTCTGAATATTCTAACCCTAAAAGACTAACCTAAATGGCTGATATAGGTTGCTGAATTTCGTGGGTTTAATTATCCAAAAAGGTGAAATGACTAAATTGCCCTCCCGGGGTACCAATTAGGCCTAAAAACGCCCCGAGACCCAAACTAAACCCCCGGGTACACTTTTCTGACTATCTCGACCCTTCCGGACGCGTTGGCGCACTCAAAACGACCATACGAACAACTTATAAAATATTCACTTTTTATTTAACAAAATTAGTCCTGACGTGACACGGGCACGTCCCGACTTAAATTTCCGAAATAGTTATTTAATCCACTCATGACATTCAATATAACCAATATAATATATTACTTTGCTCATTAGTAATATTCAACAAGTTTTTCATAATTACTAACTCTTGTCACGTTAATAATTATAACATAATTAATTTCCGGATTTTTATTAAATAAATCATTCACGTTAAATTTAATAAATCCCCAATTTAATATAGCATAAAAATACGGGGTATTACATACTCCCCCCCTAATAACGGAATTTCGTCCCGAAATTCAGAAAATAAGGCATACCTGGTAAAAACAACTCTGTATATCTCTCGCGCATATCTGCCTCACGCTCCCAAGTGGATTCCTCCACATTATGATGCTCCCACTGGACTTGCACAAGTGGAACTATCTTCGACCTCAATATCCTCTCACTATAGTCTAGAATATCCACTGGTCTCTCCTCGTAAGAGCTATCAGGCTGTAAGTCGATCTCATCTATCGCAATGTGAGTATGGGCCATATCATCCCGAAGATATCGTCTCAACGGCGATATGTGGAATACATCGTGGATGCGATGTAAATGATCTGGCAGTCCCAACCTGTATGCAATCGGCCCAATCCTCTCGATGATGGGAAATGGTCCCACGTACCTCGGAGCCAACTTCCCCTTCTTCCCGAACCTCATCACTCCCTTCATAGGGGATACGCGCAATAACACTTGGTCCCCCACACTAAACTCCCGGAAGAACCGTTTCGCATCGGCGTAGCTCTTTTGCCTGTCCTGGGCTACCCGAATGCGACTCCTGATCATCTCAATCCTCGCGGAGGTCTCTTGAATCACCTCTGGTCCTAGCAACTTGTTATCCCCCACCTCGAGCCAACAAGTTGGAGAACGACAAGGCCTGCCATACAAAGCCTCAAATGGAGCCATGCCAATTGTGAACTGATACGAGTTATTATAAGCAAACTCTACCAGTGGAAGGTGTGGCTCCCAAACTCCTCCAAAATCGAGAACACATGCGTAGCATATCCTCTAACATCTGATTAGTACGCTCTGTCTGTCCATCTGTCTGTGGGTGGTAAGCTGAACTCAACCTCAACTCAGTACCCATAGCCTCCTGAAAGCTTTCCCAGAAACGTGACACGAAAATCTTATCTCTATCTGACACAATATTCAGGGGCACCCTGTGTGATCTGACAATCTCAGCGATGAACAACTGAGCATACTGACCCGTGGTGTAATCTGTCCGCACCGGCAGAAAATGAGCCACTTTGGTCAAACGGTCTACAATCACCCAGATAGAATCGTGACCCCGCTGTGATGTAGGCAACCCTGTAATAAAATCCATGGAAATACTCTCCCACTTCCACGCGGGTACTTCCAATGGCTGAAGCGATCCTGACGGTTTCTGATGGTCCACCTTCACCAGTTGGCAGGTAGAACACTTGGACACGAATTTCGCAATGTCCTTCTTCATCCCACTCCACCAGTATTGCCTCCTCATATCCTGGTACATCTTATCTCCTACAGGATGTACTGCAAATCGGGACCCGTGAGACTGGGTCATCACTGCATGACGTAATTCTGCTCCTTCTGGAACCACCAATCTCCCATTAAACCGCAAACCTCCATCAGAACTAGCAGAATAGGACTCAGCACCCTCGGCTAGAAGTCGCACAATCTGCTCCTGGCAAAACGGGTCTGTGGTCTGTGCTTGTATCACCCTCGTAACAATCTCGGGTGTGACTGACATAACGGATATGAGAGAACGTGCTACTGCGTCCTGGTGACCCAACTCCTTCCACTTTGCTTTCCAGACATCCGCTACCTCGTCTACCGGTCTACGACTAAATGCATCAGCAACTACGTTGGCCTTTCCCGGATGATATTGTATATCGAACTGGCAGTCCTTCACAAACTCTAGCCATCTGCGCTGACGCATATTCAGCTCTCGCTGAGTGAACAGGTACTGCAATGACTTGTGGTCTGTGAACAAATGGAATTTCTCACCCAATAAGTAGTGCCTCCATATCCTCAATACAAAGACGACCGCTGCTAACTCCAGGTCGTGGGTGGGGTAATTCTTCTCATTCGTCTTAAGCTTGCGGGAAGCAAAAGCTATAGCCTTCTCCTCTTGCTGAAGTACTCCCCCAGGTCCCCGTAAGGACGCATCGGTGTAAACCAGGTACTCTACACCCGACTTCGGTAACGCAAGGAATGGCGTTGAAGTAAGCTTGTCTTTCAGCTCGTCGAAAGCCAACTGACAAGCGTCATCCCAAACATATGGTACCCCCTTGCGAGTCAGATTCGTCAATGGGACCGCTATTTTGGAGAATCCCCGAATGAATCTCCTGTAGTATCCGGCTAATCCCAAGAAACTACGCACTTTCGTCGGTGTCGTGGGCTGCCCCCACTCCCTTACCGCTGACACTTTACTTGGGTCAACTGCTATCCCTTGCTCAGAAACAACATGGCCCAAGAACTGTACCTCTCGCAACCAGAATCCAGACTTCTCGTATTTAGCATACAGCTGATGCTCTCGTAGAGTCTGAAGAACCTGCCTTAAGTGCTCGGCATGCTCCTCCTCGGAGTGTGAATATATCAAGATGTCATATATGAAGACGATGACAAACTGATCCAAGAACTCTCTGAATACTCGGTTCATCAAGTCCATGAAAACGGCTGGAGCATTTGTGAGTCCGAACGGCATCACCCGGAACTCATAGGAACCATATCTCGCTAAGAAGGAAGTCTTTGAAACATCCTGCTCTCTAATACGTAACTGATGGTACCCCGACCTCAGATCTATCTTCGAAAAGAAAGTTGCTCCCCTCAACTGGTCGAACAGATCATCGATTCGAGGCAACGGATACTTATTCCGTATCGTTACCTTGTTCAGCTCCCGGTAGTCCACATACAATCTCAGTGAACCATTTCTCTTCTTCACAAACAAGACTGGAGCGCCCCAAGGTGAGGTACTCCTACGAATAAATCCCTGACCTAACAGCTGCTCTATCTGATCCCGTAGCTCTCGCATCTCTGCCGGAGCCATACGGTACGGTGCGCGTGCTATAGGTCTCGTATTTGGCAATAAATCTATAACAAAGTGTATCTCACGACTGGGCGGTAGGCCTGGTATCTCCTGAAACACATCGGAATACTCCCTGACAACAGGGATCGAATCTAAGGGAATCACAACCTCCTCAGAGGTATCCTCATCTATGTAATACAAATGAGCGGTCGAACCTCTCTCTGGGCGAGGCATCGCCACTACAAACATATCTTGCACCGGAATGGCAAAAACAATGCTCCCACCGAAGCAATAAATCATGGCTCTATAAGCTGCGAGCCAATCCATACCAATAATCACATCATGCTCGTGCATGTCTAAGACTAACATGTCTGCAGGTAATACCAAGCTACCAATCTCTACCCTCACTCCCCAGCATATAAAGAAAATAAGCGACCCCCTCCCCAGTGGTGAGTCTACACATGTCACAGTGCTCTCTGCTGTGGCTAATAACCCTAAGGCTTTCGCAAAAATAGGTAGCTATAAAAAGAATAGTGCGTTGCCCCAGTATTAAACAAAACTCGACTCATAGTAACATGGATAGAAAAAACATACCCTCAATCGCGGGTGATGCCTGCTGAGATACTGCCTGTGGGAAGTTATAGACACGTCCGCCCTGTAGCTTTCTCTGCTGAACTGAGGCTGTTGGAAAGGGTGGCAGAGCTGGCTTCTGGGTTTTATTGTTAGCTCATTCTTGTCGGGGGCCCTATTCTTCTCTGGGCAATCCTGACGCCTATGGCCAATAATGCCACATTGGAAGCACCTCCCTCGAAACTGCTTCGCTTTATTACGGTGTTGACTAGTCTCACTTTTTCCCTGGTCTTGCTGGCCTTGAGGGGAAATTTGCGGAAAAGCTATGTCAGGGCGAGGACAGTCCATCCACTTGTGACCCGGTTGTACACATTTATAGCAGAGTTTCGAAATTCTTCGCTGGTCAGATTGTAGTTTATCCCCAGTCTGATTCGGACAGGATTTACGTTTGTGATCGTCCATTCCACAACCGAAACACCTCTTGGTGATTTCATCCTGAACCTGACTTCTTTGGCCCTGACTCTTTTGTCCCTGTACATAAATCTCCTTACCTCTGAAACTGACTCGATCTTGATTGTTTGGTTGTCGCAGATTCGGTGCCTTCACACAACTCTCAACGTTAGCCACATGCATTTGGTTAACCTCTCTGGGTCTTTTGCCTCCTTTAAGTTGTAGGTTGCGTTCTTGGTACTGTAGGGCTGCAGTGGTAACTTCTTGTGCCACGATACCTGCTAACTCGGCGGTTGATATTCTCCCTGGGGATACCTGAGGTATGAGTCGATATTGCTCGTTGACTTCCTTAATCGTCTTAGCTAGTTCTTCTTGACGATCCATCTGAAAATTTAAATTTGGATGAGTTCATCATTCAAATAAACAAATCGCAGAAGTACGAATTCCCAATGTATAGAGATAAACACAACATTCCTAGTATTAGGGCTCTATATCAAAGAAAGCAACGCTGAAAGCATAATAAGCCGCACATATCCTAAAGGACACTAGAACCTGATACCACTTGTGACACCCCGCCTAATTAAATACCGGGCGATCACTCCTTTATTAAATTAAATCAAGGTATACAGTTGGTTCATTCTCAGCATCACTGTCGATAAAATAATTTTTCCAATTTAACACCCTAAATAATTAAGCTAAGTGTCAAAACCATTTTTTTTTTTTATACATAACTTTCCAAATTTTATTTTAAGAAAAAAATTTATTTAATTATTAACAACATTAACTAAGTAAGAATCACACCACATTAAATTCTGCAACATAAACCAATTAATAGAATGCATTCGTCAATCGAATGTCAACATGCGAAATATAAAGTAACACAATTCAAACTGAATAAATCCCATAACGACAATACGAGAAATAACTGGAAATACAAATGTCCCAATAACAATGAAATAATGGAAAGGGCGACACATGCCCAATAAATGAGAATGCTAGAAGTGGAGTCAATAAAGGAAGCCGTCTACGCAAGTAACCTATAACTCCCACCTAAGCTGCAGCTCGTTCCTTTCAAGGGATCCTAAGCAAGACGCCCCTGTGGCTGGGCACCTGAAATATATACATATATATACAAGAGAGAGAGAAAAGAAACGGGTCAGAGCCCGAAAGTGTGTTTGGTTTGAAATACGTTTAGCAAGTATTTAAATTGATACAGGCCAATGTAACAACATATTAATGCGTCACTCTCTTGAGAAAATACTCACCTCTCTTCTAATGTGCACACCTATCGCACTAACCTTCCCAAGGGTTATTCTTAACAAATTTTATCATACTAACCTTTCCAATAATTTAGCTTATCTTAACTTACTCATAAGATTTCAAAACCGAACAATATTTTTATTTAAAAAGAATACTTCCAGATTAGCAGCACGACTCTCGTTTTAGCTTTTATTAATTTATAAAGTTTCTCAGTAACATATTATACTTTCACAAAACAAGTATTCACTATCTGAGTCATCAACCATGTCCTACTTATCAAATCACAGTAGGCAGTTTCAAATTTCCAAATCTCATATATATATATTAACTACTCGTATAATATATATAAAATAACAGCACCCCACATAAAACTATGGTGCGTGCATACTCTACTATCCAAAGCCCCATATCACTCATATTAAGGGGAATACATTCGGAATCACTCTCGAATTGTATTAACATAAATACACAAACAATATTGAGGCGAATAATAGATTCCAAGTCTCTAAGAGGATGTCACATGCCTGCGTCTCTTAGGACCGTCTGAACTATCACATCGATAGCCTGTACCAAGGATATCTATCTTCTAGGGTACAAGTCAATATCCCCCATAAAGGTCCCATCGAGATAAGACTTGTCCCAGCGCGGTAACCTCAGGGATAGCAAGTAGCGTGGGCATGATTTTCACAAGTATATAATATATGTACACACAATCATATAAATATACCACTTTATCATATTAATATAGGTTCTTCTCGTCACCCATAATTATACCATTTATCCTTAATTTCACATTTATAGAATTACGTATAAGATTTCATCTTTAACCTTAACTCGAAGGGTTTTCTCACTTAATACGTGACATTCGTTGACTCTATCCTTCCAAGTAGGAAAATTCAGTAGGTATACCTCTATTTACTATCGTAGCTATTCGCCGCATTCTCTCACTTGAAATACGTAGTTTCATTGTTCATTATATAATTATGCCAAAAACAAGATTCTCGTCTTATAATAAAGTTCTCAACACTAATTCTTATGTCCTACTCGTCTTTCCTATCTCCCAAAAAATTTCATTAAGGATACCAAAGAATTATTTCACGATAATTTAATTTAACTAAGTAAATAAGGGAAATAAGAGTCTGCCAGGAGGGGTCGATCGATCGAGGTCTGGGGCTCGATCGATCGAACCTTCGATCGATCGAAGCTCTAGGCTCGATCGATCGATCAAGCAGGTCTGCGAAAATTCTGCAGAAATGCAGTTACGGGTTCTACCAAATTTCTTCATCCAAAACCATGTTTTTCCATTCCAATCGTCCCAAAAATCCTACTACTATCATTATAACAATATACCAGATGTTTTCAACGTAAAGCATGTGTAAATCTAACATTAACCATGGATAATTAACCCAAAATCCATCTAATCATCAAGAACCCTAGAGTTTTTCTTAATCAAGGTTCTAATATGTTTTTACCAGAATTTCCTTCTAATATAACATCAAAATTTCGTGGGTTATATTCCTCTACATGGCAAGGATTCCAGAATTTCATTATAATCAATACTACATGCATTTTCCTAACACAAATTGGGTTTTCTTCCATAGTTTTCATCTCTAATCAATCCTAAACTAATATGAAGATTGCACTAACGAAAATATGCAAGTTAAATACTTGCCTGGGATTTTCAGAAGTCCGATTTGCAGATAAATCCGGTGTGGTTTCGTTCCCCTTCTCGCGATCTACGCGTTGGTGGTGGCGGCGGTGCAAACCGGTGACTTTTTGGCCTTGAATTGCCTTGGAGCTCTCTCCTCTCTTCTCTAATGGCCGTCACTTGTTTTCTGAATATTCTAACCCTAAAAGACTAACCTAAATGGATGATATAGGTTGCTGAATTTCGTGGGTTTAATTACCCAAAAAGGTGAAATGACTAAATTGCCCTCCCGGGGTACCAATTAGGCCTAAAAACGCCCCGAGACCCAAACTAAACCCCCGGGTACACTTTTTTGACTATCTCGACCCTTCTGGACGCGTTGGCGCACTCAAAACGACCATGCGAACAACTTATAAAATATTCACTTTTTATTTAACAAAATTAGTCCTGACGTGACACGGGCACGTCCCGACTTAAATTTCCGAAATAGTTATTTAATCCACTCATGACATTCAATATAACCAATATAATATATTACTTTGCTCATTAGTAATATTCAACAAGTTTCCCATAATTACTAACTCTTTTCACGTTAATAATTATAACATAATTAATTTCCGGATTTTTATTAAATAAATCATTCACGTTAAATTTAATAAATCCCCAATTTAATATAGCATAAAAATACGAGGTATTACAAAGATAAAAGCAATGATAATTCAATGGTAGTACAATCTAGCAATAGGAATAAACATGAATAAGCATGAAAATCATCCTACAGTAGATAATATATCCAATCTTAGTCAACGGTGCATATACCTAAAGACTTCCTAAGATCCTCGAATCGAAGTGCATCTAAAGGTTTCGTGAAAATATAGGCTAAGGGATGATCAGTGCTCACAAATCTCAAGGGCACGACTTTCTCCTCAACTGCTCACATATCCTAATGTACTTTGTGCGCGAATGCTGGACTGGATTATGTGTGAATGGCACACGTATTATCACAGAAAACAGTCATCGTGCCTTATGAAATGCCGTAATCCTCCAACATTTGCTTCATCCATGAGAGTTGCGAGAAATAACTCCCGACGACTATGTACTCAGACTCAGCTGTGGACAATGATATGGAGTTTTGCTTCTTCCTCATCCACGAGACAAGAGCATTCCCAAAGTATAAACACCCACCCGAAGTGCTCCTACACCCATCCACATTCCTGACCCAATCGACATCCGAATAAGCGAACAAGCGGTCTTCGGTATAAAAGGAATACCAAATACCGTATGATAGAGTCCCACTCACGTATTTGATAATACGTTTAAGAGCGTGAAAGTGTTACTCTTTGGAGGATGCCTGGTATCGCGTACAGACACCAACAATAAAGTCCATATCGAGTCAAGTAGCGGTAAGGTAAATACGACTACCTATCATGCAACAGTATAAAGTATTCTCTACGTCGTTGCCTAAAGCATCTTTGATAAGGTTTGTCAATGAACTCATCGGGGTGTGAGAGTGCTTAGCAGAGTTTAGACCAAATTTTTGCACAAGGTTTCTTACATATTTGGTTTGAAATATGAATATCCTATCCTCAAGTTGGTGAACATGGAGACCTAGGAAGAATGTAAGCTCACCTACCATGCTCATTTCAAACTCGCTCTTCATCTCTTCCTCGAAAGTGTGATCATGGAGGGAGCACGTGGATCCAAAAAATATATCGTCCATATAGACTTGGGCAACCAAAATAGCACCGTTCTCTCTCCTCACAAATAACGTCTTATCTACTCCCCTTTCCTGTAAGTCGTGAGCTAAGAGATAGGAAGCAAGCCTCTGGTACCAATCACGGGGTGCTTACTCCAAACCATACAAGGCTTTTTTAAGATAGTAGATGTGTCATGGGTGCTTAGGGTTCTCAAACTCGTTCAGTTGTTCCATGTAAACCTCCTCCTGTAAAATGCCATTCAGAAAGGCACTCTTGACATCCATCTGATATAACTTTAAACGCATATGACATGGTATGGCGAGTAGTGAATGGATGGACTCAAGCCTAGCAATAAGAGTAAATGTCTCCTTAAAGTCAACACCCTCGGTCTGTGTGTAATCTTGAGCGACTAACTTAGCCTTATTACAAACTTTAGTACCATTTTCATCCACCTTATTCTTAAAAATCCACTTGGTACCTTTTATGTTAGTTACGCCAAGTCGGGGGATTAATTTGTAGACATCATTCTTTCTAACTGAAGAAACTCTTCTTGTATGGTTGATATCCAATGCTCATCCTTAAGTGCTTCTTTCACATTCTTGGGCTTAACTAGGGATGTGTAGCACAAAAAACTTACAACATTTTTGAGTTGAGAACCAGTCTCAATATCTAGTGAAGGATCACTAACATCAGAAGGGTCATGACTCTTTCAAACGCAAGATGGTATTTCCCTCAAAGTAGGAACGGGGTCCATTGTGGTAGCATGAGGAAGGATAAGATTGTCACTAGGGGGTGCATTATCCTCACACTATGGGCTAGGAGCAATAAACGCAATTGGCTCGTTATCTCTAATCGTGACATTTATTGACTCTATAACCTTAGAGCTGGTCAGGTTATAGACCCAATAATCCCTATTCATTGATGAATATCCTAAAAATATTCCCTCATCGCTCTGGGAATCGAACTGTTATAAGGACTCTCTATCTCACAAGATGTAGAATGTACTTCCAAAGACACCAAAATATGATAGTTTAGGCTTCTTCTCTGTCCATAACTTATAAGGCGTGTGAAGCATGTGAGGATACAGATATACCCTCTTCATCGTATGGCATGAAGTGCTCACCGCCTCTGCCCAAAAATGTCTAGACACATTTCTCCCAAGAAGCATAGATCTAGCCATCTCTTGTACCATTTTGTTCTTCCTCTCAAAAACCCCATTTTACTGAGGAGTATGAACGGCCAAAGACTCATTCTTTATTCCCATTTTATCATAATAGATATCCACTTTTACTTATTTAAATTCCGTGTCATTGCCACCACACGTCCGATTAATAGTGACACCGTGTTGGTTATGTAGGACATGATTAGGCATAAATTCTTCCTAATTTATCCCTTGATTTAGTTACTTATAGCACCTCGAACAACGTAATTGAGTTGGATTTATCTCATAATCGTGCTACTGACTGATCCTAACGAGTACACCGAGTTTCTGGTATTTTATAGTGATTTTACAGGTATTTGATGTCAAGAAACGGAAGAAAGAAACCGGAAGAATCAAGAAAGAAATAAGGAAAAGTCAAAAGGTCAAAAGTGGAGTTTCCACCCGGAATTCAGATGAGGTACCTAAAGAGAAGTTGAATACATCTCATTCACGAGTACATAGGAAGAAACGACACCTCAATCGGAATCCCGAAACAAAAGTTATGAGCAGTTAAAGTTGAGCCAAAAAGTCAAATAGCCGGACCGGTCCGCCCCTACGCCGGACCGGTCCGCTTTGCCAAACTCCAGAAGACCCCGGACCACAAGCAAACCGAAGAAGGCAAAAATAAAAGGAACCGGTCCTCCCCAAAATAAAAACAACCGATTCGCCTTGGAGGCAGACCGGTCTGCCTAAGGCCCGGACCTGTCCGGGCTTCGAGATTTGCAAATCCTATCTCTTCCTAAAAAGACTCCTAGTGTAGCTGAACTCCGAAATTGTTGTAGGGTATAAAAACCCGATTTATTATTGTTATTGGTACGGAGAATTAGTAGGATTTTTCCTCTCTTTTTCTAGAAACCCTAGTTTAGCTAACAATTTCAGTTTTAATTCAAAGATTGAAGATTTATTCAGTGATTTTTGTGAGTACCAGTTTCATTCATTTGTTACACTTATTGCTTGGGTAATTTTAGTAAGTATTTCTTGTTTCCAATTCCTTTCTACATCTAATTACCATTTTCCTTAGATTAATTATGAATTCTTGCACATCAATCATTTTTTTCATTAAATTCAACATGTTAGGTTAGATTTTCCAAGGCCGGGGTACATGAACCCAGCCTGATGTGTTAGTGTGTGTGTATAAAATTAATTCGATGAATTTAGTGATTGATTATGATCGTATTGCGTAGTTACACAATAATTATAGATCTTTATATCTCATTTGCCTCTGGGTACTCGTGATAATTTAGAGTGCAATTTGAGTGTCACTATCGCGATACTGATTTACTCATCCTCAGATTAGGTATGACGCGGGCTTGAACCTCGTATACATAATGCTTGGGAGTACAAAATTTCGGGTCAAATCAATCAGATAAATTTACGATTAATATTTTAACTGCACTACACTAGGGTTGGGGGATTGTATTCCCGTCCTATTTTTCTCATCATTTAAAACAAAAAGTTTCAAATCATCATTCATTCTTAATTTCGGTAGATTAGTATAGTTGCATTTCTTCATAATTGCATTATCGCATTTAGCTGTAATCAATCTCAAAACCAAATCAATTTTTCCTTTTCTTTTTAGAGTCAAAGTTAGGGCCTCTCCGTCTCTTCCCGTCGTCACAAATTTGTTGTCCTTTTTCCCTGAGGATCGATACCCGACTTACTGGGATTATTACTTGAGCGACAGGCTTGCACTTGAGCCTAGAGTGAACGCATTTCTGAGACACATTTTCAGTCGCGTCAAGTTTTTGGCACCGTTGCCAGGGAACTAGGTAGACTTAGGATTAGATTGAGTCAATCCAAAGCTTTGACCAAAATCTCCAAAAATCCAAAAACATATAAAAAAATTAAAAAAAAAAAAAAAAAAAAACCAAAAAGATTCAACATCATATCTCCCAAGCTTTTAATGCAAAATCCCACTCCCCATAATACTCCAACCAGCATTCACGAAAATCCAATAGTTGAGTATAACCCAGATAGCCCCCACACTCCAAACGCCCCACAATTCTGGATCCCGCCTCCCACACCGTCACACTCAATCTCCAATAACACTCCGTTTTCCTTCTTAGGACACACGTCCTAGCACACTTCGAGCACACCCAGTGAGAGCACCGAGTCGTTAAGTGAGAGAGAGATGTCGCAACACAGTAATACACCGACCGGTGAGGAAGAGCCCCCATACCGCCCGCTGAAAGAATTCTTATATCCCGAGCGCACTGTCACTCCGGGATGCATTATACTCCCGTATAATGCCGGGCAATTCCGTTTCAAAAATGGAATGATCCAGATGCTACCACATTACCACGATATGGATTCTGAAAAGCCATACCTCCATATTAGGGAATTTGAGGATGTGTGCGATACGCTCAATGATCAAACCTGCACCCAAGAGGTTATCTGCCTCAAACTCTTCCCTTTCTCGCTCAAAGATAAAGCTAAGACCTGGATATGGTCTTTACCTCCGAGCTCGATTCCATCTTGGAACGAGTTACAATCTAGATTTCTCAAGAAATTCTTCCCACCACATCGAACAATTTCCATAAAGGCTCAAATTCAAGCGTTCAGACAACCTGAAAATGAGCCATTTCATCGATGTCATGAGCGTTTAAATGAGTTAGTTACTTTATGCCCCCATCATGAATTTTATGCATCGCAAATCATCTCTTTTCTCTATAATGGGCTGAATCTCAATTCCAAGCAACTTGTTGAAACCATGGGAAGTGGTCCCTTTGTCGACTTAGACGCCCAAGATGCGGAGCTTCATTTGAGGTATGTCGCCGAGACTACCCAATCCTGGGATACCTCCGATCCTAATGCTCAAAATTGAAATTGTCAAGTGACCACCACTCCATCAGCGTCCGGCCTATATCATGTAGAAAAGAATTATATAGCGGACAGTCGAATTGATATACTTGAGAAAGAGATGCGAGACCTACGAGGGATATGTGGGAGAGGACTAACTGGATCCATACCGAACCCCGTCGAGAAGGTGTGTGCTATTTATGAGGCGGGCCATTCAACTGAGGAATGTTCGACGATACCCGCCTACAAAGTAATGCTTCAGAAGCAAGTTAGTGGTATAGGAGGATTTAAGGGTAATTTCGGTGCCCCGCACGGGAATTCCTACAAACCTTCATGGAAAAATCATCCTGGTTTTAGCTATGGGCAACAACATGCCGCAATGAACCCTCCTTCGCATATTGCCCCTCCTCCACGACAACATTTTCAACAAGCTCCACACATGCAAGGACATGTGCAAGCACCACCACCTCAAGGAAATTATATCCCGCCATAGCGGAGAACTCTCGAGGATACCATGAATCAATTCATCGCAAGCTAGACCACAACCAATGCCAAATATGATCGTCTGATTGGCGATATAAATGCGAATCTGTCAAAAATACAGTCCTCATTGAGTGTTCAAGAGAAGGGCAAGTTTTCTGCCCAAGGCCAAAGACCTCCGCAAGGTAAAACTAGTGTTAGCTCCACCTCCACTGAACATCAGGAGCAATGTCAAGCTGTGACCACTCTTCGTAGTGGGAGAGTCGTTGATTTATCACCTCCCCCACATGACACAATGAAAGACAAGGAGATTTTGCCCGGCACGAAAGAGGTCAAAGATGTCCCATTGAATGAGAGTGACCAAGAAGATGCTAGTGAGCCAGAGGTAGTAGTGAAACCGCATTCTGCGGCACCATTTCCTCAAAGGTTGATTCCCTCCCATAGAGGAAACCCACGTGAAGACGTGATAGAAGTGCTAAAGCAGGTCAAGATGAATTTACCTTTTCTTGATGCCATTAAGCAAATTCCAGCTTATGGGAAAGTCATTAAAGATTTGTTGACGATAAAAAGGAAGAAGAAGGTAAAGAAGAATGTCTTTCTAGCCCAGAACGTGAGCTCCATTCTACTAAATGATCTCTCGCCTAAATTCAAAGATCCCGGTGCACCCACCATATCCTGCATCATTGGAGAGAATAAAATCGAAAAACCCTTACTTGACTTGGGAGCAAGCGTTAATATCCTCCCTTACGCCATCTATATGCAACTAGACTTGGGCGACCTCAAGCCCACAAAGGTCACTCTCCAATTAGAGGATCGAACAGTGAAGATTCCACGATGCATAGTCGAGGACGTGATCGTCCAAGTTGACACTTTCTACTTCCCGGTAGACTTTGTCATTTGGGACACGGAGCCCTCCTTCAGCTCAAGTAACCATGTTCCCATCATCCTTGAGCGTCCTTTCCTAGCTACGGCTAATGCAATCATCAATACTAGGAATGGACGAATGCAACTCACCTTTGAGAACATGACTTTGGAAACCAACATCTTCCACATAGCCCAAAATGCAGGGGAGGAAGATGATCTTCACGCGGTGAGCCTCATAGATGAGATAGTAGAGGAGTACTTTGAGGAGAATTACTGTGGCGACACTTTAGAGTCCTGTTTAGCGGCGAGATACGAGGGTGAGGGGACGTACACCGACTTCGAGATGGAGGTTGGGAAGTTGAGAGAGCTACTCGATGAGAGTGCATCGGACGAGGACGTGAGAGAGGTTAATTGGGTTTCTAGATTCGAGGAATTACCTCCGAGGGATACACACATGGTTCCCTCCAGTGAAAAATTTCCAACCCTCGAATTAAAGAAACTCCCCTCCCATATTACATATGCCTACCTAGGAGAGGATGAGACATTTCCTGTTGTTATCTCCTCTAGTTTAGATGAAGGGCAGGAGGGTAAATTATTGAAAATTTTGAGGAAGCACCAAAGTGCTTTTGGTTGGTGCATTTCTGATTTGAAGGGGATAAGTCCTTTGATTTGCACTCATAAGATCCATCTCGAAGAGGATGTTAAACCCTTTAGAGAAATGCAAAGAAGACTAAATCCCAACATGAAAGAAGTTGTGAGAACCAAAATTATCAAATTGTTGGATGCCGGGATTATCTACCCAATTTCGAATAGCAAGTGGGTAAGCCCTATTCAAGTCGTCCCGAAGAAGTCGGGTATGATTGTGATTGAGAATACCAAGGGAGAGCTAGTCCCCCAACGTACCACCACCGGGTGGCACATTTGCATTGATTACCCGAAACTTAATGCGAGAACTAGGAAAGACCATTTCCCCTTGCCATTTATTGATCAAATGCTTGAAAGAATGGCGGGCCAGCCTTACTATTGCTTCCTTGATGGTTATTCCAGATATAACCAAATTGAGGTAGATGTACTTGACCAGGAGAAGACGACCTTCACTTGCCCTTTTGGTACGTTTGCCTACAAACGTATGCCATTTGGCTTGTGTAATGCACCCGGGACCTTTCAAAGGTGCATGTTGAGCTTATTTAGCGACATGGTCGAGAGAGGACTCGAAGTGTTCATGGACGACTATCTAGACTACAAAATTCGAGTATCTCAACACTGTCACGTCCTAAAATGCTAAATTTACTTCCATCTCCAAAGATGACTTTACCTTCCTTGTGATCCTTATGGTTGGTAAAAAATGAGACGTCACCTGTCATGTGCCTAAATCACCCACTATCAAAATACCATTGGGAAGTATTTTGAGCCTTGAGAGCAATATGAACAACAAGTGCGTTCTCTTCTCGTTAGGTACCCAAGTGGCGATAACCTTTTGTTTTCCCTTGTCGTTGTTGACTCTAGTTGGAATGATGGAAGCATTCTCAAACGGTAAAGACATTCGTTGAAATTCTTTCATGAAACTATGGGAAGTCGCGATTAGAAATTCAACCTGCTCCCTAATACTGGCAAAGTCGCTAAAGTGGTGTAGAGGATTATGTATATGATTAGTCCTACCTAATTTAATACGAAACTCTCTAAGATGACCTCTTCCTTTGCAATATGGTGCAAACATAGACATGTTTGGGTCTACCTTGGTTTGATTTTCTAGGTGGAACTCTTATAGGTGGATTAGGCCTCCTAAGTGGATTCGATCGAGGGCCACAAGGATTCATCACAAACTAGAAAATTGGCTCGGGTGCGATATGGGAAGTGGATGCACCATTGTAGTATGTTCCTTACCTCTTGACATTTTTAAAAGGTGGCCTAAAGAACATCTTACCAACCTTCTTTGATGTGTCCTCAAAAATTACCTTGACCTCCCGGGCATGTTCTAAATCTTTTTCGAGTTGAGATACAAGGGCTTCAAGTTTTTCACGAGTCTTCATGAATACTTAGAGATCTCTCGTAAGACTAGCTAACTTGTTGATCAAGTCCCCGTTATCTTTCTCCACTAAACAAACTCTCTCTCCCAAAGCTTCTCTCAACGAGGATTCACTCTATCTTGAATCGCACAACTCTTTCTCTAGCGCTAAAACTCTCATCACTGAACCTTTATTTTATTTTTTCATTTTAGAGGACCCGACATAAAGTTTGGCAGAGGCGCACTGAAGGTCACTCTCGTTTTCTCTCAAAGCATTCTCTCTCTCACTTTCCTCAGAACGACTAGACTCATTATCAATGTGTTTTTGTTTAGTATCTTCCTCAATGTCGTGAGGTGCACTCGATGTACTAACATGACTAGCCATGAATGCAGTGAAGTTATATCCATGCGGTGATTCTTCTCCTGAACTCACCGACTCGACCTCATTATTACTAAGCATGACGTTTAAGGAAGCTTCGACTTTCCCTTGACGTTTCCACCTAATGACACTCGTGAGCTTTGTGACCCTTTTCAATCACACTCGTAACATCTCACCTCATCTTTCTTTGGGAAATATTTATTTTCTTTTTCAAAACTTTTCTTGCCCATTTTAAATTTTTATCTTTCTCAAAACTCTTCTTATTTTTGGGAGCATTTTTCTTTTTAAGTTTGAGAAATTTCTTGAAATTTTTAGCAAAAAGGGCCAGATCATCTATATCATAATCAAACTCAGAATCGGATGATGCTTCCTCTCTCTTTTTCGATACTTCATTTCTATTCATAGATTGGACTTTAATTGCTACCCCTTATCCTTAAGCTTAACTATTTTCGGGAACATATCTATCTCATACATCTGAAGATCTCCTACAAGTCCTTCTAACCTAAGAGTATTTAAGATCCCTAGTAAATTAAAAACCGTAACCTAAGGAATAAAGTGGGCAGGAAGTGATCTCAAGATTTTCTTAACTACACGCGTCTCAGGTATTCTCTTATGTAAATTGAAACTCGAGTTAACTATGTCAGAAATTCATGCATAAAACTCATCGAAAGATTCAGATTCATGCATTGTTATCATTTCGAATTATGTGGTGAGATTATATAGCTTAGAAGCTTTCACAACATTGGTACCCTCGTGAGTAAGCTGGAGGGTATCCTAAGCTTCTTTAGACGTGGGGCACGTCATAATGTGACGGAACTCGTCAGGGGTGACGGCTCCCGAGATGGCACTCAAATCGTGAAAATTAAAGTTGCTCCACTTAAAAATTATCCTCTGTTCGCTGTGATTTAGGTTTAGGGCCAACAACATTATCGACTGTGATAGTGGGAGGTGTCCACCCTCTTTCACGAACTATCCAGATGCGTTCATCTATGGCCTTTATGGAAGACACCATCCAAGACTTCTAGTATGCATAATTAGTGCCATCAAATATGGGCACTCAATTATACAAAATTTCTATTAAAATCAAAATTTTCAAAGATCAGTAATTTTCAGAAAAATTAATATCAAGAAAAAAATATTTTGCAAAAAAGCCACAATAAATTTGTGCAACAGGCTCTGATACCAATTAGAGTGGGAGCTATCTTAATGAATAATTTTTATAATTAAGTGTCCGACACACAAAAGTCAAAATTTTATCTAATTACCCTAAACAAGCAACTGGGTGATAAAGCAAATAAAATTATGCATGCAAACATAATCAAGGAAAATTTGAGGAAAAAACCCTTGCGGGTAAAACCTTTTATGAACACTATAAAGTTTTACAAGATGCAACTTATAAAACCACTACAAAATGTGGCTCAGTACAGAGTCGTCCATAGGTGGCGGTCCACTCTCGGTATTCACCGATTAGCCTTAGTCTTCCTTTCAATAGTGATCCCCTTGAGAACCACAGCAGTTCAGCGGTAAAGATAACCTCCCCACAATAAACTCGAATATAGAACTATCTAAAGTTTTATGCTAATTCACATATATAAACAGGAGTGATGATTGTGAATCAAAATAGGTTATGATACCAATTTGTAGAATCGCTACAGCGAAAATATTGCGACTTCTCAAATAAAATCCCATTTTAATTAATCCCAAATTTTAGTTAAACCCTAAAACATGCATCTAGATGATTTATCCAATAAAATAAAGCATGCAGGATAAAACAAACAATTTCAGGAAAGATCCCCCTAAGGGGCAAAACCTTTTATTTCACTATAATTTGTAAGAAAACGGCTTACACGGATTACAATGAAATAGGGTGACATACGAAATACCCGCAGGTGTCGGTTTCGATGTCTCGGCTGGAACTTTCCCTTTCCCGGAGGGCAGCAGTGAAGAAGAAGACGGCTCCTCCATAAGTTACGGCTAGAATTTTCCCTTTCCAGGAGGGCAGCAATGAAGAAGAAAAACGGCTTCTCCACAATAGTGAACTTTATAAGGATTCCCTCCACAATAGCTTGCAGCTGTCGGTTGTAGAGCTCTCCCCACAAAGTATAAACAAGAGCAAAATATGTTCTTAAACACCAAAAATAATTCACTAAAGCATATGGGAGGTTTGTGAATTGAAAACAAAAAAGGGATTAAAACCCTAAAGGAAGAAGTCAAAAGGATTCTTTACTTTCGCAGGTTTCTGTCTTTCAAAACGATGCGACTTCTTAATGAAAACGTTACCAAATAATGAGTATTTATAGAAAAATGCACTGCCTCGAAAACAGAGCTCATTCGAACGAGATCAGCATGTCGCTCGAACGAAGGACAGCTGTCGTTCGAACGAGATCGCGCGACATGCTATCTCGCGCGAACGACATGCTATGTTGCGCGAACGACTGTTGCGAAAAAATCTTTATTTTAATGACCACTTCAACACTTAGAAAAACTACTCATTCTCAAATTTTGACGAAAAAGTCCGCTCCAACACTTAGAAAATATTTAATAAAAATATCCCAAAAGCTCTAAGTGAAAAGTAAAGGTATTTAAAACATAACCTTACCAAAGTAAACTTCGCGGAGTCTTGAATGATGAATAACATGAGTAATTCAGATCCGTCTTTGATGTAGATGTCTCTTGAATGGTCTTCGACGGTGTAACAGTATATGACATAATAAATTGATAACAGACCTATGAAAATATGTCCTTACAAATCTCCCCCTATGTCTATGCCGGTTCATACATAAAAAATCCGAATTATCAAAAACCAAAATGCCTATACAAATCTACCCTCCCATGAATAAATTTGCAAGACCTCAAAACTGTTCTTCAATCATCTTCGTCAAATCTCAAAGCTTTTCTCATCAGGGTGTGAAAAATCATGATCTTCAATCTTTGTACCTACACACATGAGATAAAGCAAAATACCTTTATGACGCATCGAGTTTGAAATGATATAAGAATAAAGCATTAATAACCAAATCTCCCCCATAATGCAAAAACTCCCCCATAACTGATAATTCTTTCTCCCCGTTTTTATGATGTCCCCAAATATACAAATAAGAAGAAACAATCAAAACATGGAGTGTCACGATAAAATTGCATAGCAAATATGAATCAATAAATGCGCATGCAAAGGAGTATCCCAAAAACATTCATAAACTATTTTTGATTTTTCAAATTTTTCACACAAAAATAGGATAAAAAAATCACACCATGGATTTAAACTCAAACAACCAAGTGATGGAAACGTAATGAATGGGCGTGAACACATTCGATAGGTAAATAAACTCAATTAATCATATGTGCATGAAGCATACGTGTACCCTTAACGAATGAACATCAAAAGTATCCTTAGGTGTAAAAATTGTTGAATTTAAATGACATTGTCTTAATCAAATCCACAAATCAAAGTCTAAATGATTTCCACACCAATAACGTCCAAAACTATTTGGTGTCGTTTTGAGAACTTTTCAAAGAACGTGCAAACCCATTGATATATCCATCCAAAACTCCCTCATATATAATAATGCAATTTTTTATATCTAAAGAGGTACTAAATTCTCAACTTAGAGAAAACCTATTGGCCCAAAATTTTGACATATTTCATCTTTTTATTGCCTTAATTTTTTGTGTGGGCTCTTTTCAAACGGGCTTTCACGACGTGATTATTATTCACTCGCACCCCTTTCCCGTGCCACTCATCATTTTTTTAAACTAAACAAATTCCTCACGGGCAATGGTTTTTACATGCACTACTTTTATTACTCTCGTATTATTGCACTTGGTTCGTTTTAAGGACACGATTGAGATGAAAACACCCAATCAACATGTGATAAGTCAAGAACAATAATCAAACAAATTCTTGCATGTGTGCAATACAGGAAATTATGAGTCAAACATTATAAAGCACATGGATGAATTGACCTATTGTCTCAAAATACTATCAAATAGTCACATGGGTAAATGGAATGAAATTGTGACTCCGTCATTCCAAGTGTCTATCCATAAACAGTGTAAACAAAATACAAAAATCTTTTTGGATTTTTAAATTTTTTTATCAAAATAAAATCTTTTTGTATTTTTTCAAAATTTTCAAACAGAAAAAAATATAACTGCAAAATGATACAACCAGCAATAGGCATATAATATCGATATGCACAACATCATATGCTAGCAAACAGTAATCACACAAGAGAATCCACAATGAAAGCATATGTGATAAATGAGCAACGCAGTGTTATCAATTAAGCATGGATACCAAGAATAACTGCATATAAACGACCAGAAGCAAACCCACCAGTACCAAAAATCTAAGCATATGAACACCGGGTACTCAAATCAGAAGGGAAACAAAAACATAATTTGCAGACAGGTCGCTAAAATGATATCGGCCTGTCGCTCGAATGACAAGGGCATGTCGTGAGATGCGACTTCGCGCGAGATAGAGATGTCTCTCAAACGACAATACTCTCGCTCGAATGAGAAAATAAAAAATTCCCAGTATTCCCAAAAAATCATACAATTTTGCCCAGTGCAAAGATTTCGTGAAAACAGTACCTGTAAGGGGCAAAGAGATAAAAAATAGTGCTAAAACTATAGCGAAACACACAAATGCAACAAATATACCAATGTGCTCTACATCAAAGTGAGTCATAACACTAGAAAGAATATAACATGATGCGTCACTAGTGTATGACAAACATCCAATACAATCAGCCAAACGATCTCACATGGGGTGAATCACGTGCAAGCAAACGGGAATCGTGGGCAAGTAAACCATAAGCCTCTAAATCTGATTTCCTGATCGAAATAGATGTGTAACGGGGTGTGGGGGGTGTGGGTAATCGAATTTATTCTTCTATTAACCTTACTAGGTCCATTTAAAAGCTTGTAACAAAAGCGCTTGAGATGACCTTGCCTACCGCAATGTGTACAAGTGTAAATCGGGCGGTGTGTGTTACCTAAAGGTGGCCCTCTCCTCAAATTTCTCGGTTGATCTCTTCGAATTTGCCTAGGTGGGTCTCTCCTAATGATCCTAGGAGGTTCTCTCATGATGTTCCTAGGGGCTCTTTGCTAACAAACTTAGGTGCCTCTTTCTTAACAATCCTAGGAGGCTCTCTCACACGTGTGGGAATGGGTGCAACATATTTTTCAAGACCAATCCCACCCCTATGTTTTTTTTATCTCGACGGTGCCTAAAATCTTATCAAGTTTTTCAGACCTATACTCCAAATCAAATTTCACCTTACCTGAATCTTTTAATTTCACCTCACTTGAATATTTTAATTTCACCTCAAGTTCTCCTATCCTAGATTCAAGTAGACGTCTAGTATCCTCAAACCTTAAAAGCTCCTTTTTCATAGTCTCCATCAACCCTCTAAGATTATCTCTCTCACCCTCGAAGTATCCTAATTTCTCTTTAAGCATCTCCTCACGTGCCCTAAGATCCTTAATCAACGCATCAGTATTATTATTATTATCTAAAGCACGTTTCTTCAATTCAGCTTTAAGTTTCAAGTTTGCCTTTTTTGTCTTTAAAGATTCAAAATACAAATTATTGTAGGCAACTTGCAACTCACTCAATTCTTCTTCTTCCTCCTCACTCTTTTCACCCTCACTCTCATCACTAATCACACGGATGGAAAGCTCTCGCCTAGAAGCATAAAAGACTTCTTCTTCCGAATCACAATCACTAAGGGTAGAAATATGAGAAGCCGGTTTACTCAATTTTTTCTTAAAATTTGTGGTACACTCATCTAACGTGTGACTAACACCCTCACAACAAGGACACCTCTCAGAGTTGTTTTCAACATAAGAGTTAAAACAAGAGTTCGTGTGAATTTTCCAATTAACTTTTTCAAAAATTTGACATCGAAGATCATTAAAACCATCAAAAGCCATTTTTGTGTAAAATCAGAATCAAAACACAATAACCTAGTGCAACAGGCTCTGATACCAATTTGTAAAATGGTGATCGCTTAAATAAGCTCTGATACCAATTTGTAGAATCGCTACAGTGGAAATATTGCGACTTCTCAAATAAAATCCAATTTTAATTAATCCCAAATTTTAGTTAAACCCTAAAACATGCATCTAGATGATTTATCCAATAAAATAAAGCATGCAGGATAAAACAAACAATTTCAGAAAAAATCCCCCAAAGGGGCAAAACCTTTTATTTCACTATAATTTGTAAGAAAACGGCTTACACGGATTACAATGAAATAGGGTGACATTCGAAATACCCTCAGGTGTCGGTTCCGATGTCTCGCCTGGAACTTTCCCTTTCCAGAAGGGTAGCAGTGAAGAAGAAGATGGCTCCTCCACAAGTTATGATTGGAATTTTTCCTTTCCAGAAGGGCAGCAATGAAGAAGAAAAACGGCTTCTCCACAAGAGTGAACTTTATAAGGACTCCCTCCACAATAGCATGCAGCTGTCGGTTGTAGAGCTCTCCCCATAAAGTATAAACAAGAACAAAGTATGTTCTTAAACACCAAAAATAATTCACTAAAGCATATGGGAGTTTTGTGAATTGAAAACAAAAAAGGGATTAAAACCCTAAAGGAAGAAGTCAAAAGGATTCTGCACTTTCGCAGGTTTCTGTCTTTCAAAACGCGGGGACTTCTTAATGAAAGCGTTACCAAATAATGAGTATTTATAAAAAACTCGCCGCCTAAAAAACAGAGCTCGTTCGAACGAGATCAACATGTCGCTCGAACGAAGGACATCTGTCGTTCAAACGAGATCGTGCGACATGCTATCTCGCGTGAACGACATGATATGTTGCTCGAACGACTGTTGCGAAAAAATCATTACTTTAATGACCGCTTCAACACTTAGAAAAAATACTCATTCTCAAATTTTGACGAAAAAGTCCGTTCCAACACTTAGAAAATATTTTGTAAAAATATCCCAAAAGCTTTAAGTGAAAAGTAAAGGTATTTAAAACATAAACTTCACAGAGTCTTGAATGATGAATAACATGAGTAATTCGGATCCGTCTTTGATGTAGATGTCTCTTGAATGCTCTTCGACGGTGTAGCGGTATATGACATAATAAATTGATAACGGACTTATGAAAATATGTCCTTACAAAGCAAGTTTTCAGAAATCGAATTTGTAAAAGTCTCATCAATTTTCAGTATGAAACAGGTATTTATAAGTCGGCATAAAATTTGAGGCGATGAGTCTTGTTCGAACAAAAACTCAGTCTTGTTTGAAAGATCAAAGGCTCTTGTTTGAACGATAGCAATGTCGTTCGAACGAAATCCCAATATCGTTTGAACGAGCTTTAAACGTGATAAAATAGAACGCCCTCGTTACATGTTCGATCGAAGGAACCTTCAAATGATCACTTCAAACGAGATTACAAAGTTTTTTGAATGAGATTCCCATCTCGTTTGAACAATTTGCCCGTATTTTTTTTTAAAAAAAATAGATAAATGTTAGAAAAATGCCTTGATTTTAAGAAAAATAACTCCTAAATATAAACGTAAATAAATTCGAAATAAAAAATTATGTTATACTTTTGTTTTGTGAAGATCTTCTTGAATTTGAAGATGATGAAAATCGATTCTTCATGACGGCTCGAATCAATCAGTAGCGGGATTTGCCAAAAACTAAATGTAGCCTAAGATATGAGCAAATGATGGAAATCATGCTCTTACAAAAACCCATTAAGTAGTCTTCAAAATTCAAGTCACCTACATAAATAGATTGGATTCAAAAGCTCTCAGTTTATAATTCAAGCAAATTCATTCAACCCCAACAAATTCAAAACAGTGCAAAGTAAATTCATTCAAGTCAATAAAAAAGAAATATTACAACCATTTTCATTCAAAGAAAATTCATTCAAACCAAACATATATCCCAACTAATTAAAATATTATATATTTGGTCAAAAATTAAACATTGTTCAATTGGTAGACTTGTCCAACAAATTAACTGGTAAAGTAATAAAATAATTTGCACAATTTTTTAACATAAGCCATTTCCCATGGTCAATGTACATAGGCTCATCTCCATAACCAGAGTATATTTTATCGATGAATATTTGAGCTTCACCCATCAACCAAGGTCGATTGTATGCATGGGTTCTGATAATTATGGAAATAAGAGTGCACGTGCTAATAACCCTACTATTAGTTAAGTCCCTTATATAATACGACTTGCCAAGGTCTGCGTGCATAGATTACGATGGTGCACGAAATGTTCCAGGTGTAGGAATTTACGAGGGGAATTTTTCGGTAGGAGCGGAAATATTCTAGCAGGAAGAATTTGGGAGGGTAATGTTCCAGGGAAAGATAGGGGAATGTATAAGACATCTGAGGGGGTAACTCTGTGGTTGAATTAAGATTCAAACCAACCCAAGGATTTCATTTGTTGGGAGTGTCATATCCTTTCAAAGATCCGACACCTCTCCTTTCGTCTTGACATTATCTTCCAACCAACTCGCCACATCAACCCTCACTGAAGAGACATCGTCTAATAAAGGTACATTGTGTTGCAATTTGGTACTTGACATACATGAGCCTATGCCTTTTTGTAATACCTATATATATATATATATATATATATATATAATTGGATTATTTATATTAAACTAGACATTTAAATTATGCGGGTGAGTCATAATTTAATAAATCAAGAAATAATGAGAAATTATTAAATATTAATTTGGATGTGAAATGAATTAATATTTAAGTGAATAATAGTAAATAAAATTGAATTAGGTCATAAGTGAGTAAACACGACAAGAATTATTAATAATTTAACCGGGAATTATTTATGAGGGTTGAGATAAGAAAATATTGATAAGCGAATCGAATGGTGATTTCGAGTGCACGGTTGATTCAAAATGGGTTGAAATAGTCAAAATTAAGTAGTCGGGAGTTGTGTTTAGGTCTCAATGGCTTTTCAGACTAGTTGGGATTGATTAAATGCTATTTTGGCCATTTTATTGGTATCTGAAAGGCCAATTTCAGGATTCTTACTTATATATTGAAAGGATGAGTGAAAAATAAAGGTCATTCTCATATTCTAAAGCCTTAGTTGAGAGATACTAAGAGTTAGAGTGAAAGTGAAGAGAACTAGAGAGAAAACTCAAAGGTTCATGTGAGAGAGTAAAGAATAACTTAAGAACACTAAGGGATTGAAGATTGAGGAAGGGATTCAAGGAGATTCATCACCCTCTTCATCAAATTCAACCACTACAAATTATTAAGGCAAGTGATTATCTTGCCAAATAATCATGCTTTCAATTTTTGTCATGTTGAAGTTGGAAAAATCATTTTTGGTGGAATTCACATGTCAAACTTTGGGATTTTGGGAAATGATTATGCAAATGGATTTTATATATGATGATGGAAATTTATGGATGAATTTTAATCATGAAACTTTGGGATTGTAAGTTCATATGTAATTGAATTAATATTGAGAAAACTTGTGATTGAATTTGTGACATAGCATGTAGAGATGAAATTTATCCCCATGAAAGTTACATATTTAGATGATGATTATATGTAATGATGGGTTCCAATGATAAAAAATCTATCAGTCATAATAGAGATTGAAATAAATGATGTTGATGGTCATTTTTTAGGTTTAAATTACTGAAATTCAGATTGAAAAAACAAGACAGATTTTCAGGGGCGAACCGGTTCGCCCCACAGTCGAATCGATTTGAGCCCCCTGCCATGGACAATTGTGTAATTTATTTTTATAAAAGATTGAAATGTTAGTTCGGGGATTGAATTAAATATCCGAGGGCAATTGTGAACTTCTGAAAAAATATATGAATTGAGATGGTGGGTTAAAATTATCTGAGATTTATCGGGGATACAAGTTATAATAAATGGGAAGAATTTTATTCGAAAATGAATAATGGAATTAAGCTGAAAATTTAAAAATATTAGGACGCAGGTTGAGTGAAACTAATACGTATCCATAAATTTATATGATGATATTTAATTAAATAATTTAGTGAATGAATAATTAATTATGGATATGAACAATATTGTGAAAATGGTTTATATGTACCACGAGTAATAGGCACGGTGAAATAGAATTTTAAAAAATATATATACGGTTACAAACAATATATATATATATATATATATATATATATGTTATCGGTGTGAATGATATAATTAATTAAGCATACCACTCTAGGGGTGCTGTTAATGGAGGTTGCGCGATGTGGATATTCTCCCCGACGAGTGAAAGTAGGCTAATTATCGACCCCTGATCATAGCGTTATGCATGCCTGATAAAGTTGGAGTCGAGTGAGGTAATGTTGGTATGGTTATGCTCACTGTATTAGGACTATGATTGCCTCCAATACGTTTTATTTTTTAGTACGCTAGGTGATTTCGTCCCGGTGTTTCCAGGGAGAGGAAGTGTTGTCCTGAAGAAAAACACACTAGATAACCGTATCTCTAGGAGTTTATCTCGGAGGGATGAAGGGTATACCTATATAGTGAGTGATATATATATATATATATATATATATATATATATATTATGACGTGAATATTGTGTATATTAATGTGAAGAAGTATACACGACTTAAACATTAAGAGTAAATAATGTTAAATTAACTAGTGAAAGTTAATGACTTTAACTAATAGATTATAATTAAGGATTATAATTATTAATGATCATTGGAATTAATTCGGTAAAATACATAGTAATGGAATAGCATATGAAATTAAGGATGATATGTGATTAGTTAGGCGGGTAACATAACTAGGCGGTTAAAATGCAAACGTTAGGTGCGCACTTTAGATGAGAGGTGAGTAATGTCTCAGGATAACGTGATATCAATATAAAATATGGAAGAATGAGCATAATTGATGATGCATTTTATTTACTTGTAAATATTTTTTAAAAGTTTTTTGGGCATTGACCCGTATCAAATTTATTTTCAAAACCTTTTAGGTGTCTAACCACTGGGACGACAAGCTTGATCGTTCTATCAAGTATCAGAGTTGCAATAATTGTGGATGTTGTAGTTCATTATTATAGTCGTTTATTTCATCACAATCTAGATAGGGTCAGTTTTATTTCCAGGCATGTTGTCTAAGTTGGATAATTTACTTTATTTTATTTTATTTGAAATTGTTGTATGGTTATTACTTTGACCGATGGGTTATTCGGTTAAGGATTTGGCATGTAATAGACTTATGTTTGAGATTTATATTATTACTGTGGATTTACTTTAGTTGTTTAACTAAATTGTGGGTTGAGTATGTTGTTACTATTAAAGATTAAAATTGACACTTGACTTAATTTAATAATTGTTGGTTAGAAATGAATTGATTTCAACAGTAATGCTAAGAATGAATCAAGTGCGATTCTTGTTTCATTTTAATAATGGTTGGTCACCCATTATTTTAATAACCAGGGTGTCACTGATGGTGTATCAGAGCATCAGATTATAGAGTCCTTAGGAT
The DNA here is from genome assembly GCA_949130495.1 of Sambucus nigra. NCBI lineage: Eukaryota > Viridiplantae > Streptophyta > Magnoliopsida > Dipsacales > Adoxaceae > Sambucus > Sambucus nigra. Next base: position 501,082,211 of record OX422211.1, on the reverse strand, counting down.
ATGTGTGGACTTATTGCGTTTCTTCCGTAGCGTCCATTAATATAGAGCCATATTAGTAGAAATGTTGCATTTAGTTAGGCATTTATGATCTTCCGCTGATAATTGTATTTAACTATGAATTTATATAAATTCGAACTGGTTTTAAATGCCTCTTAGGAGAACAAGTCAGACTGGGGCCAATGTTGGACATGCACAACCTCAACCTTAGGGACCACGGGGTGCTGTTACAGCCGCTGAGGTAGCTAACATTATTGCCCAAGCGATTAATGCAGCGATGATAGCTTTGGCTCAACAAATACCGCAGGTTCAACCACAGTAGTCGCTAGTTTCAGCCATTCCAGCCCTCCTTGGACCATGACATTGGGAGCAAGTTAGGAAGGCCTTCTAGAGGGGCATCCACCATAATTCCAGAGCAGCTCGGATATTATGGTTACTAGTCAGTGGAAGAAAGACATGCAGAGGCATCTTCATATGGTGGAGTGAAATGAGACCCAAAGGTAGATGCTTACAACCTTTAAGCTTGTGGGAGTAGCTTTATAGTGGTGGGAGTGGGTCACCACAACATAGGAGCGAGATGTGACGCCTACTGATGGGTTCTGGGTGCGATTTGATCTTAAATACTTTCCTTCTACCATTCAGACTGAGATGAGGAGGAAATTCCAGGACGTTGAGCAGGGAGAGCGTTCACTAACTGAATATGAGGAAGAATCTACCAGACTGGAGAATTTTATGCCAGATGAGATAAATACTAAAGAAAAGAAAATTAGGAGGTCCTTTGATGGGATGAACTGGAGAATTAGGTAGCATTTATTAGGAACTTAACATTGTAGACTTATATGGATATTATTAATGTTGCACTATTACATTATCAGGACCATCGTTTCCACTGAGGAGTAGTAGGGTATCAGGGGAGTTCAGTCAGATGAGCATGTTTGGGGGTAATCGTGCAAATGGAGCACCGTAATCTCAGCAGTATGGTCGTCAGCATGAATGGAGTTATAAATAGGGAAATTCATCTAAGATATTTTATTTAGATTGTTTTTGAGCAAATGGTAATGAGTTTAGGTAGGCCCAGCAAGGCCCACAACAACAACAACAGTTCGTTCCTTAGGGACAACAGAGCAAGGGGAGCATTGGGGGTGGCCAACCGGGTCGAGGCCACTAGGGTCAATAACCTGGACAAACTCGGTATAGTTAGTAGGATCAAAGGCAAGGGATGTTCGCATCTTAGTGCTTCCAGTGTGAGGAAGCTGGGCATAAGAACAGGGAAACAGCCACAGATAGCACCTACATCAGGGGAAGATGCAGTATGAACGTGTTTATAACATGTGTAATGCGATGACACCACAGTTACAGCCAGCACCACCTGTAGTAAAGGTGTATTTCCTATCCACGGGCATATGGGTTGGGTATTATTTGATACCGAAACATCGTATTCATTAATTGCTACTAATTTTGCACGTACGATTGGTATATTAGAGATAACCGATAGTATTATAATGTATGTAGAGGGGCACTTATTCATTATGTGTGTGGAGGGTTGGGTATAGACGTCAGGAGACTAAGTTAAGCCGCCGACATACTTCTATTATTAGAGATAACTGAGTATGATGTTATCTTGGGCATGGATTGGTTAGCAAAGTATCGAGCAATGATGGACTATTTTGGGAGGACCATTATATTTGCAATACTATGGTAGGATATTTTTTTTTATTGCGATGCCTATTCTTAAGGGAGGATCAACCACATATCTCTATTATATTGAGGAGGAGACCTCACATGAGATAGTTATCTCTTTAGACTAAATTACAATGGTTAGAGAATTTGCGGATGATACCAAGCTTATCGACGGGTAGGGAGATTGAGTTTATCATAGACTTAGTGCCGAGAATGAGACCGATTGTGCAAGCACTATATCGTATGCCTCCTTTAGAGATGAAATAGTTACGAGACCAGATTCAACAACTCTTGGGTCAAGGTTTTATTAGACGGAGTACATAACCTTAGGGGAGCTCCAATGCTATTTGTAAAGAAGAAGAATAGGTCACTTCGTCTTTACATTGGTTATAAAGAGTTAAACAAGGTTATGATTCAGAATAAATACCCATTACCTCAGATCAATGACTTATTCGACCAGCTTCGAGGAGCAACATACTTCTCAAATATTGATTTGAGACTTGGATATCATCAATTATGTATCAAGGAGCAGGACGTTCCTAAGACTGCATTCCTGATACGGTACAGGTCGTATGAGTTCAGGGTTATGTCTTTTCGATTGACTAATTCTCCAGAGTACTTAAAGACCTCATGAATAGGGTGTTCACATTTTTCCTCAACCAGTTTGTGATCGTGATTATTGATGACATTTTGGTGTATTCTTTGACTGAGAATAAGCATGCCGAGCACTTGCATTTAGTTTTACAGATATTGAGGGACCATCAACTCTATGCTAAGTTCGAGAAGTGTGGGTTCTCGTTACGTGAAGTGTCTTTTCTGGGTTAAGTGGTGTCAGATAAAGGGATCTCCATGGACCAAAGTAACGTATCAATGGTGAAGGAGTGGGGACAACCCACAACACCGACAGAGGTTCGTAGTTTCTTGGGATTGGCAGGGTATTATCGCCCATTCATCAAGGGATTCTCAAAGATTACGGGTCCATTGATGAATTTAACTCACAAAGGGGTGCCATTTGTGTGGGATGACTATTGTCAATTAGATTTTGATGAGCTAAAGGACAAACTGACTTCAGGACCTGTACTTGCACTACCTATAGGAGGAGTGGAGTATTTAGTATACATTGACCCATCCTTATAGGGACTCGAGGGTGTCTGATAGCAGGAGGGTTAGGCTATAGTTTATGCTTCTCGTAAGCTTAAGACCTATTAAATGAACTATCCCACCCATCATTTGGAACTTGCTGTAGTTTTTTTTTCCTTACAGATATGAAGGCATTATCTCCTGGGGAGAAATTTAGTCTATTCACCGACCACAAATCAATATAATATCTATTTACGCAAAAGGATCCTAATATGCGACAATGCATGCGGTTAGAATTCGTAAAAGACTATCAATTTGATATTCAGTATCACCCAGGTAAGGCTAATATTGTGGCAGACCCATTGATCTGAAGGCCCACGTCAGAGTTAACGACAGTGTGGAAAGCTAAATAGAGTGAGCTTTGTCAAGATGATTCAATGGCCAGGGCATATATGGCAGTGATGACCATCACAACTGAGATCGTATTATGAGTCGTGAAGGCACAAAGAGGGGAACAATTTTGCTAGGACAAGATGAAATAGTTATTAGAAGATGGAGCAAAATCCTATTTAATCAGTTTCGACGGAGGTTTACGCTTCAATGGGAGACTCGTGGTTCCGGATGATAGGGGTTTGAGACATGCTATTATGACAGAGTCCCATGGGTAAAGATTTGCGGTACATTCGAAAAAAATATATTATGAAGGTTATTTTGATAGGTTTTGAATGCATCAGTTACTTTGGAAAGAACCTTTAGCTTTGAACCGATTGGGAATACAAATATCTTATTAAGTTGATCCTATATGTTATCCTTTAAGTAAGGACCAACCTTCTTCCAGTACTCAATGCCTCGACACCCACAGTCATATTTTTGAGAGAAAAATAATGGTTTTTAAAAAGCTAAACGCTGCCTTTATCGCCAGTTGGATTATCCCCACCAATGGAGATCTAATGCGGTTCTTAGGGTTAACTTGGGATCCCACGACAACAGCAGTTGGGGGTATTAGATTACTAGGGGTTTCTTGAGTTTGATGAATCGGAGTTGGAGTAGAATGAATCTCCAACGGAGTTGAGTATTGATAACCCGGAGGATATGAGAATTGAGGTTGGGGTGTTATAGAGCCCTAGTTGGCGGTGTTCCACTATTCGGTTGATTGTTGTTATTTCTCTTCGATATTTCCTACAATTAGAAAAAATAGAGATGTATCTAAGAAAGTATGATTTATTACTATATATATATATATATATATATATATATATATATATATATATATATATATATATATATAGAGAGAGAGAGAGAGAGAGAGAGAGAGAGAGGGAGAGAGAGAGATACATTCTCCCAAGCGGACGTCCGTAAGCGGATTAACTCAATTTTGCAATTCAACATTGACAAAGTGGTCAAAGATGTCAAGCCACAAGTGAGATACCATTTATTAAAAATGACAAAGTGCAACACATGTTATTTCTCATTTAACAACTCATGACTTAAAAAAAACATTTCATTCTAGCAATGGTTCCTTCTCCTCCCAAACTAAAAGCCCTAACCGATTTGGGTGAAGTAACTCGTGTTACATCTCTAATGTGCTAGCTGGACTTGTTGATTCAGATTTTAAGCATTTGCTAGTTTCGCAAATAGTGATAAAACCCTAGTAAGTGTGTACTTATCTTGTTCTCTACTTTTGTAATTTTTTTAATATTGCAATTTTTAATATTACAATTAGTTTTTAATATTGGATTTTTTTACCATAGGTCTTTGTAATGGAAAGTGTTAATTTGGAAATATGGAGTGAGGAAAATAATTTTTATGCTGTAGGGGGTAGTGGTGAGAATATTGAAATGGAAGTAGAGAGTAGTGAGAATGTTGTTGATAATATGGAAAACTCATCTGGTGTTTATAATCCGCAAGTTTCAATTGAACTCGGACCTAGAATTGGTCAAGAATTTCCAACGCTAGACGATGCTTATAATTTTTACAATAAATATGCAAAGACGTGTGGATTTAGTATTAAAAAATAGTCTGAGAGAAAGAGGGTGGGTATTGATGAAATTGTAAGGAAAGAATATGTGTGTTTTAAACAAGGAAAAAAATTCAATGATAGCAGATGTTGATGCAACAAGACAACGGGGATCATTGAAAGAAAATTGTAATGCAAAGATGGCCGTTATAAAATCAAAATCCAATGTCTATGTAGTCACTGTGTTTATAGAGCTCCATAGTCACCCTTTGTCAACCCCACGAAAAAATCATTTGTTATGATCTCATCGAAAAGTTTCTAGTGTGAAAAAATGTCTATCTCAATAACTTAGCACATTAAATATACCAACACAACTACAATATAGTTTATTTGGAGTCCAACCTTGTTGCTTAGAAAATATTGGGTGTATTGAAAAAGATTTGTATAATTTTGAATGAGATAGACGTAATGAGATCAAGGGGCATGATGGTGAAATGTTATACGAGTATATGCAATTAGACCAAGGCAAAAACCCATCATTTTTTAAAAATTGTAAATGATGATGAAAATCCCAGTTCTCATTGTTTTTGGGCAGATGCAACCTCTCAAAAGGATTATGGATTTTTTGGTGACGTTGTTATATTCGATACTACATATAACACTAATCGATATGGCTTAATATTTGCACCATTAATGGGGGTTAACAATCACGGTCAAACAATTATATTCTCTTATGCATTTTTATGTGATGAAACGGTTGAATCCTTTATTTAGCCTTTTCACTTATTTTTAGAGAATATTCCCGACGATGCTCCTAAAATGATAATTACAAATCAAGATCCTTTAATGACAAAGGCAATCTCTGAAACTCTCCCCCATTCCTTCCATCGCTATTGCAGTTGGCATATATTGACTAAGTTTTCTGAGAAACTAGATTCATTAAAATATAGAGCATATTGTAGGGAGTTTTTCGATTGCATTTGGAAGTTGGAGAAAAAAAAAGAGTTTGACTCGATATGGATGGATCTCATACAAAAAAGTGGCTTACATGATAACAAGTGGCTAGGGAATATTTATGAAATTTTAAATATGTGGATTTTCGCATTCATTTTTTAAGAAGTTTGTTGGAAAAAAAATTCTTTGGTTGATTTCATGGTGTATTTTTCTAAGGGGATTCAAAGACAACGTCATCAATCATTGATTGCGGACAATCAAGACATGAATGAGAAACCAAAAATGATTTTTTTAATGAAATTCTAGTCCAAATGGTTTATGTTTACACACGTGAGTGTTCTTCAAAGTCCAAGACGAGTTATGTGAGAGCTTTAGTTACAAATTTGAGCTCCAATTCGAATCGGACACTAGTCATTATTATAAGATTCAACGCAAAGATGTTGATACATATAAAGGTCGTCAAGTAATTTATGACGTCGGATCGGATTTCGCTTCATGCACATGCAAAAAATTTTAATGCTCAGGGATTCCATGCAGACACATTTTAGTGTACTTGCAAAAATATCATGACTTGGAAAGAGTGTCGGATCAGTAAATTTTGAAGAGATAAACTAAATCTGCCAAATCAAATATTGTGATTGATGGTGTTAGTATTGATATAGTTGATGATAAATCCTATCTCCTTGAACGAAGTCGTTTAATTCAATGTTGTTTAGATATAGTTGACAAGGCCCTCAATAGTAATGGAGGGAAACAAATTTTAATTGATGCTTTGGGTAGTGCTCTTGAGAAAATTAATTTATTGGGTGGTTGTAATACAAGTGGAAAGAAAACTAGTGAAATGAGTGATAGTGGTACATTCATACAAGTGAAACATCATTATCGTGAACCGAAGTAAGTGAGAGCTGAAGGTGATGGTAAACGACTCAAGGGTTGGAAAGAGAAGGCGCTAGGAAGACTAAAATCATCAAAGGGACGTCGTTGTCATAGGTGTGGAGAAGTTTGAAAAGCACATGATAAAAGGAATTGCCTTGTGCTCACTAATTGGTAAGAATGCATGTATCCAATTATGTTTTCAATTGTAAGTTTGCTTATTTTTTGGACACAATAAGTTTGTTTATTTTTTTTTTATTTCAGAAACACTTGTAGTGACGAACCAAATTTGAATGATAGTTTGGACACAAGTCCAGATGATGAAGATGGGTATTAGGCAGGTAAATTTTGCTGCATAAAATATTTTCCTTAAATATTTTCAAAATTTACAACAGTTATGAAAGAACTTAATTTAATTTCAGGGGTGTTTAACACACAAGCAGTACAGTGGGTAGGGCTGCAGATATAAGAAGTGGTTTTTGGGCAGTGGAGGAACTAAATTAGAAGCACTACTCGACTTTAAAGTTATATCTTTTCTGATGACGTAAAACTAAATAAATGTAGATGTAAGATTGAATGGTACTCTACCCAAAAGTTTGAATGTATGAAGTTAATTCCCATTTGTGTATGGCCTGCTATTTTATTGCCATTTTATTGAGAGAATGCTGCAAATTTTGTAACGACCTGCTACTAATTACATTGAACATGTGTATTTACCCATTTGTTTTTGTTTGGATGTGAAACAGTAAAGAAAAGAGTAGCTGATTGTTTCTAAAACAGTTATTAATTATTTTCCCGTAGTAACTGTTTGTTCAACTAGTGTACTTTTCTAAAACTGCCCGTGTTGATTTTTCAACTAGTGTACTTTTCTTACTTTTTTGTTCCTTTTTAACAACATTAATACAGGCAAAAAGATTTGAATTATAAACTGTTGCTAGAATGAAATGTTTTTTTTTTAATTCACGAGTTGTTACATGAGAGATAACAGGAGTTGCACTTTGTCATTTTTAACAAATGGTATCTCACTTGTGGCTTGACATCTTGAACCACTTTGTCAATGTTGAATTGCAAAATTGAGTTAATCTGCTTATAGACGTCCGCTTGAGAGAATGCCTCTCTCTCTCTCTCTCTCTCTCTCTCTCTCTCTCTCTCTCTCTATATATATATATATATATATATATATATATATATATATATATATATATATATATATATATATATATATATATACCCCTTTTCAACAGCTTATAAAACATGCTTGAAATGTCTGATATCCATCCAGTCAGTATTACTTTTTACAAATCTATTAAATTTTGCATGCGACGAACTCAGCGAAAGTGTGTCTATAATTGACGTATAAAGGTCCCTAAGATGAACTCAAAATCCTTGTTTTTAACTTATTTGCAAGCTTGTTTTTAATATGCATATGTCGCTAGACGTCGTAATCTGGGCGAATGCTTTCTTTATAGAATTGTACATACAAAGGATGAATAGTTTTTTAGGCTTTTCTAACAGTGTCACCAATGTTAGTGCCTTGTCGGGATTATATAGGCGGAATATATTCTTTATTTCATCATCTCAGCGTTTTGGAAAGGAAAACGAAATACGATCGAATAGGTTGTCTTGCCAAAGATTAACTCCACGAATTGTGAGGTAATTAAGTTGTTTAATTTTCATATTATCGTACTTGTAAATAAGAGTTCCCTCTATATGGGGTGCCCTAATGAAAGATGTTTTAGTGCGGTAAAATTGCACCCTCTCATATTCTTGTTTCTAGTAATTACTATCGTGACTCATTTGTCCAGAGAATATATATAGAAATGGGTGAATATGAGTCATATAGATAATGGTTCTAGTTCATCATAATCTAATTATGATTTTCCATCCGATCAATCAGACCCAACAAGTCTGTCACACCCTATTTTTGGTATGAATGTACAAGATAGTTGTTATACCTTAAATGAATAACACCACATGGACTCAGATGATTCCGCATGGACTCTCTAAAGGCATATGAATAGGTCGTTGTCATTATTCAATTCCACTCGGCTCAGATATGCTTATGCTCGACCCTGTCATGTGCTTACTAAGTCAATATCACTTCCATATCCACTGATACACGTAAGTGAAGATAGTTAGTCACGCTTATGTAATACCCCATATTTTCGATGATTTAAATAATTATGGGATTAATTATTAGAGAGGGATTAATTGAATTTAAATGTGAGAATTAAATTAGTAATTAATTCGGATCTAATAAAAATAAATATTAACTAGCGTGGCAAGGGTTAATACTTATTGATTTAATATTACTGTGCGATATGTAATATGGAACTATACACTTTGATAAATTATCGAAAGAGAATAATACGACAGTTTAGTGAATTAAGTCAGACGCGCGTGTGAGTCGTGTTGGGACTAATTTAGTGGAATAAAAATATCAATTATTTTTAGTAACTCGTATGGTAATTTTGAGTGTACTGTTGAGTCCGTAAGGGTCGATATAGTCGAAATAGTATACCCGGGTGTTTAGTTTGGGTCTCGGGGCAATTTTAGGCCTAACCGGCACCCCGATGGGGTATTATTGTAAATTGGATTTTTAGGCTTAATTAATGGACGCAAATTAAGAGTTAAATTATTAGCCAAAGAAAGTACATTAGGGTTAGAAAGCTACAGGAAGTAAGAACGGCCATAGAAAGTGTGAGGGAAAGCTATTTCCAAAATAACACGGCTAAATTGACACCACCTTGCACAACCACACCACCACTGTGTAGATCGGGACAAGGGGAACACACCCATACCAACAATGTCAAGAAATCATACGACTAATTCAAGGCAAGTGTTTATAACTTGCTATATTTCGGTATCTATCATACTCATGTTAGTATAGGATTTTTAGGAACATGTTTTGGTTCATAAAAATGATGAAATTGAGGAATTTGGATATGTAAATTGATTATGAGATTTGTTAAATTGAAACCCTTCATGTATGTAGACTAGAGATCACGTCTTGAGAACTTATGTGTAGAACAAATCTGGAAATTATGTGTTCTTGAATATGACTTTGAAGAACCAGGGTTTTGATAAATTAAATTGGGGTTTTCATGTTTTATGGATGATTCGTAATGATTTGATGATTCTAGGATATTAGGATTCATGTATTTTTTATGGGATTCGAATTAGAACTGTTTTTTTGGAGTTTGGGATGTTAAATTAGAGGTTTTAAGTTTAAAAATGGTGGAAGAACGCTGAAAATCTGGGTAGAAGACGAACTGCGCAATCTCGCGCGAAGTTGCTCGAAGTCGTTCGAGCGAGATTGCATCTCGTACGAAGTCGTTCGAGCGACACGTGGCGGTCGTTCAAATGACATGCCATCTGGTTCGAGCGACATAGTGTAATTTTAGTAATTTCTTAGAATCAAGTTTTGAGTTTATTGATTTATAGGGGTGAGATAAATTGCTAAATAATAAACTTAAGTAAGACTGAATTTCGGGAAAAGTATGAGAGATTAAGTACTTTAATTATTTCGGCACGGAGAGAATGTACCTTAGAGATTATGAGAAGGATAATAATCTCAATAATTGTACCACGAAATGTTGAAATTAAAATACGTAAGAGGAGAATATATGTAGGTGAGAGGATTACCTATAAATTATAATAGCACGCGTGTATGCCTATTATGTGATATTATTATTAAAGGCACTAATGGGTGATAACCCGGGGGTGTAAGAATCTAATTATTAAGCGTACTAATGGGTGATAACCCGGGGGTACAAGAATAAAATATAAGTGTACTAATGGGTGATGACCCGGGGGTACAAGATTATTTAAATAAGTGTACTAATGGGTGATAATCCGGGGGTGCAACATTATGGTTAGGTGCGCTAATGGGTCATAGCCCGGGGGTGCAGTATTGTAATATATGTATATAGGGCAGATATGACTATATGTATATATGTACGTAAGTTGTGAATCAACCTACTGTGTATAACTTGTAGAGATGGACATGTAAATTTATAAAGAAAATATTAAGAGTATAATCGATTCATTATGAAAACGGGAAAATATCCTAATTAGCTATTCGACATAGGCTAATTTGATAACGTATTGTATGGGAGATATGGGTTTGCTAATGGTGAGAATAAATACTATTAGGATGAATTAAGACTAGTTATATTGGATGGTATAGCTAAGGAGAAAATTAAATACACGCTAGGTGTGCACAATAGAAGATAAGGGATAATCTCACGTGAGAGAGTTCAAACTAACACGTACGTGATGTTTGCTTTACTACAATTTTTAAATACTTGCTTAAACAAATATTTTTACACATCGGGCTATGACCTGTTTCTTGCATCTTTTCTCTCTCTTGTTATATATATGTATGATATCAGGTGCTCAGCCACAGGGACACCAGGCTTAGAGATTGGATTGCTTGGCGTGCTGCAGCTGTTGTAGAAGCTGTAGATCATCGTATTAGACGCCTCCATTATTCCATTTCCATTCTTTATAGACTCTCTATTTAGGGCATGTGTCGCCCATTCCTTAGATAGTTTTCAGAAATTATGTTCAGTTTACTTTCCGTTCATTCTCATGTGGATTTTTGGTTACTATGGTTTTGTTTTTGGAGTTTTGAACTGGAAGGTTTTATCCAGTCTAAATTTATTTCAGCATGTGATTCTGATTCCGTATTTATATTAATTAATTCTACGTGGATGGTTTATATTGAATTTCTTGGTTTTGTAATTAAATGGTTTTAATGAAAAAGGAAAAATGTTTTAACACCTAGCTTAATTATATTAGGTGATTAAATGAGTTATTATGTTTTTCGACAGTGATGCTAACAATGAACCAACCGAACATTCTGTTTTAAATTTTATAAATGGCTGATCACCCGATATTTAATTGGGCGGGGTGTCACAGGTTATCATACTTGTGCATGTGGTGAATTTAAGCACCTATCCTTCCATTTGTGCTGTAACAAACTCATCCTTATATGTATCACTGTGTAAATGGTGTAACTGCCTGAACTTAAAAGGCATTCCACTTGTCCCTTAATATTATCTAATAACTAACTATAAATAGCACATTATCCCATGGGGATAGGGGACTGGCATCATCATCTATACGCAAATCAGAGAGAGAGAGAATTAGAGCTTGTACTCATTCTCATTTTAAGAAGTAAATAATATAATCATCGCCGCACCCGTGGACGTTTGTACCTTTTTGGGCTGAACCATGTAAATACTTGTCTTCTCTATTTGTCTCTCATCTCCATTTCCTCTTTCCATTTAGTACCTTCACAATCAAAACCTTTTTTTATTGTTTATTATTGGTAATTTCCCATCTAAGATATAAAATCCATAAACCAATATTAGATGACAACAATAGTAATAAAGCGATGAAACTAAAGTTAAGGAGGAAGATAAGAATTTATTCATTAATACAATATTACATATAAAGTAGTACCCTCATAGTGGTGAATTATTCATGTTAAGTTTTATTCCCAAAATTGAAAAATGACATAGGTCATCGAGAACTGCCCATCTTTGCTTCCATATTCCTTAATCTCCTTCCATATAGTTATGTAAGCAAACGTATGATCCGCGCGTACCATAAAAAGGGACGGGAATATGGCTTCCTTATCCTGGAACATTTGGAGAAAAATGAATTAGAACGAATATACTATGTATATTTTAACCAATTATATAACAATTATAAATATATAGAGTTGGGGTTTGTATGGAATTAACTGTTTGCTAAAGGAAGCATAAACAATAATTTTTCATAAAGAAAGTAATTTTGGTTTTCGTATCACGGATATTGGTTTACGCTTTATGGCATATTCCTTTAATCATCTTTACAAAAAAAATGACGAGGAATCAAAATGCCGCTTTATATACTTCTTTCTCAAATTCTACTTCTTATAATTCGAGAAAAATAGACGCAGAAGTAAAAAAGATTGAGGCTCTCGTCCTGAAAAGCGTACAGAGGTATGTAGAGAAGTATCGAGACCAAATTTTGGTCGAATTTCCTCAAGCCCGCCCTTCTATATTTATGTAGCTCTCGATTCGAGAAATAAAAATAAGAGGATCGAACCATCTCTTCTTACATTTTTTTTAATTTCGATAAACGTTGGTTGATCGTATATTTCATTAGAGTTCTATGATTCGGTATAACCTAATAAGAATATAAATTATTAAGCACGATCAGTATAACCTAATAATAATTTCAACCTAAAACCTTTGGGAAAAATAAATAATAGTTAGGCAGACTACTAGAGTGGAACTCATACGTTTGTAGCAATAAATTCAGGCTCTCAAACATTTGAAACCTTAAGCCAAATAAAAAAAGTTTCTTGGGATAACATGGCAGTCTACTCCCTAGTTAATACTGACGCTTATAATAAAGATAATTAGAAGATAAATGCATTGGTGAACTAATTTGATCATTGCAATAACCTCATGAAATAAATTATTAGATGATAAGGGTTTAAATTAATCCAAATGATCTATTTTCAAATATCATTTGCTCAACGCCCAGCAAAATGTAGATGAATCCACGCATGATTTCATCACCCTATTCAACAATGAAAAACTGGAGGTGGTGGATTACAATGAGAAAAATTCCATAACTGCCCTGATGAGCAAATTGCAGTCAGGAAAATTATTTTGGGCAGTGGTGAAAGAACCACCTCGAACTATGACAAAGCCCTTGGCCAAAGCGGGTGAGATAATGAACACCGAAGAGGCTATGGCAGCTAAAGAATCTAGTTACTCTAAGGTTGCTCTTAGTAAAAAAAAAGCTAAAAGAAAGATTAGAAAACTGAGAAGTCAAAAAAGTATGATGAGTACACCCCCTTAACGATTGGCATTAACCACATCCTTGAGAAGATTAAAGGAAGTAAAGACATCAGATGGCCTAAAAAGCTCAAGGTAAGGACCATGGCCATAACACATATATTTGTATCACCCTCAATAACGATATTGAGCGCCCAATCATTAGGGATAAACTGTCCAGGTACGTGGATAAAGATGGCCAAGGAGATCCAAAAGAGCGTAAGGGCAGATGATGATCAAAATCCCCTTACCGAAAGACAAACGAGAAGAAAATATAACGAAACAAAGACTTAGACGATGGCCTATATCTTCCTAGGAAGCCAAAGGAACCAGTTCATGAGGTTAAAATAATTTCCTTCGGATGCCATTTCTTTGCTGGTGGAGAAACTGGTGGAGGAAATGAGCTAGCCAAAATAAAAGATTATTTGAACGGGGTAAAAGTTGGCGCCCATATCAGGCAAATCAACTTAATAGGCAACGTGGATACTCGCCCAAGAAAGGTAATAAGAATCATCTTATTGTTGGATTTCCAAAAAATGACTTATCCATAGCTTTATTCTCTCATGATGAACCTTTAGTCATCACCATGATGGTCCATAAATATAAAGTAGCCAGAATATTAGTTGGTAATGATAGCTTGACAGATGTTTTGTTCTACAATTACTTCATAAAATTGAAGCCCGAGATAGAAAATTAACACCTTATCACCGTCCCTTGATTGATTTCTTGGGTGAGAAGGTATACCCCTTGGGAATTGTTGAGTTAGAGGTCATAATGGGTACTTGGTCGACGTGCCGAACAAAAATTATGCATATCTTTGTCCTAGAGAATTTTTTTTATTTTGGTGTATAACATCATCTTGGGCAGAACGGGATTGGAGAAATTCGAGGTAGTGCCTTCCACGGTTCATCATTACTTAAAGTTCCCAACCCACTATGGAGTGGGTGTGGTCAAGGGGAACCAGGTAGAGGCCCGCGAGTGTTACTACATTTCGACCGACTAAGAAGAATAAAAAAATTAACCACCACTTACCAAATAAATACGATATATCCACGGGATGAGGAGAAGTTGGTCAAGGGACAGGTTGTCATAAAAATCAAAACTCTCATACTCGACGATGAGCACCCATAAAAGACTATCTAGATTGGGTCATCCCTAGATCTAGAGCGGAAGAAAAATTTGGTTGACTCTATCTAACAACGTAAGAGTGTGTTTCTCTGGAGCCATAAAGACATGCCAGGAATTGACCCAAAATTCATAAGTCACAAATTAGGCATAGTGGAAGGTGCAAATCGATTAAACAGAAAAGGCAAGTTTTTTATATCGAGAAGAACATAGTTGTTCAAAAAGAGGTTCAGAAGCAGTAGAAGGTTAACTTCAAAGAGGATGTCAAATACCCTGAATGGCTGTCCAATGTAGTAATGGTTCCCAAGAAGAATAACAAGTGGAGGATGTGTGTGGATTGCACTGACTTAAGAACATGGCTTATCCCAAGGATCACTACCCTCTGCCCATAATTGACCAGCTGGTTGATGCCACTTCGAGCCACGAATTACTCAGTTTAACGGATGCTTATTATGGATACAATCAGATCAGAATGAAGCTAGTAAATCAAGAGAAAACGTCCTTCATCACCAGCAGAGGCAACTACTACTCTAATATCATGCCTTTCGATCTTAAAAATACCAGAGGCTGGTAAATAAGGTGTTTGAAGATAAAATCCGTAAGAATATGGAAGTATATGTCGATGACAAGCTCCCCAAGAGTAAAATGGCGGCCGATCACGTGAAAGACATACAACAAAGCTTTAATCAGTTGGAGAAGCACTACACCAAAAATAGAAATCTGGAATGGTTTAAAACCGTGTTAAACCCAATCTGGAAAGGTTTTAAATGGTGCCAGAATTGACCGTGCTAGATTTTCTAGTGTGATTTTAAATCGTGCCAGATGTGACAATCTGACATGATTTAAGTTGCGCTAAATTTATTTTCTAGCACACTTTCGGCACAGTTATATAGCGTGCCAGAGTGTGTCATAAATATACTCATATTTGGAAATCTAAACGATTTTGGCACATTGCTAAACCGTGCCAGATTTTTCACTAAATGAAAAATATATATTTATTATTTGCAAAATAATTAGGGGAATCAACAAATTTCAAATCTGTTAGAAATAAATATTTATTATTTACAAAAACATCAAGAAAATCCAAAAATTGTGAATCTGGCACGTTATTATTGATAAACTAATGTATATATTAAACTTCAAAATATTACAAATCTTAATAGTTGCTAGACCAAACAAAAATTGGACAAACTTTTCTCTATTTTCTGGACATTCTAAAACATGCTAATATAAAACTCATTCCAATGTAAAGCCCACACGACCATAAATTTAACTATGATATTACAAAAGCCTACAGGCCATACAAATTTAACAAAATATTATAAAATGCTCCCTGGTGTAAACCACTGAATTGTTTATGTGTTTCACGTGGATTAAAGCTGACGCTGAAATTTTATCTAACAAAAAAATAGGATACAAAAGAAAGATGATATCAGTAAATAAAAGTTTAGATAACATGCTTATGTTATTAAAATTTAATTCTCTCGGTGGATCCACAACATGTCTATGGAGTCCAGTTTCCACCTTTATGGTACACAAGAGTTTAGATAGCAGAATATGGGGTAAAAAGTATAATCTATATTACTCTGAACACCTTGAGTGAGGTTAGAAATGTAGTATTAAACTTCCTATAACAACTAGTAATTTCATCACTTGATGTAGGGTATTTAGTCTTCAGGAAGTTTAATTATATTCTTTTGCATATATTTATATATACATAAAAATATATAATTCTATGATTCATGATAATCTGAATGAACTATGATTCTATACAAAAACGTAAACTCTTACAATATTAAGTGTGATGCATCGAACCAAGGAAAAAAATAAATAAAAATAAGAAAGATCTAAACTCCAACGCTTAAATAAAAACGAATTAGATTCGAATTTTC
Source organism: Sambucus nigra (assembly GCA_949130495.1). Lineage (NCBI taxonomy): Eukaryota > Viridiplantae > Streptophyta > Magnoliopsida > Dipsacales > Adoxaceae > Sambucus > Sambucus nigra. Next base: position 501,065,814 of record OX422211.1, on the reverse strand, counting down.
CATTGTTCGTGAAAAGCTTTTAGGCTAGGCACATTTGAAGCAATATACTGACTGAAGTTCAAATGTTTCGATAGCGTTAAGCGATGTCTTCCTTTTTGTTGCATAACTTGAAGCACATTGAAGTCAACTATTATATCAACTTCCCGTAATCATATCCCAGGTCTTCGATTGTGGTGTTCCATACTTTCCAGCGATTCTCATCATTACCAGAGGGCTAAACGGGATGAAAAACCTCCGGAACAGAGTAAACGACGAATTTTGAGAAGGCTAATACCACCTGAAAATGAAATCTACACCGATAAGACTCTCCTAAAGGCAACCAAGTAATGTAATGCAAGTAATACTATGCCTTATTATCATTATATAAATTTGACAAGCACACTCAAATTCAGTAACATCCATAAACTTGAAATAGTTGTATTTGTGTTAAATATTCAAAGGTTATTTGTATTTTGTGGTTAGTAGTTATTCATAATACACTTTGGGGTCTAAAGTTTTCCACTATTTTCACTTTAGGTCCTTTTTCATTTCTAAAGTTCAACACAAGTGATCATAAACTTATTACCAAAAAATAAAACTTGAGAGCCAATATCATATGATCATAAACAACATATTATTTTCTATTTGAAAGCTATAAAATCAATGGTTTTGAAAACTGATAAATATTCACGACCTTACCAAATCTGAGTAACAAAATATGGATCAACAAAGAAAAATAAAAAATAATTACGAATTGAAATTCTTTTCTTTAATTTTTTTCAATTGTCCTTTAAGAGAGGTCATTAGTTGGTTTTCATAACATATGGCCTAGTGTTAAATATGAGGATTGTAATTTTATTAATGTGGGCCTTATCTAGACTATCCCTCCTTGGCTCACTTCAATGGTAAGACCATAACAGATATAGCCTCAACCTCAGACCAAAAGGCATGTCAGTTATTTTGACATCAACAAAAATCAAACTAAACATTTTTTCTCACCAACTCGAGAATAACGAACACTCATTACAGGAGTTGGAACATTGACTGTCTATTCATTATTGTGGACAATATAGTCCAAAGCTTTGGAATTAATTAATTACATTACATATCCTAAATCATAACATCAAAGTAAACATAAAGCAGTTGCACACAAAATGAAGGGAGGCGAGCCGAATGATACCTTTAGCAAGATGCTAAATGATCAATAATGTATCTTGTGGTGGTAACATTATTTACAAAATTTCTCTATTACCTTTAATTTTGTGCTTCGTCTATGCTACTTTTCAGTGCCTTTATTTTTCTGTAACCCTTATGAGTGTTGAATATCCTGAAAAAAATATACAAATAAGTAATCCATTATCATAAAATATTATGTAACAAAACCAAGCATTTAATATCAAATTCAAATGTCCAAATGTAGTTGCCATTTCCATAATTGACCTAGTAAACAACAACAAATGCACTGTGGGCACTAAAGAATGGTAAATGGGAAAAAATGTCTGGTAATCTCTGTGCATATTTAAAATTGACAAAGAAATGTAATGGCAGTTTAAATAGTATAAAAAAACACTTACCATTCTATTTAAACAAAAGTAGACGAGTAGTTATCGGATTTGGTATAGATCAACTGGTGATGATAGTCGTGAAAATCAGCATTGGGAAATTAGTGTACAAACTTTAGGCATAAAAAAAAAAGACGAACAACCAAAATTTATAAAAGACTAAACTTATTTCATCTCATTACGTGAGATAAAAACCATGGGTTATGAACTATTAAGGGTTAAATACATAATACATTATCATTTCGCCAACATTTGAAAGAAATAATGACTGAAAAATAACAACAGTTATTCCCTTGTAAAAACATTCATTCTTTTCGATAGTTCCTCATCACCAACATATATTCCTTCGTAAAAAATCTGTTTTCATCATATCCTATGCCCCATTAACCTGAAGAAAATGATTACTGATATAAGAAATTTACATATATGACCATTAATATGAGAACAAATAAATGAATTCATTAGAAACTAACCCATAAAAATAAGCTAGATTTTAGCTAGATTGGTAAGTAATGCATTTAATTCAACTAGTGAATTCAGTTCAAGTTAGTACACTGATGATGTAAAGCAGATATAATATTCTGGTAAACAAGGGGAACATGCAAGGCATTCAAAAAGTGAAAAAGGCGTGAAAACATGGACTAGGTGTACAATTAATATGCTCTTCATGCTCCCTCCTTTTTGAAACACTGATTTAAACTGAAGAGATTCCAGCTAAATAATGAATTGTTGATAAATGTTTTAACGGTGTGACGCGACCACAAATGTGTCTAGTGTGCGTACTATTTAGGTTCAAGGTCAAGCCTGTCGCTCAAGTAATAATTCGATAAGTCGGGTATCAACCCTCAGAGAAACAGGACGAATAGATTCGTAATGACGTTGGAAAGAGGGAGAAATCTAGCTTGGACTTTGAAATGAAAGGAAAGGTGATTTGGAATGTGAAACGACTACTACTAAATGCAAAGTTGAAAATGATTACTAATTAAATTACGACTAAATGAAATGCAATTATTCTAATTAAACGATACGCTTGATGATAATTTTGACTAATAATTTGACTACGAAATGAGAACGATAGGTTGGGTTACAATCCCCCACACCCTAGTAATTTACTTTGTAGGATACTAGATTCGGAATTAAAAGCTTAATTGAACCCGGTCTTTAACACTCCTAAATATTACATATATGAGGGATCCTAACCCGCACAGTATGTAAGTAAGGGACGCATTAAAACCCAGTCTTTACTACTCCTAAGTATTACACATATGAGGGATCGTAGCCCGCACAGTATGTAAGCACAGGATGAATTAAAGCAGTATCGCATTAACCAATACTCTCGTCGCAGTCTTAAGCATCCCGATTACCTAGGGCAAACAAGATCAAAAGTCTTACAACGATTATACCAGTTATATGACACGATTCACCTAAGATTTTAATTCAAAATTCTATTTACACTACTTAGAATTACATCGGGTGGGGTTCATGCACCCCAACCCTTAGAAAATTAGCTAAATATAATGAACTTAGAGAAAGACATGTTTTTTAAGGAAGAAAAAATTAAATCTAAAGCAACTTATTGGAAAGAAATTTTCAGATTCAGAACTAGTAATTAAACCAAATGAGCAAGCGAAATTAAAGGAAAAGATATTACTTAAATTGCAAAAATTGAAAGCTTGAATCCTTACAGCAATGCTTTTATTGAAAACTAGGGTTTTTTTACTACAAAACCCCTCTACTCCTACTTATCTAACCTAAAAATCGAACTCCCTATATTAGGGAACTAATCTGAATAAATAACCATAAAATTTGCAATAGTTTGACTTCATTCCATCTTTGAGAACGAATATAAAAATTTGAAGAAATCCAATGCGATTCGAATCGGTCGGGATAGGGGGTCCGGATCGGACCCTATTTTGAACCAGCATTCCTTAGCTTGAGGGTTCGGATCCATTTTTGGGAAAAAGGTCCGGATCAAACCCCTTTTCCTTACATCGATTATTTTACTAGGACGGTCTGGATCGATCGCCCAGGGGCAATTCAGATCCCCTGTCTTTTCCATCTAAAGACCTGTTTAGGAGACCGGTTCGGATCCTTTTCTTAGAAAAAGGTCCGGATCGCCTTGTATTTCTATGCATGGATCTTTCTCTTGATTCTTCTCAACTTCAAATCATCTTAACTTGTTCACCATAGCTCGGATTATCTCTCCGTTTCTTCCAATGTTTTTGAAATTGAATTCTCTTCAACTTTCTAGTTGGCTTCGACTCCGAACGAAGGCTATAAATTTATGAAATCGCCCTTTTACCTTCCTCATTTGACGTTATTCAATATTTTTCCAGTTTCTTTCTTCCTCAATACTTCAAATGTCTGCAAAACTCAAAAGAAATACATGAAACTATATGTACTTGTTAAAAGGAGTTATATCAAAGAAATACGATAATTACACTTATTTTACATTACTCGAGATACTAAAAGTCTCTAAATTAAGGGGCTAAATTCAGAAGAATTTGAGCCTAATCGAACTCCCCCAACTTAGAACTTTGCGCGTCCTGATCAATGTAAAAGAATGTAACTATGGGTCAACTCTTAAAAATTTCATTTTATTTGGATAGAATACCACTTTCGCGGGCAAGCGATTGCATTGAGCGTATGCAGCAAGCCTTTAAACCCCTAGGTCACCCTAGTGGGACGAGTTGTGTATCGTGAGGGTTTGCAGTGAATATACCCACAAAATTCAACTCAAAGAAAACTCAAAATACGCAAAAATTGTATAATTCAAACTTTTCCAGAAAATAGTCATCATCAATTAATGTTCAAGAGTTTCAAATCATATTGTGTGTGTGCGAAGCTGAAAATCGAACCGCTAACTTCCACCGATTGACCATTACGTTACTTATCCGAAAATTCATTTTGATTAAAATTCTCACGGAATGCTCTCACAAACGAATCACTCGGAAGTGTGGCTATTTATCTTGGTGTGCATGATATAAAGAGTAATTGCATTGGAACCAAGTTCACATAAACAAATAGAAGAGACGGTATTCTATAGTAAATGGATCTCATCATCAGATTACGGTTATAGGGAAACGAGAACACCGCCTCTAATTCACACCTTTAATCTCTTTTATTATCTTTTTGTGTTTTAGTGCTCCACGCGGTAACCAATTTTCGCAATTTGGACTTGGTCAAGACTTTTTCGGGTTTTGGGTGTAATAGGTATAAGGAAATGGGTTTGGGAAATTTGGAATTGCAAACTCTTCTTAAGATGTCCAGTAGTGCTTTTCCGGGCTTTTGCTTATTTTTTTTCCTTACGCTTTTCTTTTCTTGCTATTTTTGTTGAGCAGTTATATTCTTTTGCCCCTTTTGTTGTACTTTTCGGACTAAAATTTTGGGGTTTTCAACTTTCACAATTTCGGGTCAATGTGGGTTTTTCAGGTTGTCAAACGAAAGGAAAAATTATTCGGCTCAAATTTGGGTTACAAAAGGGATAATTTTTCACAACTTTTTCTGGCCAATATTTTTGGGTAACAAACGATGGACTACTTCTTTGTCTAAATGCGAGTTGTTTTACCATATGCGTCTCGAGGTTGTTTTAAGTTTAGAGACATCTCAATGCGTTTTTCGAGGAAACATTACACACTATTCCATTAACCGATCAAAACAAGGGTATTGAGATCCTCAACGACTTTTGTAAATGCTAAATAGATCTTTGAGTTAACCATTAACTCGATTGATTTATAAACTCACAAAAAAGGGTAGGCTCGAATCTCACCGGGTTGGTTAATCTCCACATTTATTCGTTAAGTCGCTTATGTTCGCTCAATTTCCATCTTTGGTTAATTTCGACTTTGTGTACTATGCTTTTACAATTTGAGACTTTAAACCGACTTTTAATGATATTTTTGAAAAATTTGAATTCCAATTTTTATTTATTTTGAAGAAAAATATTTTTGGTTTTTTTTCAATTTTTTTTCGATTTTTATGGAAATTCTGAAGTTTTCTAATTTTTTTTTGGCATTTTTAAAATTTGTGAAGTTTTAGAAATACGCACGCGTTACCCCCCAACTTAGACTTTTGCATTATCCCCAATAAAAAGGACTAAAATCTAAATAAGGCAAAATAAGAGTGCGATAAATAAAATAAGAAAATAAAGAAAATGCAGATTTTTATAGAAAAGGACTGTGGTACATAACAAAGAAAGACAACATACAATCATTAAAAACAACCCAACCAAAAAGACAACCGACACAAACACCATATACATGCTTCACTAGGGTGGGGTATTAGAGCTACTGGGGTCATTAGGATCATACGTATCATAGAAGAAGCTTGGGGGCGGTCCACCAAAGTTGAGTTCGTACATATGAGCTTGAAGCCTATGCATCATGCTCGTGTTCTTTTGGTATTGCGAGATGAACCCCTTAACTTTACCCTCCGAGGTTGTTAGGCGCGTGTCCCCAAGTTGAGTTCATCAGACCCTACCTCTTGGTCCCCCATGTCCACGTCGTTCGCTTATTCCACTTCATCCGAGTCTGCTGCAGCAGCTGCTCGTACGCGTAAGACAACCCTTTAGCGCTCACTCTTGGTCCGGGTTCCTTGCCCAAAAGGGTTGGGATGCAGAGAGAACCAACATGTGACACAATGAGATAATTGGCCATAATGGATGTAATTAGCCGGGCGTAGGGAAGGGGAGTGATGCCCTTTTCATCCAACGCCGCAAGAGTAAGATCGCGATAAATGATATGGGCCAGATTAATGGAGGAGGAGCGGTCAAAGAGGTGGTACACAAGTGTGGCCTTCTTGGGTCACATTCCTGAATGATTGGAATTTTGATGAATATTCGCGCACACGATTTGAAACGTGAGATGCCCTTTTTCGCTCAAATGACCAACCCGAAACACCCCTGTGCCCCAAACTTCCCCGGGGGCTAAACATTCCATGAGGATGTCTTTTTCAAGTGGCGGGGACACGTTGGGAATGACATAATTGGAGGGATGGGGGACATCTTTTTCAACGAGCTTCTCGGTAAGTGTTTGGATTAAAAATGGGATGCGTTGGCCTCGCACCCTGGCTTTAGCGGCAAAGTCCCTAGTGCGGTCCCAAAGAGGGTAGTGACAGAATTGGGCAGCTCCGCCCAATTGATGGTTTGCTCAATTTGGAGGTTACATGCGGGCCCAAAGAAAGCCTCGCACTACCACAATTCTTGGTCAGAGCGGTAGTCGTATGGGTTGTTGCTGACGAAGTCGACGGAATTGTATTTGGTGGGGCGGTCTTAATCAGCCATGGAGTGATGGAGTTGGTGGGAAAAAGTATTTGAGAGAGGGAAGAGGGGAGATAGCTTGATAAAGAACGGTGTGGGAGGGATGGGGGGTTAGGGTATGTATCTATAGGTGTGTGGGGAGGTGGGAAGGATGGTATTTGGAGGGAAAAGGGGATGGATATTGGGAGGGAAAGGATGGGAAGGGACGATTGGGAGGGAAAGAAGGGGATTGGGGAGGGAGGCTGCACCTAGGGAATAACCGAAGAAAAAACAGGGGCGGTCCAGACCGGGTGCCCAGGGGCGGTCCGGATCATCGTGTTTATTTTTATTTTAATTTTCTTCGAAGGCGGTCCGGATCGGGTGCCCAGGGGCGATTCGAATCAGCTGCGTTTTGGTGACAGAACTCCCTTTTGCTGCAATTCTGACTCTCTCATGTTCAATAAAGGCTCTCCCACTAACTTTCAACTCAATCATAGCCCTGATTTATACTCGATCCCCATTTTTGAATCCCGAAATGGTCCCAATGTGTATGATTCCTACCTTCTAATGCACTTCGACACCCAAATAGGGAACCTAACTATCATATCCTAATTGACACCTAACTAATGTACACAAGAATCACCCCATACGCATCGGGGGTGCGACGACTTCTCAGTTTCAGCTCACTCGGCCTTGTACACGGGGTCCGATAACCAAATGGTGTCAACATCCTCTACTCACGCCTCTAGATATGGTTTTAGGTGTTGGCCATTGACTTTGAACGTGTTCCCCCCTTTTGGATCATTTAATTCCACAGCTCCATGGGGAAATACGGTCCTAACAACGAATGGTCCCGTACAACGGGATCGCAATTTACTCGGGAATAGATGATGCCAGGAGTTATAGAGGAGTACTTTTTTGTTCGGGTTGAAACTCTTTCCATCTAATAATACTATCATGCACAAGTTTCATCCTTTCTTTTGAAATCTTGGCATTCTCATACACATCATTGCGTATTTCCTCCAACTCGTTCAGTTGAAGCTTGCGAGCTTCATCGGCTTTATCCATATCATAATTTAGCCTCTTGACGGCCTAGTACACTTTGTGATCCAACTCAACAGGAAGATGAAACATTTGCCATACACAAAACGGAACGAGGACATTCCGAGTGGGTTTTTATATGCGGTGCCGTAGGCCCATAGGGAATCGTTCAATCTAAGGGACCAATCTTTTCGATTTGGATCGACAGTTTTCTCAAGGATATTTTTGATCTCACGATTGGCCAACTCGGCCTGCCCATTCGTTTGTGGGTGATATGTCATTCCAATCTTGTGAACGACCCCATAATTTTTCATAAGTTTCTCAAATTGCTTGTTGCAAAAGTGCGTGCCATTATCATTTATTATCGCTTTTGGTGCACCGAAGCGAGAAAGTATGTGTTCGTGTAAGAACTTTATCACCACTTTATTGTCATTAGTCTTGGAAGCTATAGATTCCACCCACTCAGACACATAGTCTACCGCGACTAAGATGTAGAGGTATCTAAAGGACGGGGGAAAAGGGCCCATGAAGTCAATACCCCAGCAGTCGAAAACCTCAATGATGAGAATTGGGGTTAATGACATCATGTCTCGTCGGGTAATCGCCCCCATCCGTTGACACCTATCGCAAGATTTGCAATAATTATTTACATCCCGAAACATTGTGGGCCAGTACAAATCACTTTGGAGAATTTTAGCATCTATCTTTTTCACAGAAAAGTGGCCTCCACATGCTTCTGAATGACATAATTGGATGACTTTTGGAATTTCATCATTCGGTACGCATCTTCGGATGATTTGTTCAGCGCAATATTTAAAAAGGAATGGATCATCATAGAAAAACATGCACGACCAAGTGATGAACCTCTTCTTATCTTGCGGTGTCCAATCAGGAGGGACGACTCCCGTAACCAGGTAGTTCACTATATTCGCAGACCAGGGCAAAGAAGAGGTGGCAAAGAGTTTCTCATTCAAAAAATATTCGTCTATGGGTGTAGGATCACTAGGTAAGTCGAACGAAAGCCGTGATAAGTGATCGACGACGACACTTTCTACTCCTTTTTTATCTTTGATGGAGAGATTAAACTCTTTTTAGAGTAGGATCCACCTTTTAAGGCGCGACTTTACTTCTTTTTTTGCAAGGAGATATTTTAAAGCTGCGTGGTCGGTGATGCAAGTGATGGGAGAACAGATAAGATAGGACCGAAACTTATCAAGAGCAAATACTACTTATAGAAATTCCTTCTCCATAGTGGAGTAATTGAGTTATAGTCCGGTAAGAGTTCGACTAGCATAGTATATGGCATGAGCCTTGTTGTCTTTTCTTTGTCCTAAAACAGCCCCTATCGCATAATCGCTAGCATCACATATAAGCTCGAATGGTAAGGACCAAACTGAAGCTTGCATGATGGGAGCAGACACAAACATGTTTTCCAGTTTTTCAAAAGCACTTTGGCATGCTTCCATCGACTCGAATGGGGTGTCCTTCATGCGCTAAAGTCCTTAATGAACCTTCTATAAAACCCCGCATGGCCCAAGAAGGAGCGCATGTCTTTTAGCGATTTAGGTGGGGGTCGGTCAGCTATGCCATCTATTTTTGCTCTATCAATATCGATCCAATTGGATGACACGATGTGGCTAAGAACTATTCCCTCATTTACCATGAAATGGCATTTTTCCCAATTCAACACTAAGTTCTTTTCCACACATCGGGCTAGTACTTTCTCAATATTGGCTAAACATAGGTCGAACGAGGTGCCAAAAACACTAAAGTCATCCATAAACACCTCTAGCCCTTTCTCAACCATGTCACTGAATAGGATCAACATGCACTTTTGAAAGTTTGTCGGTGCATTACACAGGACAAATGGCATACGTTTGTAGGGAAACATTCCAAGGAGGCAAGTGAAGGTTGTTTACTCTTAATCAAGTACATCTACCTCAATTTGGTTATATCCGGAATAACCATCTAAAAAGCAATAATAAGGGTGGCCCGCTACTCTTTCTAGCATTTGATCGATAAATGCAAAGGGGAAATGGTCTTTCCTAGTTCCCGTTTTGAGTTTCTGGTAATCAATCACTGTCATACCCGACTTCTTTGGGACGACTTGAATGGGGCTCACCCACTTGCTATCCGAGATTGGGTAGATAGTCCCGACATCCAACAATTTTATGATTTCAGTACTCACCACATCTTTCATTGTGGGGTTTAGCCGTCTTTGCATTTCTCTCGAGGGCTTTACATCCTCCTCGAGGTGAATCTTATGGGTGAAAATTAGAGGGCTTATCCCCTTTAGATAAGTTATACACCAACTAAAAGAACTTTGGTGCTTCCTCAGTAACTTTAATAGCTTACCCTCCTGCTCTTCATCTAAGCTAGAGGAGACAATAACAGGAAATGTCTGACTTTTACATAGGAAAGCATATTTAACATTAGAGAGTAGTTTCTTCAACTCGAGAGTCGGTAATGTGTCGCTAGAGGGCACCATGCGTGCATCCCTCAGCGGTAACTCTTAGAATCGAGAAACCCAATTAACATCTCTCGTGTCCTCATCCAACGCTCTCTCATCAAGTAAGCCTCTCAACCCCTCTACCTCCCTCTCAAACTCGGTGTAAGATCCCTCACTCTCATGACTAGAAGCTAGGCAAGTTTCTAAGGCGTCTCTATAGTAATTTTTCTCAAAATTTTCTTCTACGATCTCCTCAATTAGTCTCACCTCGTGAAGATCATCTTCTTCCCCTGCTTGTTGGGCTATGTTGAAGATGTTCGTTTCTAAAGTCATATTCCTAAAAGTGAGTTGCATCTGCCCATTTCTAGTATTGATCACTGTATTAGCCGTAGCTAAGAATAGGCATCCAAGGATGATGGGAACATAATTTTTCGAGGCGAAGGAGGGATCCGTGTCTCAAATGACAAAATCTACCGGGAAGTAGAAAGTGTTCACTTGGACTATCACGTCCTCAACTATACCCCTTGGCATCTTCATGGTTCGATCTGCTAACTGGAGAGTGATCCTTGTGGGCTTAAGATCACCCAGATCAAGTTTCCTATAAATCTAATAGGGGAGGATATTGACACTCTCCCCCAAATCGCGTAAGGCCTTTTCAAATTTGTTCTCTCCAATGGTGCAGGAAATAGTGGGTGCACCGGGATCTTTATATTTAGGTGGGAGATTGTTAAAAAGGACTGAGCTCATGTTCTGCGCTTGAAACACGTTTTTCTTTACCTTCATCCTCCTCTTGACTGTGAGTAAGTTTTTTATGACTTTTGCATAGGCTAGAATTTGCCTTATTCCATCAAGGAATTGTAAGTTCAACTTCACGTTCTTAATGACTTCTAGCACTTCATCACTTATGGTCCTTTTATGGGCAGGAACCAATATTTGAGTAAATAGCGCAGCGGAGGGAGGTTTTACAACTACCTCGGGCTCACTAGTGTTTTCCTTTTCATTCTCGTTCAAGGAGATATCTTTGGCCTCTTTCATGCTGGGCGAATTCTCCTTGTCTTTTGAAATGTCGTGTGGGGGAGGTGATAAATCAATAACTCTCCCACTATGAAGAGTGGTTACAGCTTAGCAGTGCTCCTGCTGTTCTGTAGAGGTGGAGCTAACATTAGGTTGACCTTGGGGAGGTCTTTGGCCTTGGGCAAGAAACTTGCCCTTCTCTTGGATGCTCAATGCGGATTGCATCTTGGAGATGTTCGCATTTATTTCGGCGAACCTGCGTTCATATCTAACATTGTTTGCACGTTGAGAATTTATTAATTGGTTCATTGTTTCCTCGAGGTTCCTCCATGGTGGAGCTACATATGGAGCTAGAGGTGGTGGTTCTTGTTGGTATTAAGGAGGTGGTGGAGGTGGGATAACCTGTGAATGTGGGTTCATCGTAGCTTGTGGTTGTTCGTAGTTAAAACCAGGGTGGTTTCTCCACGACGGGTTGTAAGAGTTCTCATGCGGGGAATTAAAATTACCTTTGAATCCTCCTATAGCATCCACCTGCTCGGTGTGCATGGCCTTGTAGGAAGAAATAGTCGGGCATGCCTTTGTGGAGTGGCCCACCTCACAGATAGCACACACTTTTTCTTTCGAACCACAGCTGGATCCATAGATATTTCTCAATCGATCGTCAAACCACCCTTTCATATATATCTGAAACTGATTGAATTGATGGTCTATTAAGGTATTTCTATCCAACTTATGTAGATTGGATTCAGTCCGATTGATAGATGGTTGTCTAGGCCGGGTTTGGTTAGGATCAGATGTGTCCCATGCTTGAGTAGTCTTTGCGACATACTTAAGATGGGCCTCGGCATCGCATGAGTTTAAATCCCAAAAAGAATCTTTCACACATTGTTTGCACAAGTTGTTTGGAAGCTACCGTGAACCCATTATGGAAGAAAGATATCACTAGGTGTTTGTCAAAACCATTATGGGGGGCTTACTAAATCTTGGAAACGTTCCCAACATCTATCAAAAGACTCATTATCGTGTTGTCGGAATGCTTGGATTTGAGTTTAGAGTTGGTCTTGTGCGGTGGATAGAATTTTAAGATAAACTTAGACTGCATATCTCTCCAAGAAGTGACTAGGTTCGGGGGTAGTGACCATAGCCAGGTTTTGGCTTTATCCTTTAAGGAAAAAGAAAAAAGCTTTAGGCGAATGACATCTTGCGTGCAAGCTTGATCACTAAATGTGTCACACGCCTCTTTGAACTCACGAATATGCATGTATGGTTTCTCCGAATCCATGCCACGAAACGTAGGGAGAATCTGTATCATTCCATTGCGAAAGTGGAACTGACCGGCATTATATGGGAGTAAAATGCACCCATGGCTGAGAGTTCGCCCAGGGAAGAGTAAGTCTTTCATGAGACGATATGGGAGATCTCCCTCTCCAGTACCAAAACTTGCTACGTCAGACATCGCACTCGTGATCTCTTCAAATGACTCTGTGTACTCACTCGGTGTTCTAGATGTGAGACTCGAAGGTTGACTCAAGGGGTAACTACCGACATAGTGCTCAGGAGTAGGAATCGCAACCCAAAGTTGTGGTACTCGAGGTGTGTGGGGGCTTTTAGAGTTATACAAAACTATCGGGTTTCGAGGATTCTGGTTGGAGTATTGTGAGGAGTCTGAGTATGTTCAGGATTTTGCATTAAAGGCTTTTTGAGAGTTCAATTTTTATTTTTGTATTTTTATTTATTTATTATTTTTTTTGGTTAAAGTTTTAGATTGACTCGATCTAAACTAAGTCTACCTACTTCGCCAGCAACGGTGCTAAAAATTGACGCGACCAAAAATGTGTCTGGTGTGCGTGCTATTTAGGCTCAAGTGCAAGCCTGTCGCTCAAGTAACAATCCGATAAGTTGGGTATCGACCCTCAGGAAAACAGGATGAACAGATTGATAACGACATTGGAAAGAGGGAGAAATCTCGCTTGGACTTTAAAACGAAAGGAAAGGTGATTTGAAATGTGAAACGACTGCAACTAAATGCAAAGTTGAAAATGATTACTTATTAAATTACGATTAAATGAAGTGAAATTATTCTAATTAAACGATAAGATTGATGATAATTTTGACTAAAAATTTGACTACGAAGTGAGAACGATAGGTCGGGTTACAATCCCCCACACCCTAGTAATTTACTTCGTAGGATACTAGATTTGGAATTAAAAGCTTAATTGAACCTGGTCTTTAACACTCCTAAGTATTACATATATGAGGGATCGTAGCCCGCACAGTATGTAAGCAATGGATGAATTAAAACCCAGCTTTTACTACTCCTAAGTATTACATATACGAGGGATCGTAGCTCGCACAGTATGTAAGCAAAGGATGAATTAAAGCAGTATCATATTAACCAATACTCTCATCGCAGTCTTAAGCATCCCGATTACCTAGGCCAAACGAGATCAAAAGTCTTACAACGGTTATACCAGTTGTACGACATGATTCACCTAAGATTATAATTCAAAATTATATTTCCACTATTGTGAATTATATCGGGTGGGGTTCATGCACCCCAACCCTTAGAAAATTAGCTAAACATAATGAACTTAGAGAAATATAAGGTTTTTAAGGAAGAAAACATTAAATCTAAGGCAACTACTTGGAAAGAAATTTTCATATTCAGAACCGGTAATTAGACCTAATGAGCAAGCGAAATTAAAGGAAAAGATATTACTTGAATTGCAAAAATTGAAAGCCTGAATCTTTACAACAATGCTTTTATTTAAAAATAGGGTTTTTGACTACAAAAACCCTCTACTCCTACTTAGCTAACCAAAAAATCGAACTCCCTATATTAGGGAACTAATCTGAACAAATAACCACGAAATTTGAAAGAGTTTGACTTCATTCCATCTCTGAGAACGAATATAAAAATTTGAAGAAATCCAATGCGGTCCGGATCGGTCGGGATAGGGGGTCCGAATCAGCCCATATTTTGAACCAGCGTTCCTTAGCTTGAGGCGGTCTGGATCCTTTTTTGGGAAAAAGGTCCGGATCGCACCCCTTTTCCTTACAACGATTATTTTACTAGGACGGTCCAGATCGGTCTCCCAAGGGTGGTTCGGATCGCCTGGATTTTCCATCCAGAGACTTGTTTAGGAGACTGATCCAGATCCTTTTCTTAGAAAAAGGTTCGGATTCCCTTGTATTTCTATGCAGGGATTTTTTATTGATTCTTCTCAACTTCAAATCCTCGTAACTTGTTCACCGTAGCTCAGATTATCTCGCCGTTTTTTCCAATGTTCTTGAAATTGAATTATCTTCAACTTTCTAGTTGGCTTTGACTCCGAACAAAGTCTAAAAATTTACAAAATCACCCTTTTACCTTCCTCCTTTGACTTTATTCATTGTTTTTCCAGTTTCTTTCTTCCTAAACACTTCAAATGCCTGCAAAACTCATGAGAAATACACGAAACTAGATGTACTTGTTAGAAGGAGTTAGTATCAAAGAAATGCGATAATTACATTCATTTTACATTACTCAAAATACTAAAAGTCTCTAAATCAAGGGGATAAATTCGGAAGAATTTGAGCGTAATCACGGTGCGAAAAAGAAGCCATTGTTTATGAATAATCTCTCTTGCAAGCCCTGTCGACTATTTCGATATAAAAAAACTTTTTTACCCCAACCCTATATTAAAAAATAATATATTAACAATGGGGTACGTCGCAAGCACGATACATTGGTGTGCTAGACACATACACACAAGAGCAAAATCACAATTGTGCCATTAGGTTATCACTGGTTTATATACATGCATGCTAATGTCATTGTAACACACGTGACATGTTAAATTTAGCTTATCATCACGATTATGAAAATTTGGATAGAATCTGACATCTCGATCTCGATGCATGTGATCTATGTAATGACCCATTATAATACTTAACATTAGGGAACTCAATAAGTTTCATAGGGAGGCAAGGGAGATGGAACAAAACAGTGTGTTCTCCGAGGAACAAGGTACTTGCTGAGTACATCGAGTTCACCGATAATTTCCTTGCTATTACAACTCAGTGTCTTCAGATACTCCGATCTACCAATAGTTAGTTCACTTACAATTGTGACCACCACACTTTTTAGTTGAAGATGGTTACATTAAATTAAATATTTTGGCATGTGCGAAGTTTTAGTTCTTTTTTATTTAGATGCATTTTCCTGGCTGATGATTTAACTTTTATGTAGGGCTTATATTATTTGCGTAGCCTCTACGAATGTTGCTAAATAACGAAATATTTAGCACATGCAGTGGTATGTCTAAATATCAAATTATCTTAAAGGTAAATTAAAAAAAATTGGCGTTCAGTAAAGAAATTTAGGGTTGTGGGAAGCTTCATATTTCTTTTGTTTGGATGGATTTTCTTAGCTAATGTTTTTTTAAGGTCTATATTGTTTGTCTATCCTTTGGGGATGTTGCTAAGGTATTTGATAACACACAATGTGGTTTGAATTGAAGAATATGGAAGATATTGTATGAGTGCTATTGAAAATGTTTAGTTATTTAATTTTTTTGTCTACAGGGTTGCATTTGAGTTAGTGGGGGTTAGTTTTTATGGATTTTGTAATAATCGATATAGTGGATAAATAGGATTTGATTTTACAAATTTTTGACCAAACTCCCATTATTTTCAATTCCAAATTATTGGAGTTTAATCCTTTAATTCTAATAGGAATGCCTTTAACCCTTAATTTAGTCTATATACTAATTGACTCTATAAATTTTACGACTGTTGAATTGGGATGGACTTGTTTCATGTTATACCACTAGAGATTGTTGTCATCTGAATTAGTTAGTAAATGAAAATGGAAGTAAAGAAGATCATTTCTATCGTTGATATACTCTAATTCACAATTATATTCCTTTTCTGGTATATACTTATACTATTTTTTGCATGTTGGTGTATTTTATTGGATTTATATATTCAACTAGTCCCATTGGCATGTTAAAATTGTTGAATATATTCATAATATATTGTCCTTTTGTTGGGTGCTTTCGAAAAACTCAAATGTGTAGTGAGTTGTGGTGTTGAAGCCATAAATGCTCATGTGGTGACTTTGCAAAGTCAGTAGGTTAGTAAAGAGCAGAGAGAAGTAGGATACTTCTATAAGGTCAAGTTCCACTATTAATGTGTCAGACTGTGCACAACAACGTATATGAGCATGTGTCCTAGTGTGAATGTACAATTGGTCTCTTTTGAGGCATACCTTGCACTTTCCAAAGCCAACCAGATCGATAATTATAATGTTGTATTTCGATCTTGTGCTTGAGAGCCCCAAATGCGGTCTGCATCATTCTATCATCGACCTGATGGCACACTCATGAACAAGTGTGATCCAATGGAAATGGCTATTGAAATGCACTTTTTGATCCTAGTTTATATAAGGTCTCTCCCTACCCATTTTGTACGCATTAAACATTATTGAATTCAAAAGAATCCTCTATACTATCTATTATTCATTTAGGCTTGTTATTTAAACTCTGCATGTTTGAAACAGTGTAGAGTTCCATTAAAATTCCTTTGGAAAACCATTAGGGTTAGATTAACAATTTGAACTCTTATTCTCTCACCCTTCCCTGGTAGGAGGTTAAGGGGTTGATTTCTCCTCCCTCCACTCACCCCCAAAATAATAATAACAACAACAACAATAATAATAATAATAATAATAATAATAATAATAATAATAATAATAATCGACAACAATGTCAAGCATTTTTATATCATGAAAATATTTTGTGGTAACCATATGTTCTATAATTGGTAGGGGAAAATATGTTTTTAGGAGACTGATTCGTGAAGTCCATAGGCTTTAAATATATGCAGTATTCTTATTTCTTCCAGTGTTGTACGCACCCACATTTCTAACAAAAACACCATTATTTTCGAATATATTGTTGGAGGGCTATTGGAAGGCTATATGCCATGACTTTACATGCAGTAATTATCAATAAGCGATACCAAATAATCAGGGAGGCAACCAAAATCTTCTTATTTCCCATTTTGTTTGGGTGAAATATTTTTCATTGGGTGAAAAGTATAATAGTAAAACGTATTTTTACTTATTCGGACTTAAATTTTTTGATCATATGAACGTTAACCAAGTGAACAAACTATAAATACGTGACATGGGACACAATAGTGGATATTAGGAGCATTTTCTTACTATATGAAAGTAAATTGAATGATATAGAAGGTAATATAAGGATCTTATACCACAAAAATCAGAGAGCCTGGACAGTCCACCACTATAACTACCTCCACTACTGTAATTATTATAGCGATAAATTGATGATGATCCTTGCCCACCATGTGCGAGTTCAACCTACACATGCACACACATAAGCATAAATTTTAAAAATGAACAATAAAATCACAAAGATGTGAACATTGGTACATGTATAAGAGGATATGGGAGAAATAAATTAAGAGAGGTGACTAACTCGTAAGCGATTCCTGTCAAACTTATAACCGTATAGACTATGAATGGGATCTTCAGTGTCACACGGATTGTCAAACCAGAATATATGATGTTCATGGAAATGAAATAATGAAAAAAAAAACATTAACCAGATTTCATGAGAAAACTCTATAAAAAATGGCAATATAAATAAAGCCTTAATCATTTGGAAAAGAAACAATATACACAAAAACTCGAAGCATAATCCATCACGAAATGAAAAATTGTAAACCCTAACCCCAGGAGTACTTGGCTATTCAAAATTGTTCGAGTCCAATACCTTCTCACTAACGGTTCTTCTTTAACGGATGGAAAAATCCACATATACACCCCTATGACCAACATAGATTGACATGAGGAATAAGGATAAAAAAATAAAAACATACCTATTATTTTCATGTTAAAATCGAGTGGGAAAAATGAAAATTTATATCAAGAAATTAAATACAATGTTGGAGGTGGAGGGTGGAGAGAGGGTGTCAACATAACGGTATAAGAAGGAGGGTGGGTGAGGTAGCATCGAGGGTCTCCATAAGAGAGATTTAGAGAGATAGAGAGAGGGGCGCAAAGTATGGTTAGGATTATATTATGAACGGGTATGGAATTTACAGTGGCTTTTATTTAATGAATCGTACAACAATTTGGCATGGTTTAAAATCATGCCAGATTCTGGTACAAAATTAAACTACATGTTATTGGGAATAAATCGTGCCAAAATATGGCACAGTTCTAAACCGTTATAGATTCTCCTTGTCCATACGTGCCAAATTAGCATTTTTGGTGTAGTGAAGCATCAGATGAAGCTTAATTCAGAAAAGTGTGCGTATAGAGTGAAATAAGGAATGTTCCTAGGCTTCATCAATCCTGAGAAGATCCTGGCCGTGATCAACATACTATCCCCGATGACAAAGAAGGAGGTGCAGAGATTGAGAGGACATGTTGCAACGCTTAACAGGTTCGTCTCTAGAGCTTCTGACAAATGCCTTCTATTCTTCAAGGTCTTGAGAAAAACTTTTAAATGGAACGATGAGTGCGAAATTAGATTCCTTGAATTAAAGCGATATTTAGGGTTTTCACCTCTCTTATCAAGACCAATAGTTGGGGAGAAACCCTACCTCTACTTAGCCATATCAGAATCTACAGTCAGTTAGCGCTGGTGAGACATGAAGAAGAAATATAGAGGCTCATATACTACACCAACAAAGCATACAGAGGGGTAGGGATCTTGTATCCTAGACTGCAGAAATTAGCTTTTACGCTAATTGAAACTTCAAGGAGAATGAAGCCATACTTTCAAGACCAAACTATTATTGTATTGACAAATTTACTTTTACAACATGTCCTCTATAATCCTGAAAAGTCAAGGAAATTAATGGCTTGTGATATAAAAATTGGAGAATTCAACATCCAGTATGAACCCAAGACCACTATCAAAGGCCAAGTTGTGGCAAACGTCAGTGTTGAATTCGTGTACAAAGAGAAACCTTCCGAGTAGGCTCCTTTGGGAGAGAGATCAACACAAATAGCAAAGCAAACTTCTACGAAATAGAGCTTTGTCGAAGGTAAAATTGAGCAGACTTCTTCAAAATAGAGCTCACCTATAAAAAAAATGAGCAGATTCCTCTCGAGGAGAGATCAACTAAAATGATAGAAAGTCAAAATAAGGATATTCAGAATAGTCTTCTAGAAGAGAACCAGTAATAGATAAGTAAATTATTCGAACACAAAGAGCTCATTGTAGGAGAATTCGACCAAGAAATCCCCATATGGAAACTATTAGTAGATTATTCATCCTACACCACAGGTAGTGGAACAAGTCTTATCATCGTTACACCAGACGAAATATACATGGGGTATGCATTACGATTTCAATTTAAAGCCTCTAAAAATGAAGCTGAATACGAAGCACTCATTGCAGTATTTGTGTTGGCACACACTGACTCTCAATTGGTGGTTAATCAACTCTACAAAGTATATAAAGCCAGAGAGGAATCCATAGTCAAGTACCTGGATAAAATGAAACGGTGGTTGACAAATTTAAGGGTTAACATGTTAAGAATCCTCAGAACAAAAAATGCTCAGGCAAATGCACTGGCCTGTTTAGCATCAATTACCCGCACAAAATTAAGTTGAACAGTTCTGATAGAGATACTCACACACCAAAGTACAAACAAATACGCGGGTAATATCATGGAAGTAAAGATCATCCCATAATGGTTGGACCTAATATGGGCTTATATTGAGATCGACGCTATGCCATTCAACCCAAAATATGGCAGCCAACTATATGCTGGAAACAGGAATCTTAAAGATAAGAGTATTTATTGTTTCACTGTTACGATGCGTTCTTCTTACTGAAGTGAACAATCTGATCATAGAAGTTCATTAAGGATATTACGAAGCACATTTAAAACGTGTGGATATACAAGGCTATTATTTGCCCACTATGAAAGCGGACAACATAAATTATGTAAAAAAATGTGATAAATGATAGAAGTATGCCAAAATCCATCACACTCCAAGAACGTCTCTCACTTTGATCACATCCCCTTAGCCTTTTACGATTTGGGAAATATATTTGGTCGACCTTTTACCCAAGATAAGAGGAAGGCTCAAATATTTGGTGGTTATTGTGGATTACTTCACCAAATGGGTATTGGCCGAGCCTATGGTGAAGATTACATATGAAAAAGTCTTTCAATTCATATGAAAGAACATCATTTATCGTTCTGTGCATTCATTACGGACCACGGTACCCAATTTGACAATCAGGAGTTTGAGGATCACTGCATTCACTATAATATCCAAAAGTTATACTCTGTTTCAGGACATCCCCATTTCAATGGCCAAATCGAGATTACCAATAAAATTTTGTTGAATGGGATCAAGAAAAGATTGGATGACGTGAAAAAAATTGGATCAATGAGATGCAGAGTGTCCTATGGGCTTATAAGACCATACCCAAAATAGTCACAGGCGAAAATCTGTCACAACCCGCCTAAAATAATAACGGGTGGCCAACCCTATACTATATTAAATCAGGAGTTTCAGATGGTCCAGTCTCAACATCAACTGTCGGTACTATATAATATAGGACTAACTACCTGAAATCATATAAGCGAGGTGTAAAAATTTAAATAAAATGCAACAGACAGCCAACTAACACCACTAAAAAAGAAAGAAAGAAGTAAGACAAATAAAATGCTAGAAATAAAATGAAATAAATAACTACAACAGGATGTACTATACAAGTAGACCCGAATAAGCTGTCGGGTCACAGCCAATACAATAGCTGAAATGGAATAAATATAAACATGTATATAAATATCCCTTGGGTACAAACCCGATATACAATTTGAATCCTACCTAGAATTTTAAAGAAGTAGGAAGCGGCTACATGAAACATCCCGCAACAGTCCGCACCTGTCACGGCTCCCAAGACTCTGGATAGAAAGTCATCTGGCATCCATGCGGTAGGATACCTGTGGCAATATATATATATACAAGGAGGAGAGAAAAGTAAACGGGTCAGAGCCCCGAATGTGAAAAATATTTAGCAAGTGTGTTAACCGTGCATAATAATTATCGGTGCACTTATTTCATAATTAAAATGAGACCGCACTCTCGTGAAACCTCAACTCACCTCTCATCTAAAGGCGCGCACCTATTCGCGTCCTCAATTTTTAGTTAAATTACCCCCAATGTTATTAGGACAACCTAACTTATCCTAGGCCTAGCCTATACCCACGAGAGCTACTTTCCCGACAAAATCTAAGGATCCACCCTTCTAATCCCACTAGGATATAATTACCAACAGTTATGCCATAATAGGCTTAAGGGATTCCGATTTATAATTATAATGAATTATAATACTTAATACGTTACCTCTCTCTCTCTCTATATATATATATACATATATATATAGGCTAAAATATAAGAATTTATTTCTTAATATCATGCACATGGAATATTGGCAAAACCTCTCTCTAATCTCAAAATTGTGCTACGTTTCGTGCGTGGGGAGTCTCGCAAAGCGAAATCCAAACAAGGAACCGCCCCGTTACACTACTCCTGACAAGGTCAAGACTAGAGATCCGAGATGCCACAGATAGAATTACTTCTCTCAAATCTCGACATGGCACTGCGTTTCATGCGTGAGGTGTCTCGCAAAGCGAAATCCAAACAAGGAACCACCTCGTTACACTACTCCTGGGCAATGTCGATCCCAGAGATCCATAATCCTTAACATACAATTTAATACTACCATTACTGCTAAACTTAAAAGCTACAATGTGAAAACAACTAAAAATCTCCAATAATATCCTTGGGATGATGTAACCGAAGTATTCCCTAAATGCGATACATCAACCCCCAAATAACCTGGTACACCATAATCATCCAAGATGTACCCCATAGAAATACCATATCCTTTCATCTAGGATATATAAATATATATATAGGTATTTTATTCTCACCATAATATATACATGCCATCATCCATACCCACGACCAAGTGTACATACCATATATGATGTACAAAGACCATGCACATATAATACCTGACTATATATAGCGCCGATAAAACTGCATCAATGCTATCATCTTCCCAGAGTCCGGCTCACGTAACAACTGGGGACCACCTGGTGGGGATCAACGACACCCACCTCGTGGTAACTCACACACATGACGTCCCGGAAAGCGGTCATAGTTCCAACCGGCAATGAGACGAAACATACCCACCACGTCTCATCCCAAAATATATATCTATATCGTATAATAACACACGGGACGACTATGACCTGGGGAATATCCACACCCTGCTCTATATGCCAGGATGCTCACCCTCTGCGCGGAAACTTCCCAATGATAGCATGAGCGGGGTATGCTTAACCACATAAGTATATATATCGCTCACATGCGCAATATACATACATCCATATGATCCCATCATATGATCCAATATAGTAAACCATCATATACGGTTTAAATATCCATACCATGTATGTCCACAACATAAAATATATCCATATATTCACATTCATACATAGATATATGTACATATATTCACACATCGCTATATCAATATATATACAAACTAATTCTCGTTCATATGTATAAGATATATAAACCCGGCTATAAGTATACATAATCCTCAATATACAAGCCGTCACCACAATTTCCATTAAATGTACCTCGATATGTGAATACAATCCCTCACTTGAAACATATTCAATCATTTTTCCTATGATGAATAGTCTCCCCAAACCATATGTATATATCTATACATATATATTCAACATTAGGGTTATCACCCAAGAGTTTGTGTAGGAATCCATCACAACACATTTCATCCATATCCAAAAGTACATAATTACCTTAGTACTATTTAACCATAGGCACACACATGACTTAATAGTCTAAAACCTCAATTTATTCCAACCTCATTTCAAGTATTGGAATCTCAGTGGTCATATCCCCATGATTACGTGTAAACTAATCCTACTAGAATTTATGCTACCGCTTATTCTAGTCGATAGTACGATCCCAAAGCATTCTCAATGTCACCTATGGTTCGAATAAGTCTCGGTAACCCTTACTCCTATTGAGTTATCAATTGTTCCTTAGACTAAACATTTCTATCTAAGGATATGAGACCCCTTACTCTTAAAGAGTATGCAACCACTCTCTTTCATTTGGCCTCAAATTATATCTTAACCATATCCTATCCTTATAAGGATTTGACATAAATGTCGGCCTAGAAATTTCACAACATACATGGATATTTCTTATCCAATGATTCCAAGAAGTTCCCACTATCGGATACTAAGTGAGAGACCCCCTATAAGTCACCAAAAGATATCTCTTACTTTATAAGAGAGAACCCCAAATCAAAAAACCCAACCAAAAAGGGCTAGAAGTCATCTTAGGAAACCCATAAAACAGCCCATTAAGGAAGCCCCTAAGAATAAACTCCAAAAGAAAAGGGGGAGGGACAACTCCAAATTGTTGGGTTAAAAACAGGGGACCGGTCGACCGGTCACAGACCCCCGGTCGACCGCGGGTCAAAATTTTGCCTACGAAGAAATGCAGTAGGCTTTTTCCTTAAGGCGCGGTCGACCGGTCCCCAGACCGCGGTCGACCGGCCATACCAGTTGCCTTGGCCGATTTTCCATTTTCAGCAAACCCACAACCCTCAAACACCCAAATATCATCACCAAGCCCCCAAATTTTTAACCCAATAATATTATTAACAAGAAAACCCATCCTACATATCATCCCAACCATTTATATGTTATTAAACCATAGAATAACATTGATTTCAAGATTTAAACCCAAAAATCTAGGTTTTGGTATTTATACCCAAAAAATCCATTTCTTTACCCCACAAATTATGAAATGAAATACACAAATAGCTATTTAGCAAGATTAAACACTTGCCTCAGATTTGTAGAGGTTGGATCGTCCTCGATGTCGCGGTTGGGCCGGAAATCCCCAAGCTTTTCTTCCTCTCTCTCTTCCTTTCTTCTTCTTTCCTCTTCTTTCTCCCTCTAGGGCTTTTTCTCTCTTTCTCAAAATGAGAAAGGCTTGATCCGTAAGCCTTAAATCCCTTAAAACAATAAACCCAATTTTAAATGTTAATACACACTTTAAATGACTCGTTTACTCCAATTCAAGTCAAAATAACTTAAAAACATTCCGGAGCCGAAATAAAACCCAATAACAGTCATTTTGACTATCTCGACCCTTCCGGGATCGATGGTACCCTCAAAAATATCATCCAGAATACTTTGAAATATTCTCTATTTTTGGGCCTCAATTCCCAAATTTTGAAATTCTCCAATTTAATTAAATTTTATTTTCCCAGAATTTAATTTCTCAGTCTCCAAAAATCGAGGGTTGTTACAAAATCCTTACATGCCAGCTTTTGGCATGGAAGCAGTAATTCCAACCGAGATCGGCCTTCCTAGCCATTGAGTTCTCAATTTTAATTCACCACCTTATACCCCAAATAGACGTACTTTAATTGCTAATTCTCGATAATTTGGGTCTTATGCGCTTTATTGTTCAATATGCATGGTTAATTGCAGTTACGATGTCAAAAGCTATATTTCCAAGCAATTTACAGTTTAATTCCCTTATCCCGTAACCCTAGCATAACCTAAACTTACCCCAAACCCCGTGTGTGTTTGTTTGTGTCCTTTTATTATTTTTTTTAGATTTTTAGTTTGAGTCATTTTTATTTTTAGGATTTATTTAGTATTTTATAGGTTTTATTTGCTATTTTTCTATTTTATTTTTATTATTATAATTTTATTTTATTTTGATTATTATTAGTTTTATTTTTATTAGGATTAGAATTTTTAGGATTTCATGTAATTTTTAGTTTTATTTGATTTTACATTTAATTAGAATTTTAGTTTTAGTTTTATTTGATTTGATTTTTATTTCTTTTTAGTTTCAATTTTTATTTGAGTCTTTATTTTATTTTTATAGTAGGACTTTAATTTTTAGATTTTTATTTTTATTAGTTTTTGTTTTATTTTTAAGGGTTCAAACACACACACACACACACACACACACACACACACACACACACACAAATCCCATACACACTCCTATACCCTAACACAACTTATCCTACACCCTCACCACACACAACCCACTCCCATCATCTTCTTCCCACCATCTTCCACTCTCTCTCCTCTCCACCATTACCACAAAACACAACACACACTTTAAACTCCCTTCTCTCTCTTCCCCAACACCGTTAAACCTTTCCCCATCGGATCAAATCCCACCGCCGGAATAACCCAAAACTCGGCGTCCCATCCCCCTTGTCGGGAACTGCACTCTAGCCCCGCTCCAGCAATAACAACCTGCATCCGGCGGCGCCCTGCTGTCCGAACCTCTACCACCCCGGCAGACCTCGGCCCCTTCTTCTGCCATACCCCCTGCCGGAGTTTTTTCGGCGCGACTTTCTGCGACCAACTCCGGTGGCTCCAAACCAGCTCCGACCTCCTTACCCTCTAATCCCCGACCTCCATCATCCCGAGCCACCTCCGGTCGAGTTACCAAGCTCCGGCCCCCCTCTTTCTCCTTGCGATGCTGACCCTCATCTCGCGACTCCAACCCATGTCCAACCTTTGAAACCAAGACCCATTTGACCTTGTAAACCCATATCCCATTCCAAAACCAAAATCGATTTTGTCCACCTGCCAAACTAAAAGCCAAAACCAACTTAATTCTCACATGTACAACTTAAACCCTTTTTACCCAAAAATACCTCCAACAACCACTTTTTACCCAATACCCAAAAATATCCCCATAACTAAATCATATTTTTTATTCCCTCACCCCTCATTCGCATGACCTCACACCATATCCACATACACCCCTAGCCATTTACGCAATATACCCCTTTGCTCCATGCGCTTTCAAAGGAAATGATAATCAAATAGAGAGAAAATTCTAGAGAAAAGTAGAGAGTTAGGTTAGAATAAATTAGGTAGAAATATTTGTAAATAGTTTTATTTTCATTTTTTTTAGATATTTGTGAGTGATAAATGTGTGAAATTCAATTGAATTGATTATTGAGTTTATTATTGTTGGATGCTCATATTGGATGGATTGTGCTTAATTTCAAAGGAATAGAAGTTCAATTTCACTTCAAGAGATTGGGGTTTGATTGTTTTTTTCTCTTCTCATTTATTTTATGCATTTGATTATTAATTTGTCATATTTCATATCATGTTAGGCTAAAACCCCTTTCAAGGGGTGGGGTAAAACCCATATTTGATGTTATTTTATTTTAATTAGTTTAATTACTTGAAAGTCCCTTTGAATGTTAATTTTAATCCCTCACCCTTAAATTTATGCCTCGAGAGAGGGTAAATGATTTTCGAGAGAAAATTGAAATTCTAATTATAATACCCATTTTAGATTCGAACTAGAGATATGGGTTTCTTAAATGGGGTATTATAACTTGAATCTCAACTCTAAAATTATTTTCTAAGATTTACATGAATTTTAATCGATCGATCCTAGCGGGTGATTAATTGAAAGGAGTGTAGATCTATTTTTCTAGAGTTGTGGGGTGTTAAACTTAATTTTCTAAAAGATTACTATTATAATTACACTTACAACGGGAGTTGGTTTGTAATTTTAATATTAATTTGGGAGAATTCAAACAATTAAATTAATTAATTAGAATAGCTAAAATTTGTGGTGTAATCCCACTCCTTGATTGTTCTCACAATTATTTACCTCACTTTATCTCTTATTTTAGTGTTAGACTTTGTTTTCATTTTAGTCACTTTTTAGTTAGTTATTTTCATCTCACATTTAGTTTAGTTTAGTTTAAAACCTCACCTCACCTCACCCTATTGTTTTAATATTTGAAAAGCTAAAAAAAAAGTAGAAAAGTGAAAAAGCACAAAAAGAAAATAAAAAGTGAATTACAATTGAATTTGCCTCTACCTTACTCCCTTGGAAGTGGATTGATACCCTTACTTACCTCTACACTTTAGATTGTTATATTTTGTAGGTAATCTGAGGTTTTGACTAACTTGGATTTCAACGACGAAACATATACAAAAAGCTTAGTTATCAATGAGAATGATGGACCTTAATCTCATAGAAGAAGTAAGGGAAAATATAGCATTAAGGGTAACTGCTTACTACCAGAGGACAACTTGATCGTCTAATCACAGGTTGAGGCTGAGCATCCTGAAAGAGAGTGACTATATTTTGAAAAAGGTTATCCAAGAGGGAAAGAAACTGGAACCAAACTATCATGACCCATAACACATTTCTAGTGTTGCTTGGCCAGGAACCTACCACATCAAGACTTTTGAAGACGAGCAATTTAAGAATCCGTGGAATGCCGAGAATTTAAGAAAATATTATCAGTGATGTAATGGCAAAAGTTTTATCCCTTTTTACTCATTTTGCAGTATGTACTACCCATTTGTTACGAATAAATTTTTTAGTTCTTCCATTATTGCTATTGTTTTTATTTTCATGGGCATGGTATTTGTACATATCAATATTCATCTGTTGGAAATGATGACCCCAATTTTTAGATTTTACAAAAAGTTATTTCCTTTTACATGCGAAATAAAGATGGCTCAAGAAATTTTAGATAAACCAAATTTTAATTTCTTTCAAATTAAAATTAAACTAAACATGAAGTGACATAAAATTAATCAACAAATTAATTTTCACTTAAACAACTCAATTCAATCTAAGTCCTTGAAATTTGCCTAACAATTAATTAATCCATTTTTGCAAATTAGGCCAAACCAAATTTTATCCAATAAAATTAATAACTTGAACTAAATTAATTAAACATTACCCAAATTAACTTTAGCATGAGTAGTGATTTAAACCAATTTTAACTTTTTACCTAATCATGCATCTAATGTGAATTTTGTAAAAGATAAAATAAACAAATAACCACTACGCCGCGATGTATGAGAAAAAATCCACAACGGGGAAAAACCTCAGACGACCCTATAGCCTCGAATCCACTAAGTACAATTTTATAAGTACAAGATAAAAAGACTTACAAACACTCAACTTGACTCCGTCGAAGCCCCGACGCTCCTTCTTGTACACTTCTCTGCCTAGCGAATAACCATGAAGGTCCACCACGATTTCGAAATCCACCGATCGGACTTTTAGGAACCCATCAACCACACACGGTGCTTTTCACCGTATGAGAATGCCGCAACAACAAACAATGAACTTCTTCTTTGTGGGATGTAGAAGTAAACCCAAACTTCTCTTCTTCAAGGTGTAGAGATAAACCGGTGCCAAACACTCCAAGAAAAGTATATATATTAAGGAGCTTGGAATAAACAAACTATTGGGTGAAACAAAAGTGTTTTAGGATTTTTCTTGAAAAACAAACACCTAAAACTTGAACCTTTTCATTTGGAATTGAAACTCTCTAAAACTCTCTCTAGGAGATGGAGGAATGTGAAAAAGTTACATGGAAAAGGTTGTTTCTTGCACTTCATAATTCTGTTAAAAAGTAGTGGGAACATGGAGAAAACTGCAAAAAACCGTCAAAAAATTGTTCCCACCAAAGTCGTTCGAACGACTTTTTCGTTCGAACAACATTCTCATTCGAACGACTTTACTAACGAGGTTCTAGTGCAAAAAAAGAATCTCCTTAGAAGTCTCGTTCGAAAGAGATGCCAGTTTCGTTCAAACGACATGGGGATCTCGTTCGAACGAGATACTTGGTCATTCGAACGACTTGTCAGAAAAACCAATATTCATTTTAAGTCCAAATTTTTTTATGAAAAGTTCTAAAAAATATTTTCTGAGTAAAACAAAGTCGTTAAACCCATTTTATAAAAATTATAAATTACTCCCAATAAATTTCCAAGCTCCTATATATATAAAATGCATTCATACCCTAGGAGCGTTGGAACAATGTTGTTGACGTAGAAACGAGGCACACTAAACCCGGCATATGATGGAGCTTTATAATCTTGGCCGCTATGTCTTCAACTCACACGTCATATGTTTAGATGGATACACTTGTACACTATCCTATGACTCGAATGTTTTTATCCGGAATTGAGCCAACACTACATTAAGACTCAATCGGAGACTTGTGTCCTTACATCACCAAACACTAAAACCTTCGATACAATCTTATTGCGAGACAAATTACAAATAAGAGGAACTAACATGAACCTCATTATGACTTTGTTGAAAAAAAAGTCAATAACTTGAGGTCAAACTTCTTATATAGCTTTGTTGAATAAGTCACAAACAAGAAGTCGAGCTTTATGTACGATCTCGTTCTATGAAAGATTGCGAACAAGAAGTACTCCCATCAAATTAAAGGGATTGCCTACTTTATGGGTGATAAAGATCCGACTATAACCCGATGCAAGGATAATCACCTTTTAACTTTGGAGTCGACCAAGGTAACCAATGTTAACACGTAATTTGCTTCCATAAAGTGGATAAAACACTAGTAAAACTTTATGTAAAGCTACAATCAGTATATAATTACAAAACTCATTCACAAGAAATTGAACAAAGGATATTTTTCCATTACAATATGAGGGACATACAAAATAAGCAGAAGTACATATTTCCATCACAAGATAAAACATCCAATTAAAAAGAATAAATTTGATTTTCACTTCGAACTTGAACCCGAGTCTCGCAGCTGTTGAATCTACTTTTATTCTTTCTCTTTCCTCCTTTCTTTATAAAAAGGGAAAAAGTGTAAGGACAGATTTCCAATTGAGTCAATTTGTATGGTTTGGTTTAATTTTGAACAAAAATCTTTGAGTTATATGATAGAATTTTTTTGTGACCTTTCAAGCCTATGACATTATTATTAAAGACGTAATGGCCAAGTCGAAGAGATTACATCCCATACCGTGTATCGTGCCTTGTTTTCATCATAAAGAGTCCAAGGATCTCTCAAATATGAATGCTTATATTATACTAAGCCTTGGAAATTTATTATTGGGTATTAGAATTTTTGATAAAATATATTTTTTAATTCATAAATATTTTGTTTTAACCCTTCCGTAAAAAAATCATAACCAATTCAAAAAAATCAGAAAAATACAAAACTGGCAGCCACGCATTCGTATCGAAAATATCTATCTTTGTGGCCGGAACCTAAGTTCGTTCGAATTAGATTATAAGATCGTTAGAACGAGATATCAAACTAGGTCACTTTTTGTTTTTGTTGACTTCTTGTTCGAAATGTCACTAGAACAAGATTGCAGTTCGTTCGAACGATCGATGAACCATCTCTTTTGAAATTAAAAATTTGTATTTTTCAGGAACCTACGTTCTTTCAAGTGGTATCAAGGCGGTCGTGTGATCATGATTTTTAAGTAATTTTTGGTTTTAAAATGGAAAATATGTCATTTTTGAAGTTTCTTATTTTTATGGTTCCCACATTATTGCACACGACTCCTCACTTGCTAAATCTTGTAGGTGATTACGTGCATGTTTTACTTACATTAGCTTTTGTAATTCATGATATATGTGTTCAATAGTTGTACGTATTTTGAATCTGTTGCATTTTGATTTTTCATTTATTGAGTCATATTAAAAAATATAAAAAGATTTTGTTTGTCCTTTGAGTTATGTTTGTTTTAAATTTGTTAAAAATTTAAAAACTCAAAAAGACGTTCTTGTTTGTTTTAGTTTTACATATTTTATATAGCATATCCTTGTGTTTGAATTCTATATCACTTTCTGCTTCCATGTGTCTAGAACTTTTCGTTATGAATTTTAATTCTTGAATTATTCTTTATCATGCTTACATTCAGTAATTTGATTTTGATTTGCTTAATGGATTATGTTTATATATGCCTCTTCACACACATGCACAAGCTCTTTTGAACTTTAACTTCAAATGCATGTTTGAGCTACATGAGATGTCTTCCCAATAATTTTGTCATTGATACGATGCAAATATTGCGTATTTCACCTATTAATCTACGCGTCCTTAATCTTTATATTTATGCTCGTCAACCAGACAACCTCGGATTTATATATATACATTCTTTTCAGGGGTTAATTGAGCATTTGTAGGTATTTGGATACTTTGTATGAAGTTTGGATGCTTTTAGAAAAAGTTCTGTTAAAGATTGCAGCTTTGGGGGCATTTTAGTAATTTCAGCATTCGAGTTTGAATCCCTAGCTCTAATGGAAGTTGAATCCCTTTGATTTCTCTTCGCGTGTCCACTGACGGTGCATGATTCTGATGTATAATGAGGGAGTTATGGCATTTTTAGGATGGTTTTGACTTAAAAAGCACACTCAAGGTCACATTCAAGGGAATTTTAGTAATTTAATAATTTAGTTTTTTGGCCTAATGTCTTCTTGGATGTTGTATCCCTCTGATTTATCTTCGCGTAGCCTTCGACCGTGCCTAATTCCGAGTTATAACGAAGAAGTTACGACATTTTCTGTAAAGTTGGACAAAGCTGCAGAATGTAGACCTGCAGGGTGCAAATCGATTCGCAAACTTGCGAATCAATTCGATTTGTCACATATTCTACTTTTTTTGGTTCCCCTTTATTCAAATCGTTTCGGACACCTCCGAATCGATTCGGTCCCCAGTTTCAGATTTCATTTTATTACAAGTTTGCCATTTTTCCTTCTGTATAAATATCAACTTCCTCTCATTTTGAGAGATATACTTAGATAATTAGTTTTAGCTTAGTTTAACCTAGGGTTTGGGTGGTGATAGCTCATGTCTTCTTCTCCTTGGGGGGTGACACCTTTGGGTTTGTAAGTGTGTACTATTCATCATCCTCTCCATTAATTTAGTTGCATTTACTTCTTTTCTTGCTTTATAGTTTAATTTCATACTTATATAATTAGTTGTAGTTATTTATTTCTTACTTAGATTAGTTTAATTAGTTTAATTTAGTTTATTTTCATGTCTTGCCCTTAGATAAATAGGATCGGGGCTGTGTTCCGCCATTAACGGGAGTCGAGCTTCAAAAGTTAAGTTTTGTGTGAAATTGCATTTAATTGAAACCTCGCGTATTAAAAGCGGATTGTTATGCATTTATCTTTCTTTGTCACGCAACGTTAGAGTTTAAAGCGATAATCCAAATTTAATCCGCGTGTGACCATTTTTTATTAAATATTTATTCAAACAACTTTGGCTTAAATTTATTATTGCGTGAAGTTTATGTTTAATTGAAATGGCCGATTAAATAGCTTTTGAGCCTTAACTCTAATTAGTAGTTGTTTCAATCCGTATGGTGGAATGCGATCCTGATCCTCGCTTTTCTTTCATGTAGCGTAACTTCTTTTTTTCTTTATTTCCTTTAAAACCACCCATCACCTTTTACACTTTTATTCTTGAAATAATAAATCGATTAAAATCTAAAATTCAATCACTCCCTGTGGATTTCTTATGATACCCGACTTACCGCTATGCTTTCTTGTCAAGTGTAGTTGTAGTTAGTTTTTTTTTCAATGAGTCACTGAACCGTTAACAACGATTTGCGTATTGCACGACGCACTGTTCGCGCTCGATCAAAATGACTCCGTTACTGGGGGAGTGTGTTTTAGATTGCAGTTGATTTACTATTTCGTAATATTTCTTTTATTCATATTTGTGTTCTTTATTTTATCCTTTCTTTTTTACTTGACTTAAATATTTTGAGAAATTGAAATTTTGGCGCTTGTCATTTTATTGAATTAAGTTATTTTGAAATATCTCGCTATAACTCTTTAGATAACTTTAATTGTTCTCAGATTAGTTTTCCAAGTTATACTCCCAAAGCAATGAGAGAATGCCTACAAATTCTTGAAAATTAACGCCTTGAGCGTGAAGTTTAAGAAGTTGTAAGTAGTCCCTCATCGCCTTGGGAATGTAATTTCGAAAGCGGGGATCCCGTTAGCAATGAGAAAACCTCACAAGAAGATGGTATGTCTTCTTGTTTGTTTGATTATGAGTTAATGATAAAGGAAATAAATTGTAACAACCCGCCCTTTTGGAGACGATTAAATTCCATAATTAAATATAAATTGGCAATTTGGAGAATTTCCCTAAATAGTAATTTTTGGGATTTTCGAGGATCAAATGATTCTCGAAGGATGCTGTGATTATTTTTGGGACTATATAGGTCGAAATATTTTAATTATATGTCGCCGTTGAGTAAAGCGACACGAGGTAAGATTTTTAATTGGAAAACCCGCATTTATTTATTTTGGGTTGGAATAGTGATTTGTGGTCAAATACCTCGGATGGGAATTTCGACTGGGCCATGATTCTCGAAATGGCCGAGATAGTCGGAATAGAGTGTCCGATTGTCAAAAATGAGTTTCGGGTAATTTTAGAGGTAAAAGTAACTCGTAATTGGGTAAACGAGTCCTTTTTGGGTTTTAAGGGGTATAACCCTTTTTCTTCTTATATAAAGAGGGGGATACGGAGAAAAGAAGAAAGAAAAGAGAGAGAAGAAAGAGAGGAGGAGAGAAAAGAGGAGAGAAATGGAGATCTTGGGCCAAACTCCGCCGGATTCGACTCGAGGTCGTCGGATTTTATCCACGAGGCAAGTGTTTACTTGCTTTATTTACTTTTTGCATAAATATCTCATACCGTAGTTTGGTATAAACAAACCCTAAAGATTTCGGGTTGGATTTTCGTGGATAAAATGGGTTTTTGGAAGTTAAAACATATAAACCCCTAAAATTTTCTAATTGGAGATACCTAGAAATTTATTTGAAATTAATTGGTGGTTTTGGGTTCTAGGATGTTTAGAACCCTTAATATATGTGTATTTGTAGTTGGTTGAAGTTGTAAGACATTGGGTGAGGCGACAAAAGCTTGGGAGAAGCTTTAATGGCCGAAATCGTCTCGGAGAAGACGGTGAATAGTAACTCGTGACTTTAGGGGGCCGTTTTGGCCAGGAAAATAATTGATTTAGCTCTCGTCCAAAACACAAAAGTTGTAAATATTTTCGATACGGTCACGTGGGCGCTAACCGCGTATTTTTTTGATTTTTTCTCGATTTGATATGATTTTTACAAGATGGCAGCTCCGGGTTGAAATCATCAACTCGGAAATCAAACCGGGAATTGGAAAAATAAACGCTAGGATTAGTTGTGTAGATATTTTGGATGATTTTTGGGGTAGTTTAGAAACTTCGATAATGAATTTGGGTTGTTGGATAATGGATTTGAGGAATTTAGTTTTGGGGACCTGGTGTGACCGGTCGATCACGCCCCTAAGGCCGGTCGACCGCGTCAAGGAGATATGGCCTACTGCTTTTTTTCGTAGGCTTATTTGTAACCCGCGGTCGATCGGGGGTCCAGGACCGGTCGATCGGTACCTTGTTTTCAGCCCAAGATTTTGGAGATTGTTATTACTTCTCCTCTTTGAGTTTAAAGCGGGCTTTCTAAATTTGAGTATTAAAGAGGATTATGATCTAAAGAGATAGCATAATCATATTGATCTTGGTTGGGTGAATCCTATGAGTGGATTAGAATAAATTTGGGGAGTATAGTTATATACTCGCTAAATGAGAAATGGTATAATTGGAGATATCCAAATGAATCCGTAGATGGGATTTTGGTATATATTACTTATTAAAGTAAGAAAATACTTTGGGTTTAGTATCATGCATATATGAATGCATGATTATGATTCTTTGAGAGAATGTTTGGGGTTATTGGTCATCGATAGATGGTTTGGAAAATATGGCCTTTTATATATATATATATATATTCAGGGAGGAATATATGGTATATGTATATAATATGTGATTAAAGTGTATATATAATTTGAGATAAAGGATTTTGAAAATAAAATATGAATATTTTCAAAATGGGAATAAGGTAAATGATTTTCATAATTAATAAAATTATGGTTACACACCTCCCTAAATCACTATCATAAGGGAAGTTGCGTACGTTATGGCTGGCTAATGAATGCAGGGTGGCTATAGTCCTATAGGCCATATGGGAAATTATTTGTACTGCGCTGGTTAGGTGATTCTGGGTGTGGTCATGACTATCCCGCAGGCATATGGCCGCTTCCCGACGTTGGTAGGTTCCCAGGTTGTCTTGTATAGATAAGTTCTGGAAGATGATAGCCATTTAGGGGCGCGTCCAGTGGAGAAACCCGGAGGGGCGGTCTTAGTCTTATTAAAGCAATTTATGATAATAAATTGGCTTTATATTTACATTTCCCGAGTATAAAAATGGAAATGGGATAAATGTTTGGCTTCGGTAACACTCCCGGATGGAAGAAGGGATGTGGAAGGATATGATTGATCAAAGCATTTTTATGATAATGAAAATGGCTTTGAATACATTTCCTGAGTGTAAAAAGGAAAATGGGATGATATAAAACGGAAAAGCATTTTAATGATAATAAAACTGGCTTTTAAAAAGTATATAATTGGTTAAAGCAATTCATGATAATGAATTGGCTTATATATTTACATTTCCTGAGTATAAAAAGGGAAATGGGAAGTTTTGAGAAAATGAATGTATTGATAAATACTTGGTATATGAATTCTCAGTCCGGGAGATAGATCCGGATGTTTATGGTAAAATGTATATATATATGGATGACTCGAGTACCGAGGGTCTAATGGATCCCGACGATCGACCTTGCCACGTAGTAGTGTATCGGGGGGGTTCCTTATTTGGATTTCGCTTTGCAAGACAACCCACGCACAAATATGGCATTGTGTTGAGACTGGGGAGAAGTTTAATCCTTAGTGCTCTAATATTATAAATGCTTATGGTACATATATATATTTATATATATCTTTCTGTACTGAGGGACTGGAGGATCTCGACGATCGACCGTGCTGCGTAGTAGTGTATCGGGGGGGTTCCTTGTTTGGATTTCGCTTTGCGAGACACCCCACGAACGAACATGGCATAGCGTTGAGACTGGGGTGAAGTTTAGACCTTAGTACATTGCTTGGACTATCTAGGATTGATAGTGGGTTGGTGATAGACTAGTTTAGCAGGATAGCTTGACTAGGATGTTTAGAGGGATGCGCTAGGAGTGCAGTGTTAGTGGAGAGGTGAGGGGTATCTCATGGGAGTGCGATACCAAACTTAAATATGAGGTAAAACCTTTTTCAAAATAATAAGGCATTTATGCACTTGCTAAATATTTTCAAAACTCGGGCTCTGACCCGTTTATCTACTTTTCCTTTCTTGCTATACTATATATATATATATATAGGTGTCCAGACACAGGGACGCCTGGATGACATATCTTTCGAGTCAGACGTCAGCTGCAGCAGCTGTGGATGCGTGCAGGTTTTTGATAGCGGCTTCCATTCTTGTACTCTAGATAGGAGGTACTGTATAAATATTCGGGCCAATGGTCCAATCGCATTTATTTATTCTTTTAGTACAACATTCGATATGGTTGTATATTTTGACCGAGTGTTCGGTTATCTTATTTTATTTCAGTTTCATTTTCGCAAAACTGTGTGGATGTTTTATTTACTATTGTTAAAAAGAATTGTAAAGTTAAAATTTTGACACCGGCCTAATAGGTTATTAGTAATTAAATGGATTTTCGACAGTGATGCTAAGGATGATCCATATGAGACTCCTGTTTTAATTTGATATAGGAGTGATCTCCCGGTATTTTATTAGGCGGGGTGTCACAGATGGTATCAGAGCATCAGGTTCTAGTGTCCTTAGGAATCTGTGCGGACGTACTATGCTTTCAGCGTTGCTCTCATTTGTTATAGAGCCTCAAGACTAGGATTGTTGATTTCTCTTGTGAGATTTCGTTCTCCTGCCATATTATGAGATTATAGAAATCTTTTGCGCGCTCGTTTGAGAATCTTGTGTGGAGCTTGGATGGTAGAAAGAGGTGAGGCTTAGTTGGAGCAGCTGGTAGAAGGTTGGGATGAGGACCTTAGTAGAGGTCACTCTCCTTATGGTAATTGTTAAGGATTTTGGCAGCGACTACTAAATAATGGTAGTTAGGAGTACCGCAGTACCACTGAAGTAGAGAGTGGTACTAAAGTCGAATTCCTCATTTAAATTGAGGGTTCGAAAGGGATCTTACAGATAGTCTTAACCGTGAGTCCCCACGATTTAGTCGGAATGAGAAGGATATTGTTATGAGTTTTACCTCAATCGAGGAGGTATATTTGGCATGGCTAGATAAAGTCGCGGTATTAGTTAGCCCTAGAGTCGTGTGTGTAATTTGAGTTATGGCGGTCACGATAACATAATATCATGTATGTTAATGTGTTTTCCGCGATAGCGGAATTTTATTTTCCTTCATTCGCCATAAAGGCGGGTGTTGATATATATATATATATATATATATATATATATATAAATATATCGTTTTGGATGCTCATTTTATATGTCTATACGAGTATGGTGATATGATGAGTATATATGTATTGGTATTTTTCGGAGCGATAGCAGGCTAAGAATGGCAAGTCTATCGTGTCCATGGTTTCTGGAGGGAACGGGTTGTTGTTGTGGTGTCTCACCTAGTTATAAGTTGAGTTCACCTTATTTATTATGGGTAGATGGAACTTCGATGAGTAGAGGTTTCCTTATCGTGATTTGGGTATATGGCGACCTTATATATATGATTTAAGGCCGCAGGATTATTGCTGAGATGTAGGATTAAGCTCATTATTGATTGCGCAAGGACTTAAAATGAGGGCGAGGGCAGGGTGGTATAACTCTTAGTTAGAGATAGGAGTTCAGACCACCTTTTTGTTGGATTAGGGGATAGGGATAT
Source organism: Sambucus nigra (assembly GCA_949130495.1). Lineage (NCBI taxonomy): Eukaryota > Viridiplantae > Streptophyta > Magnoliopsida > Dipsacales > Adoxaceae > Sambucus > Sambucus nigra. The sequence continues at coordinate 501,027,774 of OX422211.1, read as the reverse complement.
CCCGGTTGCATGTTGAAATAACGAAACTCCATAACCAACGAAGTCAAGTGTCAATGTGTGGAGGGGTTCCTTGTTTGGATTTCGCCTTGGCGAGACGTCCCACGCATGAAACCAAGCAATTGTCGGGAGTAGAGAGAGGCCTGGGGCACTAGGGATATATTTAAGATTAGACTAGTCTCGCGTAGGTAGAGTAACGCATAGACCGTAGTATTATTAGGATGTAAGTTCGATAGTGTTAGTGGCGCCGAGCTTAGGAGAATTGATTTTTGCGGGTTGGGAGGACCCATAGGTGAGTATTACACCGAGAAAAGGAGACCCTTAATGGGAGAGAGTGTTACGTGTCAGATGTTCACTATGGATGTGCAGATATGCGCAGGTTAGAAAGGTGTATGGGCACCTTGGTAATGTTGGTTTATATACCGCCTGAAATAGAAGGGGCGTAGTATATAAAGTTGATGTTTATGCCGTGAAGCTCTATAGATGATGGGTACAATGTGACGTATTAGAGTCACTTTATGATTGCGGTAGCCGCATAGTATATGGTTGGGAACCGTTGGGTTAGTATCGTTTGCCTTGAGGTATTAGGATTTGGTGGTGTAGGTTATGCCTGAATTTCGAGGACGAAATTCCATTGTAACTGGGGAAGTATGTAACAACCCGCCCTTTTGGAGACGATTAAATTCCATAATTAAATATAAATTGGCAATTTGGAGAATTTCCCTAAATAGTAATTTTTGGGATTTTCGAGGATTAAATGATTCTCGAAGGATGCTGTGATTATTTTTGGGACTATATAGGTCGAAATATTTTAATTATATGTCGCCGTTGAGTAAAGCGACACGAGGTAAGATTTTTAATTGGAAAACCCGCATTTATTTATTTTGGGTTGGAATAGTGATTTGCGGTCAAATACCTCGGATGGGAATTTCGAATGCGCCATGATTCTCGGAATGGCCGAGATAGTCGGAATAGAGTGTCCGATTGTCAAAAATGAGTTTCGGGTAATTTTAGAGGTAAAAGTAACTCGTAATTGGGTAAACGAGTCCTTTTTGGGTTTTAAGGGGTATAACCCTTTTTCTTCTTATATAAATAGGGGGATAGGGAGAAAAGAAGAAAGAAAGAAAGAAAAGAGAGAGAAGAAAGAGAGGAGGAGAGAAAAGAGGAGAGAAATGGAGATCTCGGGCCAAATTCCGCCGGATTCGACTCGAGGTCGTCGGATTTTATCAACGAGGCAAGTGTTTACTTGCTTTATTTAATTTTTGCATAAATATCTCATACCGTAGTTTGGTATAAACAAACCCTAAAGATTTCGGATTGGATTTTCGTGGATAAAACGGGTTTTTGGAAGTTAAAACATATAAACCCCTAAAATTTTCTAATTGGAGATACCTAGAAATTTATTTGAAATTAATCGGTGGTTTTGGGTTCTAGGATGTTTAGAACCCTTAATATATGTGTATTTTTAGTTGATTGAAGTGGTAAGACGTTGGGTGAGGCGACAAAAGCTTGGGAGAAGCTTTAATGGCCGAAATCGTCTCGGAGAAGATGATGAATAGTAACTCGTGACTTTAGGGGGCCGTTTTGGCCAGGAAAATAATTAATTTAGCTCTCGGCCAAAACACGAAAGTTATATATCTTTTCGATACGGTCGCGTGGGCACTAACTGCGTATTTTTCTGATTTTTTTTATTGATTTGATATGATTTTTACAAGATGGGAGCTCCGGGTTGAAATCATCAACTCGGAAATCAAATCGGGAATTGGAAAAATAAAGGCTAGGATTAGTCGTGTAGATGTTTTGGATGATTTTTGGGGTAGATTAGAAACCCGGATAATGAATTTGGGTTGTTGTATAATGGATTTGAGGAATTTAGTTTTGGGGACTTGGTGTGACCGGTCGGCCGCGCCCCTAAGGCCGGTCGACCGCGTCAAGGAGATAGGGCCTACTGCTTTGTTTCGTAGGATTATTTGTAACCCGCGGTCGATCAGAGGTCCAGGACGGTCGACCGGTACCCTGTTTTCATCCCAAGATTTTGAAGATTGTTATTACTTCTCCTCTTTGAGTTTAAAGCGGGCTTTCTAAATTTGGGTATTAAAGAGGATTATGATCTAAAGAGATAACATAATCATATTGATCTTGGTTGGGTGAATCCTATGAGTGGATTAGAATAAATTTGGGGAGTATAGTTATATATTCGCTAAATGAGAAATGGTATAATTGGAGATATCCAAATGAATCCGTAGATGGGATTTTGGTATATATTACTTATTAAAGTAAGAAAATACTTTGGGTTTAGTATCATGCATATATGAATGAATGATTATGATTCTTTGAGAGAATATTTGGGGTTATTGGTCATCGATAGATGGTTTGGAAAATATGGCCGTTTATATATATATTCAGGGAGGAATATATGGTATATGTATATAATATGTGATTAAAGTGTATATATAATTTGAGATAAAGGATTTTGAAAATAAAATATCAATATTTTCAAAATGGGAATAAGGTAAATGATTTTTATAATTAATAAAATTATGGTTACACACCTCCCTAAATCGCTATCATAAGAGAAGTTGCGTGCGTTATGGTGATGCCCCCTGGCTAATGAATGCAGGGTGGCTATAGTCCTATAGGCCATATGGGCGATTATTTGTACTGCGCTGGTTAGGTGATTCTGGGTGTGGTCATGACTATCTTGCAGGCATATGGCCGCTTCCCGACGTTGGTAGTTTCCCAAGTTGTCTTGTATAGATAGGCCCTGGAAGATGATAGCCCTTTAGGGGCGCGTCCAGTGGGGAAACCCGGAGGGGCGGTCTTAGTTTTATTAAAGCAATTTATGATAATAAATTGGCTTTATATTTACATTTTCTGAGTATAAAAAGGGAAATGGGATAAATGTTTGGCTTCGGTAACACTCCCGGATGAAAGAAGGGATGTGGAAGGATATGATTGATCAAAGCATTTTTATGATAATGAAAATGGCTTTGTATACATTTCCTGAGTGTAAAAAGGAAAATGGGATGATATAAAACGGAAAAGCATTTTTATGATAATAAAACTGGCTTTTAAAAAGTATATGATTGGTTAAAGAAATTCATGATAATGAATTGGCTTATATATTTACATTTCCTGAGTATAAAAATTGAAATGGGAAGTTTTGAGAAAATGAATGTATTGATAAATACTTGGTATATGAATTCTCAGTCCGGGAGATAGATCCGGATGTTTATGGTAAAATGTATATATATATGGATGACTCGAGTACCAAGGGTCTAATGGATCCCGACGATCGACCTTGCCGCGTAGTAGTGTATCGGGGGGGTTCCTTGTTTGGATTTCGCTTTGCGAGACACCCCACGCACAAATATGGCATTGTGTTGAGACTGGGGAGAAGTTTAATCCTTAGTGCTCTAATATTATAAATGCTTATGGAATATATATATTTATATATATCTTTTTGTACTGAGGGACTGGAGGATCTCGACAATCGACCGTGCCGCGTAGTAGTGTATCGGGGGGGTTCCTTGTTTGGATTTCACTTTGCGAGACACCCCACGAACGAACATGGCATAGCGTTGAGACTGGGGTGAAGTTTAGACCTTAGTACATTGCTTGGACTATCTAGGATTGATAGTGGGTTGGTGATAGACTAGTTTAGCAGGATAGCTTGACTAGGATGTTTAGAGGGATGCGCTAGGAGTGCAGTGTTAGTGGAGAGGTGAGGGGTATCTCATGGGAGTGCGATACCAAACTTAAATATGAGGTAAAACCTTTTTCAAAATAATAAGGCATTTATGCACTTGCTAAATATTTTCAAAACTCGGGCTCTGACCCGTTTATCTACTTTTCCTTTCTTGCTATATATATATATATATATATATATATATATATATATATAGGTGTCCAGACACAGGGACGCCTGAATGACATATCTTTCGAGTCAGACGTCAGCTGCAGCAACTGTGGATGCGTGCAGGTTTTTGATAGCCGCTTCCATTCTTGTACTCTAGATAGGAGGTACTGTATAAATATTCGGGCCAATGGTCCAATTGCATTTATTTTTTCTTTTAGTACATCATTCGATATGGTTGTATATTTTGACCGAGTGTTCGGTTATCTTATTTCATTTCAGTTTCATTTCCGCAAAATCGTGTGGATGTTTTATTTACTGTTGTTAAAAAGAGTTGTAAAGTTAAAATTTTGACACTGGCCTAATAGGTTATTAGTAATTAAATGGATTTTCGACAGTGATGCTAAGGATGATCCATACGAGACTCCTGTTTTAATTTGATATAGGACTGATCGCCCGGTATATTAGGCGGGGTGTCACATAAATGATCGTTTTGAAAGTTCTCAAGCTTGGTTTTTGGAGAATTATGCCATGTTCGATGAGATAATTTCTTTACAAAATCGGGTCGAGGTTGAAACTTGATTTTCACCTACACCCCTTTTTGATGAAGAAATAATTGAGAGTGATCCAAGCTTTAGCACTTTCGAATTTCAGCCTCTTATTAATTCTTCCGATTGTATTGAGGTTGAGGGTCCTTCTTTTCCTTTATTCCCTACTATTCTTGAACCGTTAAACTTATCACAAGAATTAGTTGAAAGTCTTGAGGACTTTGACCCGATTCTTGAACGGGAATGTAATTTTGAGATGCATCATCTCATGGGCTATTCACTTGAACTAGCCCCACCTCCCCTTCCAATTGAAAAACCTTGGGGATGTGATTTTAATTTCCCCGAGATTAATGTAGTATTTTCCCCAATTTTATCCAAATCCTTGTAACAACCCGAGACTTTAGAGACGATCATTTATTCATTTTGGGAGAAATAAATATTATTTTATTTGGAGAATTATTAAATTGGCATTTGAAGTCAAAATTTGAAGTGGGTTGAAAGTGTTTCGAATGGAAATTCTGAGGGTGTAGTTGTTTCCGGAAGGGTCGAGAAAGTTAAAATGACTGTACTTGGGGTCTATTTAGGTTCCGAAATATTTTAAGCTCGTTTGACTCGATTTAAAGTTATCGAGTCATTTAAAATGTGTATTATCATTTAAAGTTGTGTATCTTGGGAGATAAGGCTTACTAAACCTACGGGAGATTTAATTCTCCTTAGAGAGAAAGAGAAATATAAAGAAAGAAAGAGAGAAGAAGAAAGAAGAAGAGAAAGAGAGAGAAAGTGGGATTCCCGGCCATTATGCGATCTCGAGGACGAATCAGACCCTACGAACTTGAGGCAAGTGATTAAACTTGATAAATAATTGTTGTGTACCATTTATTTCATGATTTGTGGATTAAATCTTTGGGTTTTAGGTTTAGTTTGATAAATTCTAACTTTTTGGTAAAATCTTAGATTTGTTATGTATATCTTGGATTTGATGATATAAATTAGTTTAAATGTGTTCTTGGACGAATATTAATGTTATATTTGTGATTGGGTTGAAGAGAAATGAAGAGAAGATGATTAAAATGAATTTTGTCCATTTTTGGCTTAACAAAAACAACCATTTTCGTAGCCCTAGAACATGCCGAATCGATTCGGCCCCAACCCGAATCGATTCGGAATGTTCCAGCTTGACAGGTCCGAGTGACCGAATCGATTCGGACCCCAGCCAAATTGATTCGGCCTGAGACAGAGTCCCAGGTCTTAGGATCCGAATCGATTCTCCTTGAAGGCCGAATCGATTCGTATTTGGCCCGAATCGATTCGGAAACAGGGCATTTTGGGGGATGTTTTTCTAGGGAGAATTTCATTCCGTTTCGTTTAAGGTTATCGATTGGGAATCTCTATAGGGATTATTAGGAGTATGTCTTGGAGATTTTAGGGAGTTTCCCTTATGAGAAATGATTGGAGTCATATTGATTAAATGTGGGTGAAATTACCGATTAAAGAATATAGTATATAATAAGTGGGGAAGCCCACTAACATTGGAAATTCTATTTGGAGAAAATTATGAAATTATATGAAAGAGAGAGAATGCATTTAGTGATATTGGATTTTGGTATCAAATCCCAAATGGGATAAATTTAAAAGGTTCATATGATTAATTGAACCATATTTCGGATGGAGAATATAAATGCTAATAAACATGCATACGGATATAGAAATATCCTTAACGATGATTGATTTGGGAGATGTCTCATATAATGAGAAATGCTAATTGAGGTGCATTAGGATAGAGAATATCCTTAACATAAATAGAATTGAGAAACAATTCATTATCATGAAGTAATGCGAAAACTTCAAGGGAGAAATAGTATAGTGTATACTAAGTGGGCAAGATGTGTGAGAACTGATGATTAGTATATCAAGAGAGAGAGAGAGAGATACTAAATAATGATATTAATTCAACTACGCCTAAGTGCGCAATATGAATATATAAACAATCTGACAGGTATACCTTATATGATGGTATATCTTTATACGATGTGATGATGTATGTAAGCCTTATGTGATGGTGTGTATATATATATATATATATAGTGAAGCATACCCCCTCCTTGCTATCAGTGGGAAGTTGCCTACGATGAGGGTGAGCACCCTGGCTCGATGAGTAGTGTGTGGATATTCCCCAGGTAATAGTCTTCCATGGCGATTATTATGTGATATGAAATATTGTTTTTTGGGGTGAGAAGTCGTGGGTATGTATCGTTCTCACTTGCCGGTTAGGAATTATTACCGCTTCCCGAACATTGTGTGTGTGAGTTGATCATGAGGTGGGTGTCGTTTAGCCCTACCAGGTGGTCCCTAGTTTGCTACATGGTTTGGGCAACTAGAAGATGATAGCATTGATAACCTGCGTCCTCGAGTTATAGCTCGTTTGGATGGTTATTATATTATTGGTGTGATTGGTTACTTGGGTATCGAGGGCATAATGGACCTCAACGACCAACATTGCCAGGAGTAGTGTATCGGGGGGTTCCTTGTTTGGATTTCGCTTTTGCAAGACGTCCCACGCATGAACCGCAGTGTAATGTTGGGAATTGAGGAGAAGTTAGTCCTCAATGCTCATATATATAATGTATATATATCTCGACGATCGACAGTGTCAGAAGTAGTGTATCGGGGGCTTCCTTATTTGGATTTCACTTTGCGAGACGTCCCACGCACGAACCGTCGTGCATTGTTGAGAATTCGGAATAATAAATTAATTAATTGAATAATAAGAATTTGGGTTACATGCATCATGCATTGAGGTCATAATGAATCATGAAAATCAATACTGTCAAGAGTAGTGTAACGGGGGGTTCCTTGTTTGGATTTCGCTTTGCGAGACGTCCCACGCACGAAACGTAGTGCAGTATTGAGACTTGGGAGAAGTTTAGTCCTTAGCACTTAGATGCTAATAAATCATATATATTTATATGTGTTGATGTTATAACTAGAATATGAGAAATTCTAGTAAAGATAATGTTTATGTATTGTGAAGATGTTAGTAAGAGTATGGTTATGTAAACTCTATATGTTAAGTATGTGAACAAATAAAAGAGAACTACAACATTAAAAGTTAAAGTATATGATTTAGATGGAATTCAGATAAGTGTAGATTGAAAGATAAGTTATACGATTTTAATTGAATATTAATATTGGGAATTAGTAGATTTATTTGCCTAATTAGATTTGGGCATTCATTTGGAGATCACGTGCATACGTTTAGTTGCGCGCTTTAGATGAGAGGTGAGTTGGATTATTATGGAGAGTGCGACTCCATTAAATCATGTCATAATGCATTTATAATTATTATGCATTTTAATGCACTTGTTATAAAATGTTTTCACCTCTGGCTCTGACCCGTTTATATGTTCTCCTGCTATGTATATATATTGTATTATTTTAGGTGTTCCTCCGCAAGGACGCCATGGATGTTTATCCACCCAGTGTATTCGTGGAGCTGTGGCAGTTGCGAACTGTTGAGACATTTTATTTTAGTCGATTCCTATCTTTTGTATATCTAGAGTAGGATTCAGTTTGTATATTCAGGATTAGACCCAAGTGTTGTAGATTAACACTTTTATATTCTCTCTCAGATTTTTATATTGTCGTGACCCGACAGCATATTTGGGTATTTTATTGTGTACAATTTGTTGTACTCTTTTATACAATATTGGAGTTTGTATTTATCACTCATCATATTTAGATGTTGTACTGTTGGTTAGGGTTGCATGGTTGGTTCTATATTGGTGTTAAATAAAAGTTTTAAAATTTTTGACATCCTCTTTTAATGGTTTCGGGTAGTTAGCCTTATATTATTTGGTATTATCAGTTAATGTTGAGACTGAGCCATCTGAGATACCTGATTTAATGTAGTATAGGGCTGGCCACCCGTTATTATTTTGAGCGGGTTGTCACAAATGGTATCAGAGCATCAGGTTCTAGTGTCTTTAGAATCTGTGTGCGTTACTACGATCTTCCATCAGCGTTCTTGATATAGAGCCTTATTATTAGGACAGTTGTGTTCACACGTCCATATTTATTCTGTAATTTGAAAACATTTGAAAAGCGTTGTGATTCACTTATTCTTGTTTCAAATGCCACCGAAGAGAGGCCGTTCAGTCAGGGCAAATGAAGGGGCTGAGAATGTGGAACCCTAATTGCCTCCCAGGACTATAACTACAGATGAAGTTGCCAATATTGTGGCACAAGCAGAACTGCTGCCATTTCTACGCTGGCCCAACAATCTGTCGTTCAAGCAGCCCAAACCCATTTTGGGCTGTCTTTTTGGGAAAGAGTGAAGGAAGATTTTAGTAAGGGGCATCCTCCAATGTTTTTAGGGGGAGTTAATGCAATGACTGCAAGTCGATGGAAGAATAGTGTGCAGATACACCTCCGTATGGTTGAGTGTAGTGAGGTGCAAAAGCAATTTTTAGCCACCTTTAAGTTTACGGGTCCAACTCTCCAATGGTGGGAGTCTGTCACCACATCAGAACAGAGAGATACTTTGCCTATAACATATTTTTGGGAACTTTTTGATCGAAGGTATTTTCCTTCCCCAATTCAGAAAGAAATAAGGAGAAACTTGATGGATGTGTTTCAAGGAAATAGGACAGTGGAAGAATATGAAGAAGATTTTTCTAGATGGGAGAAATCAGTACCTGATGAGGTAAATATGTAAGAAAAGCGTATATCGAAATTTATTCGAGGTTTAGATTGGAGAATTTGGCATCATTTGTTAGAGGGCCCAGTGTTAGTGACTTTCATCGAGGTAGTGAATGCGGCACTGTTGAAGTGTCATGAATATCGTCTTCGTTTGCAAGAGGGTAAGAACTTTAGAGATTCGAGTTCATCAAGTAGGTTTGGCGAAGAGAATTCCAGCAATAATAGCGGGTATAAGTCGGACTCTAGAGAGTCACAACGACATTTTGTTCCTCTAGGCGGGTCGAGAGGAATTGTAGGTAGATGTTTCTTTTGTAAAGAAATAGGTCATAGAAAGAGAGATTGTCCTAAAAGAGGTAAAGGACCATGTTTTGAGGAAGTTTTGGAAGTGCAACCCCTACAACAGATACGAGGTCATTTTAGACCAGGGGACTTTATGTGGGAGCCCAATGATGAGGAAGGACAATCGAACTAGTGAGGTATGATGTAAGTTATTTTTCTTTGTGAATAGGAATATTGATATATGAAGCGTTGGATATCATATGGGAGATAGTCTGAGAGGGTAGTACTATAACCCTATAATGTATGTAATGACCCGAAAGGGAATTTTGAGCAAGTTAGGCTCTTATATAAATTATCTTTTGAGAGAATATATTATTTTGTAATGAGCTCAAAGAGAGCTATAAACCTTGTTATGAATGTAAGAACCGTTATGGTGTGTTAAGTAGTAATGATAAAGCTACTTACTTGTATATAGTCATGTTAGACTTCTATAAATGTTGTATTCCAGCTATGGATGAGCCTAATAAATGGCAATATATTAATGTAATATAAGATATTATTACTAAAAAGAGTTCGAAGTTTGTGGGTTATTGGGACGCAGGAAAGTTTAGCCCATGATTATGCTAATTTTAATGAGCTGTATGTTGTTGTATGTATGATGATTGTTAAGACCTTGTGTTAGGAACATAAGGCATTTTATATATGTATTGTAAGACATATTTTTTTTTTAAAATAAACTGTTTTCAAAATCAAACTTTTTATAGGCCTTTGGGCCATTTCAAAATGATTTACACAAAAATATTTTCAAACTCCAGTCCTGATTCAACAAACTCTCAATCCCTGACGTCGCTACATATTAGTGTATTGGGAGGGTTCCTTGTTTGTATTTCGCTTGCGAGACCTCCCCCACATGAAAGTGGTGAATGTTAGGAATTGAGAGGAGTTATTTCCTTGGACCATTCAAAATTTTTATGCTACTAATATTGCTAGTATTATATATACATCTTTAGAATTATTGAACTTTGGAGGCAAATGAAGCCTCATTATGATTGGTTCGAGTAAAGCTCGAATAAAGGGTGTATGGGCGCCCTCGTGGTTAATAAATTGATTTTATAAAACTTAAAATAAATTAAAACAAATTCGTCGTGGGAAGTTAGAGGTTTGGGTATAGGATTAGTGAGCGTAGTAGGAACTAGTTGAGCTTTGGAGTATTAGGCTTAGCTGAATTTTGAGGACAAAATTCTTGTAAGTGAGGAAGTTTATAACAACCCGAGACTTTAGAGACGACCATTTATTCATTTTGGGAGAAATAAATATGATTTTATTTGGGGAATTATTAAATTGGCATTTGAGGTCAAAATTTGAAGTTGTTTGAAAGTGTTTCGAATGGAAATTCTGAGGGTGTAGTTGTTTCCGGAAGGGTCGAGAAAGTCAAAATGACTGTACTTGGGGTCTATTTAGGTTTCGAAAATTTTTAAGCTCGTTTGACTCGAATTAAAGTTACCGAGTCATTTAAAGTGTGTATTATCATTTAAAGTTGTGTATCTTGGGAGATAAGGCTTATTAAGCCTACAAGAGTTTTAATTCTCCTTAAATAGAAAGAGAAATATAAATAAAGAAAGAGAGAAGAAGATAAATAGAGAGAAAGTGGGATTCCCGGCCATTACGTGATCTCGAGGACGAATCAAACCCTACGAACTTGAGGCAAGTGATTAAACTTGCTAAATAATTGTTGTGTACCATTTATTTCATGATTTGTGGATTAAATCTTTGAGTTTTAGATTTAGTTTGATAAAACCTAAGTTTTGCGTAAAATCTTAGATTTGTTATGTACATGTTGGATTTGATGATAGAAATTAGTTTAAATGTGTTCTTGGACGAATATTAATGTTATATTTGTGATTGGGCTGAAGAGAAATGAAGAGAAGATGATTAAAATGAATTTTGGGGATTTTTGGCTTAACAAAAATAGCCATTTTCGTAGCCCTAGAACAGGCCGAATCGATTCGGCCCCAACCCGAATCGATTCGGAATGTTCCAGCTTGACAGGTCTGAGTGACCAAATCGATTCGGACCCCAGCCGAATCGATTCGGCCTGAGACAGAGTTCCAGGTCTTAGGACCCGAATCGATTCGCCTTGAAGGACGAATCGATTCGCATGGCCGAATCGATTCGGATTTGGCCCGAATCGATTCGGAAACAGGGCATTTTGGGGGATGTTTTTCTAGGGAGAATTTCATTCCATTTCGTTTAAGGTTATTGATTGGGAATCTCTAAAGGGATTATTAGGAGTATGTCTTGGAGATTTTAGGAAGTTTCCCTTATGATAAATGATTGGAGTCATATTGGTTAAATGTGGGTGAAATTACAGATTAAAGAATATAGTATATAATAAGTGGGGAAGCCCACTAACATTGGAAATTCTATTTGGAGAAAATTACGAAATTATATGAAAGAGAGAGAATGCGTTTAGTGATATTGGATTTTAGTATCAAATCCCAAATGGGATAAATTTAAAAGGTTCATATGATTAATTGAACCATATTTCAGATGAAGAATATAAATTCTAATAAACATGCATACGGATATAGAAATATCCATAACGGTGATTGATTTGGGAGATATCTCATACAATGAGAAATGCTAATCGAGGTGCATTAGGATAGAGAATATCCTTAACATAAATAGAATTGAGAAACAATTCATTATCATGAAGTAATGCGAAAACTTCAAGGGAGAAATAGTATAGTGTATACTAAGTGGGGAAGATGTGTGAGAACTGATGATTAGTATATCAAGAGAGAGAGAGAGAGAGAGATACTAAATAATGATATTAATTCAACTACGCCTAAGTGCGAAATATGAATATATAAACAATGTGACAGGTATACCTTATATGATGGTATATCTTTATACGATGTGATGATAAGCTAATTGTAGGAGGGTACTTTAGATTATAGATGGAGGCGTAACCCTTGTTTGAGTATGGTAATGATAAGCTAATTGGCCAAAGCTTTGGATTAATGATAGGACATACAAACACATACCCTAATAAAGATAAGCTCAGTTTAACCTCACAAAGCTCTCGTGTATAACTTAGGAGATAATAGTGAACTTAGAAGCGATTTAGCAGGAGGGAGAGAGAAGTAAGCATCCTAGATACACCTTGGTGGGCAGGTAGAAACACACCGAATACCCTAAAGAATCCCTGTCAAGTGTTAAAAGCTTCATAATAAATAACAATGGTGAGTGAGTAAACCTCTCTGGTTTTCAATAACTCTCTCTAGCAATAACTTCTTGACTCTCAAAAAGTAACATACCCTCCTCAAAGGTGGTTGGGGTCCTTAAATAGCTCCCACACCATCCCCGAGGCAACTCATTCATTTATGACTATGAAAGACATCCCTCATACTTTATATCACAACATTAAATACCTGATGCGCTAGTTGTCTCCACGTCTTAAACATTAAATTCCAAGACATACCTTTTGCCTAACCACTGTGTGTCAGGGGGCTGTTATCGCAGAGGTGGCTCACTAACTGCCTGACAGCCCCAAATACCACGGTAGTTTACTCAAGTGCAGGTGTGACATTTTTTAGCTGGCTAGTGACATCACTTACAGTGGATGTGACATTAAGTAGAGGGTTATCTGGTTCACAACTCAACGCCCGATGGAACTCCAAGCTACTCCGCTTGAGGTTCCACGGTCAGGGTCCTTCGGTGTTTTTACCAGGTGTATCTAAGATGGTCAGGACAAGCCCCAAAGGTGCCTCGCTTCTCAATCCTCTAAACCAAGTCCCTCTAAAGTTCCCACGACGAGGTCATTTGATAGAGCATGAAAGCTCTCCCAGGCCCTGCCAAGCTTGGTCTCTCGCAAGTACCGTTTGACCTCACACAAACTGATTATTACTCTCGTTATAACATTACAATCGTTATAGCTTACAATCAACATAAACAATAATACAATATAACTAATACGATAAGCTAAAGTATGAGTTGCGACACCGAGTTGCCTCGCTTGAGCTGCCTCGGTTGCTTAATCTCCGACACTGTTGCCAATTATGGAATTATCCCTAATCTCAGGATTACCTTCAAGCCCCCTATACGGTATGTATGCCTTATATGATGGTATGTATATATATATATATATATATATATATATATATATATAGTGAAGCATACCCCCTCCTTACTATCAGTGGGAAGTTGCGTGCGATGAGGGTGAGCACCCTGGCTCGATGAGCAGTGTGTGGATATTCCCCAGGTCATAGTCTTCCATGGTGATTATTATGTGATGTGCATTATTGTTTTTTGGGGTGAGAAGTCGTGGGTATGTGTCATTCTCACTTGCCGGTTAGGAACTATGACCGCTTCCCGGACGTTGTGTATGTGAGTTGATCACGAGGTGGGTGTCGTTTAGCCCTACCAGGTGGTCCCCAGTTTGCTACGTGGTTTGGGAAACTAGAAGACGATAGCATTGATAACCTGCATCCTTGAGTTATAGCTCGTTTGGATGGTTATTATATTATTGATGTGATTGGTTACTTGGGCATCGAGGGCATAATGGACCTCAACGACCAACATTGTCAGGAGTAGTGTATCGGGGGGTTCCTTGTTTGGATTTCGCTTTTGCGAGACGTTCCATGCATGAACTGCAGTGTAATGTTGGGAATTGAGGAGACGTTAGTTCTCAATTCTCATATATATAATGTATATATATCTCGACGATCGGCAATGTCAGAAGTAGTGTATCGGGGGGGTTCCTTATTTGGATTTCACTTTGCGAGACGTCCCACGCACGAACCGCCGCGCACTGTTGAGAATTGGGAATAATAAATTAATTAATTGAATAATAAGAATTTGGGTTACATGCATCATGCATTGAGGGCATAATAAATCTCAAAAATCAATACTGTCAGGAGTAGTGTAACGGGGAGTTCCTTGTTTGGATTTCGCTTTGCGAGACATCCCATGCACGAAACGTAGTGCAGTATTGAGACTTGGAAGAAGTTTAGTCCTTAGCACTTAGATGCTAATAACTCATATATATTTATATGTGTTGATGTTATAACTAGAATTTGAGAAATTCTAGTAAAGAGAATGTTTATGCATTGTGAAGATGTTAGTAAGAGTATGGTTATGTAAACTCTATATGCTAAGTAAGTGAACGAATAAAAGAGAACTACAACATTGAAAGTTAATGTATATGATTTAGATGGAATTCAGATAAGTGTAGATTGAAAGATAAGTAAGACGATTTTAATTGAATATTCATATTGGGAGTTAGTTAGATTTATTTGCCTAATTAGATTTGGGCATTCATTTGGAGATCACGTGCATACATTTAGTTGCGCGCTTTAGATGAGAGGTGAGTTGGATTATTATGGTGAGTGCGACGCCATTAAATCATGTCATAATGCATTTATAATTATTATGCATTTTAATGCACTTACTATAAAATGTTTTTACCTCGGGCTCTGACCCGTTTATATTTTCTCCTGCTATGTGTATATATTGTATTATTTTAGATGTTCCTCCGCAAGGACGCCATGGATGTTTATCCACCCAGTGTATTCGTGGAGCTGTGGCAGTAGCGAACTGTTGCGACATTTTGTTTTAGTCGATTCCTATCTTTTGTATATCTAGAGTAGGATTCAGTTTATATATTCGGGATTAGACCCAAGTGTTGTAGATTAACACTTTTATATTCTCTCTCAGATTTTTGTATTGTCTATGACCCGACAACATATTTGGGTATTTTATTGTGTACAGTTTGTTGTACTCTTTTATACAATATTGGAGTTTGTATTTATCCCTCATCATATTTAGATGTTGTATTGTTGGTTATGGTTGCATGGTTGGTTCTATATTGGTGTTAAATAAAAGTTTTAAAAATTTTGACATCCTCTTTTAATGGTTTCGGGTAGTTAGCCTTATATTATTTAGTATTGTCAGTTGATGTTGAGACTGAGCCATCTGAGATACCTAATTTAATGTAGTATAGGGCTGGCCACCCGTTATTAATTTGAGCGGGTTGTCACAATCCCCTATCACCCCACTAAAATTTTTAATTGGTGATGGTTCATTTCTTACGCCTTATGCATGACTTCCGTTGTTAAAACGGAATTCCTATTTTTCGGGAGGCATGTTCGCTTTGGAGGGTCCACCGTTGATCTTTCAAAGACAAATCCCTTTTTGGGTCGACCCTCAACTATTTAGACTTCTAGTGTATAGTTAGTGTGAAGTCTAAATAGTAGGTTTTTATTTTTTTTCTTTATTTCTTTAGATTTTCTTTTCTTTTTAATTTAGTCTAGTGTATTTAGTTAAAATTTTTATTATTGCTTTTCGTTATGCTCGGTACTAACTTGTTTTGTAGATTTGTATGGACTCGTACTCATTGGGGATCGCTCCAATTTGGGTAATATCATTCTTTTCCTATCTTTGTGTTGTGTTCTTAATGCGCATTGAGGACAATGCAATATTTACGTTAGGGGGTGTGGGATATTTTATTCATTTCCTTGTTTTGTCCATGGATTTTATCACATGTTAGTTACTAAGCATGTCTTTTATTAAAAATTGAAAATTTTTCAAAAATATATTTTTCTTTCTTTTTTCTCTTTTATTAGGCATTTTGCCTTGTTTTCGATGATAAGTTTCAATAATTGCCCGATCCATTTGACATTCAACGATGCATGTTCTCGATTTTTGAAGTTATTAGACTTTAGTCCTCAAATCATTGATATTATGAATAACTTCATGAATTAATATTTATCCGACGATCACATGCGCTTTCTTATTTTATTGATTTGGTTTAAGATTTTTATAACCTGTAATTTTTTGTTTCATTGTATATACTTACATCGAGTGAGCTTTATACCTTTCGTCATTTGTGAGTGTATATGTAAGGACACAAATTTCCAATTGAGTCCATATATAGTTTTGGCTCAATTCCGGACAAAAGCATTTATTCATAGGATAGTATTTATTGTAATATTCTCAAGCCTATGAAGTGTATGTTGAAGACGTAGCGGCAAAGAACTTAAAGCTTCATCAAAATGCCGGTTTGTGTGCCTCGTTTCTACGTCATCAACTAAGGTTCCATGCTCCCAAGGTATGAATGTAATTATATGTATATAGGAGCTTGGAACAATATGTATTGGGTGTTAGGTTAATAAAAACTGAATTTTATTTTTCAGAAAGAATCAATCAGAAGTTCGTTCGAATGAGACATCAGGCGGGAACGGTTTTGAGCAGTTTTTGGCAGTTTTTTCCCCACTTCTCCACTTGGTTTTCAACCAACTTTTTCATACTTTATTATGTGCGGGAAACACATTTTCCAAGATAACTTTTCCATCCTAATACATCTCCTAGAGAGAGTTTGAGAGATCATTCCAAAAAGGAAAATGTTCATGTTTTAAGTGTTCTTCAACTTAAAGAAAAATCTTTAAACACTTAGTTTACACCCATTGTTGTTTATTCCAAGTTCCATATATAGATATCAATTGCTTGGAGTTTTTGGCACCGTTTTTTCTCTACACCGAATTGAATAGAAGTTCGTTTCATTTCTACCCATTTGGAGAAAGGCTCCATGTTGGGGTGACGGTGTGCCTAATTGCCCGATCGGTGGAAGTCCGAGACCGCGGTGGAGCTCCGTTGGTTATCCGCTAATTGGAGGTCGATACAAGAAGGAGCATCACGGCTTGAGAGGGTTCGAGTTTAGGAAGTAAGTCTTTTGTCTTGTATTTTGTAATACCGTTTTTAGTGGATTTGAGGCTAGGGCCGTCCCGAGGTTTTTTCCCGTTAGTGGGTTTTTCCTCGTACATCGCAGTGTTGTGTGACTGTTGATTCTATCTTGCCCTACATCACTTAGAACGCATGCTAGATTAATTTCAAGATAAAATTTGGTTTTACAATCACACTAATTTAAATTGGGACTTTAATTTAATATTGGATAAAATTGGTTTATTCAAGTCACTTGCTAAAATTGGTTTCGCCTAACTTTGAATAATTGTTAATTATGACTTAGGCAAATTCTAGGACTTGAATTATGTTTTAATTCGTTTCTTAAGATATTAAAACCCGACCTTGTTTTGTTTTGTTGAACCATCACTTGTATTTAACGCTTCCGCATTTATTTAAAAGGAAATTATATTTTAATTTGAGATTATTATTTCAAACCCGGGGATCCAACTGCGTCTTTCAAATTGGTATCAGAGCCAAAAACGATAAATTATTTCGTTAAGATCCTTTAATTTTTGGCTAAATATGGATTTTTCCCCATTTTCAAAATTTCCTATTTTTGATGGTTCTAACTACGCGTATTGGAAAGCGCGAATGAAATCGGCACTTAAATCTATTGATGAACGTGTTTGGATGTCTGTTGTTAACGGTTGGACCCCACCAACACATTTAATTGAAAATGTACATGTTCCCAAACCCGTTGATAGATGGACCGAAAATGAGTTTAAGCTAGCAAACTTTAATTCCCGAGGTCTAAATGCCCTGTTTAGCGCTGTCGCACCGGATGAATTCCGACGAATTATGACGTGTGAAATCGCTAAAGAAGCTTGGGATATTTTACAATTAACTCATGAAGGAACGAGTGTCGTTAAAGCTTCTAAACTCCAAAACCTCACCACTCAATTTGAAACTATGAAAATGGATGAAAAAGAAACTTTTGATAAATTTTATGCTAGACTTTCTGATATTGTCAATTCATCCTTTAACTTGGGAGAGAAAATACCTGACGACCGTGTAGTAAAGAAAATTTTAAGGTCCCTACCCGATAGATTTATTCCTAAAGTGACCGTTTTAAATTCTTTACCCACTTGAGCCTCTACGAAATTAGAAGAGCTTGTAGGTGATTTACAAACCTATGAACTAGATATGTTTCCCTCTAAAACTGAAAAGAAAATTGAAAAGGGCGTTGCTTTAAAAGCCCGAAAAGAGATCAAACAAGTAGTAGAGAGCGATAGTGATAGTGACTCGGAAGATATGGCTTTGTTTGCTCGTAAATTTAGAAAATTTCTTAAATTTAACAAAGATAAAGTTAAAAATGATTTTAAGAAATTTGAATCTTCTAAACATGATAAAAACGAGAAGATTTCTAAAGCCGATAAGATCTCTAAACCTAGTAATGAAAATATTGATAGGGACGAGTCTAATAAATGTTTTGGTTGTGAAGGTTATGGCCATAGGGTTTTTGAGTGCCCCACTAAACTAAGGAAAGAGGGTAAATGACCCATTTCATATAATGCGACCCTTAGTGATAGTGATAAGGAAGAGAAGCCCAAATCCCCCACTAAGAAAAATTTTGTGGCTTTTATGGCTAGACATGTGAGTGATAATGAGAACTCATCGGATGATGAAATTATAGCACATGCCACTTCCAAGGTCATTGTACATGATTCTCTTATTTTTGATGATAGTGAGAGTGAAGAAGAAAGAGAGAGTGAAAATGAAGATGAGATTGATATGAGTGAACTTCAAAATGCTTTTCATGAATTATATAAAGAATCTATTAAATTGAAAAGAGCTAATTTGAAGTTAGAAGCGAGTTTAAGAGAGAGTGTCAAGGTCATTGATGAAAGTGCCTTAATAGAAGACCTTAGGACACATGAGAGAACTCTTCAAGAGAAGCTTAACTATGTAGAAGGCGAGAGAGATAGCCTTAGGGGTTTAATGGAATCCTTGAAAAAGGAGCTTCTTGGTTTTGAAGAGCGAAATGTTTTACTAGAATCTAAAATTTTAGAATTGGAAAATAAATTAAAAGATTCTAGTAATGTCAAATTTGATTTGGAGTGTCGTTCGGAAAAACTAGATAAAATGTTAGGAACGGTCCAAATTAAAAATGACACTTTTGGTTTAGGCTTCAATTCTTGTAATGATTTTAACCCTAAAGTCAAAACCAATGTTTTAGGAGAATCTTCTAGGAATGCATTTAATGATCACTCCTTAGATAAATCTTTTCGACATGTTCTTACTTGTACACATTGTGGTCGAAAGGTCATCTTAGGCAATTTTGTTTAGATCTTAAACGAATTCCTAGAAAATCCCATAGTAAAGTAACCACGATAGCTAACGTTCCTACACCCCAAGATAGTAATTCTTCATTTATTTGGGTTAGGAAATCTGCCTTGGTTGCCTTACAAAATAGGGATTTTGATTCTCATTTACTTACACATACTTCCTCCCTTGCTAAATCTAATGGATGAATGTGTTAGTGTTTGCATACTTTAGCTTTTGTACTTCATGCCATAATCATATGCTAAATGTATGCTTGTTTAGTCATTTTCTAGTCATTGCCTATTTTCATATCTCATGCTAGAAATCATGACTTGTTTATCTTTCTGTATTATATTTTGTGTTTGATTTAACTAAAAAATATAAAAAGATTTTTGTTTATCATTTGTGTTTTATTTATTTCATTTATGCTTAATGAAAAATACAAATGATTTTTGTTTGTCCTTTTGAGTAAATATTTATTTTTGATTAAAAATGTTAAAAACTCAAAAAGGTTTTGTTTGGTGTGTATTTTTGTTTGACACACTTTATGTGGCATATACTTGTGTTTGAATCCCATCATTTACGATCCCACGTGGCTAGAACTTTTGGTTTAGATTTTCAATCCTTATTATGTTCTTTACCATATTTTATGGAGTAGTTGGATTTTGTATTGTTTAAATGGATTCTATTTCTATATGCCTCTATTCACACATGCACGAGCTCTTTTGAAATCTTAATATCACATGTTATATTTGAGCTTTTTGAGGTGTTCTCCTATCAATCTAGTCATCTACAATTCTATGACCTAGGAGGACTAGTGCATGTCAAAATCCGTTGCATGTGAGATTTGTGCGAAAAATGAAAACATGATAAATAAATATATGCACGGGGAAGGGCTCCGAAAGGATGAATTAAATCCTTTGCGATAGTAAGCCACCGTTGATTGGATCTAAAAGAAATACGTGATCCAAAGGCCTAAAAACAGAATATTTGGCATTAAACAGAAAGCAATTGCCAAGGCCTATGTTTGTATGATATATTCATTCAAAAACAAAAGAATATATATGCTCATTGAGGGAGAATTGGACGGTATATCAACGGTTTGCACAATGTCCATTTATCCTAGTTGTCTTTAATGTCATGACTCTATTTGGTTTGTAGAATCATCATCATGCTAGGCTTGTATGCATTGTGTATGTTTGTTCATTGAGTTCAATCTATATTGTCACATGAGGTTATATTTCAATGTGATGAAGTTTGCAATCAAATGAGAACTCCGTGAACGTTTCTTAAGTGTTTGGGTCTAAATTTAATTGTTGCTAGTTCACACCCCTACACTTCCGTTTCCATATGACACATTTTTGCCATACGAGTGTGCAAACTTATTGTATTTTGTGTCATGTGTGTGTTTATATCTATCTATATATGCACGTACTTATTGGTATATTTATAGTATATATATATATGAATTTGTTTGTCTTTGCCTTGCTTTAATTGCCCATATGCTTTCATGTCTTATCACTTTAAGCTTTCACATGCTGTTTATTAGTTCTTTATTCTTTGCCTATTCCCGAACAAAAAGGGAGAGAATGATGATAGGGGGAGAAATGGTATCTAATCCTATTATTATCGTATCTTCGTTTGAGGGAGATTTATCTTAGGGGGAGACGTCTTTCTAAGTAGGTCATGTGTTTAAAAGGGAGAATTAATTTAGGGGGAGTAATTAATTAATTGCATTTAATATTTTGATATTCCCTATGCGTTTGATGAGTTTGCTTAAGTGTACAGGAATTATTCTAAAGCGGCATCTTTCTATGGCAAAGCGTTTGATCCTTGGGTTGAGTCAAGATTGGGCGGGTTATGTTTTGAGTCTAGTAGAGCTTGACGGCCCTTTAGGATTTTTGTTTGGTTTTTGTCCCGGAATAGCCAAAGGGGGAGATTTGTAAGGACACAAATTTCCAATTGAGTCCATATATAGTTTTGGCTCAATTCCGGACAAAAACATTTATTCATAGGATAGTATTTATTGTAATATTCTCAAGCCTATGAAGTGTATGTTGAAGACGTAGCGGCAAAGAACTTAAAGCTTCATCAAAATGCCGGTTTGTGTGCCTCGTTTCTACGTCATCAACTAAGGTTCCATGCTCCCAAGGTATGAATGCAATTATATGTATATAGGAGCTTGGAACAATATGTATTGGGTGTTAGGTTAATAAAAACTGCATTTTATTTTTCAGAAAGAATCAATCAGAAGTTCGTTCGAATGAGACGTCAGGCGGGAACGGTTTTGAGCAGTTTTTGGCAGTTTTTTCCCCACTTCTCCACTTGGTTTTCAACCAACTTTTTCATACTTTATTATGTGCGGGAAACACATTTTCCAAGATAACTTTTCCATCCTAATACATCTCCTAGAGAGAGTTTGAGAGATCATTCCAAAAAGGAAAATGTTCATGTTTTAAGTGTTCTTCAACTTAAAGAAAAATCTTTAAACACTTAGTTTACACCCATTGTTGTTTATTCCAAGTTCCATATATAGATATCAATTGCTTGGAGTTTTTGGCACCGTTTTTTCTCTACACCGAATTGAAGAGAAGTTCGTTTCATTTCTACCCATTTAGAGAAAGGCTCCATGTTGGGGTGACGGTGTGCCTAATTTCCCGATCGGTGGAAGTCCGAGACCGCGGTGGAGCTCCGTTGGTTATCCGCTAATTTGAGGTCGATACAAGAAGGAGCATCACGGCTTGAGAGGGTTCGAGTTTAGGAAGTAAGTCTTTTGTCTTGTATTTTGTAATACCGTTTTTAGTGGATTTGAGGCTAGGGCCGTCCCGAGGTTTTTTCCCGTTAGTGGGTTTTTCCTCGTACATCGCGGTGTTGTGTGACTGTTGATTCTATCTTGCCCTACATCACTTAGAACGCATGCTAGATTAATTTCAAGATAAAATTTGGTTTTACAATCACACTAATTTAAATTGGGACTTTAATTTAATATTGGGTAAAATTGTTTTATTCAAGTCACTTGCTAAAATTGGTTTCGCCTAACTTTGAATAATTGTTAATTATGACTTAGGCAAATTCTAGGACTTGAATTATGTTTTAATTCGTTTCTTAAGATATTAAAACCTGACCTTGTTTTGTTTTGTTGAACCATCACTTGTATTTAATGCTTCCGCATTTATTTAAAAGGAAATTATATTTTAATTTGAGATTATTATTTCAAACCCGGGGATCCAACTGCGTCTTTCAGTATACACTACTCTTTCCTCTTTGAAAACGTTGAATTCGTTAGTAATCTCACTGTTCTTTCATTTGATTGTTCATTCTTGAAATGTGTTACTTGAGCATGATTTTAATAAATTTATTTTAACTCGAGAATTGCGTAAATTTTAGGAAATGATCATAGGCAATCTTTGTTATATAACCCATATGGGCCTTGACCTCACCTTTAATGTTTCCCTAGTCAACCCCTTTGAGCCTAAATATAGCCTTTCGTTTCATTACCCCAAATCCCATAACTAACTCCAAATTGGAGTTATATACCATACATATTATCTTCCATACCTTTTTTTTGGAATGATACTTGGGATTCAATGATGTTCATATTTTGTGGTTGCAATTTAAGCATATGAGAGTGAGAAAAGAAAAGAAAAGAAAGAAGTGAAAAAGAAAAGAAAAAGCAAAAAGCAAAAGAAAAAAAGAAAACATGAGAAAAAGAAGAAAAGAAAAGAAAAGAGAAAGTTTGTATATATTGTGTATAGTGTTCAATAATCCTTATTACCATACAATTTCATATTTAATGCTTGGTTTTGGAAATCATTTTCCAATTTTGATATTGCCCACTATTTACCATAATCCTGAGTTTTCATCCCCAAACACTTTGAATCCATTCATATTTCCTTCATTTTATAACCTTAAACCCAAACCTACATTACCACCCTATAAAGTCCTATGTGATCTTAGGGTGATTTTAATTCAAAAGTCATAATAGTTTTGATAATCTGTGAAAATGCATTTCGCCTTTTTTAATGAGCGATATATTTAATTGAGATTACATATTTTTCATTTTTTATACAGCGTTCTTCATTTGTGACATGTGTGCGGCCTAGTTTCCATTTACATTTACTCTTTATGGCCGCATGTCCCGTGTATTACCTCCCCTTTCATAGTGATTTCATTTGTTGGTGTAATATCCGGTGAGGATTGATTATATGCATGCTTTTATGTTTATCCGGTTTATTTAAATTTTTTCCAAATCATACTTTGCACGTGCTCGCTCCCCTCCACTTTTAAAGTTTCAATTCTATGAGGTGCATTCAACCTATTAATAACAACGGACTTTAGCTTGAACTCGTTCAATATGCTAATAACATGTTTGAAATATTTTTTGTATTGTTGAGTTTGTCGTATGTTGATTGGACATATTTTGAGGAAACTATATGATGTTTATGGGTTTCATTCCTGAAAACCCTCACGAGATGACACTCGTCCACTAGGGGTTTAATGACTTATTACATACGCTAAATGCAATCGTTCACCCGCGAAAGTGGATTATCCTTTTTTGTTCTTATTTTGTATTATCTCTTGTTCTTGTTGTTTCCTATTTCATTGCTATGGACTAGCAATGTGTAACTTAGGTGGTGTGATACGATGCAAATATTACGTATTTCACCTGTTAACCTATGCGTTATTAGCCCCCGGGTACCTTAATATTTATGCTCGTTAACCAAACAACCTCGGATTTCTATATATACATGCTTTATAGGGGTTAATTGAGCTTTTGTGTATCGTGCCTTGTTTCGTAATCAACAGTCCAAGGATATCTCAAGTATGAATGCTTATATTATGTTGGGCCTTGGAAATTTATTATTGGGTGTTAAATTTTTTATTATAATATGAATTCTTAAATATTTTGTTCTCGATCATCCTTTCGTTGAAAATTCATAGCTAATTCCAAAAAAAAAATCAGAAAAATATGAAATTGGCAGCCACGCGTTCGTATCGAAAATATCTACCTTCATGGCCTAAACCCCAGATCGTTCAAACGAGATGACCAGGTCATTCAAATGA
The DNA here is from genome assembly GCA_949130495.1 of Sambucus nigra. Lineage (NCBI taxonomy): Eukaryota > Viridiplantae > Streptophyta > Magnoliopsida > Dipsacales > Adoxaceae > Sambucus > Sambucus nigra. Next base: position 501,003,327 of record OX422211.1, on the reverse strand, counting down.
GATATCAATTGAAGGCACTTTTTACTTTTGTTGACTTCTCGTTCGAAATGTCGTTCGAACAAGATTGCAGTTCTATCCAACGACCGGAGCAGTTATTCAGTTTTTCTTATAACCTCCCACTAATTTCCCACCATTTTTATAATACGGGAGTACAATTTTTTTCACAGACTTTCGTCATCCATTGAGGGAAAAAACACTCTTCCAAAAAGTCCCTTGTTTTTATTAATCTTTAATGATTTAATTTTCAAAGCAAAAACATGTTTACACCCAAATTGTTTCATGATCCAATCTTCTCCATAATATATGTTTTGAGATTATAGTTTTGGCACCTATTTTATTCTGTACATTCATACAGATTGTTTCTTGCGGAGGATTATGAGTTTATTGTGTTCGTGGTGTACATACGGTGGGCTCCGTATGCTTGACAATAGCAGTGCCCCATTGATGGAGTACGAGACATAGGTGGACTCTTGCGTTGTCACTTGGCAGAGGTGGAAGAAACGAAGAGTGTCAAGGCTTGCGAGGGCGTCGAGTCATTGAGTAAGTCTTCTGTCGTGTCCTTGCATTAAATCCGTACTTAGTGGACTTCAGGCTGGACCGTTCTAGGTTTTTCCCATTGTGGATTTTTCTTGTACATCGTGACATTGTGGTTGTATTTTTTATCTGTATTTTTATCTTATAAATTATCACCTAGATGAATGCTTAGGTTTAACAAGATGAAATTGGTTTAGTCACAAAAAGTGTGTAATTGGTGCTTAATACAATTGGGTAGTTTGGTTAACTTTAATTCAAGTCGAAATTATAAATTTGGAAAAATTCAAGTTAATCTTGAATTAAGTTGGTTTAAATTTGAACTCAAATTGAAGTTTCATTTAAGAAAAGAAAATTTAATTTGAAGAATTTAAAATTCTAGATTTTCGGTGAACTATCCCTTTTGAAATTAAATTTTTTTATTTTTCGGGAACCTACGTTTTTTCAAGTGGTACAAGGTAGGTTACACTAAAATATCGTGTGATCCTAATTTTTAAGGAATTTTAGGCTTTAAAATGGAAAATATATCATTTTCGAAGTTTTCTATTTTTATGATTCCCACGTGCTTGCACATAATTCATCACTTGCTGTATCTTATGGGTGATTACGTGCATGTTTTACTTACACTAGATTTTGTAATTGATGATGTATGTGTTCGATAGTTGTATGTATTTTGAATCTTTTGTAATTTGATTTTTCATTTATTGAGTCATTGAAAAATACAAAAAGATTTTGTTCGTCCTTTGAGTTATATTTGTTTTAAATTTTTGAAAAATTTGAAAACTCAAAAAGACTTTTTTGTCGATTTTAGTTTTACACATTTTATGTGGCATATCCTCGTGTTTGAATCCAAAATCACTTTCCGCTTCCATGAGTCTAGAACTTTTGGTAATGAATGTTAATTCTTAAATTGTTCTTTATCATGCTTGCATGGAGTAGTTTGATTTTGATTTGCCTAATGGATTCTCTTTGTGTATGCCTCTTCACACATATGCACAAGCTCCTTTGAATTTTAACTTTACATGTATATTTAAGCTAAGTGAGATGTTCTCCCATCAATTTTTCTATCTATATATTTTGTGACTATGGAGGATTTATGCATATAAGACACGTTGCTCGGATTGAGAAAAATAGAAAAACATTTATTTGATAAAGTTTTTTTTAGTAATGGATATGGGAGGCGAAAGATATGTTGTCTTTGCATGAATAGCCACCATTTGCAAAAAAAAAAGAACCTAAAAGAATATATGGCATAAAAAATGCAAATTTCCAAGGCCAATGTGTAGTATGCAAAATATTGTGTAAAATTCAAAATTATATGCATTTATGGGAGACATAGGTTGATGATCAACGAGTTTGCACAATGAATCCTAGTTATTCTTATTATTTCATGACTCTATTTATTTTAGAATCATCAAAATTCTAGGTTTGTGTACATTATGCTTGTTTGTTATTTGAGTTAACGTTATCTTGTCACATGAGGCTAAATCTTAGTTGGTAAAGTTTTGTGATCAAATAAAACTCCGCGATCATTTTTAAGTGGTTGGGTCATAACTCTTTTGTCTCTAGTTCACACCAATTCATTACGTTTACCACATTTGATTTAGACACATTTAATCCATATGAGTGCGGAAAACTTATTGTGTTTAGTGTATTGTTTGGTCTTTATACCTATATATGTGTGTGTGCGCTTATGCTTCATTTATATATTATAATGCGTATATATATGGTATCATTTGCTTTGACTATTTGCTTTTGCATCTAGTGCTTGTATGCTATTGTTTCATATTGATATCTATCTTGTTGTGACTTTTCATTAATATCCCAAGCTTATCTTAGTTCATTCTAGTTGATATCATTTTGCTATCGCAAAATAGTTGGTATCTATTATGCTTTATGTGGATTAATTGGTCTTGTGATGCCATGTTGCTTTGTTGTTCTTGTATCACTATACACCATTGCACGATAGAGTTGTTTTTCCTTTATACTTAGCCCTTGTCACATTTAGGGGGATAATTTGTTTAATTGGGGAGAAATTAATTACCTTATACAAATAATCTTTGTCTATTCCTGAACAAAAAGGGGAGAAATGGTACCTAACTCAATATCTAACTTAGGGGGAGACGTCCTTTCTTATGTAAACATTGTTAGACAAAGGGGAAGGATTTAATTATACAATGCAATTTATTTTATTATATTTTCCTATGCATTTTATGGTTTGTTTAAGTGTACATGTTTTCATCCATGTTTCTCAGAATATGTGTCGATCAAGCGTCTATATTTTTTTTGTTTTGGGTTGGGATTGAGTTTTTTAGACGAGCTTGATGTCCCACAAGTTTTTTATTTTTGGTTTTGTCTCAGAATAACTAAAGGGGGAGATTTGTAAGGACAAATTTTCAATTAAGTCAATTTGTATGTACTGACTTAATTTCGGACAAAACTCTTTGAGTCATCAGAGGGAAGTTATTTATGACCTTTTCAGACTATGACATTAATGTTGAAGACGTAACGACCAAGTAGATTAGATTACATCCCATGCCGTGTATTGTGCCTTGTTTTCGTCATCAACAGTCTAAGGATCTCTCAGGTATGAATGCTTATATTATGTTGGGCCTTGGAAATTTATTATTAGGTATTAGAATTTTTGTTAAAATGTTTTTTTTGAATTCATAAAGATTTTATTCTCTGTCACCCTTCCGTAGAAAAATCATAACTAGTTCAAAAAAATAATCAAAAAAATACGAAACTGGCAGCCACGCGTTCAGATTGAAAATATCTAGCTTTATGGACTGAACCCCAGGTCGTTCGAATGAAATATCGAATGAGGTCTCTTTTTCCTTTGGTTGACTTCTCGTTCGAAATGTCGTTCTAACGAGATTGCAGTTCGTTCGAACGATTGGTGCAGTTATGCAGTTTTTAATGCAATTTTTCTCATAACCTCCACTACTTTCCCACCATTTTTATAGTGCGGGAGTACAATTTTTTTCACAGACTTTCGTAATCCTTTGAGAGCAAAAACACTCTTCTAAAAAATCAATCGTTTTTGGTAATCTTTAATGATTTAATTTCCAAAACAAAAACATGTTTACACCCAAATTGTTTCATAATCCAAGATTCTCCAAAATATATGTTTTGAGATCATAGTTTTGGCACCTATTTAGTTTTATACATTACTACGGAATGTTTCTTGCGGAGGATTTTGTGTTCGTTGTGTTTGTGGTGTATATGGTAAACTCCGTATGCTTGATGGTAGCCGTGCCCCATCGGTGGACTCCAAGACATAGATGGACTCCTGCGTTGTCACTAGGTAGAGGTGGCAGGAACGAAAAGCGTCAAGGCTTACGAGGGCATCGAGTCATTGAGTAAGTCTTCTGTCATGTCCTTGTATTAAATCCGTACTTAGTGGACTTATGGTTGGGTCACCCGAGATTTTTCCCGTTGTGGGTTTTACTTCTACATCGCGGCGTTGTGGTTGTGTTTTTTATCTTGCGAATTATCACCTAGATGAATGCTTAAGTTTAATAAGATGAAATTGGTTTAACAAAAAAATTGTGTAATTGGTGCCTAATTAAATTGGGTAGTTTAGTTTATTTTAATTCAAGTCGGAATTATCATGTTAATATTGAATTAAGTTTTTTTAAATTTGGTTTGTATAAGTTTGAACTCGAATTGAAGTTTCATTTAAGAAGAGAAAATATAATTTGAAGAATTTAAAATTCGAGATTTTCATTGAACCATCCCTTTTGAAATTAAAAATTTGAATTTTCGAGAACTTACGTTCTTTCAAGTGGTATCAGAGCATATAATAAGAATTTGACATTTTTCAAGTGGTATTAGTGATTAAAATTTAGGAAATTCCATTTTTAGAAAGCTTCACTGAAAGATCATGCAGTAAGAGTTTTTTTCATTCTTACTGCCCGCAGGAGGGTTCAACTTAAAGGGCACAATCACATCTTTATCAGCAGTCTCGTCAATGGACATCATCTGCTCAACATTAAGAGAAGTAACTTCATCATCATCACCCTGCCAATTTCTCACCACCTCAACAATATTCGGGTAATTTATTAGCACCCTTTTCTTTAACTCCACGTATCCGTCCATGAAAAAGCCTAGGCAGTTAACATTATAATCAATCGAAGACTTGTACTTGACCATGATAACTTCCTCATCAGTTACCAAATCTTCCTTAGCCTTCTCAAGCTCTTGAGATAGTTCTGTGTTCATTCGAGTGGATTCCTCTAAAGCTCAGTTTGACACAGACAAGTCCTCTTTGTCTTTATTCAAGGCTCCTTCCATGCTCTTCAGCTTGGCATCGTCAGTAGTTGCCTTATCACAAAGATTAGTATTCTCTTCCTCAGTCACGCTGAGGGAAACTTTCTTGTCTATTCACTTCACCAAAACTGGCGATTGGTGACGGCCAAAATCGCTGACCAAGAATGTGGGTCGCGGACTTGGGCTGCACCAATTTTGGGCATGGCCACCAATTTCGTGGGTCGCGGCCCAAGTTTGTGACCAAAAAATGGTCACGGCCCGCAGTGGGTCACGACAGATGGTCGCAGACTTGGGCCGTGACCCATACCGCGACGGGAAAAAATGGTCTCGACCAAATTCCGTGACCCACGCCGCGACGAAAAAAAAAAGAAAAAATGGTCGCGGACTTGGGCCGTGACCCATAATCGTGACAAAAATTAGTCGCGGTTAAAGTCTGCGACACCCGTTGCGATGAAAAAAAAGGAAAAAAATGGTCGTGGACTTTGGCCGTGACCATTTTTCATCACGGTTGGGGGTCATGGACTTTGGCCGCGACCATTTTTATGCGCGACGGAAAAAATAAAAATCGCCAGGGACAAAGTCCATGACCATATTTAACTATAATTTAAAAAAAATGTCTTTTTTTTGTTCGTTCCTAAAATCGGGGGTCTTGTGACTGCACGGTTGCGAATATTTATTATTGGCCAAATAAAAAAAAATCACAAATTGCGAATCGGGAACGTTGTTAGTAAACAAATATATATACAAATTTAAAAATATTACACGTCTTAATAATTCAAAGACAAAAAAAAATGGGAAGAGTTTCTTCCATTTACTGAACATTCCAATCCCTGTAAATATAAAACCTGCTTATTATAAAGCCCGCATGACCATAAAATTTAACAATCAAATTATAAAAGCCCGCACGACCATAAAACTAAACAATAAAAGTCCGCACGACTGTAACGCATAAAAAACATAATCCTGAATGCTCACACCATTATATAAACAATCTTCATGTCGTAAACCATTGCCTTCTTCGTTTGTTCCACGTGCAAAAATCCTACAAATGATAGGATAAAAAAAAACGATATCAGTAACCAAGTAGTTTTACAAAAATTTCATTCATGCTGAAAATTGCATATATGAGTTATAATTATCAACATATCAATGTTTTTATGCCTAAGTCTATATATATGCAACCTACGAGTTACATTGGTCCCGTGCGAGGTGTTGGTGCCACTCAAGGGGCCGTTCGGGGGCTGTTTCGGCTTTTCACCCACTAACGCCATGTTTTGTCTAAGTCCTGATATTTTTAAATTATCGTCGTATTCTCAAACCAGAGGTCCCGTGATTGCGCGGTCAGTTTGTACGAGTTACATTGGTCCCGTACGAGGTGTTGGTGCCACTCACGTGGCCAATCGGGGGTAATTTCGGGTTTTCACCCACTAACGCCATATTTTTAAGCCTAAGTCTAAAAATATACAAATTATCGTCGTATTCTTAAATCAGGGGTCCCGTGATTGCGCGATCAGTTCGTACGAGTTAAATTGGTTTCGTGCGTGGTGTTGGTGCCACTCATAGGGCCGTCCGGGGGATGTTTCAGCTTTTCACCCACTAACGCCATATTTTTAAGCCCAAGTCTAGAAATATTCAAATTATCGTTGTATTCTCAAACCGAGAGTCCTGTGATCGCAGGATCAGTTCTTACGAGATACATTGGTCCCATGCGAGGTGTTGGTGTCACTCACGGGGCCGTTCCGCGGCTATTTTGGCTTTTCACCCACTAACGCCATGTTTTACTTAAGTCCTGATATTTATAAATTATCATTGTATTCTCAAACCGAGGGTCTCGTGATTACGCGATCAATTCGTACGTGTTTCATGGGTCCCGTACGAGGTGTTAGTGCCACTCATGTGGCCGTTCGGGGGTTGTTTCTTGTTTTCACCCACTAACGCCATGTTTTTAAGCCTAAGTATGGAAATTTGCAAATTATCATCGTATTCTCAAATCAGAGGTCCCGTGATCGCACGGTCAGTTCGTACGAGTTAAATTGGTCTCATGCATGGTGTTGGTGCCACTCACGTGGCCGTTGAGGGGCTGTTTCAGTTTTTCACCCACTAACACCATGTTTTTAAGCCCAAGTCTAGAAATATTCAAATTATCGTTGTATTCTCAAACTTGGAGTCCCGTGATCACGCGATCAGTTCTTACGAGCTATATTAGTCCCACGCGAGGTGTTGCTGTCACTCATGGGGCTGTTCCGGGGCTATTTCAGCTTTTCACCCACTAACGCCATGTTTTGCCTAAGTCATGATATTTTTAAATTATTGTCGTATTCTCAAATTGGGAGAGCCGTGATCGCGTGGTCAGTTCGTACGAGTTAGATTGTCCTGTGCGAGATGTTGGTGCCACTCACGTGACCGTTCGGGGATTGTTTCGGGTTTTCCCCCACTAACGCCATGTTTTTAAGCCTAAGTCTAGAAATATCCAAATTATCATCGTATTCTCAAACTGGGGGTTTCGTGAGCGCACGGACAGTTGCTACGAGTAATATTAGTCCCGTACGAGGTGTTAATGTCACTCACGGGGACGTTCGGGCGTTGTTTCAGGTTTTCACCCACTAACAGCATGTTTTTAAGCCTCTGTCTAGAAATATTCAAATTATCATCATATTCTAAAATCGGGAGTTCTGTGATCACGCGGTCAGTTCCTACGAGTTACATTGGTCCCGTGCTAGGTGTTGGTGCCACTTACGGGGCCGTTCGGAGGTTGTTTCGGCTTTTCACCCACTAACGCCATGTTTTGTTAAAGACCTAATATTTTTAAATTATTATTGTATTCTCAAACCGAGGGTCCCATGATCGCGCGGTGAGTTCGTGCCAGTTACAGTGGTCCCGTGTGAGGTGTTGGTGCCACTCAGGGGACCGTACGAGGGCTGTTTCGGGTTTTCCCCCACTAACGCCATGTTTTTAAGCCTAAGTCTAGAAATATGTTATTTATCATCGTATTCTCAAACTGGGGGTCCCTTGATCGCGCGGTCAGTTCGTACGAGTTACATTAGTCCCGTGCGACGCGTTGGAGCCACTAATGGGATCGTTCTGGGGCTGTTTCGGGTTTCCCCCCACTAACGCCACGTTTTTAAGCCTAAGTCTAGAAATATACAAATTGTCATCGTATTCTAAAACTAGGGATCTCGTGAACGTGTGGACAGTTCGTACGTATTATATTTGTCCCGTGCGAGGTGTTGGTGCCACTCATGGGGACGTTCGGGGGCTGTTTCGGAATTTCACCCAGTAACGTCATGTTCTTAAGCCTAAGTCTAGAGATATTCAAATTATCGTTGTATTCTAAAATCGGGGGTCCCGTGATTGCGCGGTCAGTTCGTACGAGTTACATTGGTCCCGTGTGAGGTGTTGGTGCCACTCACGGGCCCGTTCGGGGGCTGTTTCGGCTTTTGAGCGACTAACGCCCTAATTTTAAGCCTAAGTCTAGAAATATTCAAATTATTATCGTATTCTCAAACCGGGAGTCCCGTGATCGTGCGGTCAGTTCTTACTAGTTACACCGGTCCTATGCGAGGTGTTAGTGCCAGCCACGGGGCCGTTCGAGGGTTGTTTTGGCTTTTCACCTGCTAACGCCATGTTTTGCCTAAATGCTGATATTTTAAAATTATTATCATATTCTCAAACCGAGGGTCCCGTGATCGCGCAGTTAGTTCGTACGGGTTATATTGGTCCCGTGCGAGGTGTTGGTGCCACTCATTGGGCGCTTTGGGGGCTTTTTCGGGTTTTCACCCACTAACGCCATGTTTTTAAGCCTAAGTCTAGGAATATTAAAATTATCATCGTATTCTCAAAACGGGAGTCCCATGATCGTGCGATCAGTTCCTACGAGTTACATTGGTCCCGTGCGAGGGTTGGTGCTACTCACGGGGCCATTCGGGGGGCTATGTTGGCTTTTCACCCACTAACACCATGTTTTGCCTAAGTCTTGGTATTTTAAATTATCATCGTATTCTCAAACTGGGGGTCCCGTGATCACGAGATCAGTTCCTACGAGTTGCATGGGTTCCGTACGAGGTGTTGGTGCCACTCACGGCGCCGTTCGGGGGTTGGTTCGAATATTCACCCGCTAACCCCATGTTTTGCCTAAGTCCCGATATTTTTGAAATTATCATAGTATTCTGAAATCGGGGGTCCCTTGATCGCGCGGTCAGTTCGTACGAGTTACATTGGTCCCGTGTGAGATGTTGGTGCCACTCACGGTACCATTCCGGGGCTGTTTCAGATTTTTCCCCACTAACGCCATGTTTTTAAATCTAAGCCTAAAAATATGCAAATTATCATCGAATTCTTAAACCGGGAGTCTCGTGATCATGCGGTCAGTTCGTACGAGTTACAATGGTCCTGTGTGAGGTGTTGGTGCCACTCATGGGATTGTTCGGGGGCTGTTTCGGGTTTTCACCCACTAACGTCAAGTTTTGCCTAAGTCCTGATATTTTAAAATTATCGTCGTATTCTCAAACCAAAGGTCTCGTGAATGCGCGGTCAGTTCATACGAGTTACATTGGTCCCGTGCGAGGTGTTCGTTCACCTCACTGGGCCGTTCGGGGATGTTTCAGCTTTTCACCCACTAACGCCATGTTTTTAAGCATAAATCTAGAAATATGCAAATTATCATCGTATTCTCAAACCGGGGGTCCCGTGATCGTGCGGACAGTTCCTGCGAGTTATATTGGTCCCGCGCGAGGTGTTAGTGACACTCACGAGGCCGTTCGGGGGTTGTTTCGGGTTTTCCCCCACTAACACCATGTTTTTAAGACTAAGTCTAGAAATATTCAAATTATCATCGTATTCTTAAACCGGGAGTCACATGATCGCGCGTTCAGTTCCTATCACTGACATTGGTCCCGTGCAAGGTGTTGGTGCCACCCACGGGTTGTACGGAGGATGTTTCGACTTTTCACCCACCAATTCCATGTTTTTAAGCCTAAGTTTGGGAATATTCAAATTATCGTCATATTCTCAAACCGGGGGTCCTGTGATCGCGCGGTCAGTTCCTACGAGTTACATTGGTGCCGTGCGAGGTGCTGGTGCCACTTACGGGGATGTTCGGGGGCCATTTTGGCTATTCACCCCCTGACGCCATGTTTTTAAGCCTAAGTCTAGAAATATGCAATTTGTCATCATATTCTCGAACTGGGGGTCCCGTGATCGCGCAGTCAGTTCGTACGAGTTATGCCACTCACGGGATCGTTCGGGGGCAGTTTTGGGTTTCCCCCACTAACGCCATTCTTTTAAGCCTAAGTCTATAAATATATAAATTATCATCGTATTCTCAAACAGGGGGTCCCGCGATCGCGCAGACAGTTACTATGAGTTACATTAGTCCGGTGCGAGGTGTTGGTGCCACTCACGGGGTCGTTCGGGAGTTGTTTCGGATTTTCAACCACTAACCCCATGTTTTGAAGCCTAAGTCTAGAAATATTCCAACTATTATATTATTATCAAACCGGGGGTCCCATGATCATGCGGTCAGTTCCTACGAGTTACATTGGTCCCGTGCAAGGTGTTGGTACCACACACATGGCCGTTCAGGGGCTGTTTCGGCTTTTCACCCACTAACGCCATGTTTTTAAGCCCAAGTCTAGAAACATTCAAATTATCATTATATTCTCAAACTTGGAGTCACGTGATCACGCGATCAGTTCGTACGAGTTACATTAGCCCCGTGCGAGGAGTTGGTGCCACGCACGGGATCGTTCGGGGGCTGTTTCGGGTTTCCCCCACTAACGCCATGTTTTTAAGCCTAAGTATAGAAATATACAAATTATCATCGTTTTCTCAAACTGGGGGTCCCGTGATCGCACGGACAGTTACTACGAGTTGTATTGGTCCCGAGCGAGGTGATAGTGCTACTCACGGGGCCGTTCGCGGCTGTTTCGAATTTTCACCCACTAACGCCATGTTTTTAAGCCTAAGTCTAGAAATATTTAAATTATCATTGTATTTTAAAATCGGGGGTCTCGTGATCGCCCGATCAGTTCGTACGAGTTACATTAGTCCCGTGCGAGGTGTTGGTGCCACTGACGGGGCCGTTCGGGGATGTTTCGACTTTTCACCCACTAACTCCATGTTTTTAAGCCTAAGTGTAGAAATATTCAAACTATCGTCGTATTCTCAAACGGGGGGTCCCGTGATCGCGCAGACAGACACTACGAGTTACATTAGCCCCGTGCGAGGTGTTGCTGCCATTCACGGGATCGTTCGGGGGCTGTTTCGCGTTTCCCCCCACTAGCGCCATGTTTTTAAGCCTAAGTCTAGAAATATACAAATTATCATCGTATTCTCAAAGAGGGGGTCCCGTGATCGCGCAGACAGACACTACGAGTTACATTAGTCCCGTGCGAGGTGTTGGTGCCACTCACGGGGACGTTCGGGGCTGTTTCGGAATTTTCACCCACTAACGCCATATTTTTAAGCCCAAGCCTAGAAATATTGAAATTATCATTGTATTCTAAAATCGGGGGTCCCGAGATTGCGCAGTCAGTTCCTACGAGTTACATTGGTCCCGTGCGAGGTGTTGGTGCCACTCACGGGGCCGTTCGGGGCTGTTCGGCATTTCACCCACTAACGCCATGTTTTAAGCCTAAGTCTAGAAATATTCAAATTATCATCATATTCTCAAACTAGGAGTCCTGTGATCACGCGGTCAGTTCCTAAGAGTTACATTAGCCCAGTGCGAGGTGTTGGTGCCACTCACGGGGCCGTTCGGGGGCTGTATCGGCTTTTCACCCATTAACGACATGTTTTACCTAGGTCCTGATATTTTTAAATTATCATCATATTCTCAAACTGGGGGTCCCGTGATCGCGCGGTTAGTTCGTACGAGGTGTTGGAGCCATTCACGAGATCGTTCGGGGGCTGTTTCAGGTTTTCCCCCACTAACGCCATGTTTTTAAGCCTAAGTGTAGAAATATACAAATTATCATCATATTCTCAAACCGGGAGTCCCATGATCGTGCAGACAGTTCCTAAGAGTTACATTGGTCTCGAGCGAGGTGTTGATGCCACTCACGGGGCCATTCGGGGGCTGTTTTAGGTTTTCACCCACTAACGCCATGTTTTTAAGCCTCTATCTAGAAATATTCAAATTATCATTGTATTCTTAAATTGGGGGTCCCGTGATCGCGCGGTCAGTTCCTACGAGTTACATTGGTCCCGTGCGAGGTGTTGGAGTCACTCACGGGACCGTTCGGGAGCTGTTTAAGGTTTTCCCTCACTAACGACATGTTTTTAATCCTAAGTCTAGAAATATGCAAATTATCGTTGTATTCTCAAACTGGGGGTCTCATTATCGCTTGGTCAGTTCGTATGAGTTACATTAGTCCCGTGCGAGGAGTTGGTGCCACTCACGGGATCGTTCGGGGGGTGTTTCGGGTTTCCCCCCACTAATGCCATGTTTTTAAGCCTAAGTTTAGAAATATACAAATTACCATTGTATTCTAAAACCGAGGGTCCTGTGATCGTGCGATCGGTTCCTACGAGTTACATTGGTCCCGTGCGAGGTGTTGGTGCCACTTACGGGGATGTTCGGGCGCTGTTTCAGATTTTCACCCTCTAACGCCATGTTTTTAAGCCTAAGTCTAGAAATATGCAAATTATCGTCGTATTCTCAAACTGGGGGTCGCGTGATCGCGCTATCTGTTCGTACGAGTTTGATTGGTCCCGTGCGAGGTGTTGGTGCCACTCACGGGATCGTTCGGGGGCTGTTTCGGGTTTCCCCCCACTGACGCCATGTTTTCAAGCATAAGTCTAAAAATACACAAATTATCATCGTATTCTCAAACAGGGGGTCCCGTGATCGCGCAGACAGTTACTACGAGTTACAATAGTCCCGTGCGAGGTGTTGGTGCCACTCACGGGGTCGTTCGGGGCTGTTTCAGCATTTCACCCACTAACGCCATGTTTTTAAGCCTAAGTCTAGAAATATTCAAATTATCATCATATTATCAAACTTGGAGTCCCGTGATCACGCGATCAGTTCCTACGAGTTACATTCTCCCCGTGTGAGGTGTTGGTGCCACTCACGGGGCAGTTCGGGGGCTGTTTCGACTTTTCACCCACTAACGCCATGTTTAACCTAAGTCCTGATATTTTTAAATTATCGTCATATTCTCAAACTGGGGGTCCCGTGATCGCACGATCAGTTCGTACGAGTTAGATTGGTCCCGTGCGAGGTGTTGGTGCCACTCACGGTGCCTTTCGGGGGTTGTTTCGGATTTTCACCCACTAACGCCCTGTTTTTAAGCCTAAGTCTAGAAATATTCAAATTATCATTGTATTCTAAAATTGGGGGTCCCTTGATCGCGCGGTCAGTTCCTACGAGTTACATTGATCCTTTGAATGTGTTGGTGCCACTCACGGGGCCGTTCGGGGCTGTTTCGGCATTTCACCCACTAATGCCATGTTTTTAAGCCCAAGTCAGGAAATATTCAAATTATCCTCATATTCTCAAACTGGGAGTCCCGTGATCACGCGGTCAGTTCCTACGAGTTACATTTGCCCCATACGAGGTGTTGGTGCCACTCACGGGGCCGTTCGGGGGCTGTTTCGGCTTTTCACCCACTAAAGCCATGTTTTACCTAAGTCCTGATATTTTTAAATTATCGTCATATTCTCAAAATGGGGGTCCCGTGATGGCGCGGTCAGTTCGTACGAGGTATTGGAGCCACTCACGAGACCGTTCGGGGGTTGTTTCAGGTTTTCCCCCACTAACACCATGTTTTTAAGCCTAAGTCTAGAAATATGCAAATTATCATCATATTATCAAACCGGGAGTCCCATGATCGTGCAGACAGTTCCTACGAGTTACATTGGTCTCGAGCGAGGTGTTGATGCCACTCACGGGGCCATTCGGGGGCTGTTTCAGGTTTTCACCCACTAACGCCATGTTTTTAAGCCTCTGTCTAGAAATATTCAAATTATCATTATATTCTCAGATTGGGGGTCCCGTGATCGCGCGATCAGTTCGTAAGAGTATGATTGGTCCCGTGCGAGGTGTTCGAGCCACTCATGGGACCGTTCGGGGGCTATTTCTGGTTTTCCCCCACTAACACCATGTTTTTAATCCAAAGTCTAGAAATATTTAAATTATCGTTGTATTCTCAAACTGGGGGTCTCATTATCGCTCGGTCAGTTCGTACGAGTTATATTAGTCCCGTGCGAGGTGTTGGTGAAGCACCTTATACCTTTGACTTACTTAAGTCTATACTGTATAAGTGTTCAACTAGTTTGGAAATAGTGACAAAATTGGTTGTCCATCCTAGAATCCAAAGAACCTCAGAATCATTCTCTCTAATCCTCTTCAATGATCCATGAAGGTATAAATTGAATCACACTACACACAATTATAAGTGCATACATGTGTATATATTGCTTTAAATTGATTGTATGATTAATTCCCCTTAAAATAGTGCTTTAATAATTTTTTGGGAATTTTTAAACATTTTAAAACATTTTTTAAATAAAATTTTTCATTAATAAAATGTGTTTATATAATTTGCGGGGTTAATATTATATTTTGGAAACTTCAGTTTTCACTAAAATGTTTGATTGGGTAGGATATAAATGCGCTAGAGACTTCAGGGGGGCTGCTTGTAAATATTTTAGACGCGCGTTTGTACACCTGTCACATGCCAACACTTGTCACTTGCTTGTTGCATCAGTTTGTGTTTGTTATGTGAGAGGATTGCCTGGTGCATTACTGAACGTTGGATCATTCCTAATCGATGGACTGCATGTGTTTTTTATCAATCCTGGTGGTATATCTATGAACTAATTACAATCATCTTAACCACCGCTATTTCATAACCCTTGGATCAAGTCAAAGTTAGAAAGACTTGATCTCAGCCATTGATTCCCTTCGTAGTTCCAGAACCTTCCCTCACCCCTATATAAACCCTCCACTTCTCAGCATTTCAAGACTTTTGGGCATTCGTCATTTCTGAGAGAAAAAAATATAGAGAGAAGAGAGAAGTGAGAGAGAAGAGAGAAAAGAAAAGAGAGAAGAGAGAGAAAAGAAACTATTAGCCAAACCCTAACCCTAACCCTAAACACTTCAAACCCTGAATCAAACCTTCGTTTATATAACACCCCAAACACAACCTTGAGTGTTTGAGAGAGAGTGGTTTGTTCATATTGAAGCTGTAACCTCTTTGTCTATGATCTTGTTTACAACTTAAACATTCGTGTGAAGATTTGTGTTTCTTTTTCATAGAAACTTTAGATCTACACTCTGCATGTTACATTTTCACTAGATCTGCATATTTCTTACTTGATTTAAGAAAATCTTTACTGATTTAGTTTTGAAAATGTTTTATGGTTTCTGTTCTTACGAAACTTAACCTTGACCTAGTTGGATTCACACTTGGAGATTTTCAATCTCAAAAATATTTTTAAAATCGAGATTGATTAAGATCTTGACCGATTTTGAAGCGAGATATCCGTGGAATCTGGGTTATATTAAAGGTCAAAAAAGGTTTTAGTTTTGTAAGAAAGAAAGAAAACAAAATCACAGCATATAGTCTTTATATGTAATTTTTCTAGGACTGTCTGTTAATCTAAGTGTGTGTGAGTTCATGCATGTTGATAGGAATCACTTCACAAACACTGAACACACTACTACACTGAAAGTGTTGTGTATAAGATCAAAGATCATTGAGTCGACATAAAGAAGCTAAAGCAAAGGAAGTTATCAAACTGGAAAAACATCATCAACAATCAGATCTATGAGAAGTTAGAAGGACACCAAGTGGGGTATATTCCTAAACTTAGAATAGGTTGATTTGTGTGCATGTATGTTGTATTGTTTGTAACTTTTATTTGTTGTTAGTGGATTTTTACTTTTGTGACTTAGAAGTCACCGTGGATGTTTCCTCTGTTGGGAGAGGTTTTACCACGTTAAAAACTGTGTGTTGATTATCTTCATCTACTCATCTCATTCTATAGTGTGCTGAATTTTTGAAACTGTCTTAGTTTTAAAAACTGATTACAAAGTCTTGATTACTCTCGTACATAAGTTTTTTTGTAAACACATCTTGTTGTTTATAATTTTTATTTTCAAAAGAAAAGGGTTTCTTCAACAAACATCTCGGAGTTGCTTATATAGTTTAATCTTGTATTAAACGGCATTAGCAACGTTTTTTTCAGTTGGTTCCACTCACGGGATCGTTCGGGGGCTATTTCGAGTTTCCCTCCACTAACGCCATGTTTTTAAGCCTAAGTCTAGAAATATGAAAATTATCATTATATTCTAAAACCGAGGGTCCTGTGATCGCGCGATCGGTTCGTACATGTTACATTGGTCCCGTGCGAGGTGTTGGTACCACTCACGGGGCCTTTCGGTGGCTGTTTCAAGTTTTCATCCACTAACGCCATGTTTTTGATCCTAAGTCTAGAAATATTCAAATTATCATCATATTCTCAAACCAGGAGTCCCGTGATCGTGCAGTCAGTTCCGACGAGTTACATTGTTCCCGTGCGAGGTGTTAGTGCCACTCATGGGGCCGTTCGGGGGCTGTTTTGGCTTTTCACCCACTAACGCCAAGTTTTGCCTAAGTACTCATATTTTTTAAATTATCATCGTATTCTCAAATCGGGGGTCCCGTGATCGCGCGATCAGTTCATACCAGTTACAATGGTCCCGTCATAGGTGTTGGTGCCACTCACGGGACCGTTCGGGGGCTGTTTCGGGTTTTTATCCACTAACGCCATATTTTTAAGCCTAAGTCTATAAATATGCAAATTATCGTTGTATTCTCAAAGAAGGGGTCTCGTGATCGCACGGTCCATTCGTACGAGTTACATTGGTCCCGTGCGAGGTGTTGGTGCCACTCACGGGATCATTTGAGGTGTTGGTACCACCCACGGGCTATTTCGAATTTTCACTCACTAATGCCATGTTTTGCCAAAGTCCTGATATTTTTAAATTATCCTCATACTATCAAACCGAGGGTCCTGAGATCGCACAATCAGTTCCTACAAGTTACATTGGTTCCGTGCGAGGTGTTGGTGCCACTCACGCAACCGTTCAGAGGCTGTTTTTGGGGTTTCACCCACTAACGCCATGTTTTTAAGGCTCAGTCTAGAAATATTCAAATTATCGTCATATTTTCTAACTGCGGGTCCCATGATTGCGCGATCAGTTCCTACGAGTTACATTGATCCAGTGCGAGGTGTTGGTGCGACTTACGGGAATGTTCGGGGGCTATTTCGAATTTTCACCGACTAACGCCTTGTTTTTAAGCATAAGCCTAGAAACATGCAAATTATCATCGTATTCTCAAACTAGAGGTCCCTGGATCACACGGTCTATTCGTACGAGTTACACTGGTCCCGTGCGAGGTGTTGGTGCCACTCACAGGATCGTTCGGGGGTTGTTTCTAGTTTCCCACCACTAACTCCATGTTTTTAAGCCTAACTCAAGAAATATTAAAATAATTATCATATTCTCAAATTGGGGGTCATGTGATCGCGCGGACAGTTCCTACGAGTTACATTGGTCCCGTTCGAGGTGTTGGTGCCACTCACGGGGACATTCAGGGGCTATTTCGGATTTTCAATCACTAACACCACGTTTTTAAGCCTAAGTCTAGAAATATTCAAATTATCACTGTATTCTAAAACTGGGTGTCCCGTGATCACGCGGTCAGTTCGTACGAGTTACATTGGTCCAGTGCGAGGTGTTGGTGCCACGCACGGGCCTGTTCGGGGGCTGTTTCGGTTTTTCACCCACTAACGCCATATTTTTAAGCCTAAATCTAAAAATATGCAAATTATCGTCGTATTCTCAAACTGGGGGTCTCGTAATCGCGCGGACAGTTCCTACGAGTTATATTGGTCTCGCGCGAGGTGTTGGTGGCACTCACGGGGCCGTTATGGGTCTGTTTTGGGTTTTCACCCACTAACGCCATGTTTTTAAACCTAAGTTTAGAAATATTCAAATTATCGTCGTATTCTTAAACTGGGAGTCCCGTGATCGCACGGTCAGTTCCTACGAGTGGCATTGGTCCAGTGCGAGCTGTTGGTGCCACCCACGGGTCGTTCGGGGGCTATTTCGGCTTTTCAGCCACTAACGCCACGTTTTTAAGCCTAAGTTTAGAAATATTCAAATTATCATCATATTCCCAAACTGGAGGTCCCGTGATCGGTAGGTCAGTTCGTACGAGTTACATTGGTCCCGTGCGAGGTGTTGGTACCACTCACGGGATCGTTCGGGGGCTGTTTCAGGTTTCCCGGCACTAACGCCATGTTTTTAAGCCTAAGTCTAGAAATATACAAATTATCTTCATATTCCCAAACTGGGGTCCCGTGATCATGTAGACAGTTACTACGAGTTACATTGGTCCCGTGCGAGATGTTGGTGCCACTCTTGGGGCCGTTCGGGGGCTGTTTCGGATTTTCACCAACTAACGCCATGTTTTTAAGCCTAAGTCTAAAAATATTCAAATTATCGTTGAATTCTAAAATCGGGGGTCCCGTGATCACGCGGTCAGTTCCTACGAGTTACAATGGTCCCGTGCGAGGTGTTGGTGCCACTCACGGGGCCGTTCGGGGGTTGTTTTGGCTTTTCACCCACTAATGCCATGTTTTTAAGCCTTAGTCTTGAAATACTCAAATTATCATCGTATTCTCAAACTGGGAGTCCCGCGATCGTGCGGTCAGTTCCTACGTTTTATATTGGCCCCGTGCGAGGTGTTGGTGCCACTCACGAGACTTTTCGGGGGCTATTTTGGCTTTTCAACCACTATCGCCATGGTTTGCCTAAGTCCTGATGTTTTATAATTATCGTCATATTCTCAAACCCGGGGTCCCGTGATCGTGCGGTTAGTTCGTACGAGGTGTTGGACCCACTCACGTGGCCGTTCGAGGGTTGATTCGGGTTTTCACCCACTAACGCCATGTTTTTAAGCCTAAGTCCTGATATTTTTAAATTATCATCGTATTCTCAAATCGGGGGACCCGTGATTGCGCGGTCAGTTCAAACGAGCATGATTGGTCCCGTGCGAGGCATTGGTGCCACTCACGCGACCGTTCTGGGGATGTTTCGGGTTTTCCTCCACTAACGCCATGTTTTTATGCCTAAGTCTAGAAATATGCAAATTATCATCGTATTCTCAAATAGGGGGTCCCATGATCGCTCGAACAGTTTGTACGAGTTACATTGGTCCCGTGCGAGGTATTGGTGCCACTCACGGGGCCGTTCGGGGGCTATTTTCGGTTTTCACCCACTAACGTCATGTTTTTAAGCCTCAGTCTAGAAATATGCAAATTATTGTATTCTCAAACTGGGGGTCCCGTGATCGCACGGTAAGTTCGTACGAGTATGATTGGTCCTGTGCGAGGTGTTGGTGCCACTCACGGGACCGTTCGGGGGCTGTTTCGGGTTTTTGCCCACTAACGCCATGTTTTTAAGCATAAGTCTAGCAATGTGCAAATTTTCATTGTATTCTCAAAATGGGGGTCTCGTGATCGCTCGGTTAGTTCGTACGAGTTACATTAGTCCCATGCGAGGTGTTGGTACCACTCACGGGATCGTTTGAGGGATGTTTCGGGTTTCCCCTCACTAACACCATGTTTTTAAGCCTAAGTCTAGAAATATACAAATTATTATCGTATTCTCAAACTGGGGGTCCCGTGATCGCTCGGTTAGTTCGTACGAGTTACATTGGTCCCGTGCGAGGTGTTGGTGCCACTCACGGGCTCGTTCGAGGGTTGTTTCGGGTTTCCCCTACTAACGCCATATTTTTAAGCCTAAGTCTAGAAATATACAAATTATCATCGTATTCTCAAAATGGGGGTCCCGTGATTGCGCGAACTGTTGCTACGAGTTACATTGGTCCCGTGCGAGGTCTTGGTGCCACTCACGGTGCCGTTCGGAGGCTGTTTCTGATTTTAACCCACTAACGCCAAGTTTTTAAGCCTAAGTCTAGAAATATTCAAATTATCATTGTATTCTCAAGCCGGTGGTCCCGTGATCGTGCGGTCAGTTCCTACGAGTTACATTGGTCCCGTGCGAGGTGTTGGTGCCACTCAAGGGGCCGTTCGGGGGTTGTTTCCGCATTTCACCCATTAACACCATGGTTATAAGCCTAAGTCTAGAAATATTAAAATTATCATTGTATTCTCAAATCGGGAGTCCCGTGAGGGCGCGATGAGTTCTTACCAGTTACACTGATCCCGTGCGAGGTGTTAGTGCCAGTCATGGGGCCGTTCGAGGGCTCTTTAGTCTTTTCACCCACTAATGCCATGTTTTGCCTAAATACAAATATTTTTAAATTATCATCGTATTCTCAAATCGGGAGTCCCGTGATCGCATGATCAGTTCGTACATGTTACATTGGTCCCGTGCGAGGTGTTGGTACCTCTCACGGGGCCCTTCGGGGGCTATTTCAAGTTTTCATCAACTAACGCCATGTTTTTAAGCCTAAGTATAGAAATAATCAAATTATTGTCGTATTCTCAAACTAGGAGTCCCGTGATCGCGCAGTCAGTTCCTACGAGTTACATTGGTCCCGTGCGAGGTGTTAGTGCCACTCATGGGGCCGTTCGGGGGCTGTTTCGGCTTTTGACAACTAACTCCATGTTTTGCTTAGGTACTGATATTTTTAAATTATCGTCGTATTCTTAAACTGGGGGGTCCCGTGATCACGCGGTCAGTTCGTATGTGTTACATTGGTCCCATAAGAGCTGTTGGTGCCACTCACGTGGCCTTTCGGGGGATGTTTCGGGTTTTCACCCACTAACGTCATGTTTTTAAGCCTAAGTCTAGAAATATGCAAATTATCATCATATTCTTAAATCGGGGGTCCCGTGATCATGCGGTGAGTTCGTTCGAGTTACATTGGTCCCGTGCAAGGTGTTAGTGCCCCTCACGGGACCGTTCGGGGGCTGTTTCGTGTTCCCCCCATTAACATCATGTTTTTAAACCTAAGTCTAGAAATATGCAAATTATTGTCGTATTCTCAAACTGGGGGTCCCGTGATCGCGCGGTCAGTTCGTGTGAGTAACATTGGTCCCGGGCGAGGTGTTGGTGACACTCACAGGGCCGTTCGGGGGCTGTTTCGACTTTTCACCCAGTAACGCCATGTTTTTAAGCATAAGTCTAGAAATATGCAAATTATCATCGTATTCTCAAACTGGGGGTCCCGTGATCACGCGGTCAGTTCCTACGAGTTATATTGGTCCCGTGCGAGGTGTTGGTGCCACTACGGGGATGTTCGGGGGCTGTTTCAGCTTTTCACCAACTAACGTCATGTTTTCAGGTCTAAGTCTAGAAATATGCAAATTATCGTCGTATTCTCAAACTGGGGATTCCGTGATCGCGTGGTCAGTTCGTACGAGTGACGTTGGTCCCGTGCGAGGTATTGGTGCCACTCAAGGGATCGTTCGGGGCTGTCTCGAGTTTCCCCCACTAATGCCATGTTTTTAGGCCTAAGTTTAGAAATATACAAATTATCATCGTATTCTCAAACTTGGGTTCCCGTGATCGCACGGACAGTTAATACGAGTTGCATTGGTCCCGTGCGAGGTGATAGTGCTACTCACGGGGCCGTTCGGGGGATATTTCGAATTTTCACCCACTAACGCCATGTTTTAAGCCTAAGTCTACAAATATTTAAATTATCATTGTATTATAAAATCGGGGGTCCCGTGATCGCGCGATCAGTTCCTATGAGTTACATTGGTCTCGTGCGAGGTGTTGGTACCACTCACGGGGACGTTCGGGGGCTATTTCGGCTTTTCACCCATTAACTCCTTGTTTTTAAGTCTAAGTGTAGAAATATTCAAATTATCGTTGTATTCTCAAACGGGGAGTCCCGAGATCGCGCAGTCAGTTCCTACGAGTTACATTGGCTCCGTGAGAGGTGTTGGTGCCACTCACGGGGCCATTCGAGGCTGTTTTGACTTTTTACCCACTAACTCCATGTTTTGCGTAAGTCTTGATATTTTTAAATTTTCATCATATTCTCAAACCGGGGGTGCCGTGATCATGCGGTCAATTCGTACGAGGTGTGGGTGCCACTCACATGGCCGTTCGGGGGTTGCTTCGGTTTTTAAACCACTAAGGCCATGTTTTTTAGCCCAAGTCCTGATATTTTTTAAACCACTCACATGGCCGTTCGGGGGCTGTTTCAGGTTTTCACTCAATAACGCCATGTTTTTAAGCCTCAGTCTAGAAACATGCAAATTATCGTTATATTCTCAAACTAGGGGTCCCGTGATCGCGCGCTCAGTTCGTACGTGTATGATTGGTCCCGTGCGAGGTGTTGGTGCCACTCACGGGATCGTTCGGGGGCTGTTTCGGCTTTTCCCCACTAACGTCATGTTTTTAAGCCTAAGTCAAGAAATATTCAAATTATCATTTTATTCTCAAACCAGGAGTCTCGTGATCGCGCGGTCAGTTCTTACGAGTTACACTGGTCCAATGCGAGGTGTTAGTGCCAATAATGGGGCTTTTCGAGGGCTGTTTCAACTTTTCACCCACAAACGCCATGTTTTGCCTATATGCTGATGTTTTTAAATTATCATCGTATTCGAAAACCAAGGGTCCCGTGATCACGCGATCAGTTCGTATGTGTTACATTGGTCCCGTGCGAGGTGTCGATACCACTCACGGGGCCCTTCGGGGGTTGTTTCTGGTTTTCACCCACTAACGCCATGTTTTTAAGCCTAAGTTTAAAAATATTTAAATTATCATCATATTCTCAAACCGGGAGTAGTCATTTCCTATGAGTTATATTGGTCCCGTGCGAGGTGTTGGTGCCACTCACGGGGACGTTCGGGGATGTTTCGGCTTTTCACCCACTAACGCCATGTTTTTCCTAAGTCCTAATATTTTTAAATTATCGTCGTATTCTAAAATCGGGGTCCCGTGATCGCGCAATCAGTTCGTACGAGGTGTTGATGCCACTCATGCGACCGTTCGGGGGCTGTATAGCGTTTTCCCCCACTAACGCCATGTTTTTAAGTCTAACTCCAGAAATATACAAATTATCGTCGTATTCTCAAACTGAGGGCCCCGTAATCACGCAGACAGTTCCTACGAGTTACATTGATCCCGTGCGAGGTGTTGGTGCCACTCACAGGGCCGTTCGGGGGCTGTTTAAGGTTTTCACCAACTAACGCCATGTTTTTAAGCCTCATTCTAGAAATATGTAAATTATCGTTGTATTCTCAAACTGGGGGTCCCGTGATCGCGCGGTCAGTTCATACGAGTATGATTGGTCCCATGCGAGGTGTTGATGCCGACTAACGCCATGTTTTTAAGCCTAAGTCTAGAAATATGCAAATTATCATTGTATTCTCATACTGGGGGTGTCGTGATCGCTCGGTCCGTTCGTACGAGTTACATTGGTCTCGTGCGAGGTGCTGGTGCCCGTCACGGGATCATTCGGGGGCTATTTCGGGTTTCCCCCACTAATGCCATGTTTTTAAGCCTAACTCTAGAAATATACAAATTACCATCGTATTATCAAACTTGGGGTCCCGTGATCGCGCGGTCAGTTCCTACGAGTCACATTGGTCCCGTGCGAGGTGTTGTTGCCACTCAAGGGGCCGTTCGGGGGCTGTTTCACCTTTTCACCCACTAACGCCATGTTTTTAAGCCTAAGTATAGAAATATTCAAATTATCATTATATTCTAAAATCGGGAGTCCCGTGATCGCGTGGTCAGTTCTTACGAGTTACACTGGTCCCGTGCGAGGTGTTAGGGCCAAACATTGGGCCGTTCGGGGGCTATTACGTTTTTTCACCCACTAACGCCATGTTTTGCCTAAGTCCTGATATTTTTAAATTGTCATTGATTTCTCAAACCGGGGGTCCCGTGATCGCGCGGTCAGTTCGTACGAGGTGTTGATGCCAATGACGTGGCCGTTCGGGGGTTGTTTTGGGTTTTCACCGACTAATGCCATGTTTTTAAGCCTAAGTCCTGATATTTTTAAATTATCATCGTATTCTCAAACCGTGGGTCCCGTAATTGCGGTCAATTCGTACGAGTATGATTGGTCCCGTGCGAGGTTTTGGTGCCACCCACACGACCGTTCGGGGGCTGTTTTGGGTTTTCCCCCACTAACGCTAGGTTTTTAAGCCTAAGTTTGTAAATATGAAAATTATCCTCGTATTCTCATACCGGGGGTCCCGTGATCACGTGGACAGTTCCTACGAGTTACATTTGTCCCGTGCGAGGTGTTGATGCCACTCACGGAGCCGTTCGGGGGATGTTTCAGGTTTTCACCAACTAACGCCATGCTTTTAACCTCAGTTTAGAAATATTAAAATTATCATCGTATTCTCAAACCAGGGGTCTCGTGATTGCACGGCCAATTCCTACGAGTTACATTGGTTTCGTGCGAGGTGTTGGTGCCATTTACGGGGTTGTTCGGGGGATGTTTTGACTTTTCACCCACTAACGCCATGTTTTGCCTAAGTCCTGAGATTTTTTAAATTTTCATCGTATTCTCAAATCGGGGGTCCGGTGATTGCGCGATCAGTTTGTACCAGTTACAATGGTCCCGTGCGAGGTGTTTGTGCCACTCATGGGACCGTTCGGGGGCTGTTTCGAGTTTTCCCCCACTAACGCCATGTTTTTAAGCCTAAGTCTAGAAATATGAAAATTAAAGTTGTATTCTCAAACTGGGGTCTCGTGATCGCGCGGTCAGTTCGTACGAGTTACATTGGTCCCGTGCGAGGTGTTGTTGCCACTCATGGGATCGTTCGTGGTCTGTTTCGAGTTTCCCCCCACTAACGGCATGTCTTTAAGACTAAGTCTAGAAATATAAATATTATCGTCGAATTCTCAAACTGGGAGTCTCGTGATCCCGCGGTCAGTTCCTACGAGTTACACTGGTCCCGTGCGAGGTGTTGGTGCCACTCACGGGGCCGTTCGGGGGATGTTTCGACTTTTCACCCATTAACGCCATGTATTGCCTAAGTTCTGATATTTTTAAATTTTCATCGTATTCTCAAACCGAGGATCCTGTGATCGCACGGTCTGTTCGTACGAGGTGTTGTTGCCACTCATGTGGCCGTTCGGGGGTTGTTTCGGGTTTTCACCCAATAACGCCAAGTTTTTAAGACTATGTCCTGATATTTTGAAATTATCATCGTATTATCAAACCGAGGGTCCCGTGATCGCGCAATCAGTTCTTACAAGAATGATTGGTCACGTGCGAGGTGTTGGTGTCACTCACGCGACCGTTCGGGGGCTGTTTTGGGTTTCCCCCACTAACGCCATGTGTTTAAGCCTAAGTCTAAAATATGCAAATTATTGTCGTAGTCTCAAACTAGGGTTCCCTTGATCGCGCACACAGTTCCTACGAGTTACATTGGTCCCGTGCGAGGTGTTGGTGCCACTCACGGGGACGTTCGGGGGCTGTTTTAAGTTTTAACCCACTAACGCCATGTTTTTAAGCCTCAGTCTAGAAATATGCAAATTGTCCTTGTATTCTCAAGTCGGGGGTCCCGTGATCGCGCGGTTAGTTCGTACGAGTATGATTTGTCCCACGCAAGGTGTTGGTGCCACTCATGGGATCGTTCGAGGGCTGTTTCGGGATTTCCCCCACTAACGTCATAATTTTAAGCCTAAGTCTAGAAATATGCAAATTATTATTGTATTCTCAAACTAGGGGTCTCGTGATCGCTCGGTCAGTTCGTACGAGTTACATTGGTCCCGTGCAAGGTGTTGGTGCCACTCACGGGATCATTCGGGGGCTATTTCGGGTTTCCCCTACTAACGCCATGATTTTAAGCCTAAGTCTAGAAATATACAAATTATCATCGTATTATCAGACTGGGGGTCCCATGATCATGCAGATAGTTACTACGAGTGAGATTGGTTCCGTGCGAGGTGTTGGTTACCAGTCACGGGGCCGTTCGGGGGCAGTTTCAGATTTTAACCCACTATCGCCATGTTTTGAAGCCTAAGTCTAGAAATATTCAAATTATCGTTGTATTCTAAAATCGAGGGTCCCGTGATTGCGCGATCAGTTCGTACGAGTTACATTGGTCCCGTGCGAGGTGTTGGTAGCACTCACGGGGTCGTTCGGGAGCTATTTCGGCGTTTCACCCACTAACATCATGTTTTTAAGCCTAAGTATAGAAATATTCAAATTATCGTCGTATTCTTAAATTGGAAGTCCTGTGATCGCGCGGTCTGTTCCTATGAGTGACATTGGTCCCGTTCGAGGTGTTGGTGCCATCCATGGGCCATTCGGGGGCTGTTTCGGATTTTCACCCACTAATGCCATGTTTTGCCTAAGTCTTGATATTTTCAAATTATCGTTGTATTATCAAATCGGGGGTCCCATGATCGTTCAGTCAGTTCCTATGAATTACATTGGTCCCGTGCGAGTGTTGGCTCCACTCACGCGATCGTTCATAGGCTGGTTATGGTTTTCACCCACTAACACCATGTTTTTAAGGCTCATTGTAAAAATATTCAAATTATCATCATATTCTCAAACCGGGGGTCCCATAATCGCACGATCAGTTCCTACGAGTTACATTGGTCCCGTGCGAGGTGTTGGTGCCATTTACGGGGCCGTTCGGGGGCTGTTTCGACTTTTCACCCCCTAACGCCATGTTTTTAAGCATAAGTAGAAACATGCAAATTATCATCGTATTCTCAAACTGGGGGTCCCGTGATCATGCGGTCTATTCATACGAGATACATTAGTCCCGTGCGAGGTGTTGGTGCCACTCACGGGATCGTTCGGGGGCTGTTTCCGGTTTCCCCCCTAACGCCACATTTTCAAGCCTAACTCTAGAAATATTATTATAATTGTATTCTCAAATTAGGGGTCCCGTGATCACACGGACTGTTCCTACGAGTTACATTGGTCGCGTGCGAGGTGTTGGTGCCACTTACGGGGCCGTTCGGGGGATGTTTCGGATTTTTAACCACTAACGCCATGCTTTTAAGATTAAATCTAGAAATATTCAAATTATCATTGTATTTTAAAACTAAGGGACTCGTGGTCACGCGGTCAGTTCGTACGAGTTACATTGGTCCCGTGCGAGGTGTTGGTGCCACTCACGGGACCGTTCGGGGGCTGTTTTGGCTTTTCACCGACTAATGCCATGTTTTTAATCCTAAGTGAAGAAATATTCAAATTACCATTGTGTTCTCCAACTGGGAGTTCCGTGATCGTGCGGTCAGTTCTTACGAGTTATACTGGTCCCGTGTGAGGTGTTAGTGCCAGTTACGGGGCCGTTCGAGGATTGTTTTGGCTTTTGTCTCACTAACGCCTTGTTTTGCCAAAATGCTGATATTTTTATATTATCATCGTATTCTCAAACCGAGGGTACCATGATCACGCGTAGAGTTCGTACGAGTTACAGCAGTCCCGTGCGAGGGGTTGGTGCCACTCACGGGGCCCATTGGGGGCTATTTCAGGTTTTCACCCACTAACACCATGTTTTTAAGCCTAAGTTTAGAAATATTGAAATTATCATCGTATTATCGAACTGGGAGTCCCGTGATCACGCGGTCAGTTCCTACGAGTTACATTGGTCCCGTACGAGGGTTGGTGCCACTCACGGTGCCGTTCGGGGGCTGTTTTGACTTTTCACCCACTAACGCCATATTTTGCCTAAGTCCTGATATTTTTAAATTATCGCCGTGCTCTTAAATTGAGGGTCCCGTGATCCCGGGATCAGTTCGTACGAGTTATATTGGCCCCATAATAGGTGTTGGTGCCACTCACGTGGCCGTTCGGCGGTTTTCTTGGGTTTTCATCCACTAACGTCATGTTTTTAAGCCTAAGTTTAGAAATATGCAAATTATCATCATAGTATCAAATCGGGGGTCCTGTGATCACGCGGTCAGTTCGTACGAGTTACATTGGTCCCGAGCGAGGTTGTTGATGCTACTTACGGGGATGTTCGGGGGCTGTTTCGGCTTTTCACCCACTAATGCCATGTTTTTAAACCTAAGTTTAGAATAATGCAAATTATCGTCGTATTCTCAAACTGGGGGTCCCGTGATCGCGCGGTCAGTTCGTACGAGTTACTTTGGTCCCGTGCGAGGTATTGGTGCCACTCAAGGGATCGTTCGAGGGCTGTCTCGGGTTTCCCCCGACTAACATCATGTTTTTAAACCTAGGTCTATAAATATACAAATTATCGTCTTATTCTCACACTGGGGGTCCTGTGATTGCACGGATAGTTACTACGAGTTGCATTGGTCCCTTGCGAGGTGTTAGTGCCACTCACGGGGCCGTTCGGGGGTTGTTTCTGATTTTCACCCATTAACGCCATGTTTCTAAGCCTAAGTCAAGAAATATTTAAATTATCATTGTATTCTAAAATCGTTGGTCCCGTGATCGCGCGATCAGTTCCAACGAGTTACATTGGTCCCGTGCGAGGTGTCGGTGCCACTCACGGGGCTGTTCGGGGGCTGTTTCGGCTTTTCACCCACTAACACCAAGTATTTTAAGCCTAAGTTTAGAAATATTCAAATTTTCATCGTATTCTCAATTCGGAAGTCTCGTGATCACGCGGTCAGTTCCTACGAGTTACATTGGCCACGTGAGAGGTGTTGGTGCCACTCACGGGGAGTTCAGGGACTATTTCGACTTTTCACCCACTAATGCCATGATTTGCCTAAGTCCTGATATTTTTAAATTATCGTCATATTCTAAAACTGGGGGTCCCGTGATCAAGCAGTCAATTCGTACGAGGTGTGGGTGCCACTCACATGGCCGTTCGGGGGTTGTTTCGTTTTTTCACCCACTAACGCCATGTTTTTAAGCCTAAGTCCTGATATTTTTAAATTATCGTCGTATTCTCAAATCGGGAGACCCGTGATCGCGCGATCAGTTCGTACGAGTATGATTGGTCCCGTGTGAGGTGTTGGTACCACTCACGCGACTGTTCTGGGGCTGTTTCGGGTTTTCCCCCACTAACGCTAGGTTTTTAAGCCTAAGTCCAGAAATATGCAAATTATCATCGTATTCTCAAACCGAGGGCCCCATGACCACGCAGATAGTTCCTAGGGGTTACATTGGTCTCGTGCGAGGTGTTGGTGCTACTCACGGGGCCGTTTGGGGGCTGTTTCAGGTTTTTACCCAATAACGCCATATTTTTACGCCTCAGTCTAGAAATATGAAAATTATCATTATATTCTCAAACTGGGGGTCCCGTGATCACACGGTCAGTTCGTACGAGTATGATTGGTCCCATGCGAGGTGTTGATGCCACTCATGGGACCGTTCGGGGGCTATTTTGGATTTTCCCCACTAACGCCATGTTTTTAAGCCTAAGTCTAGAAATATGCAAATTATCATTGTATTCTCAAACTGGGGGTGTCGTGATTGCTCGGTCAGTTCGTACGAGTTACATTGGTCTCATGCGAGGTGTTGGTGCCCGTCACGGGATCGTTCGGGGGCTATTTCGGGTTTCCCCCACTAACGCCCTGTTTTTAAGCCTAACTCTAGAAATATACAAATTACCATCGTATTCTCAAACTTGGGGTCCTGTGATCACGCGGTCATTTCCTACGAGTTACATTGGTCCCGTGCGAGGTGTTGGTGCCACTCAAGGGGCCGTTCGGGGACTGTTTCGCCTTTTCACCCACTAACGCCATGTTTTTAAGCCTAAGTCTAAAAATATTCAAATTATCAATGTATTCTCAAATTGGGAGTCCCGTGATCGCACGGTCAGTTCTTACGAGTTACACCGATCCCGTGCGAGGTGTTAGGGCCAAACATTGGGCCGTTCGGGGGCTATTACGTTTTTTCACCCACTAACGCCATGTTTTGCCTAAGTCCTGATATTTTTAAATTATCATTGATTTCTCAAACCGGGGGTCCCGTGATCGCGCAGTCAGTTCGTACGAGGTGTTGGTGCCAATGACGTGGCCGTTCGGGGGTTGTTTTGGGTTTTCACCGACTAATGCCATGTATTTAAGCCTAAGTCCTGATATTCTATAATTATCATCATATTATCAAACCGTGGGTCCTGTAATTGCACGGCCAATTCGTACGAGTATGATTGGTCCGGTGCAAGGTTTTGGTGCCACCCACGCGACCGTTCGGGGGCTGTTTCGGGTTTTCCCCCACTAACACAAGGTTTTTAAGCCTAAGTTTGTAAATATGCAAATTATCCTCGTATTCTCAAACCGGGGGTCCCGTGATTGCGTGGACAGTTCCTATGAGTTACATTGGTCCCGTGCGCGGGGGATGTTTCAGGTTTTCACCAACTAATGGCATGTTTTTAAGCCTCATTCTAGAAAAATTAAAATTATCATTGTATTCACAAACCAGGGGTCTCGTGATTGTACAGTCAATTCCTACGAGTTACATTGGTTTCGTGCGAGGTGTTGGTGCCACTTACGGGGCCGTTCGGGGGCTGTTTTGGCTTTTCACCCACTAACGCCATATTTTGCCTAAGTCCTGAGATTTTTTAAATTTTCATCGTATTCTCAAATTGGGGGTCCGGTGATCGCACGATCAGTTTGTACCAGTTACAATGGTCCTGTGCGAGGTGTTGGTGCTACTCACGGGACCGTTCGGGGGGCTGTTTCGGGGTTTCCCCCACTAACGCCATGTTTTTTAAGCCTAAGTCTAGAAATATGAAAATTAAAGTTATATTCTCAAACTGGGTGTCCCGTGATGCCGCGGTCAGTTCCTACGAGTTACACTGGTCCCGTGCGAGGTGTTGTTGTCACTCACGGGATCGTTTGTGGTCTGTTTCGAGTTTCCCCCCACTAACGGCATGTCTTTAAGACCGAGTCTAGAAATATAAAGTTTATCATCGAATTCTCAAACTGGGAGTCTCGTGATCCTGCGGTCAGTTCCTACGAGTTACACTCGTCCCGTGCGAGGTGTTGGTGCCACTCACGGGGCCGTTCGGGGGATGTTTCGACTTTTCACCCACTAACGCCATGTATTGCCTAAGTTATGATGTTTTTAAATTGTCATCGTATTCTCAAACCGAGAATCCTGTGATTGCACGGTCTGTACGTACGAGGTGTTGTTGCCACTCATGTGGCCGTTCGGGGGTTGTTTCGGGTTTTCACCCACTAACGCCATGTTTTTAAGACTAAGTCCTGATATTTTGAAATTGTCATTGTATTCTCAAACCGAGGGTCCCGTGATCACGCGGTCAGTTTGTACGAGAATGATTGGTCACGTGCGAGTTGTTGGTGCCACTCACGCGACCGTTCGGGGGCTGTTTTGGGTTTCCCCCACTAACGCCATGTGTTTAAGACTAAGTCTAAAAATATGCAAATTATTGTCGTAGTCTCAAACTGGGGGTTCCTTGATCGCGTAGACAGTTCCTACGAGTTACATTGGTCCCACGCGAGGTGTTGGTGCCACTCACGGGGACGTTCGGGGTCTGTTTTAAGTTTTCACCCACTAACGCCATGTTTTTAAGCCTCAGTTTAGAAAAATGAAAATTGTCCTTGTATTCTCAAATCGAGGGTCCCGTGATCGCGCGGTCAGTTCGTACGAGTATGATTTGTCCCACGCGAGGTCTTGGTTCCACTCATGGGATCGTTCGAGGGCTATTTCGAGTTTTCCCCCACTGACCCCATAATTTTAAGCCCAAGTCTAGAAATATGAAAATTATTATTGTATTCTCAAACTGGGGGTCTCGTGATCGCTCGATCAGTTCGTACGAGTTACATTGGTCCTGTGCAAGGTGTTGGTGCCACTCACGGGATCATTCGGGGGCTATTTCGAGTTTCCCCTACTAACGCCATATTTTTAAGCCTAAGTCTAGAAATATACAAATTATCATTGTATTATCAAACTGGGGGTCCCATGATCATGCTGATAGTTACTACGAGTGAGATTGGTTCCGCGCGACGTGTTGGTTACCAGTCACGGGGCCGTTCGGGGGCAGTTTCAAATTTTATCCCACTATCGCCATGTTTTTAAGCCTAAGTCTAGAAATATTCAAATTATCATTGTATTCTAAAATCGAGGGTCCCGTGATTGCGCGATCAGTTCGTACGAGTTACATTGGTCCCGTGCGAGGTGTTGGTATCACTCACGGGGTCGTTCGGGAGCTATTTCGGCGTTTCACCCACTAACATCATGTTTTTAAGCCTAAGTATAGAAATATTCAAATTATCGTCGTATTCTTAAATCGGAAGTCCCGTGATCGCGCGGTCTGTTCCTATGAGTGACATTGGTCCCGTTCGAGGTGTTGGTGCCATCCATGGGCCATTCGGGGGCTGTTTTGGATTTTCACCCACTAATGCCATGTTTTGCCTAAGTTTTGATATTTTCTAATTATCATTGTATTCTCAAATCGGGGGTCCCATGATCGTTCAGCCAGTTCCTACGAGTTACATTGGTCCCGTGCGAGTGTTGGTGCCACTCACGCGACCGTTCATAGGCTGGTTATGGTTTTCACCCACTAACACCATGTTTTTAAGGCTCATTGTAAAAATATTCAAATTATCATCGTATTCTCAAACTGGGGGTCCCATAATCACGCGATCAATTCTTACGAGTTACATTGGTCCCGTTCGAGGTGTTGGTGCCACTTACGGGGCCGTTCGGGGGTTGTTTCGACTTTTCACCCCCTCACGCCATGTTTTTAAGCATAAGTATAGAAACATGAAAATTATCTTTGTATTCTCAAACTGGGGGTCCCGTGATCACGCGGTCTATTCATACGAGTTACATTGGTCCCGTGCGAGGTGTTGGTGCCACGCACGGGATCGTTCGGGGGCTATTTTCGGTTTCCCCCCTAACGCCACGTTTTTAAGCCTAAATCTAGAAATATTACAATTATAATTGTATTCTCAAATTAGGGGTCCCATGATCACGCGGACTGTTCCTACGAGTTACATTGGTCGCGTGCGAGGTGTTGGTGCCACTCACGGGGCCGTTCGGGGGCTGTTTCGGATTTTTACCCACTAACGCCATATTTTTAAGCCTAAATCTAGAAATATTCAAATTATCATTGTATTCTAAAATTGGGTGACTCGTGGTCACGCGGTTAGTTCGTACGAGTTACATTGGTCTCGTGCGAGGTCTTGGTGCCACTCACGGGACCGTTCGGGGGCTGTTTTGACTTTTCACCGACTAACGCCATGTTTTTATTCCTAAGTCAAGAAATATTCAAATTACCATTGTGTTCTCCAACTGGGAGTCCCGTGTTCATGCGGTCAGTTCTTACGAGTTACACTGGTCCCGTGTGAGGTGTTAGTGCCAGTTACGGGGCAGTTCGAGGGTTGTTTTGGCTTTTGTCTCACTAACGCCTTATTTTGCTAAAATTCTGATATTTTTATATTATTGTCGTATTCTTAAACCGAGGGTCCCATGATCACGCGTAGAGTTCGTACGAGTTACATTAGTCCCGTGCGAGGGGTTGGTGCCACTCACGGGGCCCATTAGGGGCTATTTCAGGTTTTCACCCACTAACACCATGTTTTAAGCCTATATTTAGAAATATTGAAATTATCATCGTATTCTAGAACTTGGAATCCCGTGATCACGCGGTCAGTTTCTACGAGTTACATATGTCCCGTTCGAGGGTTAGTGCCACTCACGGTGCCGTTCGGGGGCTGTTTTGACTTTTCACCCACTAACGTCATGTTTTGCCTAAGTCCTGATATTTTTAAATTATCGCCGTGCTCTCAAACCGGGGGTTCCGTGATCACGCGGTCAGTTCGTACGAGTTACATTGGTCCCATACTAGGTGTTGGTGCCACTCACGTGGCCGTTCGGGGGTTGTTTTGGGTTTTCATCCACTAACGTCATGTTTTTAAGCCTAAGTCTAGAAATATGCAAATTATCATCATATTCTCGAATCGGGGGTCCTGTGATCACACGGTCAGTTCGTACGAGTTACATTGGTCCCGAGCGAGGTTGTTGATGCTACTTACGGGGATGTTCGGGGGATGTTTCGGCTTTTCACCGAATAATGCCATGTTTTTAAACCTAAGTCTATAATAATGCAAATTATTGTTGTATTCTCAAACTGGGGGTCCCGTGATCGCGCGGTCAGTTCGTACGAGTTACTTTGGTCCCGTGCGAGGTGTTGGTGCCACTCAAGGGATTGTTCGAGGGCTGTCTCAGGTTTCTCCCGACTAACATCATGTTTTTAAACCTAGGTCTAGAAATATACAAATTATCGTCATATTCTCAAACTGGGGGTCCTGTGATCGCGCGGATAGTTACTACGAGTTGCATTGGTCCCGTGCGAGGTGTTAGTGCTACTCACGGGGCCGTTCGGGGGTTGTTTATGATTTTCACCCATTAATGCCATAATTTGCCTAAGTCCTGATTTTTTTAAATTATCGTTATATTCTAAAACCGGGGGTCCCGTGATCAAGCGGTCAATTCGTACGAGGCGTGGGTGCCACTCACATGGCCGTTCGGGGGTTGTTTATGTTTTTCATCCACTAAGGCCATGTTTTTAAGCCTAAGTCCTGATATTTTTAAATTATCGTCGTATTCTCAAATCGGGAGACCCGTGATCGCGCGATCAGTTCGTACGAATATGATTGGTCCCGTGTGAGGTGTTGGTACCACTCACGCGACCGTTCTGGGGTTATTTCGGGTTTTCCCCCACTAACGCCATGTTTTTAAGCCTAAGTCCAAAAATATGTAAATTATCATTGTATTCTCAAACCGAGGGCCCCGTGATCACGCAGACAGTTCCTACGAGTTACATTGGTCTCGTGCGAGGTGTTGGTGCTATTTACGGGGCCGTTTGGGGGCTGTTTCAGGTTTTCACCCAATAACGCCATATTTTTACGCCTCAATCTAGAAATATACAAATTATCAATATTTTCTCAAACTGGGGGTCCCGTGATCCTGCAGTCAGTTCGTACGAGTATGATTGGTCCAGTGAGAGGTGTTGTGCCACTCACGAGACCGTTCGGGGGCTGTTTCGTCTTTTCACCCACTAATGCCAAGTTTTTAAGCCTAAGTCTAGAAATATTCAAATTATCATCGTATTCTCAAATCGGGAGTCCTGTGATAGCGCGATCAGTTCCTATGAGTTATATTGGTCCCGTGCTAGGTGTTGGTGCCATTCACGGAGCCGTTCGAGGGCTGTTTCGGCTTTTCACCCACTAACACCATATTTTGCCTAAGTCTTGATATTTTTAAAATATCGTCATAGTCTCAAACCATGGGTCCCGTGGTCGCGCGATCCGTTCGTACGAGGTGTTGGTGCCACTCACGCGACCGTTCAGGGGCTATTTCGAGTTTTCCCCCCACTAACGCCATGTTTTGAAGCGTAAGTCTAGAAATATGCAAATTATCATCCTATTCTTAAACCGTGGGTTCCTTGATCGCGCAGACATTTCCTACGAGTTACATGTAATACCCCGTATTTTTATGGCTTTTAAATTTAGGGATTAATTAAATTTAATTGAGATAAATTAATTTAATTTTAATCCGAAATGTTGTTTTAAATATTTACTAGCGATCCGGAATGTTATTTTAAATATTTTCTAGCGTGACAAGAGTTAGTAATTATTGAAATTTGTTGAATGTTACTGGATGAGTACAGTAATATATGAGATTTGTTTTATAAAATTGTCATGTGTGAATAAAATGGTAATTATGGAAATTTAGGTCGGGACGCGCCTGTGTCGTGTCGGGACTAAATTATTATTATTAATATTACATAAAGTGAATAAATTATAATTGCTTGTATGGTCATTTTGAGTGCGCCAAAGTGTCCGGAAGGGTCGAGATAGTCAGAAAAGTGTACCCGGAGGGTTTAGTTGGGGTCTCGGGGCATTTTTAGGCTTAATTAGTACCTCGGGAGGACATTTTGGACATTTTGTAATTTTGGGTAATTAAACCCTCGAAATTTATTAGGAAATATCAGCCATTTGGAATGGTCTTTTAGGGTTAGCAGACTCACAACCTTAGAAAGGCCATTAGAGAGGAAGGTAGAAAGCTTTCCAAGCAATCCAAGGCCAAAAATTCATCCGGTCGCACCGCCACCACCACCAATGCGTAGATCGTGCGACGGGGAACGCAACCACACCAAATTCGTCCACAAATCAAAACCCTGAAATCTATAGGCAAGTATTTATCTTGCTTAATTTCGTTAATGCATCATTCATGTTAGTCTAGGGATGATTAGGACGAGTTTCATAGAAGAAAACCCATGTTGAAGATAGAAAAATTGCATGTAGTAATGATATGAATAATAATCTGGAAATTCCCTTCATATGTAGAGGTTTAACCACGTATTTATGATGGATTAGGAGTAGAAATTCTGGAAAAAGACTGATTAGAACAAAGTTAAAGAAATTTGTAGGGTTCATGAGATTTATTTAAATTTCTTATTTTTAATCCATAGATATTGATGAAAATTCACATGCTTTACGTAGAAGATTGTTAGTTTGGGTTTATAATGTTTGTAGTACAGATTTCTGGGAGTTTGGGTATTAAAAATGTGCATTTGGATGAGGTTGAAAAATAGAACCCGTAACTGTTAATCTGTAGAATTCGCCATACCTGTTTGATCGATCGATCGAACCAGGAGTGTCGATCGATCGACGCATCGATCGATCGAGCTCCTGCCATCGATCGATCGATCCCTCCTGGCAGAATCATAATTCCCCTTCTAAATGGTTGAATTAAATTTAAATGAGTAATAATATTTGGACATCCTTATTAAAATATTTTGGGAGATAAAGAAGACCAGTAGGGCTTACTAAAAATAGGAAACCTTTAACGTAAGACGAGATTTACATTTTTCGGGGATGTTTACACATAAGGGACGATGGGATTATGTATTAAAGGGGGAGACGCGTAAGGTAGTTACGTTGGAAAATAAACGAGTTACCTACTGAAAATTACACTTGGGAGTATAGAAATTCACGAGTGTCACTTGATAGGTTGGAATAATCTCACAATTTAAAGTAAGAGACGAATCGTTATACGTGATAACTAAATAATGAGAAACAAGGATAAATAGCATAATTATGGGTTATGAGATGTACAAAAATTTGATATGGTAATAGTATATTTATATGACTGTGTTTATGCATATACTATATACGTGTGAAAACCATGCCCGCGCTACTTACTATCCCTGAGGTTACCACGCTGGGACAGTCTTATCTCGATGAGCCTTTTTGGGGGATATTGACTCGTACCCTAGAAGATAGAAATCCTTTGGTACAAGCTATCGAATCGATAGTTCAGACGGTCCTAAGAGACGTGGGGGAATGTACTAACCTCTTAGAGACTTGGAATTTATGCTTCACCTCAATGTTGTTTGTGTTTGTGTTAGTACAGTTCAATAGTGATTCCGAACTTGTATTTCCCTTAGTACGAGTGATACGGGGACTGGATAGTAGAGTATGCATGCACCGTAATTATTATGTGGGGTGCGGTTAGAATACATATATTATATGAGTATTTAATATATATATTAAATTCTGTAATTTGGGAACTACCTCCTGTGTTTATGGTAAGTAAGAAAATGAATATTTATTTCAATTTGGGAAATAAGTGTTTGAATAGTATATTACGTTACTGAGAAACTTTATGAGTAAATAAGGTCTAAATGAGAACTTTGTTATTAAATGAAATTAACCTCTTAAACAATTGAATTTATCAGTATTAAATCTTACGAGTGACCTAAGATAAGGTAAGTTAAACCATTGGGAAGGTTAGTGCGATAGGTGTGCACAGTAGAAGAGAGGTGAGAAATTCTCAAGGGAGTGTCGCACTAATATGTTGTTGCATTGGCTAGTAAATATTTTAAATACTTGCTAAACAAATTTTAAATCCTTTTTACAATCGGGCTCTGACACGTTTCCATTTTTCCTTTCTCTCTTGTATATATGTGTATATATTATAGGTGCCCAGCCACAGGGTGTCTTGCATAGGATCCTTTGGAAGGAACGCGCTGCAGCTTAGGTAGGAGTTGTAGGCCTCTTGCTTAGACGACCTCATTTATTGATTCCACTTCTAGCACTATTTATTCAGTTGGGCATGTGTCGCCCTTTCCATTATTTAGTTGTTTAGTGGACATTGCGATTCATTTATTTCCAATATTTTAGTCTTTGGGATTTATTATTGTCAGGGTGTTTTTCCTTTAAGTTTTAATATTGGATTTACTTTGATGGATGTTTAATTATTGGATTGTTTGTTCCAGTATAGTTGTTGTGTGATTCTTTAATTATGAATTTCGTAAAGATTTAAATCTTGGTTTATAAAAATAAAATTTGGAAAGTAATATCTAAAAATGGTTTTGACACTTAGCTTAATTATTTAGGGTGTTTAAATTGGAAAAGTTATTTTTCGACAGTGATGCTAAGAATGAACCAACTGTTCACCTTGGTTTTAATTTAATAAAGGACTGATTGCCCGGTATTTAATTAGGCGGGGTGTCACAGGTGGTATCAGAGCATCATGTTCTAGTGTCCTTTAGGATCTGTGCGGCTTATTATGCTTTTAGCGTTGCTTTGTTTGATATAGAGCCCTATGTTTAGGATTGTCTATTTCTTTGATGAGATTCCGTTCTCCTGCTATAACAGATGTATCTTAGTGAATTCTAATTTCGTTCGGATGTGTGAGTGTGCCGAGAGATGACGAATGTCAGAAGAGGACCGTTAAGCGGACATCAGGAGGCAGGGCTCAGTTGAGGTGGTAAAATATATTCGAGGATGATAACCGTAGTCGAGGTCACCTCCATTAGGGGACGGGAAGCCAAGACTATAAAGGTGAGTAAGGCGCAACCATGATTTCCAAATGCTGCTATAGTCAAATGAGGTGCGAGAGTAAACTCACCGAACATATTACAAAACGTGTAGAGAACTGTCAGTGGGAAATTCTAGAAAATGCGAGAATTGTGTGTG
The DNA here is from genome assembly GCA_949130495.1 of Sambucus nigra. Lineage (NCBI taxonomy): Eukaryota > Viridiplantae > Streptophyta > Magnoliopsida > Dipsacales > Adoxaceae > Sambucus > Sambucus nigra. The sequence continues at coordinate 500,964,683 of OX422211.1, read as the reverse complement.
TTTACCAAAAGAGGTAAAGTATCCAAAGGTTTAGATATAGGACGGAATGTGGCTAACTGAAAGTGAAAATTTAGGGAATTTTTTTTCTTGCTTGTTGGAAAGAAGTTATAATGATGGGAGTCAACCCCCAATTTAGAAGTGGAATGCTTTGTCTATAGGAGAACCTTAGGTGCAGTGTTGACCGTATGTTCCTTCCTCAGCTGTTCAGGATTAGAAGCGAACGTTGTCCTAAAATCATCGCGGGAGGGCATGACAGGGGTCCATTTGTAAATATGAATCCTAACCGTTAGCGAATTTTGTATCGGAAGATGTAGATACAAGTGGAGGAATCGACTCCAAGTGGGAGACCGACTCGTAATAATAGTTGATAACACTCAAATAGGAAATTCTGATGGACGGCCGATTCAGAGGTTGACAATGTCGTATTTTGTCAATATAGATGATACCGCTTCTCTGTGGGGGAAGCTAAAAGAATAAAATAATTTAGTCGAGAATAAGACTGAATACAATGGTGGTGGTGTAGCACCACAAAGGGGTGTGGATACACATCAGGGGACCCATTTAAATGATTCGGATAGTTGAATTCTTACCAAGTGATAGTAAATTCAGTATGGACTATTATAGACAGTGACACGTTCTTTAGGGCCTAAAAGGCTAAGGGGATAACCGGGGTGGCCAACAGGAATCGAGTCTACTAAAGTCCGAGAGAAGGAAAATCCTAACCTGGTTAGTAGGACAGGTAATAAGTGAATTATGTGTTGAGGTATTTTATGCAGAGTGAGATCGCTCACGATAATATATTCCGAAGTGAGTAAAAGGACAGGAATGCGGTGCCTAGTAAAAGACAACGATTAAAGTAATTTGGTTTGGTTTGAGTAGACGTGTCACGTCCGAAAACCATTTGTGCAGTCAAGACGATTGCCAAGGTGGAAGTATAAGTTGTATCCTCAGAGGATGAGGCGTGTTTATGTGACACGAGCGAGTCACTATATTTTGTTCATTGCTAAATTAGCATGTGAGACGAGTTTAATGCATATAATTATAAACATTATTATTATGTGAATATTTTCCCTAGTGTAGCGAGATTTTTCTTTAGTGCTATACGCGTAGGATGAATGAGTATATTAACAGTGTTTTGTACTTTATTGAGGTTACTCGTTGTAGTGATGCGATATGCGAGTATGATATTATCTTTGATAAAATGTTATAGAAATGGTTAGTACGATAGTGGGCATTTATTGCAAGGCTATCGGAGGGTTGCATTAGTGCAACATGTTTTATTTTTGTTCTGGCGAGGCTTCACCTGAAAGAAGGTCGGACTCGCACTTATATTATCTATCCTAGAGACTTCAGAGGGGATAGTGGGCTCGAGATATTCGATGCCAATGTATGTATAGACTTTATCATTATGATTTAATATGTATCGGGTTTACCATTGAGCAAAAAGATTTAATTCAATATTATGTTGAGTACTCAGGACTTGGTAATAGGAAGAGTGCATTATTATGTCTATCCTCTAGAGAGGTGGGAGTTAAGAGTAAGTCCCATATTATTAGGGAAAAGAACTTCGAGAATTCCGATAGTATGTATTCGAGGTTTATAGAATGCAATTACCACCAACCAATACTGAATGACAGTGAAATTTGTAAAACGTTCTTTATTAAGCGTAATTTCGGGAGGAATTGTAACTTTTTCGTCAAGAGACGGAATAAAGGGGTACTCGCTATGGACGGAGGACCTAACGGATTTCGATAACCAACAATGCTAGGTAGTAGTGTATCGGGGGGGTTCCTTGTTTGGATTTCGCTTTGCGAGACATCCCACGCATGAAACTTAGCGTAAGGTTGGAAATAGGGAGACGTTTGGTCATTAGTCTATGAGTTCGGTACCCCGGTCGAAATGGGACCAAGTAATTTTATCTGTAAGTTGGATGTCAAATTTTAATTTAAGGCCAGTGGAGCCAGATGTGTGGTAAGAAACCATTGAAAGTTTTGTTTTATCCCCACGAGTAGAGGGGTGGGACGATGATAAAGAGGATTTAAAAATTTCGATTTCTAAGGTGATTGAGAGTACCCAAGTGTTGTAACCACGTTCAGAACACAAGGTAAATAAAGAGTTGGAATGATTTTTAGCGTGGATTATCCGGAAATAACTTTATTATACAAAAGAGATGACTTGTAATTGTTTTGATGAATAGAGCGTTAGAGATTTGTTTTGGTAGTTGTACCTTTTTGGGGAAAATTATCGTACTTATCTGAAGAAGTTAGAAATTTGTTGTTCCCCTTTTGTTGGCAGGGAATTTGAAGGCCATATTCCTTATATCTTGTTGGATTTATTTAGTTCTACAGATGAGTAGCACGCCGTTCGCTCTTCCAGGGAGGTCGGGGTGTTGCAAAGATGTGGACATCTTGGTTATCTGATAATCGAATCGTCCGAGTTGAGGGGATGTGGGAATGGAAGTGTGGAATATATGTTTGTGGGACTAACATAACGAAGTGGAAGTGATAGAGTGAATTAAACGTCACATGAGGGGAAATAATCCATACATAAGTGTGCAACTAGAATAGCACACCCTAATTTGATTGGAAGGCTATGAGAAGACATTTAAGAAGGAGTATTCCTTGAATAGAGTAGAATTTAATTGTTATGAAGAACACTCGGAGCGGAGTTGTTATTAGTAAAGTGTGAGAGCGACTTGCGCATAAAAAGAGTGATGATGTTAGTATGAAATAAAAGATCCAAAAGTGCACATCGTGGAGGAAAAAGTACGGGTCAAAACTTTCGGTATACACCGAGGAAGGAAGGGAGTATTACGTGTAACTTAATGTGGGATATTTCAAGGAAAAATAGATGTTTAGCCGGATGTAGTGAGTAGTCTCTACATGCACCACCCGTAGGTAGGGTTCGGTTGGGAGAGGAGAATCAACCAGAGAATTTTGTGTTTATCGACAACTCCTGTGATTGGAAGAGGTCGGTAAAGTCGGTAAAGTTCTTGAATGGGTTACCATCCTCAAAACAAGATCAAGGGTTCATCTGAACATTTGAATTAAGTCACCTGAGAAGGGAGTAATTGATATTCCTTTGGGTTGGTTTACAATATTAACTAGTATGCCCCAGACTTCCTTTGAAAGGAAGGATCGCGCCAGTACATGGTACGACATAGTATTAATTTATGAATCGGGATGAGATTTGTGAATCCCGCCTTTGATATGGGATTTCAGGAACCAGCGGAGATAACGTTTCGTTTTGAGTAGGAGGTATCACCCGTAGCCGAGGAGCAAGCGCACGATGATTAACGAGTAGTGGAGCCGCGTGAAGGTGATTTTTGACATATTGGTGATCATTTCTTTTCCACCACGGAAATAACTAGAAAGTGAAGTATAGTATGGTAGAGTCCTGGGAAAGCACTCGTATTTGTTTGTCGTAAACAAGATGCTTATTGAGGTTCTTGTGTGGAATAACCCTAACTATTCTCTTTCCGTATGCTTAGAGGTGAGTGGATAATCAGAATTTTGGATCGGTCGAGAATAATCCGATAACTATGGTGAAATTCCACGGCTGTTTTAGGCAAATAAGAGTGGTCAAATGTTCGTATTATTTTTCTCAGAATGGGAGTTTTGTATATAAATAAATCTGAGTAGTTGTCATGTAGTGAGGTGCGGCCTCCCAATGAAAGTGAGATAATGGAAATTTATAATGTATAGGCGTGACCTAAGCGAATGTTGTCGGTTGGGAGCACCATGTGAAGTGTCTCCAATGAGAATGTTAATCAAGCTTGCTGTGAGGCGAGGGCCATAGTGATTAAGCGCCTTACTATGTAAATAGTTTGCGTACTGAAAAGATATCCATAATTTTTTCTGCTAGGTAGGCCCTATTTTCTTTTTCCGAATTTTGGGACGAAATTTCGTTATTAGGGGGGAAGTATGTAATACCCCGTATTTTTATGGCTTTTAAATTTACGGATTAATTAAATTTAATTGAGATAAATTAATTTAATTTTAATCCGGAATGTTGTTTTAAATATTTACTAGCGATCCGGAATGTTGTTTTAAATATTTACTAGCGTGACGAGAGTTAGTAATTATTGAAATTTGTTGAATGTTACTGGATGCGTACAGTAATATATGAGATTTATTTTATAAAATTGTCACGTGTGAATAAAATGGTAATTATGGAAATTTAGGTCGGGACGCGCCTGTGTCGTGTCGGGACTAAATTATTATTATATAAAGTGAATAAATTATAAGTTGCTCGTATGGTCATTTTGAGTGCGCCAAAGTGTCCGGAAGGGTCGAGATAGTCAGAAAAGTGTATCCGGGGGTTTAGTTTGGGTCTCGGGGCGTTTTTAGGCTTAATTAGTACCCCGGGAGGACATTTTGGACATTTTGTAATTTTGGGTAATTAAACCCTCGAAATTTATTAGGATATATCAGCCATTTGGAATGGTCTTTTAGGGTTAGAAGACTCACAATCTTAGAAAGGCCATTAGAGAGGAAGGTAGAAAGCTTTCCAAGCAATCCAAGGCTAAAAATTCATCCGGTTGGACCGCCACCACCCCCAACGCGTAGATCGTGCGACGGGGAACGCAACCACACCAAATTCATCCATAAATCAGAACCCTGAAATCTACAGGCAAGTATTTATCTTGCTTAATTTCGTTAATGCATCATTCATGTTAGTCTAGGGATGATTAGGATGAGTTTCATGGAAGAAAACCCATGTTGGAGATAGAAAAATTGCATGTAGTAATGATATGAATGATAATGTGGAAATCCCCTTCATATGTAGAGGTTTAACCACGGATTTATGATGGATTAGGAGTAGAAATTCTGGAAAGAGACTGATTAGAACAAAGTTAAAGAAATTTCCAGGGTTCATGAGATTTATTTAAATTTTGGCCATTTAATCCATAAATATTGATGAAAATGCACATGCTTTACGTAGAAGATTGTTAGTTTGGGTTTATAATGTTTGTAGTACAGATTTCTGGGAGTTTGGGTATTAAAAATCTGGATCTGGATGAGGTTGGAAGATAGAACTCGTAACTGTTAATCTGCAGAATTCTCCATACCTGTTTGATCGATCGATCGATCGAACCAAGAGTGTCGATCGATCGACGCATCGATCGATCGAGCTCCTGCCATCGATCGATCGACCCCTCCTGGCAGAATCATAATTCACCTTCTAAATGGTTGAATTGAATTTAAATGAGTAATAATCTTTGGACATCCTTATTAAAATATTTTGGGAGATAAAGAAGACCAGTAGGGCTTACTAAAAATAGGAAACCTTTAACGTAAGATGAGATTTACATTTTTCGGGGATGTTTACACATAAGGGACGATGGGATTATGTATTAAAGGGGGAGACGCGTAAGGTAGTTACGTTGGAAAATAAATGAGTTACCTACTAAAAATTACACTTGGGAGTATAGAAATTCACGAGTGTCACTTGATAGGTTGGAATAATCTCACAATTTAATGTAAGAGACGAATCGTTATACGTGATAACTAAATAATGAGAAACATGGATAAATAGCATAATTATGGGTTATGAGATGTACCAAAATTTGATATGGTAATAGTATATTTATATGACTGTGTTTATGCATATACTATATACGTGTGAAAACCATGCCCGCGCTACTTACTATCCCTGAGGTTATCGCGCTGGGACAGTCTTATCTCGATGAGCCTTTTTGGGGGATATTGACTCGTACCCTAGAAGATAGAAATCCTTTGGTACAGGCTATCGAATCGATAGTTCAGACGGTCCTAAGTGACGCGGGGGCATGTACTAACCTCTTAGAGACTTGGAATCTATGCTTCGCCTCAATGTTGTTTGTGTTTGTGTTAGTACAGTTCGCGAGTGATTCCGAACTTGTATTTCCCTTAGTACGAGTGATACGGGGACTCGATAGTAGAGTATGCCTGCACCGTAATTATTATGTGGGGTGCGGTTAGAATATATATATATATATATATATTATATGAGTATTTAATATATATATTAAATTCTGGAATTTGGGAACTACCTCCTGTGTTTATGGTAAGTAAGAAAATGAATAATTATTTCAATTTGGGAAATAAGTGTTTGAATAGTATATTACGTTACTGAGAAACTTTATGAGTAAATAAGGTTTAAATGAGAACTTTGTTATTAAATGAAATTAACCTCTTAAACAATTGAATTTATCAGTATTAAATCTTACGAGTGACCTAAGATAAGGTAAGTTAAACCATTGGGAAGGTTAGTGCGATAGGTGTGCACAGTAGAAGAGAGGTGAGAAATTCTCAAGGGAGTGTCGCACTAATATGTTGTTGCATTGGCCAGTAAACATTTTAAATACTTGCTAAACAAATTTTAAATCCTTTTTACAATCGGGCTCTGACCCGTTTCCATTTTTCCTTTCTCTCTTGTATATATATGTATATATTATAGGTGACCAGCCATAGGGGTGTCTTGCATAGGATCCTTTGGAAGGAACGTGTTGTAGCTTAGGTGGGAGTTGCAGGCCTCTTGCTTAGACGACCTCATTTATTGATTCCACTTCTAGGACTATTTATTCAGTTGGGCATGTTTCACCCTTTCCATTATTTAGTTGTTTAGCGGACATTGTGATTCATTTATTTCCAGTATTTTAGTCTTTGGGATTTATTACTGTCAGGGTGTTTTTCCTTTAAGTTTTAATGTTGGAGTTACTTTGATGGATGTTTAATTATTGGATTGTTTGTTCCAGTATAGTTGTTGTGTGATTCTTTAATTATGAATTTCGTAAAGATTTAAATGTTGGTTTATAAAAATAAAATTTGGAAAGTAATGTCTAAAAATGGTTTTGACACTTAACTTAATTATTTTGGGTGTTTAAATTGGAAACGTTAATTTTCGACACTGATGCTAAGAATGAACCAACTGTTCACCTTGGTTTTAATATAATAAAGGAGTGATCGCCCGGTATTTAATTAGGTGGGGTGTCACATTACATTGGTCCAGTGATAGGTTTGGTTCCACTCACGGGGCCGTTCGGGGGCTGTTTCAGGTTTTCACCCATTACCGCCATGTTTTTAAGCTTCAGTCTAGAAATATACAAATGTTTGTTGTATTCTCAAACTTGATATCCCATGATCGCGCGCTCAGTCTGTACGAGTATAATTGGTCCCATGCGAGGTGTTGGTGCCACTCACGGGACCATTCGAGGGATATTTCGAATTTTCCCTACTAACGCCATGTTTTTATGCCTAAGTCTAGAAATATGCAAATTATCATTGTATTCTAAAACTCGGGGTGTCGTGATCACTCGGTCAGTTCGTACGAGTTACATTGGTCCCATGCAAGGTGTTGGTGCCCCTCACAGGATCGTTCGGGGGTTGTTTCTGGTTTCCCTCACTAATGCCATGTTTTTAAGCCTAAGTCTAGAAATATTCAAATTATTATCGTATTCTCAAACTTGGGGTCCCATGATCACACAGACAGTTACTACGAGTGACGTTGGTCCCGTGCGAGGTGTTGGTTACAACTCATGGGGCCATTCGGGGGTAGTTTCGGATTTTAACCCAATAACGCCAAGTTTTTAAGCCTATGTCTAGAAATATTCAAATTATCATTTTATTCTAAAATCGGGGGTCCCGTGATCGCGCGATCAGTTCCTACCAGTTACATTGGTCCCGTGCGAGGTGTTGGTGCCATTCAAGGGGCCATTCGGGGGCTGTTTTCGCTTTTCACCCACTAACGCCATATTTTTAAGCCTAAGTCTGAAATATTCAAATTATCACTGTATTATCAAACCGAGAGTCCCGTGATTGAGCGATCAGTTCATACGAGTTACACTGATCCCGTGCGAGGTGTTAGTGCCAGTCATGGGGCCGTTCGGGGGCTATTACGGCTTTTCACCCACTAACGCCATGTTTTCCGTATGTCCTGATATTTTTAAATTATCAACGTATTCTCAAACCGGGGGTCCCGTGATCGTGAGGTCAGTTGGTACGAGGTGTTCATGCCACTCACGTGGCCGTTCGGGGGTTATTTTTGGTTTTAACCCACTAACGCCATGTTTTTAAGCCTAAGTCCTCATATTTTTAAATTATCGTCGTATTCTCAAACTGAGGGTCCCGTGATCGCGCGATTAGTTCATACGAGTATGATTGGTCCCGTACGAGGTGTTGGTGCCACCCACGCGACCGTTCGGGGGCTGTTTAGGGTTTTCCCCCACTAACACCAGGTATTTAAGCCAAAGTCTAGAAATATGAAAATTATGTTCATATTCTCAAATCGGGGGTCCCGTGATTGCGCGAACAGTTCCTACGAGTTACATTGGTTTCGTGCGAGGTGTTGGTGCCACTCACGGGGCCGTTCGGGGACTATTTCAGGTTTTCACCAACTAACGCCATGTTTTTAGGCCTCAGTCTAGAAATATTAAAATTATCATTGTATTTTCAAAGCGGGGGTCCTGTGATTGCGCTGGTAATTCCTACGAGTTACATTAGTTCCCTGCGAGGTGTTGGTGCCACCTACGGGGTCTTTCGGGGGCTGTTTTGTCTTTTCACCCACTAACGCCATGTTTTTACTAAGTCCTGAGATGTTTTAAATTATCATCGTATTATCAAATTTTGGGTTCGATGATCGCACGGTCAGTTCGTACCAGTTACAATGGTCCCATGCGAGGTGTTGGTGCCACTCACGTGACCATTCGGGGGCTGTTTCGGGTTTTCCCCCACTAACGCCATGTTTTTAAGCCTAAGTCAAGAAATATGCAAATTATCATTGTATACTTAAACTGGGGTCTCTTTATCAAGCGGTCAGTTCATACGAGTTATATTGGTTCCGTGCGAGGTGTTGATGCCACTCACGGGATCGTTCGGGGTCTATTTCGAGTTTCCCCCACGAACGCCATGTCTTTAAGCCTAAGTCTTGAAATATACAAATTATAGTCGTATTCTCAAACTGGGGGTCCCATGATCGCGCGTTCAGTTCCTACGAGTTACATTATTCCCGTGCGAGGTATTGGTGCCACTCACGGGGTCGTTCGGGGGCTGTTTCAGCGTTTCATCCACTAACGCCATGTTTTTAAGCCTAAGTCTAAAAATATTCAAATTATCATTGTATTTTCAAACCGGGAGTCCCGTGATCGGGCGAACAGTTCCTACGAGTTACATTGGTCCCATACGAGGTGTTAGTGCAAGTCATAGGGCTGTTCGAGGGCTATTTTGGCTTTTCACCCACTAACGCCATGTTTTGCCTAAAGGCTGATATTTTTAAATTATCATCGAATTCTCAAACCGAGGGTACCGCGATCACGCGGTCAGTTAGTACATGTTACATTGGTCCCGTTCGAGGTGTTGGTACCACTCACAGGGCCCTTCGGGGTCTGTTTCGGGTTTTCACCCTCCAACGCCATGTTTTTAAGCCTAAGTCTAATAATATTCAAATTATCGTCGTATTCTCAAACCTGAAGTCCCATGATCGCGTGCTCAGTTCCTACGAGTTACATTGGTCCCGTGAGAGGTGTTGGTGCCACTCACGGGGCCGTTTGGGGGCTATTTCGACTTTCCACCCATTAACGCCATGTTTTGCCTAAGTCATGATATTTTTAAATTGTCCACGTATTCTCAAATCAGGGGTCCCGTGATTGCACGGTCAGCTCGTACGAGGTGTTGGTGCACTCACGTGGCCGTTCGGGGGTTGTTTTGGATTTTTAACCACTAGTGCCATGTGTTTAAGCCTAAGTCCTGATAGTTTTAAATTATCATCATATTTTCAAACCAAGGGTCCCATGATCGCGCGGTCAGTTCGTATGAGAATGATTGGTCCCGTGCGAGGTGTTGGTGCCACTCACGCGACCGTTCAGGGGTTGTTTCAGGTTTTACCCAACTAACGCCATATTTTTAAATCTAAGTCTAGAAATAAGCAAATCATCGTATTCTCAAATTGAGGGTCCCTTGATCGCACGGAGAGTTCCTACGAGATACATTGGTCCTGTGCGAGTTGTTGGTGCCACTCACGGGGCCGTTCAGGGGATGTTTAAGGTTTTCACCCACTAACGCCATGTTTTTAAGCCTAAGTCTAGAAATATGAAAATTATCATTGTATTATCAAACTGGTAGTCTCGTGATCGCTCGGTCAGTTCGTACGAGTTACATTGCTCCCGTGCGAGGTGTTGGTGCCACTCACGGGATCGTTCGGGGGTAGTTTCGGGTTTCCCCCCACTAACGCCTGTTAGGAAATTTTTGTCCATTAGCATTTTATATGACGTACGCCATTACACCGTTGAGAAAATTCAAGAATCATTCGCTCATCAACGGAATCCGAATGTCAAAAGCAGAAAAGGAATCAGGGAACAGACCGGACCGATCCGGCTCAGATAAAAGAACCGATCCGGTTCTCCGGACCGATCCGCCTAAAGAGACCGGACCGATCCGCCTGCTGAGGTGAGGCCAGTGTACCCTGGATCCATAGCGAACCGATGAAGCCAAAATTCCGAACCGATCCGATGCCAACCGGATCGATCCGCCTTCAGATAAAAGAACCGATCCGGTTCATCCGAACCGATCCGCCTAAAGAGACCGGACCGATCCGACGAGGATAATTCCAATCAGATCGTGTTCAGATCATGTTTCGAATTTTAGGGCTCAAGTTCTCCTATTTAATCCCACTACGGGAAGTGGTTTTTCTAAGACTTCTACACACGATTTTCAGAGTAGAGAAAGCCCCAAGTCTTCACCTATTGAGTACCAATACTCTAGGTATTTTGATTCACACAAAATCCATACATTTGTGAATCCTTTTGGTAACCCAGGAACGCAGTTTTGCAGTTCAACCCTTGTGGAGGAGACCGTTCTTCTTCTCCATTCCAGCCCTACTGGAAAGGGATAATTTCAGCCGCGACTACAGAATCCGATACCTGAGGGTAATTCTTAGTCAACTTGTATTTTCATTGTAATCCGATTGTAAGCCGTTTTCTTACAAACTATAGTGAAAATAAATGGTTTTGCCCTTGTGGGGGATTTTTCCTCAATTATGTGTGTTTGAATAACTCTTGCATGATTTCATATTGCTTCAATCACACCTAGTTGCATGTTTAGGGTTTGTTTGGGTTAAAAGGTGTTTTAAATATAATTTGATCATTTGAACGCAAGCACACACGTTCTCAAATTGGTATGAGAGCAGGTTACGCTAATCTATCGCGTATTCCTTTTTTCCGCAAATTTTTTCTAAGATATCAATTTTCTGAAAAAATTGATTTTTGAAAAAGTGCGTGTTCAAATGGAGAAGTCATATTATAAAATGCCTATTTTTGACAGGACAAATTATGCTTATTGGAAAGCCCGTATGAGGTCGGCTTTAAAAGCCATTGATGAACGTGTCTGGATTTTGGTTGAACGAGGGTGGACTCCTCCCATCGTGACTGTTGATAATGTGACCAACTTGAAACCTGACATTTCTTGGACTGATGAAGAATTTAAATTGTCATCTTTTAATTCTAAGGGTCTAAGTGCTATTTCTGGGTCTGTCACACCTGATGAGTTCAAACGCATAATGACGTGTACCACGTCAAAAGAGGCATGGGATGTTTTAAAACTCACCCATGAAGGAACTAATGCTGTGAAAGAGTCTAAGTTGCAAAACTTGACAACTCAATTTGAAACAATCACCATGCATGATTCTGAATGCTTTGATGAATTTTATGCTAGACTTTCTGACATTGTGAATACTAGTTTTAATCTTGGTGAACATATTCCGAATGCTAGAGTTGTTAAAAAGATTCTTCGTTCTTTGCCTAAGCATTTTATCCCTAAAGTCACTGTGCTAAATTCTATGGGTAATTTAAATACGCTAAAATTGGAAGAACTTGTAGGAGATTTGCAAACTTATGAAATTGATATGTTCCCTAAAAATGCTAAATCTAAAGATAAGGGAATTGCACTCAAAGCCCAAGATAGAAGGAGTGAGGGGTCAGCTAGAAAGAGGGTAGAGTCATCTAGAAAGAGAGAGACTGACACGTCAGATTCTGAGTGCGATTTTGACTTAGATGATTTGGCTCTCTTCGCAAAAAATTTCAAGAGGATTCTCAAATTTAAGAAAAATGGCAATTTTAAAGATAAAAAGAAATTTGAGAAAAATAAGTTTGAAAAGAAAAATGAAAAAGTTTCCAAAAATCCTCCTCTGAAAGAAAGTGAGAGATGTTTTGAGTGTGATGGTAGGGGTCATAGAGCTTTTGAGTGTGCCAATCATCTGAATAGAGAGAAAGGGAAAGCTGTTCTTAATGCTACCCTTAGTGAGGACAGTGAGGTCGAGACGGTGGATTCTGGAGATGAGTCACCGCATGAGTGTAACTTCACCGCATTCATGGCCAGCCAAGTGAGCACTCCTAGTTCTCCTCACGACGTTGAGGATGATGCTTCACAGGGACACCTCGACAGTGAGATCGATGTGAGTGAGGGGGAGGATGATTCAAGTGAGAGCGAGAGTGATATTCAATGTGCCTACGCTGAGTTATATTCTGAGTCTTTTAAAACTAAAAAGAGAAACAAAGCGTTAGTTCTTAAGATCACCGGCTTAGAGGAAGATTTAAGAAAAGCGAGAGAAAGAGAGTCCTCCACCTGCACCGCACTGAGAGAGAGAGAATCTGCCTGTGTCGAGAAAGAGATCCTATTTAGAGAGAGAGAGAGTGTTTTAGAGAAAGAGAGAGGGGACTTGATTAACCAAGTGGCTAGTCTTACGAGTCAGCTCCATTCCTCCGTGGAGACTCGGAAGAAACTTGAAGCCTTTGTTGCCCAGCTGACTCATGATCTTGAGAAAGCACGGGAAGTCAAGGTACAAATCGAGGACCAATCTGGGAAGATGGGAAAGATGCTCCTCGACCCCGCTTTAGGTTTTGGTGATCGTCAAGGAATTGGATATGATGGTGCCTCCACGTCCCAAATTGCACCTGGACTAGTTCCTGAGTTTACTACAACTCCTTATGGTCACCGTAAAAAACCTCGAAGGAGAGTTCGACCAAGAAAAGCAAACCAAGGTCCGCCTTTGACTGTGCTCTTTTGTACTTATTGCAAAAGAAAAGGCCACCTTAGGGAAACTTGCTATAGCATGGGTCGGACACGACGTACTACTGCTCCACCACGTCATACTGATGAGTTTTCTAGTCTGAGAGAGAGAGTTGAGTTCTTAGCTGCCACGACTCAAAGTTTGATGAAAGAATTCCGACGGATGTCTTCGCCGTTAGTGAATGCTTCTCACATTCCAGCTAAAATCAACAACAACAAAGGCAAACAAAAGGTCATCTCTGCTTGGGTGCCTAAGAAAGATAAAAAGGCTTTTGTTGTTCATGTTGCTCTCAAAGCACATAATACCTCTCAGTGGTATTTTGATAGTGGGTGCTCCAGACACATGATAGGTGATGCCTCATTTTTTACTACTCTTGAGGACTATCAAGATGGCAGAGTCACCTTTAGAGATGGGAGTAAGTCTAGCATTATAGGACGAGGTACTATCGAGTTACCTGGTTTTCCTAAGCTAGAAAATGTTTTGTACGTCAAAGGTTTGAAAGCAAACCTTCTCAGCATTAGCCAGCTGTGCGACACTGACCTTGCAGTAAAGTTTGACCGGGACGCGTGTAAAGTCTACAATCAAACCGGTAAACTATTGATGCAAGGGGTGAGGACCGAGGATAATTGCTATGGGACTGAGCCCACATCCTCACTTGTCTGCAACAGCGCCACGATCACTCCTATGGATCTGTGGCACCAACGTCTAGGTCACGTGAACGTTAGAGATCTTAATCGTTTATCTAAAAAGGACCTAGTACGTGGCTTACCATCTCTTAAAAAGTCAACTTCAACCGTTTGTGGACCTTGTCAGTTGGGAAGACAAATTCGTAGTCCTCATAGGAAGTTGCATTCCATTACCACCTCTCGTGTTCTGGAGTTGATTCACATGGATCTTATGGGTCCCACTCGTACTGAGAGTCTAGGTGGTAAGAGGTACATCCTCGTGATGGTAGATGATTTCTCCAGGTACTCCATTGTAGGTTTTCTGAGAGAGAAATCCGATGCTGTAGAATTTTTAACGACCAAGTGCCGTGTCCTGCAAAATCAACACGGTGTCACTATTAACAGAATACGTAGTGACAACGGCACTGAATTTAAGGAAGCAAAGGTGGATTTGTACTGTGATAGCCTTGGGATCAAACATGAGTTTTCTGCTATGAGAACTCCTCAGTAAAATGGGATTGTTGAGAGAAAGAATAGAACGATCCAAGAGATGGCTAGATCTATGCTTCTAGGTCGTAAAGTCTCTAGGAGATTTTGGCCAGAGGCAGTGTCTACTGCATGCCACACGGTGAATAGGGTGTATCTGCGTCCACACACTCTTCACACTCCTTATGAGTTGTGGACTGGCAAGAAGCCCAACCTGGCATATTTCCGTGTTTTTGGGAGTAAATGCTACATCCTACGGGATAGAGAGCAATTAGGAAAGTTCGACTCCCGGAGCGACGAGGGAATATTTCTAGGATATTCATCGAATAGTAGAGCGTACCGGGTGTTTAACCTGAAGAGCTCTAAGATTATGGAATCAATAAACGTCACCGTGCAAGATGACGAACCTTTGACGGTTATTGATCCTAACCTTCAGTGTGAGGATGAGGATTGTTCTGACAGTGATTTACCTGTTCCTCTCTCACACTCTGTGGACCCTATTCCTGTGTTAGGGGACACACCTGCTTGGGTTCGCAAGAGTCATGACCCTTCTGCCATTATTGGTGATCCCACTCTAGGGGTCAAGACTCGTGCTTAGCTAGAGAACATTGTTAGCCATCTTTGCTACACGTCCAAAGTCGAGCCCAAGAACCATAAAGAAGCACTCAAGGATGAACACTGGATATCTGCTATGCTGGATGAGTTGCTTCAGTTTAAAAAGAATAATGTCTGGGACTTAGTTCCCCGACCTAGTGAGACTAATGTGATAGGTACCCGGTGGATTTTCAAGAACAAAATGGATGAATATGGTACCATAATCATAAATAAGGCTAGGTTGGTCGCTCAAGGCTACACACAGATAGAGGGTGTAGACTTTGGGGAGACATTTTCTCCTGTTTCGAGGCTTGAGTCCGTCTGTCTTCTAATCGCCATCGCATGTCATCTGCGCTTCAAGGTATATTAGATGGATGTCAAGAGTGCCTTTCTGAATGGCATTCTACAGGAGGAGGTTTATGTGGAACAACCAAAAGGGTTTGAAGACCCTCAGCACCTTGAGCACGTCTACTATCTGAGGAAAGCCTTGTATGGTTTGAAGCAAGCACCCCATTCTTGGTACGAGAGGATTACTTCCTATCTCTTAGCTCGTGGCTTCAAGAGAGGGGGAGTAGATATGACGTTGTTCGTCAGGAGAGATGACGGTGCTATTTTGGTTGCCCAAGTCTATGTAGACGACATAGTTTTTGGATCCACGTGCTCCCATCATGCTCATCACTTTGAGGAAGAGATGAAAAGTGAGTTTGAAATGAGCATGGTTGGAGAGCTTACATTCTTCCTTGGTCTCTAGGTTCGTCAGCTAGAGGATGGGATGTTCATCTCCCAATCCAAGTATGCTAGAGACCTAGTGAAGAAATTTGGTTTAGACTCCGCTAAGCATGACCGTACACCTATGAGTACCACTACCAAGCTTAGTAAGGACACTTCAGGCAAGGACGTAGAGCAAACCTTATATCGGAGTATGATAGGTAGTCTTCTCTACTTGACTGCCAGTTGTCCCGACATCGCCTTTAGTGTTGGAGTCTGTGCGCAATATCAGACATCCCCAAAAGAGTCTCATTTACTTGCTCTAAAACGTATTATTAAATACGTGAGTGGGACTCTCTCATACGGTATTTGGTATTCCTTTGATACCAATGACCGTTTGTCCGCCTATTCGGATGCCGATTGGGCTGGGGATGTAGATGGACGTAGGAGCACTTCTGGTGGGTGTTTCTATTTTGGTTCTGCTCTTGTCTCCTGGCTGAGCAAGAAGCAAAATTCCATCTCTTTGTCCACTGCGGAGGCTGAGTACATAGCCGCCGGGAGTTGTTGCACACAACTCTTGTGGATGAAGAAAATGCTGGAGGATTATGGGATATCACAGGACACCATGACCATTTCCTGTGATAACACGAGCGCGATACACGTATCCCACAATCCAGTTCAGCATTCGCGCACAAAACACATCAGGATACGTGAGCACTTTATACGTCAGTTTGTTGAAGAGAAAGTCGTATCCCTGAGTTTTGTTCCCACCGATCGTCAGTTAGCCGATATTTTCATAAAACCTTTAGATGCCCTTAGATTTGAGAGTCTTAGGAAATCTTTAGGGATTTGCACAGTTGACTGAGGGGTTGGTCTATGTCTAGAATAGGATGCTTCTTCATGTCCATATCATAT
This sequence comes from Sambucus nigra, assembly GCA_949130495.1. NCBI lineage: Eukaryota > Viridiplantae > Streptophyta > Magnoliopsida > Dipsacales > Adoxaceae > Sambucus > Sambucus nigra. Next base: position 500,948,274 of record OX422211.1, on the reverse strand, counting down.
GCTTCCTATTGCTAGTCTATTTTATATGTACCATTGCTTAGTTGTACAACTTTGTTTTATTCTTGTTGCTTTTTATATTCCTTTGAAAAAATACAAAAAGATTTTCCTTTAAGAAAAATTTTGAGAAAAAGCACAAAAAGATTTTATTTTGATAATATTTTTTGAAAAAAGCCAAAAAGATTTTTCTGTTTTTGCACCTTTTCTGGATGAGCATTTAAGTTAGCCAAGTCACAACTTCATTCCATATATCCATGTGACTGTTTGATTGAGATTTTAGATGCTACATCATTTCATCCATGTTCTTTACATTGATTGGAGTCTTTGAGATGTAATTAGTGATATCTTCCTACATGTTTGACTCCTATATCCTTTATTGCACACATGCACGGCTATATTTGATTATTGCACTTATCTATCTCATGTTGGCTTGCGTGTTTTCATCTCAATCCTGTCTATACAATGTAAAATATGCGATAAAACTTGACAAGATTGGAATGCATGTAAAAACCGTTTTGGTGAGACTGTGTGTTTTTGTATAACGGGGAGGGGCTACAAAAGGTAATCATATATCCTTTGCGCAAAAGCCACCGTTAAAAAGGACCTAAAAAATGGAGGAATTTTAATATCCGAGGTCCTAAGAGGTTAAAAGAGCCCGGAAAATTTTTACAGGTAATAAAAAGCAATTCATGCCAAATATGGGCCACTTAGGTTTCACCATCAATTCTCCAAAGTTTGAGAATTTAGAATGCCTCTATTCAAAATTATATCTGAGGGAGTTTGGTTGGAGAATCTTTAAAACAGGTTTGCACTTCCTTGAAAGTCCTGAAAAAGCATAAAATCATTTTGAGCTTTGATTTATTGAATTGATTGAGTCAATATCTTATACTGTCACTCTTTTACACCAAAGGAAGCATTTGAGTTCATTCGCTAGGAATATCAAATATTCATCGTGCACATATGTCATGTTTGTATGCATTGATTTTCCTATCGAATTTGATCACACCACTTCATTTACGCTATCATCGACTTGGTTGATTTCTGTTTATTCATGGTGTGTTTTTATCCTAGTGACACCCCGCACTTGCTTATTTGATTTATTTCTCTCATTTGTCTATTTGGGGTCATCATAAAAAGGGGGAGAATGAATTATCTTATTATGGGGGAGAATTGAAATTTGAGTTTGCTCATAAATTGATATATATATGTTTATCTCTCATTTCAAACTCGATATGTCACTTGGGGTATTTTGCTTTTTCTTATGTGTGTAGGTACTACATTGATTATCATTGTATTGCACACCCTGATGAGAAAAGCGTTGAGATTCCTGAAGATTTGAAGATCAAACGATGCAGTCTTATTCACTTGTACTCTTTCAGTTTTGGGTTCATGGAAGGGTAGATTTGTATAGGCAATTTTTTATGATTGATAATTCGGATGTTTGTTTTTATGTATGTACCGGCATAGACATAGGGGGAGATTTGTTAGGACATTTTTGTGCATTAGCATTTTATATGTCTTACGCCGTTACACCGTTGAGAAAATTCAAGAATCATTCGCTCATCAACGGAATCCGAATGCCAAAAGCAGAAAAGGAATCAGGGAACAGACCGGACCGATCCGCCTGCTGAGGTGAGTCCAGTGTACCCCGGATCCATAGCGAACCGATGAAGCCAAAATTCCGAACCGATCCGATGCCAACCAGATCGATCCGCCTTCAGATAAAAGAACCGATCCGGTTCATCCGGACCGATCCGCCTAAAGAGACCGGACCGATCCGACGAGGATAATTCCAATCAGATCATGTTCAGATCATGTTCTGAATTTTAGGGCTCAAGTTCTCCTATTTAATACCACTACGGGAAGTGGTTTTTCTAAGACTTCTACACACGATTTTCAGAGTAGAGAAAGCCCCAAGTCTTCACCTATTGAGTACCAATACTCTAGGTATTTTGATTCACACAAAATCCATACATTTGTGAATCTTTTTGGTAACCCAGGAACGCAGTTTTGCAGTTCAACCCTTGTGGAGGAGACCGTTCTTCTTCTCCATTCCAGCCCTACTGGAAAGGGATGATTCCAGCCGCGACTACAGAATTCGATACCTGAGGGTAATTCTTAGTCAACTTGTATTTTCATTGTAATTCGATTATAAGCCGTTTTCTTACAAATTATAGTGAAAATAAATGGTTTTGCCCCTGTGGGGGATTTTTCGTCAATTATGTGTGTTTGAATAACTCTTGCATGATTTCATATTGCTTCAATCACACCTAGTTGCATGTTTAGGGTTTGTTTGGGTTAAAAGGTGTTTTAAATATAATTTGATCATTTGAACGCAAGAACACACGTTCTCAATGCCGTATTTTTTGGACTAAGTCTAGAAATATACAAATTATCATCGTATTCTCAAACTGGGGGCCCCATGATCGCGCAGACAGTTACTACGAGTGACATTGGTCCCGTGTGAGGTGTTAGTTACCACTCACAGGGCCGTTCGGGGGCTGTTTTGGATTTTTACTCACTAACGCCATGTTTTTAAGCTTATGTCAAGAAATATTCAAATTATCATTGTATTTGAAATTCAGGGGTCCCGTTATCGCACGGTTAGTTCGTACGAGTTACATTGGTCCCGTGCGAGGTGTTAGTACCACTCACGGGGTCATTCGGGGGCTGTTTCGGCGTTTCACCCATTAACGTCATATTTTTAATCCTAAGTCTAGAAATATTCATATTATCACCGTATTTTCAAATCGAGGGTCCCGTGATCGCGCGGACAGTTCCTACGAGTTACATTGGTCCCGTGCAAGGTGTTAGTTCCATTCAAGGGGTTGTTCGTTTTTTTTTGGTATTTCACCCACTAACGCCATGTTTTTAAGCCGAAGTCTAGAAATATTCAAATTAACATCGTATTCCTAAAACAGGAGTCCCGTGATCGCGTGGTCTGTTCCTACGAGTGACATTGGTCCCGTTCGAGGAGTTGGGGCCACCCACGGGCCGTTCGGGGGTTGTTTCAACTTTTCACCCACTAATGCCAAGTTTTGCCTAAGTCCTGATATTTTTAAATAATCGTCGTATTCTCAAATCGGGGGTCCCGTGATCGTGCAGTCAGTTCCTATGAGTAACATTACTCCCGTGCGAGGTGTTGGTGCCGCTCACGCGACCGTTCGGAGTCTATTTTGGGTTTTCACCCACTAACACCATATTTTTAAGGCCCAGTCTAGAAGTTTTCAAATTATCATCGTATTCTCAAATCGGGGTCCCATAATCAAGCGGTCAGTTCCCACGAGTATCATTGGTCCCGTGCGAGGTGTTGGTGCCACTTTCGGGGCCGTTCGGGGACTGTTTTGACTTTTCACCAATTAAAGCCATGTTTTTAAGCATAAGTCTAGAAACATACAAATTATCACGTATTCTCAAACTGGGGGTCCCATGATCTCGCGGTCTATTCGTACGAGTTACATTGGTCCTCTTCGAGGTGTTGGTGCCACTCATGGGATCGTTCGGGGGCTGTTTTCGGTTTCCCCCCACTAAAGCCATGTTTTTAAGCCTAACTCTAGAAATATTAAAATTATCATCGTATTCTCAAACTGGGGGTCCCATGATCGCACGAACTGTTCCTACGAGTTACATTGGTCCCGTGCGAGGTGTTGGTGCCACTAACGGGGCTGTTCAGGGGCTGTTTCAGATTTTCACCCACTAACGCCATGTTTTTAAGCCTAAGCCTATAAATATACAAATTATAATTATATTCTAAGAGTAGGGGTCCCGTGATCGCGCGGTCAGTTCGTATGAGTTACATTGGTCCCGTGCGAGGTGTTGGTGCCACACACGTGCCCGTTCGGGGGTTGTTTCGGCTTTTCACCGACTAACGCCATGTTTTTAAGCGTAAGTCTAGAAATATTCAAATTATCATTGTATTCTCCAACTGGGAGTCCCGTGATCATGCGGTCAGTTCTTACGAGTTACACTGGTCCCGCGCGAGGTGTTAGTGCCAGTCACGGGGCCATTTGAGGGTTGTTTTTAGTTTTCACCCACTAACACCATGTTTTGCCAAAATGCGATTATTTTTAAATTATCATCGTATTCTCAAAACGAGGGTCTCGTTATTGCGCGGTCAGTTCGTACAAGTTACATTGGTCCTATACGAGGTGTTGGTGCCACTCATGTGGCCGTTCGGGGGTTGTTTCAGGTTTTCATCCACTAACGTCATGTTTTTCAGCCTAAGTCTAGAAATATGTAAATTATTGTCATATTCTCAAATCGGGGGTCCCGTGATCTTGCGGTCAGTTCGTACGAGTTACATTGGTCCCGTGCAAGATGTTAGTACCCCTCACGGGACCGTTCGGGGGAAATTTCAGGTTTTCCCCCACTAACGCCATGTTTTTAAGCCTAAGTCTAAAAATATGCAAATTATCATCGTATTCTCAAACTTGGGGTCCCGTGATCGCTTGGTCAGTTCGTACGAGTTACATTAGTCCCGGGCGAGGTGTTTGTGCCACTACCGGGGCCATTCGGGGGTTGTTTCAACTTTTCACCCACTAACGCCATGTTTTTAAGCATAAGTCTAGAACATGCAAATTATCATCGTATTCTCAAACTGGGGGTCCCGTGATCGCGCGGTCAGTTCTTACGAGTTACATTGGTCCCGAGCGAGGTGTGGTTCCACTTACAGGGATATTCGGGGGTTGTTTCAGCTTTTCACCAACTAACGCCATGTTTTTAAGCCAAAGTCCAAAAACATGCAAATTATCATCGTATTCTCAAACTGGTGGTGCCGTGATCACGCGGTCAGTTCGTACGAGTTACATTGGTCCCGTGCGAGGTGTTGGTGCCACTCAAGGGATCGTTCGGGGGCTGTCTCGGGTTTTCCCCCACTAACGCCATGTTTTTAAGCCTAAGTCTAGAAATATACAAATTATCATCGTATTCTCAAACAGGGGGTCCCATGATTGCGTGGACAGTTACTACAAATTGCATTGGTCCCGTGCGAGGTGTTAGCACTCACGGGGACGTTCGGGGGTTGTTTCGGATTTTCACCCATTAATGCCATGTTTTTAAGCCTAAGTTTAGAAATATTTAAATTATCATTGTATTCTGAAATCGGGGGTCCCGTGATCGCGCGATCAGTTCCTACGAGTTACATTGGTCTCGTGCGAGGTGTTTGTGCCACTCACGGGGCCGTTCGGGGGCTGTTTCGTCTTTTCACCCACTATCTCCATGTTTTTAAGTCTAACTGTAGAAATATTCAAATTATAGTCGTATTCTCTAACGGGGAGTCCCGAGATCGCGCAGTCAGTTCCTACGAGTTACATTGGCTCCGTGAGAGGTGTTAGTGCCACTCACGGGGCCATTCGAGGTTGTTTCAACTTTTTACCCACTAACTCCATGTTTTGCCTAAGTCTTGATATTTTTAAATTATCATCCTACTCTCAAATTGGGGGTCTCGTGATCATGCGCTCAATTCTTACGAGGTGTGGGTGCCACTCACATGGCCGTTCGGGGGTTGTTTCGGTTTTTCACCCAGTAACGCCATGTTTTTAAGCCTAAGTCCTGATATTTTTTTAATTTTCGTCGTATTATCAAATCGGAGGACCCGTAATTGCGCGGTCAGTTCGTACGAGTATGATTGGTCCCGTGCGAGGTGTTGGTGCCACTCACGTGACCGTTCTGGGGCTGTTTCGGGTTTTCCCCCACTAACGCCATATTTTTAAGCCTAAGTATAGAAATATATAAATTATCATCGTATTCTCAAACCGGGGTCCCATTATCGCGCGGACAGTACCTACGAGTCACATTGGTCCCGTGCGAGGTGTTGGTGCTACTTGCAAGGCCGTTCGGGGAGTGTTTCAGGTTTTCACCCAAAAACGCCATATTTTTAAGCCTAAGTTCATAAATATTAAAATTATCGTCGTATTCTCAAACCGGGAGTCCCGTGATCGCGCGGTCAGTTCCTACGAGTTATAGTGGTCCCGTGTGAGGTGTTGGTGCCACTCACGGGGCCGTTCGGGGGCTGTTTCGGGTTTTCATCCACTAACGTCATGTTTTGCCTAAGTCCTGATATTTTTAAATTATCATCGTATTCGCAAACCGGGGGTGCCGTGATCGCGTGGTAAGAGGTGTTGGTGCCACTCACGCGACCGTTCGGGGGCTGTTTCGGGTTTTCCCCCACTAACGCCAAGTTTTTAAGCCTAAGTCTAGAAATATGCAAATTATCATCGTATTCTCAAATCGGGGTCCCTTGATCGTACGGACAATTCCTACGAGTTACATTGGTCCCGTGCGAGGTGTTGGTGCCACTCACGGGGCCGTTTGGGGGCAGTTTCAAGTTTTCACCCACTAATGCCATGTTTTTAAGACTTAGTCTAGAAATATGCAAATTATCATTGTATTCTCAAATAAGGGATCCCGTGATCGCGTGGTCAATTCGTACGAGTATAAAGGGTCCCACGCGAGGTGTTGGTGCCACTCACGGAACCGTTGGTGGGCTATTTCGGGTTTTCCCCAACTAACAACGTGTTTTTAAGCCTAAGTGTAGAAATATGATATTTATCATTGTATTCTCAAACTGGGGTCTCGTGATCGTCGGTCAGTTCGTACGAGTTACGTTGGTACCGTGCGAGGTGTTGGTGCCACTCACGAGATCATTCGGGGGCTATTTTGGGTTTCCCCCCACTAACGCCATATTTTTAAGCATAACTCTAGAAATATATAAATTATCATCGTATTCTCAAACTGGGGGTCCCATGATCGCGCAGATAGTTACTACGAGTGACATTGGTCCCGTCCGAGGTGTTGGTTACCACTCACGGGGCCGTTCGGGGACTGTTTTGAATTTTAACCCACTAATGCCTTGTTTTTAATCATAAGTCTAGAAATATTCAAATTATCATTGTATTATAAAATCGGGCATCCCGTGATCGCGCGGTCAGTTCCTACGAGTTACATTGGTCCCGTGAGAGGTGTTGGTGACACTTAAGGGGCCGTTCGGGGATGTTTTGGCTTTTCACCACTAACGCCATGTTTTTAAGCCCAAGTATGGAAATATTCAAATTATCATTGTATTCTCAAATCGGGAGTCCGATGATCGCGCGGTCAGTTCTTACGGGTTACACTAGTCCCGTGCGAGGTGTTAGTGACAGTCATGGCGCCGTTCAGGGGCTGTTTCGACTTTTCACTCACCAACGCCATGTTTTGCCTAAGTCCTGATATATTTAAATTATCATTGTATTCTCAAACCGAGGGTCCCGTGATCACACGGTCAATTCGTTCGAGGTGTTGGTGCCACTCACGTGGCCGTTCGGGGGTTGTTTCAGGTTTTCACCCACTAACGCCATGTTTTTAAGCCTAAGTTATGATATTTTTTAAATTATCGTCGTATTCTCAAACCGAGGGTCCCATGATCGCGTCGTCAGTTCGTACGTGTTACATTGGTCCCGTGCGAGGTGTTGGTACCACTCACAGGGCCCTTCGGTGGATGTTTTGAGTTTTCACCCACTAACGCCATGTTTTTAAGCCTAAATCTAAAAATATTGAAATTATCATCGTATTCTAAAATCGGGAGTCCCATGATCGTGCGATCAGTTCCTACAAGTTACATTGGTCCCGTGCGAGGTGTTGGTGCCACTCACGGGACCGTTCGGGGACTGTTTTGGCATTTTACCCACTAACGCCATGTTTTTAAGCCAAAGTCTAGAAATAATCAAATTATCATCTTATTCTCAAACTAGGGTTCCCGTGATCGCGCGGACAATCCTTATGAGTTACATTGGTCCCGTGAAAGGTGTTGGTGCCACTCACAGTGTCGTTCGGGGGTTGTTTCGGGTTTTCACCCACTAACGCCATGTTTTTAAGCCTCAATCAAGAAATTTTCAAATTATCATCTAATTCTCAAACCGGGAGTCCCGTGATCGCAAGGTCAGTTCCAACGAGTTACATTGGTCCGGTGCGAGGTGTTGGTGCCACTCACGCGATCGTTTAGGGGTTGTTTCGGGTTTTCACCCACTAACGCCATATTTTTAAGCCTAAGTCAAGAAATATTCAAATTATTGTGGTATTCTCAAACCGAGAGCCCCGCGTTCGTGCGGTCAGTTCTTATAAGTTACATTGGTCCCGTGCGAGGTGTTGGTTCCACTCACGGGGCTGTTCGGGGGCTATTTAGGCTTTTCAACCACCAATGCCATATTTTGCTAAAGTCCTGATATTTTTATCTTATCGTCGTATTCTCAAACCGGGGGTCCCGTGATCACATGATCAGTTCGTACGGGGTGTTGGTGCCACTCACGTGGCCGTTCGGGAGTTGTTTTGTGTTTTCACCCACTAACGCCATGTTCTTAAGCCTAAGTCCAGATATTTTTAAATTATCATCGTATTCTCAAACTGAGGGTCCCGTGATCGTGCGGTCAGTTCGTACGAGAATGATTGGTCCCGTGCGAGGTGTTGGTTCCACTCATGCAACCGTTCGGGGGCTGTTTTGGGTTTTCCCCCACTAACGCCATATTTTTAAGCCTAAGTCTATAAATATGCATATTATCGTCGTATTCTCAAACCAGGGGTCCCTTGATCGTGTGGACAATTCCTACGAGTTACATTGGTCCTGTGCGAGGTGTTGGTGCCACTCACGGGGCCGTTTGGGGGCAGTTTTAGGTTTTCACCCACTAATGCCATGTTTTTAAGCCTCAGTCTAGAAATATGCTAATTATCATTGTATTCTCAAATGGGGGGTCCCGTGATCGCGCGGTCAAATCATACGAGTATGATGGGTCCCACACGAGGTGTTGGTGCCACTAACGGGACCGTTGGGGGGCTATTTCGAGTTTTCCCCGACTAATGCCATGTTTTTAAGCCTAAGTTTAGAAATATGCAAATTATCATTGTATTATCAAACTGGGGGTTTCATGATCGCTCGGTCAGTTCGTATGAGTTGCATTGGTCCCGTGCGAGGTGTTGGTGCCACTCAAGGGATCATTCGGAGGATATTGTGGGTTTCCCCCCACTGACGACATGTTTTTAAGCCTAACTATAAAAATATATAAATTATCACCGTATTTTTAAACTGGGGGTCCCATGATCGCGCAGACAGTTACTACGAGTGACATTGGTCCCGTGCGAGGTGTTGGTTACCACTTACGGGGCCGTTCGGGGGCTGTTTTGAATTTTAACCTACTAACGCCTTGTTTTTAAGCCTAAGTCTCGAAATATTTAAATTATCGTTGTATTCTAAAATCGGGCATCCCTTGATCACGCAGTCAATTTATGCGAGTTACATTGGTCCCGTGCGAGATGTTGTGCCACTCAAGGGGCCGTTCGGGGGCTGTTTCAGCTTTTCACCCACTAACGCCATGTTTTTAAGCCTAAGTATAGAAATTTTCAAATTATCATTGTATTCTCAAATCGGGAGTCCAGTGATCGTGCGGTCAGTTCTTACGAGTTACACTGGTCCCGTGCGAGGTGTTAGTGCCAGTCATGGGGCCGTTCGGGGTCTGTTTCGACTTTTCACCCACCAACGCCATGTTTTGCCTAAGTCCTGATATATTTAAATTATCATTTCATTCTCAAATCGGGGGTCCCGTTATCACGCGGTCAGTTTGTACGGGGTGTTGGTGCCACTCACGTGGCCGTTCGGGGGTTATTTCAGGTTTTCACCCACTAAAGCCTTGTTTTTAAGCCTAAGTTCTGATATTTTTAAATTATCATCATATTATCAGACCGAGGGTCCCATGATCGCGTCGTCAGTTCGTACGTGTTACATTGGTCCCGTGCGAGGTGTTGGTACCACTCACAAGGCCCTTCGGGGGATGTTTCGGGTTTTCACCCACTAACGCCATGTTTTTAAGCCAAAATCTAGAAATATTGAAATTATCAACGTATTCTCAAACCGGGAGTCCCGTGATCGCGTGATCAGTTCCTACGAGTTACATTGGTCCCGTGCGAGGTGTTGGTGCCACTCGCGGGGCCGTTCGGGGGCTATTTCGGCTTTTAACCCACCAACGCCATGTTTTGCTAAAGTCTTGATATTTTTAATTTATCATCGTATTATCAAACCGAGGGTCCCGTGATCACATGATCAGTTCGTACGGGTTGTTGGTGCCACTCACGTGGCCGTTCGGGAGTTGCTTCGGGTTTCCACCCACTAACGCTATGTTTTTAAGCCTAAGTGTAGATATTTTTAAAGTATCATCGTATTCTCAAACCGAGGATCCCGTGATCACGCGGTCAGTTCGTACGAGAATGATTGGTCCCGTGCGAGGTCTTGGTTCCACTCACGCGACCGTTCGGGGGTTGTTTCGGGTTTCCCCCCACTAACGTCAAGTTTTTAAGCCTAAGTCTAGAAATATGCATATTATCATCGTATTCTCAAACCGGGGGTCCCTTGATCGTGTGGACAATTCCTACGAGTTACATGAGTCCCACGCGAGGTGTTGGTGCCACTCACGGGACCATTGGGGGGGATATTTCAGGTTTTCGCCGACTAACGCCATGTTTTTAAGCATAAGTCTAGAAATATGCAAATTATCATTGTATTATCAAACTGGGGGTCTCGTGATCGCTCGATCAGTTCGTACGAGTTGCATTGGTTCCGTACGAGGTGTTGGTGCCACTCAAGGGATCATTCGGGGGCTATTTTGGGTTTCCCCCCACTATCGCCATGTTTTTAAGCATAACTCTAGAAATATGTAAATTATGGTCGTATTTTTAAACTGGGGGTCCCATGATCGCGCAGACAGTTACTACGAGTGACATTGGTCCCGTGCGAGGTATTGGTTACCACTCACGGGGCCGTTCGGGGACTGTTTCGAATTTTAACCCACTAACGGCTTATTTTTAAGCCTAAGTCTAGAAATATTCAAATTATCATTGTATTCTAAAATCGAGCATCCCGTGATCGCACGATCAGTTCCTACGAGTTACATTGGTCCTGTGCGAGGTGTTGGTGCCACTCAAGGGGCCGTTCGGGGGCTGTTTCGGCTTTTCACCCACTAACGCCATGTTTTTAAGACTAAGTATAGAAATATTCAAATTATCATTGTATTCTCAAATCAGGAGTCCAGTGATCACGCGATCAGTTCTTACGAGTTACACTGGTCCCGTGCGAGGTGTTAGTGCCAGTCATGGGGCCGTTCGGGGGCTGTTTCGACTTTTCACCCACCAACGCCTTATTTTGCCTTAGTCTTGATATATTTAAACTATCATTTTATTCTCAAACTCGGGGTCCCGTGATCACGTAGTCAGTTTGTGCGAGGTGTTGGTGCACTCACGTGGCCGTTCGGGGGTTATTTCAGGTTTTCACCCACTAACGCCGTATTTTTAAGCCTAAGTTCTGTTATTTATAAATTATCGTTGTATTCTCAAATTGTGGGTCCCGTGATCATGTCGTCAGTTCGTACGTGTTACATTGGTCCCGTGCAAGGTGTTGGTACCACTCAGAGGGCCCTTTGGGGGATGTTTCGGGTTTTCAACCACTAACGCTATGTTTTTAAGCCTAAGTCTATAAATACTGAAATTATCATCGTATTCTTAAACCGGGAGTTCCGTGATCGAACGATTAGTTCCTATGAGTTACATTGGTCCTGTGCGAGGTGTTGGTGCCACTCACGGGGCCGTTCGGGGGCCGTTACGGCTTTTCACCCACCAACGCCACATTTTGCTAAAGTCCTGATATTTTTAATTTAGCACCGTATTCTCAAATCGAGGGTCCCGTGATGACATGATCAGTTCGTACTGGGTGTTGGTGCCACTCATGTGGCCGTTCGGGAGTTGTTTCGGGTTTTCGCCCACTAACGCCATATTTTTAAGCCTAAGTCCTGATATTTTTAAATTATCATCGTATTCTCAAATCGAGGATCCCGTGATTGCGCGGTCAGTTCGTACGAGAATGATTGGTCCGGTGCGAGGTTGGTGCCACTCACGCGATCGTTCGGGGGCTGTTTCGGGTTTTCTCCCACTAACGCCATGTTTTTAAGCCTAAGTGTAGAAATATGCAAATTATTGTCATATTCTCAAACCGAGGATCCCTTGATCGCGTGGACAGTTCCTACGAGTTACATTTATCCCGTGCGAGGTGTTGGTGCCACTCACGGGGCTGTTTGGGGGCTATTTTCAGTTTTCACCTACTAAGGCCTTGTTTTTAAGTCTCTGTTTAGAAATATGAAAATTATTGTTGTATTCTCAAAGGGGGGTCCCCTGATCGCGCGGTTAGTTTGTACAAGTATGATTCGTCCCATGCGAGGTGTTGGTGCCACTCACGGGACCATTCGGGGCTATTTCGGGTTTTCCCCCACTAACGTCATATTTTTAAGCCTAAGTCTAAAAATATGCAAATTATCGTTGTTTTCTCAAATTGGGGTCTCGTGATTGCTCGGTCAGTTCGTACGAGTTACATTGGTCCCGTGCGAGGTGTTGGTGCCACTCACGGGATCGTTCAGGGGTTATTTCGGGTTCCCCCAATAACGCCATATTTTTAACCCTAAGTCGAGAAATATACAAATTGTCATCATATTCTCAAACTAGGGGTCCCATGATCGCTCAGATCGTTACAACGAGTTACATTGGTCCCGTGCGAGGTGTTGGTTACTACTCATGGGGCCGTTCGGGGGTTATTTCGGATTTTAACCCACTAACGCCATGTTTTTAAGTCTAAGTCTAGAAATATTCAAATTAATATTGTATTCTAAAATTGGGGGTTCCGTGATCGCGCGGTCAGTTCCTACGAGTTACATTGGTCCCGTGCATGGTGTTGGTGCCACTCAAGGGTCCGTTCGGCTTTTCACCCACTAACGCCATGTTTTCAAGCCTAAGCCTAGAAATATTCAAATTATCATTGTATTCTCAAACCAGGAGTCCTGCGATCGCGCGGTCAGTTCTTACGAGTTACACTGGTCCCGTGCGAGGTGTTAGTGCTAGTCATGGGGTCGTTCGGGGGCTATTTCGGCTTTTCACCACTAATGCCCTGTTTTACCTCAATCCTGATATTTTTAAATTATCATCGTATTCTCAAATTTGGGGTCCCGTGATCGCGCGGTCAGTTCGTACGAGGTGTTGGTGCCACTCACGTGGACGTTCGGGGGTTGTTTTGGGCTTTCACCCACTAACGCCATGTTTTTAAGCATAAGTCCTGATATTTTTAAATTATCATTGTATTCTCAAATCGAGGGTCCCGTGATCGCATGGTCAGTTCGTACGAGTATGATTGGTCCTTTGCGAGGTGTTGGTGCCACTCACGCTACCGTTCGGGGGCTGTTTTGGGTTTTCCCCGACTAACGCCATATTTTTAAGCCTAATATAGAAATATGCAAATTATCATCGTATTCTCAAACTGGGGGTCCCGTGAACGTGCGGACAGTTCCTATGAGTTACATTGGTCCCGTGCGACGTGTCGGTGCCACTCACGGGGCCGTTCGGGGGCTGTTTCGGGTTTTTCGCACAAACCCAGGTTTTTCAATTGAAGTCTAGAAATATGCAAATTATCATCGTATTCTCAAATTGGTAATCCCGTGATCACGTGGAAAGTTCCTAATAGTTACATTGGTCCCGTGCGAGGTGTTGGTACCCCTCACAGGGTCGTTCGAGTTTTCCCCCCGTAACGCCATATTTTTAAGCCTAAATCTAAAAATATGCAAATTATCTTTGTATTCTCAAACCAGAGGTCTCGTGATCGCGTAGACAGTTCCTACGAGTTGCATTTGTCCCGTGCGAGGTGTTGGTGCCACTCACGGGGCCGTTCGGGGGATGTTTCGGCTTTTCACCCACTAACGCCATGTTTTTAAGCCTAAGTCAAGAAATATTTAAATTGTCGTTGTATTCTCAAACCGGGACTCCCGTGATTGCGCTGTTAGTTCCTATGAGTTACATTGGTCCCGTGCGAGGTGTTGGTGCCACTTACGGGGCCGTTAGGGGGCTGCTTTAGCTTTTCCGCCACTAACGCCATGTTTTGCCTAAGTCCTAATATTTTATAATTATCATCGTATTCTCAAATAGGGGGTCCCATGATCGCGCGGACAGTTCCTACGGGTTACATTGATCCCATGCGAGGTGTTCGTGCCACTCACGGGGCTGTTCTGAGGCTGTTTTGGGTTTTCACCCACTAACGCCATGTTTTTAACCCTAAGTCTAGAAATATTCAAATTATCATCGTATTCTTAAACCGGGAGTCCCATGATTGCAAGGTCAGTTTCTACGAGTGACATTGGTCCCGTGCGAGGTATTGGTGCCACCCATGGTCCGTTCGTGGGCTATTTCAGCTCTTCTACCCACTAAAGCCATGTTTTGCTTAAGTTCTGATATTTTTAAATTATCATCGTATTCTCGAACTAGGTGTCTCATGATCACGCGGACAGTTCCTATGAGTTGCATTGGTCCCGTGCGAGGTGTTCGTGCCAGTCATGGGTAGAGCTATCAACGGGTCGTGTTAACGGGTTAACTGGTCGTGTTAACGGGTGTAAACACCCTTAACCCGTACACGACCCGTTAAGACTAACAGGTCAAATGATAATACCCAAGCACGACCTATTAATATTAACGGGTACACGACCCGAACCGTTAACACCCATTAACATTAACGGGTCTAAACGGGTAACAGGTTGGGTGACCCTATATTACCCGTTAGTACCCGTTAATACCCGTTAGTACCTGTTAATACCCGTTAGTACCCGTGTAATATTAGTTCGGGTCACACAACCCAATAAAACCCATTACCACTAACGGGTGATAATGGGTATAAACGGATTTACTCGTGTAAGAGTACAAACCCAAACACGACTCATTATGATAACGGATCTACCATGTTTACCCGTTAATGATGCAAACCTGATAAGACTAAACCCATTAACTTATAATTTCATGTCGTGTCGTGCCTCATTTTTCCAGGTCTAGTCATGGGGCTGTTAGAGGCCCGTTTCGGCTTTTCACCCACTAATGTCATGTTTTGCTTAAAGGCAGATAATTTTAAATTATTATCGTATTCTCAAACTGGGGGTCCCATGATCGCGAGGTCAGTTCTTACGTCTTACATTGGTCCCATCCGAAGTGTTGGAGCCACTCACGGGTCCCTACGGGGAATGTTTCGGATTTTCACCCACCAACGCCATGTTTTTAAGCCTAAGTCTAGAAATATTCAAATTATCATCGTATTCTCAAACAGAGAGTCCCATGATCGCGCAGTCAGTTCCTTTGAGTTACATTGGTCCCGTGCGAGGTGTTGGTGCCACTCACGGGGCCGTTCGAGGGGTATTTTGGCTTTTCACCCACTAACGCCATGTTTAGCCTAAGTCCTCATATTTTTAAATTATCGTTGTATTCTCAAACCGGGGGTCCCGTGATTGTGCAGTCAGTTCGTACGAGTTACATTCGTCCTGTACGAGGTGTTGGTGTCACTCACGTGGTCGTTCGAGGGTTGTTTCGGGTTTTCACCCACTATCACCATGTTTTTAAGCCTAAGTATAGAAATATGAAAATTATCATCGTATTCTCAAATTGGGGGTCCCGTGATCGCGCGGTCAGTTCATATGAGTTACATTGCTCCTGAGTGAGGTGTTGGTGCCACTCACGGGACCGTTCGAGGGCTGTTTTGGGTTTTCCCCCACTTACGCCATGTTTTTAATCCTAAGTCCAGGAATATACAAATTATCGTCGTATTCTCAAACTGGGTTTCTCGTGATCGCATGGTCAGTTTGTACGAGTTACATTGGTCCCGTGCGAGGTGTTGGTGCCACTTACGAGGATATTCGGGGGCTGTTTCGGATTTTCACCAACTAATGCCATGTTTTTAAGCCTAAGTCTAGAAATAAATAAATTATCATCGTATTCTTAAACTGGTGGTCCCGTGTTCGCGCGGTCAGTTCGTACGAGTTACATTGGTCCCGTGCGAGGTGTTGGTGCCACCCACGGGCCCGTTCGGGGCTGTTTCGGCTTTTCACCCACTAACGCCATGTTTTTAAGAGTAAGTCAAGAAATATTCAAATTATCATTGTATTCTCCAACTGGGAGTCCCGTTATCATGTGGTCAGTTCTTACGAGTTACACTGGTCCCGTGCGAGGTGTTAGTGCCAGTCACGGGGCCGTTCGAGGGTTATTTTTGCTTTTCACCCACTAACGCCATGTTTTAAGCCTCAGTCTAGAAATATTTAAATTATCATCGTATTCTCTAACTGGGAGTCCCGTGATTGCACGACCAGTTCCTACGAGTTACATTGGTCCGGTACAAGGTGGTGGTGCCACTTACGGGGCCGTTCGGGGGCTGTTTCGGCCTTTCATCCACTAACGCCATGTTTTGCCTAAGTCCTGGTATTTTTAAATTATCATAGTATTCTTAAACCAAGGGTCCTTTGATCGCACGGTCAGTTCGTTCGAGTTACATTGGTACCGTACGAGGTGTTGGTGCCAGTCACTGGACCGATCAGGGGCTGTTTCGGGTTTTCCCCCACTAACGCCCTATTTCTAATCCTAAGTCTACAAATATGAAAATTATTATCGTATTCTCAAACTGGGGGTCCCGTGATCGCGCGGTCAATTCGTATGAGTTACATTGGTCCTTTTCGAGGTATTGGTGCCACTAATGGGATCGTTCGGGGGCTATTTTGGGTTTTTCCTCACTAACGCCATATTTTTAAGCCTAAGTTTAAAAATATACAAATTATCCTCGTATTCTCAAACTGGGGGTCCTGTGAATACACGGACAATTCCTAAGAGTTACCTTGGTCCCGTGCGAGCTGTTGGTGCCACTCACGTGGCCGTTCGGGGGCTGTTTCAGATTTTCACCCACTAACGCCATTTTTTAAACCTAACTCTAAAAATATTCAAATTATAGTCAAATTCTCAAACCGAGGGTCCCGTGATCGCGCGGTCAGTTCCTACGAGTTACATTGGTCCTGTGCGAGGTGTTGGTGCCAGTCACAGGGCCGTTCGAGGGCTGTTTCGGCTTTTCACCCATTAACGCCATATTTTAAAGCCTAAGTCTAAAAATATACAAATTATCATTATATTCTCAAATAGGGAGTACCGTGATCACGCGATCAGTTCTTACGAGTTACACTGGTCCCGTACGAGGTGTTAGTGCCAGTAACGGGGCTATTCGGGTGCTGTTTTGGCTTTTCACCCACTAACTCCAAGTTTTGCCAAAGTCTTGATGTTTTTAAATTTTAATCGTTTTCTCAAACCGAAGGTCTCATGATCGCGTGATCAGTTCGTATGAGTTACAGTGGTCCCGTGCGAGGTGTTAGTTCCATTCACGGGACTGTTCGGGGGCTGTTTTGGGTTTTCCCCACACTAATGCCACATTTTTCAGCCTAAGTCTAGAAATATTAAAATTATCGTCGTATTGTCAAACTGGGGATCCCATGATCGCGCGGATATTTCCTATGAGTTTCATTGGTCCCGTGCGAGGTGTTAGTGCCGCTCAAGGGGCCGTTCGGGTTTTCCCCCACTAACGCCATGTTTTTTAGCCTAAATCTAGAATATGCAAATTATCGTTGTATTCTCAAATCGGAAGTCCTATGATCACGCAGTCAGTTCTTACGATTTACATTTGTCCTATGCGAGGTGTTGGTGCCACTCACGGTGCCGTTCGGGGTCTGTTTCGGCTTTGCACCCATTAACGCCATGTTTTGCCAAAGTCCTGATATTTTTAAATTATCATTGTATTCATAAACGGAGGGTCCCCTGATTGCGCGATCAATTTGTACGAGTTAGATTGGTCCCGTGCGAGGTGTTGGTGCCTCTCACGGGGCCATTCGGGGCTGTTTCGGCTTTTCACCCACTAAAGCCATATTTTTAAGCCTGAATCTAGAAATATGAAAATTATCATCGTATTCTCAAACCAGGGGTCCCATGGACGCGCTTACAATTCCTACGAGTTACATTGGTCCCGTGCGAGGTGTTGGTGCCACTCACGGGGCCGTTTGGGGGATGTATCGGGTTTTAACCCACTAACGCCATGTTCTTAAGCCTCAGTTTAGAAATATTCAAATTATTATTGTATTCTCAAACCGGGGGTCCCGTGATCACGTGGTCTATTCCTACGATTTACATTGGTCCCGTGCGAGGTGTTGGTGCCACTCACGGGCCATTCCGGGGTTGCTCGACTTTTAACCCAATAACGCCATGTTTTTAAACCAAAGTCTAGAAATATTTAAATTTGTATTCTCAAACTGGGAGTCCTGTGATCGCGCGGTCAGTTCTTACGAGTTACATTTGTCCCATGCTAGGTGTTGGTTCCACTCACGAGGCCGTTCGGGGGCTGTTTCGTCTTTTAACCCACTAACGCCATGTTTTGCCAAAGTCATGATATTTTTAATTTATCATTGTATTCTTAAACCGAGGGCCCCGTTATCGCGTGATCAGTTCATATGAATTACATTGGTCCCGTACGAGGTGTTGGTGCCATTCACAGGGCCGTTCGGCTTTTCACCCACTAACGCCATGTTTTTAAGCGTAAGTTAAGAAATATTCCAATTATCATTGTATTCTCCAACTGGGAGTCCCGTTATCATGCGGTCAGTTCTTACGAGTTACACTGATCCCGTGTGAGGTGTTAGTGCCAGTCACGGGGCCGTTCGAGGGTTGTCTTTGCTTTTCACCCACTAACGCCATGTTTTTAAGCCTCAGTCTAGAAATATTTAAATTATCATCATATTCTCTAACCGGGAGTCCCGTGATCGCGTGGTTGTTCCTACGAGTGACATTGGTCCTGTTCGAAGTGTTGGTGCCACCCACAGGCCATTCGGGGGCTGTTTCGGACTCTCACCCACTAACGCCATGTTTTGCCTAAGTCCTGATATTTTAAAATTATCATCGTATTCTCAAACCGGGGGTCCCATGATCACGCGATCAGTTCCTATGAGTTACCTTGCTCCCGTGCGAGGTGTTGGTGCCACTCAGACGACCGTTCGGAGGCTGTTTCGGGTTTTCACCTACTAACGCAATGTTTTTAAGACTCAGTCTATACATATTCAAATTATCATCGTATTCTCAAATCGGGGGTCCCATGATTGCGCGATCAGTTCCTACGAGTTACATTGGTCCTGTGCGAGGTGTTGATGCGACTTATGGGGCCGTTCGAAGGCTATTTCGGCTTTTAAACCACTAACGCCATGTTTTAAAGCATAAGCCTAGAAACATGAAAATTATCATCGTATTCTCAAATTAGAGGTCCCTTGATCGCCCCGTCTTTGCTTATGAGTTACATTGGTCCCGTACGAGGTGTTGGTGCCATTCACGGGATCATTTGGGAACTGTTTCGAGTTTCCCCCACTAACGCCATGTTTTTAAGCTAGAAATATTTAAATTATTGTCATATTATCAAACTAGGGGTCCCGTGATCGCACGGACAGTTCCTACGTGTTACATTGGTCCCGTGCGAGGTGTTGGTGCCACTCAAGGGGCCGTTCGGGGGCTGTTTCGGATTTTCACCCACTAACAAAATGTTTTTAAGCCTATGTCTAGAAATATATAAATTATCATCGCATTCTAAAATCGGGGGTCCCGTGATCGTGCGGTCAGTTTCGATGTGTTACATTGGTCCCGTGCGAGGTGTTGGTGCCACTCACGGTGCTGTTTGGGGGCTATTTCGGCTTTTCACCCACTAACGCCATGTTTTTAAGTCTAAGTCTAGGATTAATCAAATTATGATTGTATTCTCAAACCGGGTGTCCCGTGATTGCGCGCTCAGTTCTTACGAGTTACACTGGTCCGGTGCGAGGTGATAGTGCCAGTCACAGGGCCGTTCGAGGTCTGTTTTGACTTTTCACCCACTAACGCCATGTTTTGCCTAAATGCTGATTTTTTTAAACTATCGTTGTATTCTCAAACCGATGGTCCCATGATCACGCTTTAAGTTTGTATGTGTTACATTGGTCCCGTGCGAGGGGTTGTGCCACTCATGGGGCCCTTCGGGGGCTGTTTCGGGTTTTCACCCACTAACGGCATGTTTTTAAGCCTAAGTTTAGAAAAATTCAAATTATCATTGTATTCTCAAATCGGGAGTCCCGCGATCACGCGGTCAGTTCCTACGAGTTACATTGGTCCCCTGTGAGGTGGTGGTGCCACTCACGGGGTTGTTCGGGGGCTCTTTCGACTTTTCACCCACCAACACCATGTTTTGCCTAAATCCTGATATTTATTAATTATCATTGTATTCTCAAACTGGGGGTCCCGTGATCGTACGATCAGTTCGTAGGAGTTACATTCGTCCTGTACGTGGTGTTGGTGCCACTTACGTGGCCGTTCGGGGGTTGTTTCGGGTTTTCACCCACTAACGCCATGCTTTTAAGCCTAAGTTAAGAAATATACAAGTTATTGTCGTATTCTCAAATTGGGGGTCCCGTGATCACGCGGTCAGTTCGTACGAGTAACATTGGTTTCATGCGAGGTGTTGGTGCCACTCACGGGACGGCTCGAGGGCTGTTTCGAGTTTTCCCCCAATAACGCCATGTTTATAATCAGAATTATCCAAATTATCGTCATATTCTCAAACTGGGGGTCCCGTGATCACGCGGTCATTTCGTACAAGCTACATTGGTTCCGTGCGAAGTGTTGGTGCCACTCATGGGGCCGTTCAGGGGCTGTTTCCGCTTTTCACCCACTAACGCCATGTTTTTAATCCTAAGTCTAGAAATACTCAAATTTTCATCGTATTTTCAAACCCGGGGTCCCTTGATTGCGTGGACAGTTCCAACGTGTTACATTGGTCCCATACGAGGTGTTGGTGCCACTCACGGGGCCATTCAGGGGCTATTTTGGCGTTTCACCCACTAACGCCATGTTTTTAAGCCTTAGTCTAGAAATATTCAAATTATCATCATATTCTCAAACCGGGGGTCCCGTGATCGTACAGACAGTTCCTATGAGTTACATTGGTCCTGTGCTAGGTGTTGGTGCCACTCATGGAGCCGTTCGGGGGCTATTTAGGATTTTCAACAACTGACGCCTTGTTTTAAGCCCGAGTCTAGAAATATTCACGTTATCATCATATTCTCAAACCGGGAGTCCCGTGACCGCGCGGTCAATTCCTACGAGTGACATTGGTCCCGTACGAGGTGTTGCTGCCACTTACGGGGCCGTTCTGGGGCTGTTTCGGTTTTTACCCCACTTACGCCATGGTTTGCCTAAGTCCTGATATTTTTTAAATCGGGTGTCCCTTGATCGCGCGGTCAGTTCATACGAGTTACATTGGTCCCGTGCGAGGTGTTGGTGCCACTCACAGGACCGTTCGGGGGCTGTTTCGGGTTTTCCCCACTAACGCCATGTTTTTAAGCCTATGTTTAGAAATATGCAAACTATCATCATATTCTTAAACTGGGGGTCCCGTGATCGCGCGGTCAGTTGCTACGAGTTGCATTAACCTGTGCGAGGTGTTGGTGCCACTCACGGGACCATTCGGGGCCTGTTTCAGGTTTTCCCCACGAACGCCAGGTTTTTCAGCTGAAATCTAGAAATATGCAAATTATCGTCGTATTCTCAAATTGGGGATCCTGTGATCGCGCGAAAAGTTCCTACGAGTTACATTGGTCCCGTGCGAGGTATTGGTGCCCCTCACGGGGCCGTTCGGGGGCTATTTTGGGTTTTCCCCCCCAGTAACGCCATGTTTTTAAGCCTAGATCTAGAAATGTGCAAATTATCTTTGTATTATCAAACCGGGGGTCCCGTGATCGCGTAGACTGTTCCTACGAGTTACATTTGTCCCGTGCGAGGTGTTGGTGTACCTCACGGGGCCGTTCGGGGGATATTTCGGCTTTTCACCCAATAACGCCATGTTTTTAAGCCTAAGTCAAGAAATATTTCGATTGTCATTGTATTCTCAAATCGGGAGTCCCGTGATCCTGCGGTCACTTCTTACAAGTTACATTGGCCCCGTGCGAGTTGTTGGTGCCACTTACGGGGCCGTTTGGGGGCTGTTTCGACTTTTCAACCACTAACATCATGTTTTGCCTAAGTCCTGATATTTTCTAATTATCATCATATTCTCAAACCTAGGGTCCGATGATCGCATGGATAGTTCCTACGAGTTACATTGGTCCCGTGCGAGGTATTCGTGCCACTTACGTGGCCGTTCAGAGGCTGTTTTGGGTTTTCAGCCATTAACGTCATCTTTTTAACCCTAAGTCTAGAAATATTCAAATTATCGTCGTATTCTTAAACCGGGAGTCCCATGATCGCATGGTCAATTCCTACGAGTGACATTGGTCCCGTGAGAGATATTGGTGCCACCCACGGGCCGTTCGGGGGCTATTTTGGCTCTTCCACCCACTAACGCCATGTTTTGCCTAAGTCCTGATATTTTTAAATTATCATCGTATTCTTGAACCAAGGGTCTCGTGATCACGTGGACAATTCATACGAGTTACAATGGTCCCGTGCGAGGTGTTCGTGCAGGTCACGGGGATGTAAGAGGGCCGTTTTGGCTTTTCACCCACTAATGTCATGTTTTGCCCAAAGGCTAATATTTTTAAATTATTGTCGTATTCTCAAACCGAGGGTCCCGTGATCGCGAGGTCAGTTCTTACGTGTTACATTGAACCCGTGTGAGGTGTTGGAGCCACTCAAGGGGAACTTCGGGGAATGTTTCGAATTTTCACCCACCAACGCCATGTTTTTAAGCCTAAGTCTAGAAATATTCAAATTATCATCGTATTCTCAAACCAAGAGTCCCATGATCGCGCGATCAATTCCGACGAGTTACATTGGTCCCGTACGAGGTGTTGGTGCCACTCACGGGGCCGTTCGAGGGGTATTTCCGCTTTTCACCCACTAACGCCATTTTTTGCCTAAGTCCTCATATTTTTAAAATATCTTCATATTCTCAAACCGGGGATCCCGTGATTGTGCGGTCAATTCGTACGAGTTACATTGCTCCCGTACAAGGTGTTGGTGTCACTCACATGGTCGTTCGGGGGTTGTTTTGGGTTTTCGCCCACTAACGCCATGTTTTGAAGCCTAAGTATAGAAATATGCAAATTCTCATCGTATTCTCAAATCGGGGGTCCCGTGATCGCGAGGTCAGTTTGTACGAGTTACATTGGTCCCGAGTGAGGTGTTGGTGCCACTCACGGGACCGTTCGGGGGCAGCTTTGGATTTTCCCCCACTAATGCCATGTTTTTAATCCAAAGTCTAGAAATATACAAATTATCGTGGTATTCTCAAACTGGGGGTCCCGTGATCGCGTGGTCAGTGCCTACGAGTTACATTGTCCCGTGCGAGGTGTTGGAGCCTCTCACACGGCCGTTCGGGGGCTGTTTTTTCTTTTCACCAACTAAAGCCATGTTTTTAAGCCTAAGTCAATAAATATTCAAATTATCGTTGTATTTTCAAATCAGGGGCCCTTGATCAGACGGATAGTTCCTAAGAGTTACATTGGTCCCGTCCGAGGTGTTGGTGCCGCTCACGGGGCCATTCGGGGGATGTTTCGGCTTTTCACCCACTAACGCCATGTTTTTAAGCTGAAGTCTAGAAATATTCAAATATCGCCGCATTCTAAAATCGGGGGTCCCATGATCGCGCTGACAGTTCCTACGAGTTGCATTGGTCCCGTGCGAGGTTTTGGTGCCCCTCACGAGGCCGTTCGGGGACAATTTTGGGTTTTCATCCACTAACGCAATGTTTTTAAGCCTCAGTCTAGAAATATTCAAATTATCATCATATTCTCTAATTGAGAGTCCCGTGATCGCGCGGTCAGTTCCTACGGGTTACATTGGTCCGGTACAAGGTGTTGGTGCCACTTACTGGGCCGTTCGGGGGCTGTTTTGGCTTTTCACCCACAATTCCATGTTTTACCTAAGTCCTAATATTTTTAAATTATCATAATATTCTTAAACTGGGGGTCTTTTTATTGCGTGGTCAGTTCGCTCGAGTTACATTGGTCCCGTACGAGGTGTTGGTGCCAGTCATTGGACCGTTCGGGGGCAGTTTCGGGTTTTCCCCCACTAACGCCATGTTTTTAAGCCTAAGTCTAGAAATATGCAAATTATAGTCGTATTCTCAAACTGGGGGTCCCGTGATCGCATTGTCAGTTTGTATGAGTTACATTGATCCTTTTCGAGGTATTGGTGCCACTCACGGGATCGTTCGTGGGCTATTTCGGGTTTTCCCTCACTAACGCCATGTTTTTAAGCCTAAGACTAAAAATATACAAATTATCCTCGTATTCTCAAACTGGGGTCCCATGATTACATGGATAATTCCTACGAGTTACATTGGTCCCGTGTCAGCTGTTGGTGCCACTCACAGGGCCATTCGGGGGCTATTTCTGATTTTCACCCACTAACGCCAAGTTTTTAAGCCTAACTCGAGAAATATTCAAATTATCATCATATTCTCAAACAGGGGGCCCCGAGATCGCGTTGTCAGTTCCTACGAGTTACATTGGTCTCGTGCGAGGTGTTGGTGTCACTCACAGGGCCGTTCGGGGGCTGTTTTGACTTTTCACCCACTAACGCCATGTTTTTAAGCCTAAGTCTAGAAATAGGCAAATTATTATTGTATTCTTAAATAGGGAGTACCGTGATCGCGCGATCAGCTCTTACGAGTTACACTGGTCCCGTGCGAGGTGTTAGTACCAGTAACGGGGTTGTTCAGGTGCTGTTTCGAATTTTCACCCACTAACGCTAAATTTTGCCTAAGTCCGGATGTTTTTAAATTATCATTATTTTCTCAAATCGAATGTCTCGTGATCCCGCGATCAGTTCATACGAGTTACATTGGTCCCGTGCGAGGTATTGGTTCCATTTACGGGACCGTTCAGGGGCTGTTTTGGGTTTTCTCCCACTGACGCCACATTTTTCAGCCTAAGTCTAAAAATATGAAAATTATCATCGTATTCTCAAATTGGGGATCCCGTGATCGCGCGAATATTTCCTATGTTTTACATTGGTCCCGTGCGAGGTGTTGGTGCTGGTCACGGGGCCGTTCGGGGGCTGTTTCGGGTTTTCCCCCACTAACGCCATGTTTTTTAGCCTAAATCTAGAAATATGAAAATTATCATCATATTCTCAAACTGAGGGTCCCGTGATCATGTAAAAGTTCCTACGAGTTACATTGGTCCCGTGCGAGGTGTTGGTGCCAGTCACGGGGCCATTCGGGGGATGTTTCGACTTTTAACCCACTAACGCCATGTTTTTAAGCCAAAGTCTAGAAATATTCAAATTATCGTTGTATTCTAAAATTGGGAGTCCTGTGATCGTGTGGTTAGTTCTTACGAGGTACATTTGTCCAGTGCGAGGTGTTGGTGCCACTCACGGGGCCCTTCGGGGGCTGTTTCGAGTTTTCACCCACTAACGCCATGTTTTTAAACCTGAATCTAGAAATATGCAAATTATCATCATATTCTCAAACCGGGGGTCCCGTGAACGCGCTTACAGTTCCTACGAGTTACAGTGGTCCCGTGAGAGGAGATGGTGCCACTCAGGGGGCCGTTTGGCGACTATATCGGGTTTTCACCCACTAATGCCATGTTTTTAATCCTCAGTCTAGAAATATTCAAATTATTATTGTATTCTCAAACTGGGGGTCCCATGATCATGCGGTCGGTTTCTACGAGTTACATTGGTCCCGTGCGAGGTGTTGGTGCCACTTACTGGGCCGTTCGGGGGTTATTTAGGCTTTTCACCCACTAACGCCATGTTTTGCCTACGTCCTGATATTTTTAAATCATCATCATATTCTCAAATCGGGGGTCCTGTGATCGTGCGGTCAGTTCGTACGAGTTATATTAGTCCCGTGCGAGGTGTTGGTACTGCTTACGAGGCCATTCGGGGGCTGTTTCGGGTTTTCACACACTAACGCCATGTTTTTAACCCTAAGTCAAGAAATATTCAAATTATCATTGTATTCTCAAATCGAGAGTGTCGTGATCGTGTGGTCAGTTCTTACGAGTTACATTGGTCCCGTGCGAGGTGTTGGTGCCACTCACAGGGCCATTTGGGGGCTGTTACGGCTTTTCACCCACTAACGCCATGTTTGGCCTAAGTCCTGATGTTTTTAAATTATCATTGTATTCTGAAACCGAGGGTCCCGTGATTGCACGGCCAGTTTGTATGAGTTACATTGGTCCCGTGCGAGGTGTTGGTGCCGCTCACGGGGCCGTTCGGGGGCTGTTTCGGGTTTTTCCCCACTAACGCCATGTTTTTATGCCTAAGTCTAGAAATATAAAAATTATCATTGTATTATCAAACTGGCGGTCCCGTGATCATGCGGTCAGTTTGTACGAGTTACATTGGTCCCATGCGCGGTGTTGATGCCACTCATGGGATCGTTTGGGGGTTGTTTCGGGTTTTCGTCCACTAACGCCAATTTTTAAGCCTAAGACTAGAAATATACAAATTATGGTTGTATTATCAAACTGAGAGTCCCGTGATCGCGCTGACAGTTCCTACGAGTTACATTGGTCCCGTGCGAGGTGTTGGGTCATGGGTCCGTTCGAGGGCTGTTTCGGATTTTCACCCACAAACACCATGTTTTTTAGCCTAAGTCTAGAAATATTCAAATTATCATTATATTCTAAAACTGGGGGTCCCGTGATCACACGGTTAGTTCTTACGAGTTACATTGGTCCCGTGCGAGGTGTTAGTGCCAGTCACGGGGCCGTTCGAGGGCTGTTTCGGCTTTTCTCCCACTGACGCCATGTTTTGCCTAAATGCTGATATTTTTAAATTATCATCATATTCTCAAATCGAGAGTCCAGTGATTGCGCGGTCAGTTCGTACGAGTTACATTGGTCCCGTGCGAGGTGTTTGGTGCCACTCACGGGTCCCTTCGGGGGCTATTTCGGGTTTTCACCCACTAACGCCATGTTTTTAAGCCTAAGTCTAGAAATATTCAAATTAGCATCGTATTCTCAAACCGAGAGTCCCGTGATCACGCGCTCAGTTCCTATGAGTTGCATTGGTCCTGTGCGAGGTGTTGGTGCCAGTTACGGGGCCGTTCGGGGGATGTTTCGACTTTTCAACCACTAACGCCATGTTTTGCCTAAGTTATGATATTTTTAAATTATTTTCATATTCTCAAATTGGGGGTCCCACGATTGCGTAGTCAGTTCGTACGATTTACATTGGTCTCGTACGAGGTGTTGGTGCCACTCACGGGACCGTTTGTGGGCTGTTTTCAGTTTTCTCCCACTAACGCCATATTTTTAAGCCTAAGTCTAGAAATATGAAAATTATCGTAGTATTCTCAAATTGGGGGTGCCGCAATAACGCGGTTAGTTCGTACGAGTTACATTGGTCCCGTGCGAGGTGTTTGTGCCACTCAGGGGGCCGTTCGGGGGCTATTTTGACTTTTCATCCACTAATGCCATGTTTTTAAGCCTAAGTCTAGAAATATGAAAATTATCATCGTATTCTCAAATCGGGAGTCCCGTGATCGTGTGGTCAGTTCGTACTAGTTACATTGGTCCCGTGCGAGGTGTTGGTGCCACTCACGGGATCGTTCAGGGGCTGTTTCCGGTTTCCCCCCACTAACACCATGTTTTTAAGCCTAAGTCTAAAAATATGAAAATTATTGTTGTATTCTCAAACTGGGGGTCCCGCGATCGCGCGGTCAGTTCTCACGAGTTACATTGACCCCGTACGAGGTGTTTGTGCTACTCACGGGGCCGTTCGGGGGTTATTTTGTCTTTTCACCTACTAACGCCATGTTTTTAAGCCTAAGTCTAGAAATTTTCAAATTATCTTCATATTTCCAAACCGGGTGTCACGTGATCACGTGGACAGTTCCTAGGAGTTAAATTGTTCACGTGCGAGGTGTTGGTGCCACTCACGGACCGTTCGGGGACTATTTTGGCATTTTACCCACTAACGCCATGTTTTTAAACCAAAGTCTAGAAATAATCAAATTATCGTCTTATTCTCAAACTGGGGGTCCCGTGATCGCGCGAACAATCCTTACGAGTTACATTGGTCCCGTGAAAGGTGTTGGTGCCACTCACAGTGTCGTTCGGGGGTTGTTTCGGGTTTTCACCCACTAACGCCATGTTTTTAAGCCTCAATCAAGAAATTTTCAAATTATCATCTTATTCTCAAACCGAGAGTCCCGTGATCGCACGGTTAGTTCCAACGAGTTACATTGGTCCCGTGCGAGGTGTTGGTGCCACTCACGTGACCGTTTAGGGGTTGTTTCGGGTTTTCACCCACTAACGCCATATTTTTAAGCCTAAGTCAAGAAATATTCAAATTATTATGGTATTCTCAAACCAGGAGCCCCGCGTTTGTGCGGTCAGTTCTTACAAGTTACATTGGTCCTGTGCGAGGTGTTAGTACCACTCACGGGGCTGTTCAGGTTCTGTTTCTAGATTTCACCCACTAACGCCATGTTTTTAACCCTAAGTATAGAAATATTTTGATTATAATTGTAATCTCAAACCGGGAGTCCCGTGATCACGTGGTCAGTTCTTACGAGTTACACTGGTCCCGTGCGAGGTGTTGGTGCCAGTCACGGGGCCGTTCAGGGGA
Source organism: Sambucus nigra (assembly GCA_949130495.1). Taxonomy (NCBI): domain Eukaryota; kingdom Viridiplantae; phylum Streptophyta; class Magnoliopsida; order Dipsacales; family Adoxaceae; genus Sambucus; species Sambucus nigra. The sequence goes on along the minus strand of OX422211.1, from coordinate 500,919,846 downwards.
TGTTTTGACTTTTCACCCATTAACACCATGTTTTGCCTAAGTCCTGATGTTTTTAAATTATCATTGTATTATGAAACTGAGGGTCCAGTGCGCGGTCAGTTCATACAAATTACATTGGACCCGTGCGTGGTGTTGGTGCCGCTCACGGGGCCGTTCGGGGGCTGTTTCAGGTTTTCCCCACTAATGCCATGTTTTTAAGCCAAGTATACAAATATAAAAAATTATCATTGTATTCTCAAACTGGGGGTCCCGTGATCGTGCGGTTAGTTCGTACGAGTTACATTGGTCCCGTGCGAGGTGTTGATGCCACTCACGGGATCGTTCGGGGGCTGTTTCGAGTTTCCCCCCACCATCGCCATTTTTAAGCCTAAGTCTAGAAATATACAAATTATGGTCGTATTCTAAATTGGGAGTCCTGTGATCGCACGGAGAGTTCCTACGAGTTACATTGGTCCCATGTGAGGTGTTGGGTCATGGGTCCGTTCGGGGGCTGTTTCGGATTTTTACCCACTAACGCCATGTTTTTAAGCCTAAGTGTAGAAATATTCAAATTATCGTGGTATTATAAAATCGGGAGTCTCGTGATCGGACGATCAGTTCCTACGAGTTACATTGGTCCCGTACGAGGTGTTGGTGCCACTCTCGGGGCTGTTCGGGGGCTGTTTCGGGTTTTTCCCCCACTAACGACATGTTTTTAAGCCTAAGTCTAGAAATATTCAAATTATCACCACGTGCTCAAATCGAAAGTCCCGTTATCACGTGGTCAGTTCTTACGAGTTACACTGGAACCGTGCGAGGTGTTAGTGCCAATCACCGGGTCGTTCGAGGTCTATTTTGGCTTTTCACCCACTAATGCGTTATTATGCCTAAATGCTGATATTTTTAAATTATCATCATATTCTCAAACCGAGATTGCCATGATTGCACGGTCAGTTTGTGGAGGTGTTGGTGCCACTCACGGGGCCCTTCGGGGGATGTTTCGGGTTTTCACCCACTAACACCATGTTTTCAAGCCTAAGTCTAGAAATATTCAAATTATCGTCGTATTCTAAAATCGAGAGTCTTGTGATCACGCGATTAGTTCCTACGAGTTACATTGCTCTCGTACGAGGTGTTGGTGCCAGCCGTTTGACGGCTTTTTCGACTTTTCACCCACAAACGCCATGTTTTGCCTAAGTTCTGATATTTTAAAATTATCTTCATATTCTCAAATCGGGGGTCCCGCAATTGCGTAGTCAGTTCGTACGATTTACATTGGTCCCGTACGAGGTGTTGGTGCCACTCACGGGACCGTTCGTGGGCTATTTTCTATTTTCTCCCACTAACGCCATGTGTTTTAAGCCTAAGTCTAGAAATATGAAAATTATCATAGTATTCTCAAATTGGGGGTCCAACAATAACACGATTAGTTCGTACGAGTTACATTGGTCTCGTGCGAGGTGTTGGTGCCACTCAGGGAGCCGTTCGGGGGCTATTTTGACTTTTCACCTACTAACGCCATGTTTTTAAGCCTAAGTCTAGAAATTTTCAAATTATCTTAGTATTTTCAAACCGGGGGTCACGTGATCGCGCGGACAGTTCCTACGAGTTACATTGGTCCCGTGTGAGGTGTTGGTGCCCCTCACAGGGCCGTTCGGGGCCTGTTTCGGCGTTTCAGCCACTAACGCCATGTTTTTAAGTCGAAGTCTAGAAATATTCAAATTTTCATCTTATACTCAAATTGGGGGTCCCATGATCGTGCGGACAGTTCCTACGAGTTACATTAGTCCCGTGAAAGGTGTTGGTGTCACTAACGGTGCCGTTCGGGGGTTGTTTTGGATTTTCACCCACTAACGCCATGTTTTTATTCCTCAATATAAAAATATTCAAATTATCATCGTATTATCAAACTGGGGGTCCCGTGATTGCGCGGTCAGTTCCTATGAGTTAAATTGGTCCTGTGCGAGGTGTTGGTGCCACTCACGGGGTCGTTCGGGTGCTGTTTGGGCTTTTCACCCACTAACGCCATTTTTTTAATCATAAGTCAAGAAATATTCAAATTATCATTATATTCTCAAACCCGGAGTCTGGTGATCGCGTGGTCAGTTCTTACGAGTTTCACTAGTCCTGTGCGAGGTGTTGGGGCAAGTCATGTGGCCATGTTTTGCCTAAGTCCTGATGTTTTTAAATTATCATCATATTCTCAAACCGAGGGTCCCGTGATCGTGCGATCAGTTCGTACGACTTATATTTGTCCCATGCGAGGTGGCGGTGCCATTCACGGGACCATTCGAGTTTTCCCCCACTAACGCCCTGTTTTTAAGCCTAAGTCTAGAAATATACAAATTTTCGTCGTACTCTCAAACTAGGGGTCCTGTGATTGCACGGTCAGTTTGTACGAGTTATATTGGTCCCGTGCGCGGTGTTGGTGCCACTCACGGGGCCGTTCGGGGGCTGTTTAGGCTTTTCACCCACTAACGCCATGTTTTTAAGCCTAAGTCTAGAAATATTCAAATTATCTTCATATTTTCAAACCAGGGGTCCCGCGATCGCGCGGACATTTCCTACGAGTTACATTGGCCCCGTACGAGGTGTTGGTGCCACTCACGGGGACGTTCGGGGGTTGTTTTGAGTTTTTACCCACTAACGCCATGTTTTGAAGCCTCAGTCTAGAAATATTCAAATTATCATCGTATTCTCAAATCGAGGGTCCCGTGATTGCGCGGTCAGTCCCTACGAGTTACATTGGTCCCATGCGAGGTGTTGGTGCCACTTACGGGGAGGTTCAGTGGATGTTTCGGCTTTTTCTAACGCCATGTTTTACCTAAGTCCTGATATTTTTAAATTATCATCGTATTCTCAAATGGGAGGTCTCGTGATCATGGGGTCAGTTTGTACAAGTTACATTGGTCCCGTGCGAGGTTTGGTGCAACACACGGGACCGTTCGAGTGCCGTTTTGGGGATTCACCCACTAACGCCATGTTTTTAAGCCTCAGTCTAGAAATATTCAAATTATCATTGTATTGTCAATCAGGGAGTCCCATGATCGCATGGTCAGTTCTTACGAGTTACACTGGTCCCGTGCGAGGTGTTAGTGCCAGTCACGGGGCCGTTCGAGGGTTGTTTCGACTTTTCACCCATTAACGTTGTGTTTTGCCTTAATGCTGATATTTTTAACTTATCATCATATTCTAAAATTGAGGGTCCCATGATTGTGTGGTCAGTTCGTATGAGTTACATTGGTCCTGTGCGAGGTGTTAGTGCCACTCACGGGGCCCTTCGAGGGCTGTTTCGTGTTTTCACCCACTAATGCCATGTTTTAAGCCTAAGCCTAGAAATATTCAAATTATCGTCGTATTCTTAAACCGGGAGTCCCGTGATCGTACGGTCAGTTCCTACGAGTAACATTGGTATCGTTCGACATGTTGGTGCCACTCACGGGACCGTTTGGGATCTGTTTCGGGTTTTCCCCCACTAATGCCATGTTTTTATGCCTAAGTCAAGAAATATGCAAATTATCATCGTATTCTCAAACTGGGAATCCCGTGATCATTTGGTCAGTTCGTACGAGTTACATTTGTCTCGTGCGAGGTGATGGTGCCACTCATGGGGCCGTTCGGGGGCTGTTTTGGCGTTTAACCCACTAACGCCATGTTTTTAAGCCTAAATCTAGAAATATTCTATTTATCATCGTATTTTCAAACCGGGGGTCCCGTGATCGCGCTTAGAGTTTCTACGAGGTACATTGGTCCCGTGCGAGATATTGGTACCACTCACGGGGTCGTTTCGGGGGCTATTTCGGCGTTTCACCCACTAACGTAATGTTTTTAAGCCGAAGTCTAGTAATATTCAAATTATAGTCGTATTCTCAAATCGAGAGTCCCGTGATCATGTGGACAGTTCCTACGAGTTACATTGGATCCGTGTGAGGTGTTGGTGCCACTCAGGGGGCGGTTCAGGGGTTGTTTCGAGTTTTCACCCACTAACGCCATGTTTTAAAGCCTTAGTCTAGAAATATTCAAATTATCATCATATTCTCAAACCGAGAGCCGCGTTATCGTGCGGTCAGTTCCTACGAGTTACATTGGTTCCATATGAGGTTTTGGTGCCACTTACGGGTCGTTCGGGGGCTATTTAGGCTTTTCTCCCACTAACGTCATGTTTTTCCTAAGTCCTGATATTTTTCAAATTATCACAGTATTCGAAAAGTGTGGGTCCCTTGATCGCTCGATCAGTTCGTACGAGTTACATTTGTCCCATGAGAGGTGTTGGTGCCACTAACGGGACCGTTTGGGGGCTGTTTCGGGTTTTTCCCCACTAACGCCATGTTTTTATGCCTAAGTCTAGAAATATTCAAATTATCATCGTATTCTCAAATAGGGGGTCTCGTGATCGCGCAGTCAGTTCGTAGGAGTTACATTGATCCCATGCGAGATGTTGGTGCCACTCACGGGATCATTTTGGGGCTGTTACGGGTTTTCCCTCACTAACGCCATGTTTTTAAGCATAAGTCTAGAAATATACAAATTATTGTCTAATTCTCAAATCGGGGGTCCCGTGATCGCACGGATAGTTCCTACGAGTTACATTGGTCCCGTGCGAGGTGTTGGTGCCACTCACGGGGCCATTTGGGGGCCGTTTCAGATTTTCACCCACTAACGCCATGTTTTTAAGCCTATGTCTAGAAATATTCAAATTATCGTTGTATTCTCAAATCGGGGGTCCTCTGATTGCGCTGTTAGTTCCTACGAGTTACAATGGTCCCGTGCGAGGTGTTGGTACCACTCACGGGGCCGTTCGGGGGCTGTTTCGGCTTTTCACCCAGTAACACCATGTTTTCAAGCCAAAGTCTAGAAATATTCAAATTATCATTATATTCTCAAATCGGGAGTCCTGTGATCGCGCTGTTTGTTCTTACGAGTTACACTGGTCCCATGCGAGATGTTGGTGCCAGTCAAGGAGCAGTTCGAGGGCTGTTTTGCCTTTTCACCCACTAATGCCACGTGTTTGCCTAAGTCCTGACGTTTTTAAATTAGAGTTGTACTCTCCAACCGAGGGTCATGTGATCACGTGGTCAGTTCTTACGAGTTACATTGGTACCATGCGAGGTGTTGGTGCCACTCGGGGGACCGTTCGGGTGCTGTTTCGGGTTTTCCTCACTAACAACACGTTTTTCAGCCTAAGTCTAGAAATATGCAAACTATCATCGTATTCTCAGACTGGGGATCCCGTGATCGCACGAAGAGTTCATACGAATTACATTGGTCCCGTGCGAGGTGTTGGTGCCGCTCATGAGGTCGTTCGGGGGCTGTTTCGAGTTTTCCCCCACTAATGACAAGATTTTAAGCCTAAATCTAGAATTATGCAATTTATCATCATATTCTCAAACCGAGGGTCCCGTGATCGCGCAAATAGTTCCTACGAGTTACATTGGTCCCGTGTGAGGTGTTGGTGCCACTTACGGGGCCTTTCGGGGGATGTTTTGGACTTTCACCCACTAACGCCATGTTTTTAAGCCTAAGTCAAGAAATATTCAAATTATCGTTGCATTCTCAAACTGGGAGTGCCTTTATCGCGCAGACAGTTCGAACCAGTAACATTGGTCCCGTGCGAGGTGTTGGTGCCACTCACGGGGCCGTTCGGGGACTATTTCGGGTTTTCCCTCACTAATGCCATGTTTTACCAAAGTCCTGATATTTTTAAATTATCATCGTATTCTAAAACTGGGGTTCCTGTGATCGTGCGGGCAGTTCGTACGAGTTACATTGGTCCCGTACGAGGTATTGGTGCCACTCATGGGGCCGTTCGGTGATGTTTCGACTTTTCACCTACAAACGCCATGTTTTTAAGCCTAAATCTATAAATATGCAAATTATTGTCGTATTCTCAGACCAGGGGTCCCATGACTATGTGGACAGTTCATGCGAGTTACGTTGCTCCCATGCGAGGTGTTGGTGGCACTCACAGGGCCGTTCGGAGGCTGTTCCAGGTTTTCTCCCACTAATGCAATGTTTTTAAGCCTAAGTCAAGAAAATATTAAAATTATCATTGTATTCTTAATCCATGAGTCCCATGATTGCGCGGTCAGTTCCTACGAGTGACATTGGTCCCGTGCGAGGTGTTAGTGCCACTAACGCGACCGTTTAGGGGCTGTTTCAAGTTTTTTCCCACTAACACCTTATTTTTAATCCTAAATCTATAAATATTCAAATTATTGTCTATTCTCAAACCGGGGGTCCCGTGATCGTGCAAACAGTTCCTACGAGTTACATTGATCCCGTGCGAGGTGTTGGTGCCACTCACGGGGCCGTTCGACAGCTTTTTCGAATTTTCACCCACTAACGCCTTGTTTATAAGCCTCAATATATATATATTCAAATTATCATCGTATTCGCAGACTGGGGGTCCCATGATCGCGCGGTTAGTTCCTACGAGTAACATTGGTCCTGTGCGAGGTGTTGGTGCCCCTTACGTGGCCGTTCGGGTGCTGTTTCGACTTTTCACCCACTAATGCCATGTTTATCCTAAGTCTTGATATTTTTTAATTATCATTGTATTCTTAAGTTGGGGGTCCGGTGATCACGCGGTCACTTCATATGAGTTACATTGGACCCGTGTGAGGTGTTGGTGGCACTCACGTGATCGTTCGGGGGATGTTTTGGGTTTCCCCCCACTAACGCCATGTTTTTAAGCCTAAGTCTCGAAATATAAAAATTATCGTTGTATTCTCAAATTGGGGGTCCCGTGATCGCACGGACAATTCCAACTAGTTATAATGGTCCCGTGCGAGGTGTTGGTGCCCCTCACGAAGCCGTTCGGGGGCTAATTCGGATTTTCACCCACTAACGCCATGTTTTTAAGCCTATGTCTAAAAACATTCAAATTATCATTGTATTATAAAACTGAGGATCCCGTGATTGTGCGATCAGTTCCTACGAGTTACATTGGTCCCATGAGAGGTGTTGGTGCCACTCATGGGACCGTTCGGGGACTGCTTCGACTTTTCACGCACTAATGCCATTTTTTTAAGCCCAAGTCTAGAAATATTGAAATTATCATTGTATTCTCAAACCAGGAGTCTCGTGATCGCGCGGTTAGTTCTGACGAGTTACACTGGTCCTGTGCGAGGTGTTAGTGCCAGTCACGGGGCTATTTCGAATTTTCACCCACTAACTCCATGTTTTTAAGCCTAAGTCTAGAAATATTCAAATTATCATCATTTTCTCAAACCAGGAGTCCCGTGATCACGCAGTTAGTTCCTACGAGTTACATTGCTTCCGTGCGAGGTGTTGGTGCCACTCACAGGGCCGTTCGGGGGCTGTTTCAGGATTTCACCCACCAACGCCATGTTGTTAAGCCTTAGTCTAGAACTATTCAAATTATCATCATATTCTCAAACTGGGAGTCCCGTGATCACGTGATTAGTTCCTGCGCATTACATTGGTCCCATACGAGGTGTTGGTTCCACTCATGGGGCCATTGGGGGCTGTTTCGGCTTTTCACCCACTGACGCCATGTTTTAAGCCAAAGTCAAGAAATATTCAAATTATCATCGTATTCTCAAATCGGTGGTCCCGTGATAGCGCAGATAATTCCTATGAGTTACGTTGCTCCCGTGTGAGGTATTGGTGCCACTCACGAGGCCGTTCGGGGACTGTTTTGAGTTTTCTCCCACTAACGCCATGTTTTTGATCCTCAGTCTAGAAATATTAAAATTATAATTGTATTCTCAAACTGAGAGTCCCGTGAACACGCGATCAGTTCCTATGAGTTACATTGGTCCCGTACGAGGTGTGGGTGCCACTTATGGGGCCGTTTAGGGGCTGTTTCGACTTTTAACCCACTAACGCCATGTTTTGCCTAAGTTCTGATATTTTTAAATTATCATCGTATTCTCAAACTGGGGGTCCCGTGATCGCGTGGTCAGTTCATACTAGTTACATTGGTCTGTGCGAGGTGTTAGTTCATATTACCGGATCGTTCGGGGGCTATTTCGGGTTTTCCCACACTAACGCCATTTTTTTAGTCTAGAAATATACAAATTATCATCGTATTCTCAAACTGGGGGTCCCGTGATTGCACGGACAGTTCCTACGAGTTACATTGGTCCCGTACGAGTTGTTGGGGGCCGTTCGGGGACTGTTTCGTCTTTTCACCCACTAACGCCTTATTTTTAAGCCTAAGTAAAGAAATATTAGAATTATCATTATATTCTCAAACCCGGAGTCTCATGATCGCGTGGAAAGTTCTTACGAGTTTTACTGGTCCCGTACGAGGTGCTGGTGCCAGTCACGTGGCCATTCGGGGGCTATTTCAGCTTTTCACCCACTATCGCCATGTTTTACCTAACTCCTGATGTTTTTAAATTATCGTCGTATTCTCAAATCGAGGGTCCCGTGATTGTGCAGTCAGTTCGTATGAGTTATATTAGTCACGTGCGAGCTGTTGGTTCCACTCACGGGACCGTTCAGGGGATGTTTCGGGTTTTCCCCCACTAATGCCACATTTTTCAGCCTAAGTCAAGAAATATACAAATTATCATTGTATTCTCAAAATGGGGATACAGTTATCACGCGGACAGTTCCTATGAGTTACATTGGTCTCGAGCGAGGTGGTGGTACCGTTCACGGGGCTGTTCGGGGGCAGTTTCGAGTTTTCCCCCACTAACGCCATATTTTAAAGCCTAAATCTAGAAATATGCAAATTATCATCGTATTCTCGAACCGGGGGTCCCGTGAGAGGTGTTGGTGCCACTCACGGGGACGTTTGGGGGATGTTTTGGCTTTTCACCAACTAACGCGGACAGTTCTTATGAGTTACATTGGTCCCGCACGAGATATTGGAGACACCAACGAGGCCGTTCGAGGGCTGTTTCGATTTTTCACCCACTAACGCCATTTTTTCTTAGGTCCTGGTATTTTTAAATTATCGTTGTATTCTCAAACAAAGGGTCCCATGATCGCTCGGCCAGATCGTATGACTTACATTGGTCCCGTGCGAGGTGTTGGTGCCACTCATGGGGCCGTTCGGGGCTGTTTAAGCTTTTCACCCACTAACTCCAAGTCTTTAAGCCCTTAATCTAGAAATATCAAAATTATAATTGTATTTTCAAACCGGGGGTCTCATGATGGCGCGAATAGTTCCTATGAGTTACATTGGTCCCGTGCAAGGTGTTGGTGGCTCTCACAGGGCCGTTCGGGGGGTGCTTTGGGTTTTCACCCACTGGCGCCATGTTTTTAAGCCTCAGTCTATAAATTTTCAAATTATCATCGTATTCTCAGACCGGGGGTCCCGTGATTGCATGGACAGTTCCTACGAGTTACATTGGTCTCGTGCGACGTGTTGGTTCCACTCACGGGCCGTTCGCGTGCTGTTTTGGATATTCACCTACTAATGCCATGTTTTGCCTAAGTCCTAATTTTTTTAAATTGTCATCGTATTATCAAACAGAGGGTCCCGTGATCACACGGTCAGTTCGTATGAGTTACATTGGTCCTGTGCGAGGTGTTGGTGCCATTCACGAGGCTGTTCAGGGCTGTTTCGGCTTTTCACCCACTAACGCCATGTTTTTAAGCCTAAGTCAAGAAATATTCAAATTATTTAAATTATCATCATTTTCTCAAACCGAAGGTTCCGTGATTGCGCGGTCAGTTCGTACAAGTTACATTAGTCCCATGCGAGGTGTTGGTGCGACTCATGGGGCCACTCGGGGCTGTTTCTACTTTACACCCACTAACGCCATGTTTTTAAGCCTAAATCTAGAAATATGCAAATTATCATCGTATTCTCAAATCGGGGGTCTCGTGAACGCGCGGACAGTTCCTACGAGTTACATTGGTCCCGTGCAAGGTGTTGGTACCACTCACGGGGCCATTCGGGGCTGTTTTGGGTTTTCACCCACTAACGCCATGTTTTTAAGCCTCAGTCTAAAAATATTCAAATTATCATAATTTTTCTCAAACCGAGGTCCCATGATCGCGCGGTCAGTTCCTACGAGTTACATTGGTTCCGTTTGAGGTGTTGGTGCTACACTCGAAGCCGTTCGGGGGTTGTGAGGGCTTTTCACACACTAATGCCTTGTTTTTAAGCCTAAGTCTGGAAATACGCAAATTATCATCGTATTCTCCAATTGGGGGTCCTGTGATCGCGCGGATAGTTCCTACGAGTTACATTGGTCCCCTCTGAGGTGTTGGTGCCACTCACGGGGCCGTTTGGGGGTTGTTTCAGGATTTCACCCACTAAGGCCATGTTTTTAAGCCTAAGTCTAGCAGTATTCAAATTATCGTCATATTCTCTCATCGGGAGTCTCGTGATCGCGCGGTCAGTTCGTACGAGTTACATTGGTCCCGTGTGAAGTGTTGGCGCCACTCACGGGGCCGTTCGGGGGATGTTTAAGCTTTTAACCCACTAACGCCATGTTTTGCCTCAATCCTGATATTTTTAAATTTTCATAGTATTCTCAAACCGGGGGTCCCATGATCGTGCGGTCAGTTCGTACGAGTTAAATTTGTCCCGTGCGAGGTGTTGGTGCCACTCACGGGACCGTTCGGGGGCTGTTTCGGGTTTCCCTCATGAACGCCATGTTTTTAAGCCTATGTCTAAAAATATGCAAATTATCATCATATTCTCAAACTGGAGGTCCCGTGATTGCCCGGTCAGTTCGTACGAGTTACATTGGTTCCGTGCGAGATGTTGGTGCCACTCACGGGCTCATTCGGGGGATGTTTCGGGTTCCCCCCACTAATGTCATTTTTAAGCCTAAGTCTAGAAATAAACTAATTATCATCGTATTCTCAAGCTGGGTGTCCCATGAATGCACGGACAGCTCCTACGAGTTACATTGGTCCCGTGCGAGGTGTTGGCTCAAGGGGCCGTTCGAAGACTATTTCGGATTTTCACCCAATAACGCCATGTTTTTAAACCTAAGTTTAGAAATATTCCAATTATCATTGTATTCTAAAACCGAGGGTCTCGTGATCACGCGATCAGTTCCTATGAATTACATTGGTCCCGTGCGAGGAGTTGGTGCCACTCACGGGGTCGTTCGGGGGCTATTTCGGGTTTTCACCCACTAATGCCATGTTTTTAAGCCTAAGTCTAGAAATATTCAAATTATCACTGCATTCTCAAATTGGCATTCCCTGTGATCGCGTGGTCAGTTCTTACGAGTTACGTTAAAACTTTGTGAGGTGTTAGTGTAAGTCACGGGGCCGTTCGAGGGTTGTTTTGGATTTTCACCCTCTAACGTCATGTTTTACCTAAATGCTGATATTTTTAAATTATCATCGTATTCTCAAACCTGGGTCCCGTGATCGTGCGATCAGTTCGTACGAGTTACATTCGTCCCGTGCGTGGAGTTGGTGCCACTCACGGGGACCTTTGCGGGCTGTTTCGGGTTTTCACCCACTAACACAATGTTTTTAAGCCGAAGTATATAAATATTCAAATTATCATCGTATTCTAAAGACGGGGGTCCCATGATCGCGTGGCAATTCCTATGAGTTACATTGGTCCCGTGCGAAGTGTTGGGGCCACTCACGGGGCCATTCGACGGCTTTTTCAACTTTTCACCCACTAATGCCATGTTTTGCCTAAGTTATGATATTTTTAAATTATCGTCGTATTCTCAAACTGAGGATCTCGTGATCGCGCAGTCAGTTCGTACGATTTACATTTGTCCCGTGCGAGGTGTTGGTGCCACTCACGTGGCCGTTCGGGGGTTATTTCGGGTTTTCACCCACTAACACCATGTTTTTAAGCCTAAGCCTAGAAATATATAAATTATCATCGTATTCTCAAATGGGGAGTCCTTGGATCGCGCGATCAGTTCGTAAGAGTTACATTGATCACGTACGAGGTGTTGGTGCCACTCATGGGATCGTTCGGGGGCTATTTCAGGTTTTCCCCCACTAACGTCATGTTTTTAAGCCTAAGTCCGGAAATATGAAAATTATTGTCATATTCTCAAACTGGGGGTCCCGCGATTGCGCGGTCAGTTCGTACGAGTTACATTGGTCCCGTGCTAGGTGTTGGTGCCACTCACGGGGCCGTTCAGGGGATGTTTTGTCTTTTCACCCACTAACGCCATGTTTTAAGTCTAAGTGTTGAAATACTCAAATTACCTTCGTATTTTCAAACTGAGGGTCCCGTGATCGTGCGGACAGTTCCTATGAGTTACATTGGTCCTGTGCGAGGTGCTGGTTCCACTCACGGGGCCGTTCCGGCGTTATTTTGGCGTTTCACCCACTAAAACCATGTTTTTAAGCCGAAGTCTAGAAATATTCAAATTATCATTGTATTCTTAAACCGGGGGTCCCGTGATCGCGCGGATAATTCCTACGAGTTACATTGGTCCCGTGCGAGGTGTTTGTGCCACTCACGGTGCTGTTGGGGGCTGTTTCAGGTTTTCACCCTTTAACGCCATGTTTTTAAGCCTCACTATAGAAATATTCACATTATCATCGTATTCTCAAATCAGGAGTCTCGTGTTCGTACGATCAGTTCCTACGAGTTACATTGGTCCCATGCGAGGTGTTGGTACCACTCATGGGACCGTTCGGGGGCAGTTTTGAGTTTTCCCTCACTAACACCATGATTTTAAGCCTAAGTCTAGAATTATGTAAATAATTGTCGTATTCTCAAACTGGGGGTCCCGTGATCACGCGATCAGTATGTACGAGTTACATTGGTCCCGTGCGAGTTGTTGGTGCCACTCACGGGGCCGTTCGGGGGCTATTTTGACTTTTCACCCACTAACGCCATGTTTTACCTAAGTCCCTATATTTTTAAATTATCATTGTATTCTCAAACAAAGGGTCCCATGATCACATGATCAGTTTGTACAAGTTACATTGGTCACATGCGAGGTTTGGTGCCACTCATGGGACCATTTGGGTGCTGTTTCGGGTTTTCCCCCACTAACGCCACGTTTTAACCCTAACTCTAGAAATATGTAAATTATTGTTGTATTCTCAAAACTGGGGGTCCCATCATCCACGGTTAGTTCGAACGAGTTACATTGGTCCCTTGCAAGGTGTTGGTGCCATTCACGGGATCGTTCGGGGGCTGTTTTGGGTTTCCCCCACTAACGCCATGTTTTTAAGCCTAAGTCTAGAAATATACAAATTATTATCGTATTCTCGAACTGGGGGTCCCGTGATTGTGCGAATAGTTCCAACGAGTTACATTGGTCCCATACGAGATGTTGGTGCCACTCCCGGGGCCGTTTGGGTGCTATTTCAGATTTTCACCCACTAACGCCATGTTTTAAAGACTAAGTCTATAAATATTCAAATTATCGTTGTACTCTATAACCATGGGTCCCGTGATCGCGCGGTCAGTTCCTACAAGTTACATTGGTCCCGTGCGAGGTGTTTGTACTACTCCTGGGGCCGTTTCGTCTTTTCACCTGCTAACGTCATGTTTTAAACCCAAGTCTAGAAATATTCAAATTATCATTGTATTGTCAATCCAGGAGTCCCTTGATCGCGCTGTCAGTTCCTACGAGTTACATTGGTCCCATATGAGGTGTTGGTGTCACTTACGGAGTTGTTTCGGCTTTTCACCCACTAATGCCATGTTTTGCCTAAGTTTTATATTTTTAAATTTTCATAGTATTTCCAAACCCGGGGTCCCTTGATCGCATGGTCAGTTCGTATGAGTTATATTGGTCCCGTGCGAGGTGTTGGTGCCACTCATGGGGCCTTTCGAGGGCTATTTCGTCTTTTTATCCACTAACGTCATGTTTTTAAGCTGAAGTCTAGAAATATTCAAATTATCATCGTATTCTCAAACCAGGAGGTCTCGTGATCATGCGGACAGTTCCTACAAGTTACGTTGCTCCCGTCCCAGGTGTTGGTGCCACTCACGGGGCCGTTCGGGGGCTGTTTTGGGTTTTCACCCACTAAAGCCAAGTTTTTAAGCCTTAGTCTAGAAATATTCATATTATCATCGTATTCTCAAATCGGGAGTTCCGTGATCACGCGATCAGTTCCTAGGAGTTACATTGGTCCTGTACGACGTGTTGGTGCAACTTACGGGGTCGTTCGGGGGATGTTTCGGGTTTTCACCCACTAACACCAGGTTTTTAAGCCTAAGTGAAGAAATATTCAAATTATCGTTGTATTCTCAAACCGGGAGTCTCGTACAGGTTATAATGGTCCCGTGTGAGGTGTTGGTGCCACTCACGAGGCCGTTCGGGGTTGTTTCGGCTTTTCACCCACTCACGCGATGTTTTAAGCTTAAATCTAGAAATATGGAAATTATTATCGTATTCTCAAACTAGGGGTCCCGTGATTCTCAAAAGGGGCTGTTTCAGCTTTTCACACACTAACGCCATGTTTTGCCTAAGTTATAATATTTTTAAATTGTCGTAGTATTCTCAAATCGAGGGTCCCTTGATCGCGCGATCAGTTCGTACGAGTTACATTGGTCCCGTGCGAGGTGTTGGTGCCACTCACGGGGCCGTTCGGGGGCTATTTTGGCTTTTCACCCACTAATGCCATGTTTTTAAGCCGATGTCTAGAAATATTCAAATTATCATCGTATTCTTAAACCGGGGGTCCTGTGGTCACGCGGTTGGTTCTTACGAGTTACATTGCTCCCGTGCGAGATATTGGGGCCAAGCACGGGGCCGTTCGGGGGCTATTTCGATTTTTCACCCCAAAACGCCATGTTTTACCTAAGTCCTGATATTTTTAAATTATCGTCGTATTCTCAAATAGAGGGTTTCGTGATCGCGCGATCAGTTTGTACGAGTTACATTGGTCCCGTGCGAGGTGTTGGTGCCACTCACGGGGCTGTTCGGGGCTATTTTGACTTTTCACCCACTAACACCATGTTTTTAAGCCTAAATCTAGAAATATGCAAATTACCGTCGTATTCTCAAACCGGGGGTCCCGTGATTGCGTGGACAGTTCCTACGAGTTACCTTGGTCCCGTGCGAGGTGTTGGTGCCACTCACGGGATCGTTCGGGGGCTGTTTGTGATTTCCCCCCACTAACGCCATGTTTTTAAGCCTAAGTCTAGAAATATTCAAATTATCATTGTATTCTCAAACGGGGGGTCCCGTGATCACGCGGACAGTTCCTACGAGTTAAATTGGTCCCGTGCGAGGTGTTGGTGCCACTCACCGGCCCGTAAACCTATCCGTAACACACGATAGGCATTCACAACCCAAGTAATCCTATAAAACAGTAGGTATTTACACAACCCAATTATTCATACATGTACGTAATATATTTCTCTCTAATATTCACCGTACTTGTTTGCTTTACGAATTTATTTGACTTTCGTATTAATTCAAGTATTCACACAACTCTAAGGGTCCTAGTTACCCCTTGTGATATCAATTCAGTAGTTACCCTTGTTAACTCACTGACCTAACGAATTTAAGCTCGCTCATGCTTTTACGTAATTATATTCTTATCATCTTGAATTAGAGTACATCACAATCAAGCCTATGAATCTCCATTTTAACTCTCTCACAAAATTAAAGTCCAACACTCAATCATAGACCTACTGCCATATCATTATTCCATCAATATATTTCATCAAGGTTCCAAACACTTCCCCGATAAAATTTTAGACATTTGAGGCTTAAAAAGAAAAATCTCAAATTTTTTGGCAGATTAAACACCCACTAGTAAAATTCTGATTTCTTCCTCTACAGAACTCCGATTGACCTGATTCCAAGTTCATTGGATAGCTAATAGAAATACCTTTCCAGGAATGTATGGTTCACACTATAATTAGAAGTCAAATTCAAATCGCACACGTTTAAAGTCACGTCAAAATTCTGGAAGATTACTATGTTAACAGATCAAACACCCTGTAGTAAAATGTCAATTACTCCCTGTACAGAACTCCGAATGACCTGATTCCATGTTTATTGGTTATCTAAGAGAAATACCTTTCCAGGCATGTATGGTTCACACTCTAATTCGAAGTACAACTCAAATGGAATACGTTGAAAGTTGTATAAAAAATGCTTGCAGATTGACATCTTGTGTTCATCAATTAAACCCTAAGTCATTCAAGATTCATGTTCTTCATCCAAGAACTCATAAACATTCCATGTTAATCATCAAATGTATTCAAATTTCATTTTATCTTTACTTAGGGATATATAATACACCTATTTCTTACTTTGAATCTCATCCAAGTATTCCATTAACAAAACCCCATTTTGTACCCATTTAACCCCAAAATGAATTTTAGTTTACACATCACTAAAATATGAATTGGATATCACCCATTTACACATTACAACAAGTTAACCACTTGCCTGAAATTTTTCATAGGGTCTGATCCATTGGTGTAGAGAATGGTTGATGAAGAACACCCCAAATTAGCTCCTTAATTTGGCTCTAAAAGATTCCCCAATTGACTTCTTGATTAGCTTCCTCTAATCCTCTCCCAAACCCTAGGCTTAGAATTTACTATCTTCCGTTCCTAGTCCCTCAATTAGGTTAGAAATATTAAATCCCATTTTTGGCCATGTGGACCTAATTAAAAAGGCCCAACTCACCCCGTGTGGGCCCGGCTATGCCCAAAAATACTCCGAGACCCAATTACTACCCCCCGGGTACTCTTTTCTGACTATCTCGACCCATCCATACTTAACCGCGAACTCAGAATAGCCATCCGAAATACTTTTTAACATATCAAATTTTCGACCTCAAAATGCGACACACATTAATTCGGACAATTAAACTTAAAGTCCCCAATTATAAATAATTCGGCTCACTCAAATCAGTTCTCCAACTCATGAATTTAAGTTTCTCCAATTTAAATATTTATAACTCCCAAAATAATTAAATATTAAATCCTCAAAATTACGGGGTGTTACACCGTGCGAGGTGTTGGTGCCACTCACGGGACCATTCGGTGGCTGTTTCAGGTTTTCCCCCACTAACGCCAGGTTTTTCAGCCTAAGTCTAGAAATATACAAATTATCGTTGTATTCTAAAATTGAGGATCCCGTTATCATGCCGACAGTTCCTACGAGTTACATTGGTCCCGAGCAAGGTGTTGGTACCATTCACGGTGCCGTTCGAGGGTTGTTTCGAGTTTTTCCCCACTAACGCCATGTTTTTAAGCCTAAATCTTGAAATATGCAAATTATCATCATATTCTCAAACTGGGGGTCCCGTGATCGCACAGACAGTTCCTACGAGTTACATTGATCCCGTACGAGGTGTTGGTGCCACTCACGGGACTGTTCGGGGAATGTTTCTGCTTTTCACCCACTAACGCCATGTTTTTAAGTCTAAGTCAAGAAATATTCAAATTATCATTATATTCTCAAACAGGGAGTCTCGTGATCGTTCGGTCACTTCTTACGAGTTACATTGGTCCCGTGCAAGGTGTTGGTGCCAGACACGTAGCCATTCGGGGGTTGTTTTGACTTTTCACCCACTAACGCCATGTTTTGCCTAAGTCCTAATGTTTTTAAATTATCGTCGTATTCTCAAACCAAGGGTCCCATGATCGTACAGTCAGTTCGTACGAGTTACATTGGTCCCGTGCGAGGTGTTGGTGTCACTCACGGGACCGTTCGAGGGCTATTTCGGGTTTTCCCCCACTAACGCCACGTTTTTCAGCCTAAGACTAGAAATATGCAAATTATCGTTGTATTATCAAACCAGGGTCCCGTTATCACGTGGATAATTCCTACGAGTTACATTGGTCCCGAGCGAGGTGTTAGTACCATTCACGGGGCCGATCGGGGTCTGTTTCGAGCTTTTCCCAAATAACACCTTATTTTTAAGCCCAAATCTAGAAATATGCAAATTATCATCGTATTCTCAAACCGTGGGTCCCGTGATCGCACAGATAATTTCACCCACTAACGCCATGTTTTTCCTAAGTCGTGATATTTTTCAAATTATTATAGTATTCTCAAACCGGGGGTTCCTTGATCGCGCGGTCAGTTCGTACGAGTTACATTGGTCCCGTGCGAGGTGTTGGTGCCACTCTCGGGACCGTTCGGGGGTTGTTTCGAGTTTTTTCCCACTAACGCCACGTTGTTCAGCCTAAGTCTAGAAATATGCAAACTATCATCGTATTCTCAAACTGGGGATCCCGTGATCGCACAGACAATTCATACGAGTTACATTGGCCCCGTGCGAGGTGTTGGTGCCGCTCACGAGGCTGTTCGGGGGCTGTAATGGGTTTTCCCCACTAACGCCATATTTTTAAGCCTAAATCTATAATTATGCAAATTATCAACTGAGGGTCCCGTCCGAGGTGTTGGTACCGTTCACGGGTCCGTTCGGAGGCTGTTTCGAGTTTTCCCCCACTAACACCATGTTTTTAAGCCTAAATCAAGAAATATGCAAATTATCATTGTAGTCTAAAATATGAGGTCCCTTAATCGCGCGGTCATTTCGTACGAGTTACATTGGTCCAGTGCTAGGTGTTAGTACCACTTACGGGTGCCGTTTGGGGGCTGTTTCGTCTTTTCATCCACTAATGCCATGTTTTGCCTAGGTTTTGATATATTTAAGTTGTCGGAGTATTCTCAAATCGGGGGTCCCTTGATCGCGCGATCAGTTCATAAGAGTTACATTGGTCCCGTGCAAGGTGTTAGTGCCACTCACGGGACCGTTCGGGGGGGTTTTCCCACACTAACGCCATGTTTTTAAGCCTAAGTCTAGAAATATGCAAATTATCATCGTATTCTAAAAATGGGGGTCTCGTGAACACGCGGTCTATTCGTACGAGTTACATTGGTTCCGTGCGAGGTGTTGGTGCCACTCACGGGATCGTTCGGGGGCTATTTCGATTTTTCCCTAACTAACGCCATGTTTTCAAGCCTAAGTCTAGAAATATACAATTTATCATCGTATTCTCAAACTGGGGGTCCCGTGATCGCACGGACAGTTCCTACAAGTTACATTGGTCCCGTGCGAGTTATTGGTGCCACTCACGGGGCCGTTCAGGGGCTGTTTCGGATTTTCACCCACTAATGCCATGTTTTTAAGCCTAAGTCTAGAAATATTCAAATTATCATCTTATTATCAAACTAGGGGTCCCGTGATCATGCGGTCAGTTCCTACGAGTTACATTGGTCCCGTGCGAGGTGTTGGTACCACTCACATGGCCGTTCAGGGGCTGTTTCGTCTTTTCACCCACGAACGCCATGTTTTTAATCCTAAGTCTAGAAAAATTCAAATTATCATTGTATTCTCAAACCCGAAGTCTCATGATTGCGCGGTCAGTTCTTTCGAGTTTGACTGGTCCCGTGCGAAGTGTGGTGCCAGTCAGGTGGCCATTCGGGGGTTGTTTCATCTTTTCACCCACTAACGCCATGTTTTGCCTAAGTCCTAATATTTTTAAATTATCGTCGTATTCTCAAATCGAGGGTCCCATGATTGTGTAGTCAGTTCGTACGAGTTACATTGGTCCCATGCGAGGTGTTGGTGCCATTCACGGGATCGTTCGGGGGCTGTTTCAGATTTTTTCCCCACTAACGCCACGCTTTTCAGCTTAAGTCTAGGAATATGCTAATTCTTGTTGTATTCTCAAACTGGAGATCCGCTTATCACGCGGACAATTCCCACTAGTTACATTGTTCCTGAGCGAGGTGTTGGTACCGTTCACGGGGCCATTTTCGGGGATTGTTTCTAGTTTTCTCCAAATAAGGCCATGTTTTTAAGCCTAAATCTTGAAATATGCAAATTATCATCGTATTGTCAAATTGGGGGTCCCGTGATAGTGCAGATAGTTCCTACGAGTTACATTGGTCCCGTGCGAGGTGTTGGTACCGCTCACGGGGCCGTTCGGGGGATGTTTCGTCTTTTCACCCACTAACGCTTTGTTTTTAAGCCTAAGTTAAGAAATATTCAAATTATCGTTGTATTCTCAAATATGGAGTCTCATGATCACGCGATCAGTTCTTACGAGTTACATTGGTTCTGTGCGAGGTGTTGGTGCCACCCATGGGGCCTTTCGGGAGCTATTTCAGTTTTTCACCCACTAACGCCATGTTTTGGCTAAGTCCTTATATTTTTAAATCATCATTGTGTTCTTAAATAGAGGGTTACATGATCGTACAACCAGTTTCTACGAGTTACGTTGGTCCCGTGCGAGGTGTTGGTGCCACTCACGGGGCCGTTCGGTGGATGTTTCAACTTTTCACCCACTAACGCCATGTTTTTAAGCCTAAGTTAAGAAATATTAAAATTATCGTTGTATTCTCAAATCGGGAGTCCCGTGATCGCACGGTCAGTTCTTATGATTTACATTGGTCCCGTGCCAGGTGCTGGTGCCACTCACGGGGTCATTCGGGGGTTGTTTTGGCTTTTCACCCACTAACGCCATGTTTTGCCTAAGTCCTGATTTTTCTAAATTATCATTTTTTTCTCAAACCGAAGGTTCCGTGATCGCGTGGTCTAGTCATGCGAGTTACATTGGTCCCGTGCGAGGTGTTGGTGCCACTCACGGGCCATTCGGGGCTATTTTGGCTTTTCACCACTAACGCCATGTTTTTAGGCCTAAATCTATAAGTATTTAAATTATCATCGTATTCTCAATCCGAGGGTCCCTTGATCACGCGCGCAGTGCCTACGAGTTACATTGGACCCATGCGAGGTGTTGGTGCCACTCAAGGGGCCGTTCGGGGGCTGTTTTGGGTTTTCACCCACTAACGCCATGTTTTAAAGCCTCAGTGTAAAAATATTTGAACTATTGTCGTATTCTCAAATCGGGAGTCCCATGATCACATGGTCAGTTCCTACAAGTTACATTGGTCTCGTACGAGGTTTTGGTGCCACTTATGGGTCGTTTGCTGGTTGTTTTGACTTTTCACCCACTAACGCCATGTTTTGCCTAAGTCCTGATATTTTTCAAATTATTATAGTATTCTCAAACCTGGGCTCCCTTGATCACGCGGTCAGTTCGTACGAGTTACATTGGTCACGTGCGAGGTGTTGGTGCCACTCATGCGATTGTTCGGGGGCTGTTTTGGATTTCCCCCCACTAACGCCATATTTTTAAGCCTAAGTCTAGAAATATTCAAATTATCATCGTATTCTCAAACTGGGGGTCCCATGATTCCGCGATCAGTTCCTACGAGTTACATTAGTCCCGTGCGAGGTGTTGGTGCCACTCACGGGATCATTCGGGGGTTGTTTCGGGTTTTCACTCACTAACGCCATGTTTTTAAGCCTAAGTCTAGAAATATACAAATTATCATCGTATTCTCAAACCGGGGGTCCCATGATCGCGCGGATAGTTCCTACGAGTTACATTAGTCTCGAGTAAGGTGTTAGTACCACTCACGAGGCCGTTTTAGATTTTCACCCACTAACGTCATGTTTTTAAGCCTAAGCCAAGAAATATTCAACTTATCATTGTATTCTCAAACCCGGCGTCTCATGATCGCGCGGTCATTTCTTACGAGTTTCACTGGTCCCGTGCAAGGTGTTGGTGCCAGTCACGTGGTCATTCGGGGGTTGCTTCATCTTTTCACCCACTAACGCCATGTTTTTCCAAAGTCCTGATGTTTTAAATTCTCATCGTATTCTCAAACTGGGGGTCCCGTGATCACGCAGTCAGTTCGTACGAGTTACATTGGTCCCTTGCGAGGTGTTGGTGCCACTCACGAGACCATTCGGTGGCTGTTTCGAGTTTTCCCCCACTAATGACACATTTTTCAGCCTAAGTCTAGAAATATGCAAATTATCATTGTATTCTCAAATCGGGGATCTCGTTATCATGCGAACAGTTCCTACGAGTTACATTGGTCCCGAGCATGGTGTTGGTACCGTTCACGGGGACGTTCGGGGGATGTTTCGAGTTTTCCTCCACTAACGCCATGTTTTTAAGCGTAATTCTTGAAATATGCAAATTATCATCGTATTCTCAAACTGGGGGTCCCTTGATCACGCAAACAGTTCCTACGAGTTACGTTGATCCCGTGCGAGGTGTTGGTGCCACTCACGGGACTGTTCGGGGGATGTTTATGCTTTTCACCCACTAACGCCATGTTTTTAAGACTAAGTCAAGAAATATTCAAATTATCATTGTATTCTCAAACAGGGAGTCTCGTGATTATGTGATCAGTTCTTACGAGTTACATTGGTCCCGTGCGAGGTGTTGGTACCAAACACGTAGCCATTCGGGGGCTAATTCGGCTTTTCACCCACTAACGCCATGTTTTGCCTAAGTCCTGATGTTTTTAAATTATCGTCGTATTCTCAAACCGAGGGTCCCATGATTGCACAGTCAGTTTGTACGAGTTATATTGGTCCCGTACGAGGTGTTGGTGCCACTCACGGGACCTTTCGAGGGTTGTTTCGAATTTTCCCCCACTAACGCCACGTTTTTTAGCCTAAGACTAGAAATATGCAAATTATCATTGTATTCTCAAACCAGGGGTCCCGTTATCACATGGATAATTCCTACGAGTTACATTGGTCCCGAGCGAGGTGTTGGTACCGTTCACGAGGCCGTTCGGGGTCTGTATCGAGCTTTCCCCAAATAACGCCTTGTTTTTAAGCCTAAATATTGAAATATGCAAATTATCATTTTATGCTCAAACTGTGGGTCCCGTGATCGCGCAGACAGTTTCACCAACTAACGCCATGTTTTTCCTAAGTTGTGATATTTTTCAAATTATTATAGTATCCTCAAACGGGGGGTCCCTTGATCGCGCGGTCAGTTTGTACGAGTTACATTGGTCCCGTACGAGGTGTTGGTGCCACTCACGGGACCGTTCGGGGGCTATTTCGAGTTTTCCCCCACTAACGCCACGTTGTTCATCCTAAGTCTAGAAATATGCAAACTATCATCGTATTCTCAAACTGGGGATCCCGTGATTGTACGGACAGTTCCTACTGGTTACATTGGTCCCGTACGAGGTGTCAGTGCTGCTCACGAGGCCGTTCGGGGGCTATTTCGTATTTTCCCCACTAACGCCATATTTTTAAGTCTAAATCTAGAATTAGGCAAATTATCAACTGAGGGTCTCGTGCGAGGTGTTGGTACCGTTCACGGGTCCGTTCGGGGGCAGTTTCGAGTTTTCCTCCACTAATGCCCTGTTTTTAAACCTAAATCTAGAAATACACAAATTATCATCGTAGTCTAAAACCGGGGGTCCCTTGATCGCACTGTCAGTTCATACGAGTTACATTGGTCCAGTGCGAGGTGTTAGTACCACTTACGGGTGCCGTTTGGGGGCTGTTTCGGCTTTTTATCCACTAGTGCTATGTTTTGCCTAGGTTTTGATATATTTAAGTTGTCACAGTATTCTCAAACCGGGGGTCCCTTGATCGCGTGATCAGTTCATACGAGTAACATTGGTCCCGTGCGAGGTGTTGGTGCCACTCACGGGACCGTTCGGGGGGGGGGGGGGTTCCCCCACTAACGCCATGTTTTTAAGCCTAAGCCTAGAAATATGCAAATTATCATCGTATTCTTAAAATGGGGGTCTCGTGATCTCGCGGTCTGTTCGTACGAGTTACATTGGTCTGGTGCGAGGTGTTGGTGCCACTCACGGGATCGTTCGGGGGCTGTTTCGGGTTTTCCCTCACTAACGCCATGTTTTTAAGCCTAAGTCTAGGAGTATAAAAGTTATCGTCGTATTCTAAAACTGGGAGCCCCGTGATCGCACGGACAGTTCCTATGAGTTACATTGGTCCCGTGCGTGTTGTTGGTGCCACTCACGGGGCCGTTCGGGGGCTGTTTCGGAATTTCACCCACTAACGCCATGTTTTTAAGCCTAAGTCTAGAAATATTCCAACTATCATCTTATTATCAAACCGGGGGTCCCGTGATCATGCGGTCAGTTCCTACGAGTTACATTGGTCCCGTGCAAGGTGTTGGTACCACACACATGGCCGTTCAGGGGCTGTTTCGGCTTTTCACCCACTAACACCATGTTTTTAAGCCCAAGTCTAGAAATATTCAAATTATCATTGTATTATCAAACTCGGAGTCTCGTGATTGAGCGACCAGTTCTTTCGAGTTTCACATGTCCTGTACGTGGTGTTGGTGCCAGTCATGTGACCATTCGGGGATTGTTTCGGCTTTTCATCCACTAACACCATGTTTTGCCTAAGTCCGCATGTTTTTAAATTATCGTAATATTCTTAAACTGAGGGTCCCGTAATCATGCGGTCAGTTCGTACGAGTTACATTGGTCCCGTGCGAGGTATTTATGCCACTCACGGGACCATTCAGGGGCTGTTTCGGGTTTCCCCCACTAACGCCATGTGTTTCAGCCTAAGTCTAAAAATATGAAAATTATCATTGTGTTATCAAATGGAGGATCCCGTTATCACGCGGACTGTTCCTACGAGTTACATTGGTCCCGTACGAGGTGTTGGTCACGTTTACGGGGCCGTTCGGGGGTTGTTTCGAGCTTTCCCTCACTAACGCCATGTTTTTAAGCCTAAATCTTGAAATGTACAAATTATTGTCGTATTCTCAAATTGTGGGTCCCGTGATCACGTTGACTACTCCTACGTGTTACATTGCGCCCGTGCGAGGTGTTGGTGCCACTCACGGGATCATTCGGGGGATGTTTCGGCTTTTCACCCACTAACACCATATTTTTAAGCCTAAGTCAAGAAATATTCAAATTATCGTTGTATTCTCAAATAGGGAGTGCCGTGATCGCACGGTCAGTTCTTCCGAGTTACATTGGTCCCGTCGGAGGTGTTGGTGCCACTCACGGGGCCGTTCGGGGGCTGTTTCGTTTTTTCACCCACTGACACCATGGTTTGCCTAAGTCCTAATATTTTTAAATTATCAGCGTATTTTCAAAAAGGGGGTCCCATGATCGTGCTGCCAGTTCGTACGAGTTATATTTGTCCCATACGAGGTGTTGGTGCCACTCACGTGGCCGTTGGAGGGCTGTTTTGGCTTTTGACCCACTAACACCATATTTTTAAGCCTAAGTCTAAAAATATTCAAATTATCATCGTATATTCAAACCGGGCATCCCATGATCTCGCAGACAGTTCCTAAGAGTTACATTGGTCTCGTGCGAGGTGTTGGTACCATTCATAGGGCCGTTTCACCCCTAACGCAATGTTTTTAAGCCAACGTCTAGAAATATTCAAATTATCATCGTATTCTTAAACCGGGGGTACCGTGATCACGTGAGAAGTTCCTACGAGTTACATTGGACCCGTGAGTGGTGTTGGTGCCACTCATGGGGCCGTTCGGGGGTTGTTTCTGGTTGTCACCCACTAACAGAATGTTTAATGCCTCAGTTCAGAAATATTAAAATTATCGTCGTATTCTCAAACTGGGAGTCCCATGATCGCACGGTTAGTTCCTACGAGTTATTGGTCCCGTACGAGGTTTTAGTGCCATTTACGGGCCGTTCGGGGGCTGTTTCTGCTTTTCATCCACTAACGCCATGTTTTTCCTAAGTCCTAATATTTTCAAAATTATCATAGTTTTCTCAAACAGGTGGTCCCTTGATCGCGTAGTCAGTTCGTTCGAGCTACATTGGTCCCGTGCGAGGTGTTGGTGCCACTCACGGGACCGTTCGGGGGCTGTTTTGGGTTTCCCCCCACTAACGCAATGTTTTTAAGCCTAAGTCTAGAAATATTCAAATTATTATTTTATTTTCAAACTGGGGGTCTCGTGATCGCGCGGTCAGTTCGTACAGGTTATATTGGTCCCGTGTGAGGTGTTGGTGCCACTCACAGGGCCGTTCGGGTGCTGTTATGGGTTTTCCCTCACTAACGCCATGTTTTTAATCCTAAATCTAGAAATATACAAATTATCATTGTATTTTTAAACCAGGGGTCCCGTGACCGCGCATACAGTTTCTACGAGTTACATTGGTCCCTTGCGAGGTGTTGGTGCCACCCACGGGGCCGTTCGGGGGCCGTTTCGGATTTTCACCCACTAACTCTATGTTTTTAAGCCTAAGTATAGAAATATTAAAATTATCTTCGTATTCTTAAACCGGAGGTCCCGTGATTAGGTGGTCAGTTCCTACGAGTTAGATTAGTCCCGTGCGAGGTGTTGGTGCCACTTACGGGGATTTTCGGGGTTATTTCAGCTTTTCACCCTCTAACGCCATATTTTTAAGCCAAAGTCTAGAAATATTCAAATTATCATTATTTTCTAAAATCGAGAGTCCCGTGATCACGCAGTTAGTTCTTACGAGTTACACTGGTCCCGTGCGAGGTGTTAGTGCCAGTCACGGGGCCGTTCGAGGGTTGTTTTGGCTTTTCACCCACTAACGCCATGTTTTGTATAAGTCCTGATGTTTTTAAATTATCATCATATTCTTAAATCGAGGGTCCCGTGATCATGCGGTCAGTTCATACGAATTACATTTGTCCCGTGCGAGGTGTTGGTGCCATTTACGGGACCGTTTGGGGGCTGTTTCGGGTTTTCCCCCACTAACGCCACATTTTTCAACCTAAGTCTAGAAATATGCAAACTGTCATCGTATTCTCAAACTGGGGATCTCATGATCACACGGACAGTTCCTACGATTACATTGGTCCCGTGCGAGGTGTTGGTGCTGCTCAAGGGGCCGTTCTGGGGCTGTTTCGGGTTTTCCCCACTAACGCCATGTTTTTAAGCCCAAATCTAGAATTATGCAATTCATCAACGTATTCTCAAACCGGGGGTCCCGTGAACACGCAAATAGTTCCTATGAGTTACGTTGGTCCCGTGCGAGGTGTTGGGTCCACACGGGCCGTTCGGAGAATTTTTCATCTTTTCACCCACTAACGCCATGTTTTTAAGCCTAAGTCTATAAATATTCAAATTATCATTGTACTCTCAATTCGGGAGTCCCGTGATCACGCAGTCAGTTCTTATGAGTTACATTGGTCCTGTGCAAGGTATCGGTGCCACTCACGGGCCGTTCGGGGGCTGTTTTGGCTTTTCACCCACTTACACCATGTTTTTCCCAAGTCATGATATTATAAAATTATTGTCGTATTCTCAAACCAAGGGTCCCGTGATCGCGTGATCAGTTCGTACGAGTTACATTGGTCCCGTGCGAGGTGTTGGTGCCACTCATGGGGTTGTTCGGGGATGTTTCGTATTTTCACCCACTAACGCAATGTTTTCAAGCCAAAATCTAGAAATATGCAAATTATTATCAGATTCTCAAACCGGGGGTCCCGTGATCACACGGACAGTTGCTATGAGTTACATTGGTCGCGTGCGAGGTTTTGGTGGCACTCACGGGGCCATTCGGGGGCTATTTCAGGTTTTCACCCACTAACGCCATGTTTTATGCCTAAGTCTAGAAATATTAAAATTATTGTCATATTCTAAAATCGGGATTCCCGTGATCACGCAGTCAGTTCCTACGAGTGACATTGGTCCCGTGCGAGGTATTGGTGCCACTAACACGACCGTTCGGGGACTATTTTGGGTCTTCCCCCACTAATGCCATGTTTTTTTAGCCTAAGTACAAAAATATGCAAATTATCATCGTATTCTAAAATCGGGGGTCCCGCGATCCTAGAGACTGTTCCTACGAGTTACATTGGTCCCATGCGAGGTGTTGGTGCCACTCACGGGGTCGTTCGGGGGCTGTTTCGGATTTTCACCCACTAACGCCATGTTTTTAAGCCTCAATCTAGATATATGCAAATTATCATCATATTCTCAAATCAGGAGTTCCGTGATCACGTGGTCAGTTCCTAGGAGTTACATTTGTCCCGTGCGAGGTGTTGGTGCCACTTACGGGGCCGTTAGGGGGTTGTTTCGGCTTTTCACCAACTAAGCCCATGTTTTGCCTAAGTCCTGATATTCTTAAATTATCATCGTATTCTCAAACCGAGGGTCCGGTTATCGCTCAATCAGTTTATTTGAGTTACATTGGTCCCGTGCGAGGTGTTGGTGCCACTCACGGGACCGTTCGGGGGCAATTTTGGGTTTTCCCCCACTGACACCGTGTTTTAAGCTCAAGTCCAGAAATAGGCAAATTATCGTTATATTCTCAATCTGGGGGTACTGTGATCGCGCGATCAGTTCGTACGAGTTACATTGGTCCCGTGCGAGGTGTTGGTGCCACACACGGGATCGTTCGGGGGCTGTTTCGAGTTTCCCCCCACTAACACCATGTTTTTAAGCCTAAGTCTAGAAATCTAAAAATTATCATCGTATTCTCAAACTGGAGGTCCCGTGATCGCGCGGACCATTCCTACGAGTTACATTGGTCCCGTGCGAGGTGTTGGTGCCACTCACGGGGCCGTTCGGGGTATGTTTCGGATTTTCAACCACTAATGCCATGTTTTTAAGCCTAAGTCTAGAAATATTCAAATTATCATCGTATTCTCAAACCAGAAGTCTCGTGATCGCGCGATCAGCTCCTACGTGTTACACTTCTCCCGTGCGAGGGGTTAGTGCCACTCACGGGGTCGTTCGAGGGATGTTTCGGATTTTCACCCAATAACGCCATGTTTTAAATGCTAAGTCTAGAAATATTCGAATTATCATCGTATTGTCAAATCGAGAGTCCCGTGATCGCGTGGTCAGTTCCTACGAGTTACATTGCTCCCGTGTTAGGTGTTTGTGCCACTCACTGGGCCGTTTGGGGGCTATTTTGGGTTTTCACCCACTAACGCTATGTTTTCAATCCTCAGCCTAAAAATATTTAAATTATCATCGTATTCTCAAATCGGGGGTCCCGTGATCACGCGAACAGTTCGTATAAGTTACATTGCTCCCATGCGAGGTGTTGGTGCTACTTACGGGGCCGTTCGGGTGTTGTTTCGGGTTTTCACCCAGTAACGCCATGTTTTTAAGTCTCAGTCTAGAAATATTAAAATTATCATCATATTATCAAACCGGGAGTCTCGTCATCGCGCGATCAGTTCCTACGAGTTACATTGATCCCGTACGAGGTGTTGGTACCCCTTACGAGTGTCGTTTGGGGGCTGTTTCGGCTTTTCACCCACTAGTGCCATGTTTTGCATCAGTTTTGATATTTTTAAGTTATCATAGTATTCTCAAACTGAGAGTCCCTTGATCGCACGGTCACTTCGTACGAGTTACAATGGTCCCATGCGAGGTGTTGGTGCCACTCACGGGACCGTTCGGGGGGTTTTCCCCCACTAACGCCATGTTTTTTAGCCTAAGTCTAGAAATATTAAAATTATCATCATATTCTCAAACCGAGGGTCTGGTGATCGCGCAGTCAGTTTATTTGAATTACATTGGTCCCGTGCGAGGTGTTGGTGCCACTCACGGGACCGTTCGGGGGAAATTTTGGGTTTTCCCCCACTGACACCATGTTTTTAAGCTCAAGTATAGAAATAGGCAAATTATCGTCATATTCTCAAACTGGGGGTACCGTGATTGCACGATCAGTTCGTACGAGTTACATTGGTCCCGTGCGAGGTGTTGGTGCCACACACGGGATCGTTCGGGGGCTGTTTCGAGTTTCCCCCCACTAACACCATATTTTTAAGCCTAAGTCTAGAAATATAATAATTATCGTCGTATTCTCAAACTGGGGTTCCCGTGATCGCGTGGACCATTCCTACGAGTTACATTGGTCCCGTACGAGGTGTTGGTGCCACTCACGGGGCCGTTCGGGGTATGTTTCGGATTTTCAACCACTAATGCCATGTTTTTAAGCCTAAGTCTAGAATAATTAAAATTATCATCGTATTCTCAAACCAGGAGTCCCGTGATCGCGCGGTCAGTTCCTACGTGTTACACTTCTCCCGTGCGAGGTGTTGGTGCCACTCACGGGGCCGTTCGGGGGATGTTTGGGATTTTCACCCACTAACGCCATGTTTTAAATGCTAAGTCTAGAAATATTTGAATTATCATCGTATTATCAAATCGAGAGTCCCGTGATCACGTGGTCAGTTCCTACGAGTTACATTGCTCCTGTGTTAGGTATTGGTGCCACTCACTGGGCCGTTTGGGGGCTATTTTGGGGTTTCACCCACTAACGCTATGTTTTCAAGCCTCAGCCTAAAAATATTCAAATTATCATCATATTCTCAAATCGGGGGACCCGTGATCACGCGAACAGTTCCTACAAGTTACATTGTTCCCATGCGAGGTGTTGGTGCTACTCACGGGGCCGTTCGGGTGCTGTTTCGGGTTTTCACCCAGTAACGCCATGTTTTTAAGTCTCAGTCTAGAAATATTCAAATTATGGTCATATTAGCAAACCGGGAGTCTCATCATCGTGCGGTCAGTTCCTACGAGTTACATTGGTCCCGTACGAGGTGTTGGTGCCCCTTACGAGTGTCGTTCGGGGGATGTTTTGGCTTTTCACCCACTAGTGCCATGTTTTGCCTCAGTTTTGATATTTTTAAGTTGTCATAGTATTCTCAAACCGAGGGTCCCTTGATCACATGGTCACTTCGTACAAGTTACAATGGTCCCGTGCGAGGTGTTGGTGCCACTCACGGGACCGTTCGGGGGGTTTTCCCCGACTAACGCCGTGTTTTTGAGCCTAAGTCTAGAAATATTAAAATTATCATCGTATTCTCAAAATGGGGGTCTCGTGATCGCACGGTCAGTTTATATGAGTTACATTCGTCCCGTACGAGGTGTTGGTGCCACTCACGGGATCGTTCGGGGGCAATTTCGGGTTATCCCTCACTAACGCCATGTTTTTAAGCCTAACTCTAGAAATATACAAATTATCATCGTATTCTCAAACTGGGGGTCCCTGATCTCACAGATAGTTCCTACGACTTACATTGATCCCGTGCGAGTTGTTGGTGCCACTCATGGGGTCGTTCGGGGGCGGTTTCAGATTTTCACCCATTAACGTCATAGTTTTAAGCCTAAGTCTAGAAATATTTAAATTATGGTCTTATTATCAAACCGGGGGTCCCTTGATCGAGCGGTCAGTTCTTACGAGTTACGTTGGTCCCACTCAAGGGGCCGTTAGGGGTTGTTTTATCTTTTCAGCCACTAACGCCATGTTTTTAAGCCTAAGTCTAGAAATATTCAAATTATTATTGTATTCTCAAACCCAGAGTCTCGTGATTGTGCGGTCAGTTCTTTCGAGTTTCACTGGTCCAATGCGTGGTGTTGCTTCCAGTCACGTGGCCATTCGGGAACTGTTTCGGCTTTTCACCCACTAACACCATGTTTTGCCTAAGTCCTGATATTTTTATATTGTTGTCATATTCTCAAACTAAGCGTCCCATGATCACACGGTCATTTCGTATGAGTTACATTGGTCCCGTGTGAGGTGTTTATGCCACTCACGGGAGCGCTCGGGGGCTGTTTCGAGTTTTCCCACTAACGCCATGTTTTTCAGCCTAAGTCTAGAAATATCCAAATTATCATTGTATTCTCAAACCGAGGATCCCGTTATCACGCGGACATTTCCTACGAGTTACATTAGTCCCGTGCGAGGTGTTGGTGACATTTACGGGGCGGTTCGGGGGCTGTTTCGAGTATTCCCCCACTAACGCCATGTTTTTAAGCCTAATTCATGAAATATGCCAATTATCATCGTATTCTCAAATCGGGGTCCCGTGATCGCGTAGACTATTCCTACATATTACATTGGTCCCATACGAGGTGTTGGTGCCACTCACGGGGCCATTCGGGGGAAGTTTCGGCTTTTCACCCACTAACGCCACGTTTTTAAGCCTAAGGAGGAAAATATTCAAATTATCACTGTATACTCAAATAGGGAGTCCCGCGATCGAACGGTCAGTTCTTATGAGTTACATTAGTCCTGTGCGAGGTGTTGGTGTCACTCACTAGGCCGTTGGGGGGTTATTTCGGGTTTTCACCAACTAACGCCATGTTTTGCCTAAGTCCTGATATGGTTACATTATCGTCATATTCTCAAATAGGGGGTCCCGTGATCTCGCGATTAGTTCGTACGAGTTATATTGGTCCCGTGAGAGGTGTTGGTGCCACTCACGGGACCCTTCGGGGGCTGTATAAGGTTTTCCCACACTAACGCCATGTTTTTAAACCTAAGTCTAGAAATATGAAATTATCATCATATTCTCAAACTGGGGTTCCCGTGATCGTGAGGTAAGTTCGTACGAGTTACATTGGTCCTGTGTGAGGTGTTGGTGCCACTCACGGGGCCGTTCGGGGGCTGTTTCGGCTTTTCACCCACTAACGCCATGTTTTCAAGCTTAAGTCTAGAAATATTCAAATTATCATCGTATTTTCAAATCGGAGGTCCCATGATCGTGCAGACAGTTACTAGGAGTTACATTAGTCCTGTGCAATGTGATGCTGCCACTCATGGGGCCGTTCGGGGGCTGTTTCGGCTTTTCACCCAATAACGCCATGTTTTTAAGCCTAAATCTATAAATAGGCAAATTATCATCGTATTCTCAAGCTGGAGGTCCCGTGATCGCACGATCAGTTCATACGAGTTAGATTGGTCCCATCTGAGGTGTTAGTACAACTTAGGGGACCGTTCGGGGGCTATTTTGGGTTTTCCCTACTAACGTCATTTTTTTAAGCCTAAGTCTAAAAAGATGCAAATTATCGTCATATTCTCAAACTGGGGGGTTCGTGATCGCGCGAAAATTTCCTACGACTTACACTGGTCCCATGTGAGGTGTTGGTGCCACTCAGGGGGCCGTTCGGGGGATGTTTCGGGTTTTCACTCACTAACGCCATGTTTTTAAGCCTAAGTCTAGAAATATTCAAATTATCATCATATTTTTAAATCGAGAGTCCTGTGATCACGCGATCAGTTCCTACGAGTTACATTGGTCCCGTGCAAGGTGTTGGTTCCACTCACGGGCCGTTCGGGGGCTGTTTCGATTTTTCACCCACTAACGTCATGTTTTTCTTAAGTCCAGATATTTTGAAATTATCATCGTATTCTCAAATCGGGGGTCCCATGATCGCGCGGTCCGTTCGTACGAGTTACATTGGTCTCGTGCGAGGTGTTGGTGCCACTCACGGGGGCGTTCGGCGGCTGTGTCAAGTTTTCACCCACTAACACCATGTTTTTAAGCCTAAGTCTAAAAATATGCAAATTATCATCGTATTCCCAAATCGGGGGTCCCGTGATCTTGAGACAGTTCTTACGAGATACATTGATCTCGTGCGAGGTGTTGGTGCCACACACGGGGTCGATCAGGGGCTGTTTCGGGTTTTCACCCACTAACGCCATTTTTTAAGCCTAAGTTTAAAAATATTCAAATTATCATTGTATTCTCAAACTGGGGGTCTCGTGAACGCGCGGTCAGTTCCTACGAGTTACATTGGTCCCGTGTGAGGTGTTGGTGCCACTCACGGGATTGTTTGGGGGCTAATTTGGGTTTTCCCCCACTAGCGCCATGTTTTAATATCTAAGTCTAGAAATATGCAAATTATCATCATATTCTCAAACTGGGGGTCCCGTGATTGCGCGGTCAGTTCTTATGAGGTACATTGGTCTCATGCGAGGTGTTGGTGCCACTCACGGTGCTGATCGGGGCTTTTTTGGTTTTTCACCCAATAACGCCATGTGTTGCCTAAGTCCTAATATTTTTAAATTATCTCCGTATTCTCAAAATGAGGATCCCATGATCATGTCGTCTATTCGTACGAGTTACATTGGTCCCATGTGACGTGTTGGTGCGACTCACGGGACCGTTCGGGGAATGTTTCGGGTTTTCCTCCACTAACGCCATGTTTTTAAGCATAAGTCTAGAGATATGCAAATTATCATCGTATACTTAAACCAGGGTTCCCGTGATCACGCGAACAGTTCTTATGAGTTACATTGGTCCCGTGCGAGGCATTGAGGACACTCACGGGGCCGTTCGGGGGTTGTTTCGGGTTTCCCCCACTAACGCCATGCTTTTATGCCTAAGTCTATATATATGCAAATTATCATCGTATTCTCAAATCGAGGGTCCCGTGATCGCAAGGTTAGTTCGTATGAGTTACATTTGTCCCGTGCGAGGTGTTGGTGCTACTCACAGGGACGTTCGGGGACTGTGTCGACTTTTCACCCCTAATGCCATGCGTTGCCTAAGTCCTGTTATTTTTAAATTATCATCATATTCTCAAACTGGGGGTCCCGTGATCGCGCGATCAGTTCGTACGAGTTACATTGGTCTCGTGCGAGGTATCGGTGCTACTCACGGGGTCGTTCGGTGGCTGTATCAGCTTTTCACCCACTAACGCCATGTTTTTAAGCCTAAGTATAGAAAAATGCAAATTATCATCGTATTCTCAAATCGGGGGTACCGTGATCACGCAGTCAGTTCTTACGAGTTACATTGGTCCCGTGCGAGGTGTTGGTGTCACTCATGGGGTCGTTCGGGGGCTGTTTCGAGTTTTCACCCACTAACGCCATGTTTTTTAGGCCTAAGTCCAGAAATATTTAAATTATCGTCGTATTCTCAAACCAAGAGTCCCGTGATCGCGCGGTCAGTTCCTACAAGCTATATTGGTCCAGTGCGAGGTGTTGGTGCCACTCACAGGGCCGTTCGGGTGCTGTTTCGAATTTTCACGTACTAACACCATGTTTTTAATCCTAAGTGTCGAAATATTCAAATTATCATCTTATTCTCAAACTGGGGGTCCCGTGATTGCGTGGTTAGTTCCTACGAGCTACATTGGTCTCGTGCAAGGTGTAAATTTAACTCACGGGGTCGTTCGGGGGCTATTTCAGCTTTTCCTCCACTAACGCCATGTTTTAAGCCTAAGTTAAGAAATATTCTAATTATCATTATATTCTCAAACCGGGAGTCCCGTGATCGCGTGGTCAGTTCTTACGAGTTATATTCGTTCCGTACAAGGTGTTGGTGCCCCTCACGGAGCTGTTCGGGGTCTGTTTTAGATTTTCACCCACTAATGCCATGTTTTGCCTAAGTCCTAATAGTTTTAAATTATCGTCGTATTCTCAAATCGAGGGTCCCATGATCGTGCGATTAGCTCATATAAGTTACATTGGCCCCGTGCGAGGTGTTGGTGCCACTCGCGGGACCGTTCTGGGGTTGTTTCGGGTTTTCCCCCACTAACGCCATGTTTTTAAGCCTAAGTCTCGAAATATGCAAATTATCGTCGTATTCTTAAACCAGGGGTCCCGTGACCACGCGAACAGTTCTTACAAGTTTCATTGGTCCCGTGCGAGGTGTTGAGGACACTTACCAGGCCGTTCGGGGGTTGTTTCGGGAATTCCCCCACTAACGCCATGTTTTTATGCCTAAGTCTATATATATGCAAATTATCGTCATATTCTCAAACCGAGGGTCCCATGATCGCACGGTCAGTTTGTATCAGTTACATTTGTCCTGTACGAGGTGTTTATGCTACTCACAGGGTCGTTTGGGGACTGTGTCGGATTTTCACCCACTAACGCCATGTTTTTAATCCGAAGTCTAGAAATATGCAAATTATCGTCGTATTCTCAAACCGAGGGTCTCGTGATCGCAGGACAATTCCAACGAGTTACATTGGTCTCGTGCGAGGTGTTGGTGCCACTCACGGGGTCATTCGGGGGGTATTTCGGCTTTTCACCCATTAATGCCATGTTTTTAAACCTAAGTCTAGAAATATTCAAATTATCATCATATTCTCAAAATGGGAGTCCTGTGATTGCGCAGTCAGTTCCTACGAGTGACATTGTTCCCGTGCGAGGTGTTCGTGACACCCACGGGCCGTTCGGGGCTATTTCGGCTTTTCATCAACTAAAGCCATGTTTTGCCTTAGTCCTGATATTTTTAAAGTATCATCGTATTCTCAAACTGATGGTTCTGTAATCATGCGATCAGTTCGTACGAGTTACATTGGTCCCGTGCGAGGTGTTGGTGCCACTCACGGGGACCGTTCGAGGGTTGTTTCGGGTTTTCCCCCACTAATGCCATGTTTTTAAGCCTAAGTTTCGAAATATGCAAATTATCGTCGTATTCTCAAATGGGGGTCCCGTGATCGCGCCCTCAGTTCGTACGAGTTACATTGGTGCCATACGAGGTGTTAGTGTCACTCACGAGATCGTTCAGAAGCTGTTTTCGGATTTCCCCAACTAATGTCTTGTTTTTAAGCCTAAGTCTAGAGATATGCAAATTATCTTCGTATTCCCAAATTGGGGGTCCTGTGATCGCGCTGATAGTTCCTACGAGTTACATTGGTCCCGTGCGAGGTGTTGGTGCCACTCACGGGGCCGTTCGGGGGTTGTTTTGGCTTTTCACCCACTAACGCCATGTTTTTAAGCCTAATTCTAGAAAAATTCAAATTATCACCGTATTCTCAAACCGGGGGGATGTAATCGCACGGTCAGTTCCTACGAGTTACATTGGTCCCGTGGGAGGTGTTGGTGCCACTCACGGGGCCGTTCGGGGGCTGTTTCGGCTTTTCACCCACTAACGCCATATTTTTAAGCCTAAGTTTAGAGATATTCAAATTATTGTTATATTCTCAAACCGGGGGTCCCGTAATCGCACGGTCAGTTCGTACGAGTTACATTGGTCCCGTGCGAGGTGTTGGTGCCACACACGGAACCATTTGGGGGCTCTTTTGGGTTTTCCCCCACTAACGCCATGTTTTAAGCCTAAGTCTAGAAATATGAAAATTATCATCGTATTCTCAAACTGGGGGTCCCGTGATCATGCCCTCAGTTCCTACGAGTTACATTGATCCCATGCGAGGTGTTGGTGCCACTCACGAGACCGTTCGGGGTCTGTTTCGAGTTTTCCCCCACTAATGCCTTGTTTTTAAGCTTAAGTCTAGAGATATGCAAATTATATTCGTATTTTCGAATCGGGGGTCCTGTGATTGCGCTGATAGTTTCTACGAGTTACATTGGTCCCATGCGAGGTGTTGGTATCACTCACGGGACCGTTCGGGGGTTGTTTTGACTTTTCACCCACTAACGCCATGTTTTTAAGCTCAAGTGTAGACATATTCAAATTATTGTTGTATTCTCAAACCGGGGGTCCCGTAATCGCACGGTCAGTTCGTACGAGTTACATTGGTCCGGTGCGAGTTGTTGGTGCCACACACGGAATCGTTTGGGGGCTGTTTTGGGTTTTCTCCCACTAACTCCCTATTTTTACCCACTAAAGCCATGCGAAGTGTAGAAAAATTTAAATTATCATAGTATCCTCAAACCGGGGGTCCCTTGATCGCGCGGTCAGTTCGTACGAGTTACATTGGTCCCATGCGAGGTGTTGGTGCCACTCAAAGGGCCGTTCGGGGGTTATTTTGAGTTTTCCCCCACTAACACCATATTTTTATGCGTAAGTCTATATATATGCAAATTATCATCATACTCTCAAATCGGGGATCCCGTGATCATGCCCTCAGTTCCTACGAGTTACATTGATCCCGTGCGAGGTGTTGGTGCCACTCACGGGACCATTCGGGGTCTGTTTTGAGTTTGCCCTCACTAATGCCTTGTTTTTAAGCCTAACTCTATAGATATCCAGATTATCTTCGTGTTCCCAAATCAGGGGTCATGTGATCGCGCTGATAGTTTCTACGAATTACATTGGTCCCGTGCGAGGTGTTGGTGCCACTCACGGGGTCGTTCGGGGGTTGTTTTCGCTTTTCACCAACTAACGCCATGTTTTTAAGCATAAGTCTAGAAAAATTTAAATTATCATAGTATCCTCAAACCAGGGGTCCATTGATCGCGCGGTTAGTTCGTACGAGTTACATTGGTCCCGTGCGAGGTGTTGGTGCCACTCAAAGGGCCGTTCGGGGGTTATTTCGGGTTTTCCCTCACTAACACCATATTTTTATGCCTAAGTCTATATATATATGCAAATTATCATCATACTCTCAAATCGGGGGTCCCGTGATCGCACGGACAGTTCCTACGAGTTACATTGGTCACGTGCGAGGTGGTTATGCCACTCACGTGGCCATTCGAGGGTTGTTTTACTTTTCACCCACTAACGCCATGTTTTTAAGCCTAAGTCTAGAAATATTCAAATTATCATCATATTTTCAAATCGGGGATCCTGTGATCACGCGGTCAATTCCTACGAGTTACAATTGATCCGTGCGAGGTGTTGGTGCCACTCATGGGGCCGTCCGGGGTCTATTTCGACTTTTCCCCCACAAACGCCATATTTTTAACCCTAAATATAGAATATTCAAATTATCATCGTATTCTCAAATAGGGGGTCTCATGATCGCGTGGTCTATTTTGAGGAGTTACATTGGTCCCGTACGAGGTGTTGGTGCCACTCACGGAGCCGTTCGGGGGCCGTTTTGGGTTTTTGCCCACTTACGCCATGTTTTTAAGCCTAAGTGTAGAAGTATTCAAATTATCGTTGTAAACTTAAACTGAGAGTCCCGTGATGGCGTGGTCAGTTCTTACGAGTTGCATTGGTCCCGTGCGAGGTGTTGGTGTCTCACCGGGCCGTTCGGGGAATGTTTCGGGTTTCCCCCACTATCGCCTTATTTTTAACCCTAAGTCTAGAAATATGCAAATTATCATCGTATTCTCAAACCGGGGGTCCCGTGATCGCCCTGATAGTTCCTACGAGTTACATTGGTCCCGTGTGAGGTGTTGGTGCCACTCATGGGGCCGTTCGGGGGTTGTTTCGGCTTTTCACCGACTAACGTCATGTTTTTAAGCCTAAGTATAGAAATATTCAAATTATCATTCTATTCTCAAACTGGGAGTCCCGTGATGGTGCAGTCAGTTCTTACTAGTTACATTGGTCCCCTGCGAGGTGTTGGTGCCACTCAAGGGGCTGTTTCGGCTTTTCACCCACTAACACCATGTTTTTAAACCTGAGTATAGAAATATGCAAATTATCATCGTATTCTCAAACTGGGGATCCCGTGATCGCGCCAATATTTCCTACAAGTTACATTGGTCCTGTGCGAGGTGTTGGTGCCACTCACGGGACCGTTCGAGGACTGTTTCGAGTTTTCCCCCCACTAACGCCATGTTTTTAAGCATAAGTCTAGAAATATGCAAACTATCATCGCATTCTCAAACTGGGGGTCCCATGATCGCACCCTCAGTTCGTACGAGTTACATTGGTCTCGTGCGAGGTGTTCGGGGGCTGTTTTGGGTTTTCCCTTAGTAACGCCTTGTTTTTAACCCTAAGTCTAGAAATATGCAAATTATCGTCTTATTCTCAAACCATGGGTCCCGTGATCACGCTGATAGTTCCAATGAGTTACATTGGTCCCGTGTGAGGTGTTGGTGCCACTCACGGGACCGTTCAGTGGCCGTTTTGGCTTTTCACCCACTAAAGCCATGTTTTTAAGCCTATGTCTAGAAATATTCAAATTATCTTCCTATTCTCAAATCAGGGATCACGTGATTGCGCGGTCAGTTCCTACGAGTTACATTGGTCCCGTGCGAGGTGTTGGTGCAACTCACGGGGCCGTTCGGGGGCTATTTCATCTTTTAACTCACTAACGCCATGTTTTTAAGCCTAAGTCTAGAAATATTCAAATTATCGTTGTATTCTCAAATCGGGAGTTCCTTGATGGTGCGATCAGTTCTTACGAGTTACATTGGTCCCGTGCAAGCTGTTGGTGCCACTCACAGGGTCGTTCGGGGACTGTTTCGGCTTTTCTCCCACTAACGCCATGTTTTTAAGCCTAAGTCTAGAAATAAGCAAATTATCATCGTAGTCTCAAACTAGGGGTCCCGTGATCGCGCACACAGCTCCTACGAGTAACATTGGACCCGTGCGAGGTGTTGGTGCCACTCACGGGATCGTTCGGGGATTGTTTTGGGTTTTTCCACACTAACGCCATGTTTTTAAGCCTAAGTCTAGAAATATGCAAATTATCATCATATTCTCAAATCGGTGGTTCCGTGATCGCGCGGTCAATTCATACGAGTTACATTGGTCCTGTGCGAGGTGTTGGTGCCACTCATGGGTCCGTTCGGGGGCTATTTCGTCTTTTTACCCACTAACGCCATGTTTTTAAGTCTAAGTCTATAAATATGCAAATTATCATCGTATTCCAAAATTGGGAGTCCCGTGATCAGGCGATCAGTTCGTACGGGTAACATTGGTCCGGGGCGAGGGGTTGGTGCCACTCACGGGACCGTTCGGGGGCTATTTCGGCTTTTCACCCACTAACGCCAAAATTTTAAGCCTAAGTCTAGAAATATTAAAATTATCATTGCATTCTCAAACCGGGTGTCGCGTGATCGCGCGGTGAGTCTTTACGAGTTACATTATTGGCCCCGTGTGAGATTTTGGTGCCACTCGTTGGGCCGTTCGATGGATGTTTTGGTTTTTCAGCCACTAACGCCATGTTTTGGCTCAGTCCTGATATTTTTAAATTATCTTCATACTCTCAAATCAAGGGTCCCGTGATCATGCGGTCAGTTCGTACGAGTTACATTGGTCCCGTGAGAGGTGTTTGTGCCACTCACGGGACTGTTCGGGGGCTGTTTCGGGTTTTCCCCCACTAACGGCATGTTTTTAAGCCTAAGTCTAGAAATATGAAAATTATCATCGTATTCTCAAATGAGAGGTCCCGTGATTGCGTGAAAAGTTCCTATGAGTTATATTGGTCCCGTGCGAGGTGTTGGTGCCACTCATAGGGCCGTTTGGGGGCTATTTCGGGTTTCCCCCCACAAATGCCTTATTTTTATGCCTAAGTCTATATATATGCAAAATATCATCGTATTCTCAAATCCGGGGTCCCGTGATCGCGCGATAAATTCGTACAAGTTACATTGGTCCCGTGCGATGTGTTGGTGCCTCTCACGGGTCCATTCGGGGGCTGTTTCGGGTTTTCCCCCACTAACGCTTTGTTTTTAAGCCTAAATCTAGAAATATGCAAATTATTGTCGTATTCTCAACTCGGGGGTCCCGTGATCGCGCAGACAGTTCCTACGAGTTACATTAGTCCCGTGAGAGGTGCTGGTGCCACTCATGAGGCTGTTCGGGGGTTGTTTCGGGTTTTCACTCACTAATGCCATGTCTTTAAGCCTAAGTATAAAAATATTCAAATTATCGTCATATTCTCAAATCGGGGGCCCGTGATCGTGCGGTCAGTTCCTACGAGTTACATTGGTCCCGTGGGAGGTGTTGGTGCCACTCACGGGACCGTTCGGGGGCTATTTCGGCTTTTCACCCACTAACGCCATATTTTTAAGCTCAAGTGTAGACATATTAAAAGTATTGTTGTATTCTCAAACCGGGGGTCCCGTAATCGCACGGTCAGTTCGTACGAGTTACATTGGTCCGGTGCGAGGTGTTGGTGCCACACATGGAATCGTTTGGGGGCTGTTTTGGGTTTTCCTCCACTAACACCCTATTTTTAAGACTAAGTCTAGAAATATGAAAATTATCATGGTGTTCTCAAAATGGGGGTCCCGTGATCGTGCATGTAGTTCGTACGAGTTACATTGATCCCGTGCGAGGTATTGGTGCCACTCACGGGACCGTTCGGGGTCTGTTTTGAGTTTTCCCCCACTAATGCCTTAGTTTTAAGCCTAAGTCTAGAGATGTACAAATTATCTTCGTATTCCCAAATCGGGGGTCCCGTGATCGCTCAGATAGTTCCTACGAGTTACATTGGTCCCGTGCGAGGTGTTGGTGCCACTCACGGGGCCGTTCGGGGGTTGTTTTGGCTTTTTACCCACTAACGCCATGTTTTTAAGCCTAAGTCTAGAAAAATTCAAATTAACATCGTATTCTCAAACCAGTGGGACGTAATCATACGGTCAGTTCCTACGAGTTACATTGGTCCCGTGCGAGGTGTTGGTGCCACTCACGGGGCCGTTCGGGGGTTTTTTCGGATTTTCACCCACTAACTCCATATTTTTATGTCTAAGCCTAAAAATATTCAAATTATCGTAATATTCTCAAACCGTGTGTCCCGTAATCGTGCGGTCAGTTTTTACGAGTTAC
The DNA here is from genome assembly GCA_949130495.1 of Sambucus nigra. Taxonomy (NCBI): domain Eukaryota; kingdom Viridiplantae; phylum Streptophyta; class Magnoliopsida; order Dipsacales; family Adoxaceae; genus Sambucus; species Sambucus nigra. The sequence continues at coordinate 500,878,131 of OX422211.1, read as the reverse complement.
ATTGGTCCCATGTGAGGTGTTGGTGCCACTCAAAGGGTCGTTCGAGGGTTATTTTGAGTTTTCCCCCACTAACGCCATATTTTTATGCCTAAGTCTATATATATGCAAATTATCATCATACTCTCAAATAGGGGGTCCCGTGATCGCAAGGACAATTCCTACGAGTTACATTGGTCATGTGCGAGGTGGTTGTCCCACTCACGGGGCCATTCGGGGACTGTTTAGGCTTTTCACCCACTAATGCCATGTTTTTAAGCCTAAGTCTAGAAATATTCAAATTATCGTCATATTTTCAAACCGGGGGTCCAGTGATCACGTGGTCAATTCTTACGTGTGAGGTGTTGGTGCCACTCATGGGGCCGTTCGGGGGCCATTTCGGCTTTTCACCCACTAATGCCATGTTTTTAAGCCTAAGTCTAGAATATTCAAATTATCATCGTATTCTCAAACTGGGGGTCCCGTGATCACGCGATCTATTTCGATGAGTTACATTGGTCCCGTACGAGGTGTTGGTGCCACTCACGGAGCCGTTCGGGGGCTGTTTTGGGTTTTTGCCCACTTACGCCATGTTTTTAAGCCTAAGTCTAGAAATATTCAAATTATTGTTGTATTCTCAAATCGGGAGTCCTGTGATGCCGCAGTCAGTTCTTACTAGTTACATTGGTCCCCTGCGAGGTGTTGGTGCCATTCAAGGGGCCGTTCGGGGGCTGTTTCGGCTTTTCACCCACTAACACCATGTTTTTAGGCCTGAGTATAGAAATATGCAAATTATCATCGTATTCTCAAACTTGGGGTCCCGTGATCACGCGAACAGTTCCTACAAGTTACATTGGTCCCGTGCGAGGTGTTGGTGCCACTCACGGGACCATTCGGGGGTTGTTTCGGGTTTTCTCCCACTAATGCCATGTTTTTAAGTCTAAGTTTAGAAATATGCAAATTATCATCGTATTCTCAAATTGGGGGTCCCATGATCGCGCCCTCAGTTTGTACGAGTTACATTGGTCTCGTGCGAGGTGTTAGTTCCACTCACGCAGCCATTCGGGTGCTGTTTCGGGTGTTCCCCTACTAATACCTTATTTTTAACCCTAAGTCCAGGAATATGCAAATTATCATCGTATTCTCAAACCAGGGGTCCCGTGATCACGCTGATAGTTCCTCCGAGATATATTGTGTAAGGACACAAATTTCCAATTGAGTCCTCTTATAGTTTTGGCTCAATTCCGGACAAAAATATTTATTCATAGGATTTTATTTAATTGTAATATTCAAGACCTATGAAGTGTTTGTTGAAGACGTAGCGGCAAAGAGTATAAAGCATCATCAACATGCCGTAGTTTATGTGCCTTGTTTATACGTCATCAACTTAGGTTCCATGCTCCCAAGGTATGAATGTATTTATATGTATATAGGAGCTTGGAACAATTTGTATTGGGTGTTAGGTGAATTAAAACTGCATTTTATTTTTCAGAAAGAAGCAATTAGAAACTTAAAAACAAGTATATAAAAGTTTATAAAAGTTTCTGGGCCAAAATCAAATTTTTCAATCTTTCTGTTTGTTCGTTTGAAATGTCGTTCGAACGAGTTTTGTCGTTCGAACCAGGTTCGTTCGAACGAGTTTTGCCAACGACCCTAACTGGACAGTCATTCGATATGTCGTTCGAACGAATGCTCGTTATAACGAGGTATCTAACGAACCTCTAACGAGCCCAGGCTGGTCACTCGTTAGAAGTCTCGTTCGAATGAGAATCACGTTCGTTCGAATGAACTTCCAGCGGGAATAGTTATTTGGCAGTTTTTTGCAGTTTTTCCCCACTCTTCCACTTGGTTTTCAACCAACTTTTTTCATGCAATATTATGTGCGGGAAACACATTTTCCAAGACAACTTTTCCATTCCATATCCATCTCTTAGAGAGAGTTTGAGAGCAAATTTATTTAGGGAAAATGTTCAAGTTTTGAGTGTTAATTTTTAATGGAAAATTCATACACACTCTAGTTTACACCCATTATTGTTTATTCCAAGTTCTATATATACATATCCTTACTTGGAGTTTTTGGCACCGGTTTTCTCTACCGAATTCAAGAGACGTTTCGGGTTTGCTTCTACACCCCATCACAAAGAAGACCTTTGTTGAGATTCTACCCGTTTGGAGAAAGGCTCCATGTTCGGGTGACGGTGACTGTTTAAAGTCCTATCGGTGTATTCCGAGACCACGGTGGATCTCTGTTGGTTATCCGCTAATTGGAGGTTGATACAAGAAGGAGCATCACGGCTTGAGAGGGTTCGAGTTTAGGAAGTAAGTCTTTTGTCTTGTATTTTGTAATACCGTTTTTAGTGGATTTGAGGCTAGGGCCGTCCCGAGGTTTTTTCCCGTTAGTGGGTTTTTCCTCGTATATCGCGGTGTAGTGTGACTGTTTATTTTATCTTGCTCTATATCACTTAGAACGCATGTTAGATTAATTTCAAGATAAAATTTGGTTTTACAATCACACGCATTTAATTTGGGACTTAAATTAAATATTGGGTTAATTTGGTTTATTCAAGTCTTTTGCTAATATTGGTGTCGCCTAACTTTGTTTAAATGAATAATCATGACTTAGGCAAATTCTAGGACTTGAATTATGTTGTTTTAATTTGTTTCTTATGATATTAAAACCCGGCCTTGTTGTTTTGTTGAACCATCACTTTGTATTTAACGCTTCCGCATCTATTTATTTAAAAGGAAATTAAATATATTTAATTGGTAATATTATTAATCACCGGGGATCCATCTCCCGCGTTTTCAAATTGGTATCAGAGCCAAAAACGATAAATTATTTCGTTAAAGATCCGTTACTTTTTGGCTAAATATGGATTTTTCCCCATTTTCAAAATTTCCTATTTTTGATGGTTCAAACTACGCGTATTGGAAAGCGCGAATGAAATCAGCACTTAAATCTATCGATGAACGTGTTTGGATGTCTGTTGTTAACGGTTGGACCCCACCAACACATTTAATTGAAAATATACATGTTCCCAACCCAGTTGATAGATGGACTGAAAATGAGTTTAAGCTAGCAAACTTTAATTCCCGAGGTTTAAATGCATTGTTTAGCGCTGTCGCACCGGATGAATTCCGACGTATTATGACGTGTGAAACCGCTAAATAAGCTTGGGATATTTTACAATTAACTCATGAAGGAACGAGTGTCGTTAAAGCTTCTAAACTCCAAAACCTCACTACTCAATTTGAAACTATCAAAATGGATGAAAAAGAAACTTTTGATAAATTCTATGCTAGACTGTCTCATATTGTTAATTCATCCTTTAACTTGGGAGAGAAAATACCTGACGGCCGTGTTGTAAAGAAAATTTTGAGGTCACTACCCGATAGATTTATTCCAAAGGTGACCGTTTTAAATTCTTTACCCACTTTAACCTCTACGAAATTAGAAGATCTTGTAGGTGATTTACAAACCTATGAACTAGATATGTTTCCCTCTAAAACTGAAAAGAAAATTGAAAAGGGCGTTGCTTTAAAAGCCCGCAAAGAGGTTAAACAAGTAGTAGAGAGCGATAGTGATAGTGACTCGGAAGATATGGCTTTGTTTGCTCGTAAATTTAGAAAATTTCTTAAATTTAACAAAGATAAAGTTAAAAATGATTTTAAGAAATTTGAATCTTCTAAACATGATAAAAACGAGAAGATTTCTAAAGCCGATAAGATCCCTAAACCTAGTAATGAAAATATTGATAGGGACGAGTCTAATAAATGTTTTGGTTGTGAAGGTTATGGCCATAGGGCTTTTGAGTGCCCCACTAAACTAAGGAAAGAGGGTAAACGACCCATTTCATATAATGCGACCCTTAGTGATAGTGATAAGGAAGAGAAGCCCGAATCCCCCACTAAGAAAAATTTTGTGGCTTTTATGGCACATGTGAGTGATAATGAGAACTCATCGGATGATGAAATTATAGCACATGCCACTTCCAAGGTCATTGTACATGATTCTCTTATTTTTGATGATAGTGAGAGTGAAAAAGAAGAAGAGAGTGAAAATGAAGATGAGGTTGATATGAGTGAACTTCAAAATGCTTTTCATGAATTATATAAAGAATCTATTAAATTGAAAAGAGCTAATTTGAAGTTAGAAGCGAGTTTAAGAGAGAGTGTCAAGGTCATTGATGAAAGTGCCTTAATAGAAGACCTTAGGACACATGTGAGGACTCTTCAAGAGAAGCTTGAATATGTAGAAGGCGAGAGAGATAGCCTTAGGGGTTTAATGGAATCCTTGAAAAAGGAGCTTCTTGCTTTTGAAGAGCGTAATTCTTTACGAGAATCTCACATTCTTGAATTGGAAAATAAATTAAAAGATTCTAGTAATGTCAAATTTGATTTAGAGTGTCGTTCGGAAAAACTAGATAAAATGTTAGGAACGGTCCAAATTAAAAATAACACTTTTGGTTTAGGCTTCAATTCTTGTAATGATTTTAACCCTAAAGTCAAAACCAATGTTTTAGGAGAATCTTCTAGGAATGCATTTAATGATCACTCCTTAGATAAATCTTTTCAACATGCTCTTACTTGTACACATTGTGGTCAACAAGGTCATCTTAGGAAATTTTGTTTAGATCTTAAACGAATTCCTAGAAAATCCCATAGTAAAGTAACCACGATAGATAATGTTTCTACACCCCAAGATAGTAATTCTTCATTAATTTGGGTTAGGAAATCCGACCTGGTTGCCTTACAAAATAGGGATTTTGATTCTCATTTACTTACACATGCCTCCTCCCTTGCTAAATCTAAAGGATAAATGTGTTAGTGATTGCATACTTTAGCGTTTGTACTTCATGCTATATTCATATGCTAAATGTATGCTTGTTTAGTCATTTTCTAGTCATTGCCTATTTTCATATCTCATACTAGAAATCATGACTTGTTTATCTTTTTGTATTATATTTTGTGTTTGATTTAACTGAAAAATATAAAAAGATTTTTGTTTATCATTTGTTTTTTATTTATTTCATTTAAGCTTAATGAAAAATACAAATGATTTTTGTTTAGTCTTTTGAGTATATATCTTTATTTTTGATTAAAATGTTAAAAACTCAAAAAGATTTTGTTTGGTGTGTATTTTTGTTTGACACACTTTATGTGGCATATACTTGTGTTTGAATCCCATCATTTACGCTCCCACGTGGCTAGAACTTTTGGTTTAGATTTTCAATCCTTATTATGTTCTTTACCATATTTTATGGAGTAGTTGGATTTTGTATTATTTAAATGGATTCTATTTCTATATGCCTCTATTCACACATGCACGAGCTTTTTTGAAATCTTAATATCACATGTTATATTTGAGCTTTTTGAGGTGTTCTCCTATCAATCTAGTCATCTACATATCTATGACCTTGGAGGACTAGTGCATGTCAAAATCCGTTGCATGTGAGATTTGTGAGAAAAATGAAAACATGATAAATTAATATATGCACGGGGAAGGGCTCCGAAAGGATGAATTAAATCCTTTGCGATTGTAAGCCACCGTTGATTGGATCTAAAATAAATACGTGATCCAAAGGCCTAAAAACAGAATATTTGGCATTCAAAGAAAGCAATTGCCAAGGCCTATGTTTGTATGATATATTCATTCAAAAAACAAAAGAATAAATATGCTCATTGAGGGAGAATTGGATGGTATATCAACGGTTTGCACAATGTTCGTTTATCCTAGTTGTCTTTAATGTCATGACTCTATTTGGTTTGTAGAATCATCATCATGCTAGGCTTGTATGCATTGTGTATGTTTGTTCATTGAGTTCAATCTTTATATTGTCACATGAGGTTATATTTAACTGTGATGAAGTTTGCAATCAAAGGAGAACTCCGTGAACGTTTCTTAAGTGTTTGTGTCTAAATTTAATTGTTGCTTGTTCACACCCCTACACTTCCGTTTCCATATGACACATTTTTGCCATACGAGTGTGCAAACTTATTGTATTTTGTGTCATGTGTGTGTTTATATCTATATACATATGCAAGTGGTTCATTGATATATTTCTAGTATATATATATATGATATTTGTTTGTCTTTGCCTTGTTTTTAATTGCCCATATGCTTTCATGTCTTATCACTTTAAGCTTTCACTTGCTGTTTCTTAGTTCTTTATCCTTTGCCTATTCCCGAACAAAAAGGGGGAGAATGATGATAGGGGGAGAAATGGTATCTAATCCTATTATTATCGTATCTTCGTTTGGGGGAGATTTATCTTAGGGGGAGACGTCTTTCTAAGTAGGTCATGTGTTTAAAGGGAGAATTAATTTAGGGGGAGTAATTAATTAAAAATTGCATTTACTATTTTGATATTCCCTATGCATTTGATGAGTTTGCTTAAGTGTGCAGGAATTATTCTATAGCGGCATCTTTCTATGGCAAAGAGTTTAATCCTTGGGTTGAGTCAAGATTGGGCGGGTTATGTTTTGAGTCTAGTAGAGCTTGACGGCCCTTTAGGATTTTTGTTTGGTTTTTCTCCCGGAATAGCCAAAGGGGGAGATTGTGTAAGGACAGAAATTTCCAATTGAGTCCTCTTATAGTTTTGGCTCAATTCCGGACAAAAACATTTATTCATAGGATTTTATTTAATTGTAATATTCAAGACCTATGAAGTGGTTGTTGAAGACGTAGCGGCAAAGAGTATAAAGCATCATCAACATGCCGTAGTTTATGTGCCTCGTTTGTACGTCATCAACTTAGGTTCCATGCTCCCAAGGTATGAATGTATTTATATGTATATAGGAGCTTGGAACAATTTGTATTGGGTGTTAGGTGAATTAAAACGGCATTTTATTTTTCAGAAAGAAGCAATTAGAAACTTAAAAACAAGTATATAAAAGTTTATAAAAGTTTCTGGGCCAAAATCGAATTTTTCAATCTTTCTGTTTGTTCGTTTGAAATGTCGTTCGAACGAGTTTTTTTCGTTCGAACCAGATTTCGTTCGAACGAGTTTTGTCGTTCGAACCAGGTTCGTTCGAACGAGTTTTGCCAACGACCCTAACTGGACAGTCGTTCGATATGTCGTTCGAACGAATGCTCGTTCTAACGAGGTATCTAACGAACCTCTAACGAGCCCAGGCTGGTCACTCGTTAGAAGTCTCGTTCGAACGAGAATCACGTTCGTTCGAACGAACTTCCAGCGGGAACAGTTATTTGGCAGTTTTTTGCAGTTTTTCCCCACTCTTCCACTTGGTTTTCAACCAACTTTTTTCATGCAATATTATGTGCGGGAAACACATTTTCCAAGACAACTTTTCCATTCCATATCCATCTCTTAGAGAGAGTTTGAGAGAAAATTTATTTAAGGAAAATGTTCAAGTTTTGAGTGTTAATTTTTAATGGAAAATTCATACACACTCTAGTTTACACCCATTGTTGTTTATTCCAAGTTCTATATATACATATCCTTACTTGGAGTTTTTGGCACCGGTTTTCTCTACCGAATTCAAGAGACGTTTCGGGTTTGCTTCTACACCCCATCACAAAGAAGACCTTTGTTGAGATTCTACCCTTTTGGAGAAAGGCTCCATGTTCGGGTGACGGTGACCGTTTAAAGTCCTATCGGTGTATTCCGAGACCACGGTGGATCTCCGTTGGTTATCCGTTAATTGGAGGTTGATACAAGAAGGAGCATCACGGCTTGAGAGGGTTCGAGTTTAGGAAGTAAGTCTTTTGTCTTGTATTTTGTAATACCGTTTTTAGTGGATTTGAGGCTAGGGCCGTCCCGAGGTTTTTTCCCGTTAGTGGGTTTTTCCTCGTATATCGCGGTGTAGTGTGACTGTTTATTTTATCTTGCTCTATATCACTTAGAACGCATGTTATATTAATTTCAAGATAAAATTTGGTTTTACAATCACACGCATTTAATTTGGGACTTAAATTAAATATTGGGTTAATTTGGTTTATTCAAGTCTTTTGCTAATATTGGTGTCGCCTAACTTTGTTTAAATGAATAATCATGACTTAGGAAAATTCTAGGACTTGAATTATGTTGTTTTAATTTGTTTCTTATGATATTAAAACCTGGCCTTGTTGTTTTGTTGAACCATCACTTTGTATTTAACTCTTCCGCATCTATTTATTTAAAAGGAAATTAAATATATTTAATTGGTATTATTATTAATCACCGGGGATCCATCTCCCGCGTTTTCATATTGGTCCCGTGTGAGGTGTTGGTGCCACTCAAGGGGCTGTTCGATTGCCGTTTAGGATTTTCACCCACTAACGCCATGTTTTTAAGCCTAAGTCTAGAAATATTCAAATTATCATCCTTTTCTCAAATTGGGGGCCCCGTGATCATGCGGTCAGTTCTTACGAGGTACATTGGTCCCGTGCGAGCTGTTGGTGCCACTTATGGGGTCGTTCGGGGGCTTTTCGGCTTTTCTCCCACTAACGCCATGTTTTTAAGCCTAAGTCTAAAAATAAGCAAATTATCATCGTAGTCTCAAACTGGGGGTCCCGTGATTGCGCAGACAGTTCCTACGAGTAACATTGGTCCCGTGCGAGGTGTTGGTGCGACTCATAGGATCGTTCGGGGGTTGTTTCGGGTTTTTCCCCACTAATGCCATGTTTTTAAGCCTAATCCTAGAAATATGCAAATTATCATCGTATTCTCAAACCGGAGGTCCCGTGATCACGCGGTCAGTTCGTACGAGTTACATTGGTCCTGTGCGAGGTGTTGGTGCCACTCATAGGTCCGTTCGGGGGCTATTTCGTCTTTTTACCCACTAACGCCATGTTTTTAAGTTTAAGTCTAGAAATATGTAAATTATCATTGTATTCTAAAATTGGGGGTCCTGTGATCAGGCGATCAGTTCATACGGGTAACATTGGTCCGGTGCGAGGTGTTGGTGCCACTCACGGGACTGTTCAGGGGCTATTTCGGCTTTTCACCCACTAACGTTAAATTTTTTGGCCTAAGTCTAGAAATATTCAAATTATCGTTCCATTATCAAACCGGGTGTCCCGTGATCGCGCGGGGACTTTTTACGAGTTACATTGGTCCCGTTTGAGGTTTTGATGCCATTCGTAGGGCCATTCGGGGGATGTTTCGGCTTTTCACCCACTAACGCCATGTTTTGCCTAAGTCCTGATATTTTTAAATTATCATCGTATTCTTAAATTGAGGGTCCTGTGATCACGCGGTCAGTTCGTACGAGTTAAATTGGTCCCGTGAGAGGTGTTGGTGCCACTCACGGGACCGTTCGGGGACTGTTTCGGGTTTTCCCCCACTAACGTCATGTTTTTAAGCCTAAGTATAGAAATATACAAATTATTGTCGTATTCTCAAATGGGGGTCCCATGATTGCATGGAAAGTTCCTACAAGTTATATTGGTCCCGTGCGAGGTATTGGTCCCACCCACGGGGCCGTTCGGGGGCTGTTTTGGGTTTTCCTTCACAAATGCCTTGTTTTTATGCATAATTCTTTATATATGCAAATTATCATCGTATTCTCAAATCGGGGGTCCCGTGATCATGCTATCAGTTCGTACGAGTTACATTGGCCCCGTGCGATGTGTTGGTGCCACTCACGGGACCGTTCGGGGGCTGTTTCAGGTTTTCCCCCACTAACGCCATGTTTTTAAGCCTAAATCTAGAAATATGCAAATTATCACCGTATTCTCAAATCGGGGGGATGTAATCGCACGGTCAGTTCCTACGAGTTACATTGGTCCCGTGAGAGGTGTTGGTGCCACTCATGGAGCTGTTCGGGGGTTGTTTCGGGTTTTCACCCACTAACGCCATGTTTTTATGCCTAAGTCTAGAAATATTCAAATTATCATCATATTCTTAAATCGAGAGTCCCGTGATCGCACGGTCAGTTCCTACGAGTTACATTGTTCCCGCGCGACGTGTTGGTGCCACTCACGGGCCGTTCGGAGGTTGTTTCGGCTTTTCACCCACTAACGCCATGTTTTGCCTAAGTCCTGATATTTTTAAATTACCGCCATATTCTCAAATCGGGGGTCCCATGAACGCGCGGTCAGTTCGTACGGGTTACATTGGTCCCGTGCAAGGTGTTGGTGCCACTCACGGGGACGTTCGGGGGCTGTATCGGATTTTCACCCATTAACGCCATGTTTTTAAGCCTAAGTCTATAAATATTCAAATTATCGTCGTATTCTCAAATCGGGGGTCCTATGATCACGCGCTCAATTCCTACGAGTTACATTGGTCCCGTCCAAGGTGTTGATGCCACTCACGGGGCCGTTCGGGGCTGTTTCGGCTTTTAACCCACTAACTCCATATTCTTAATCCTAACTCTTGAAATATACAAATTATTATCGTATTCTCAAACTAGGAGTACCGAGATCGCGCGATCAGTTCGTACGACTTACATTGGTCCCGTGCGAGGTGTTTGTGCCACTCATGGGTCCGTTCCGGGGCTATTTCGGCTTTTCACCCACTAACGCCATGTTTTTAAGCCTAAGTCTAAAAATATTCAAATTATCATCGTATTCTCAAATCGGGGGTCCCGTGATCACGCGATCAGTTCCTACGAGTTACATTAGTCACGTGTGAGGTGTTGGTGCCACTCACGGGGACGTTTGGGGGCTATTTCGGCTTTTCACCCACTAACACTATATTTTTATGCTTAAGTCTAGAAATATGCAAATTATCATCATATTCTAAAACTGGGGTTCCTGTGATCACGCGGGCAGTTCGTACGAGTTACATTGGTCCCGTGCGAGGTGTTGGTGCCACTCATGGGGCCGTTCGGGGGCGATTTTGAGTTTCACCCACTAACTCCATATTTTTAAGCCTAAGTATAGAAATATTTAAATTATCGTCTTATCCTCAAATCGGGAGTCCCGTGATCGCGCGGTCAGTTCCTACGAGTTACATTGGTTTCGTGCAAGGTGTTGGTGCCACTCACAGAGCCGTTCGGGGGCTGTTTCGCCTTTTCACCCACTAACGCCATGTTTTGCCTAAGTCCTGATATTTTTTAATTTTCATCGTATTCTCAAATCGGGGGTCTTGTGATCGCGCGGTCAGTTCCTACTAGTTACATTGGTCCCGTGCGAGGTGTTGGTGCTACACTTAGAGTCGTTCGGGACCGATGATGGCTTTTCACGCACTAACGCCATGTTTTTAAGACAAAGTCTAGAAATACACAAATTATCAAGGTATTCTCAAATTGGGGGTCCCGTGATCGCGCGGATACTTCCTACGAGTTACATTGGTCCCCTGCGAGGTGTTGGTGCCACTCACGGGTCTGTTCGGGGGCTGTTTCAAGATTTCACCCACTAAGGCCATGTTTTTAAGCCTAAGTCTAGTAATATTCAAATTTTTATCGTATTCTCACATCGGGAGTCCCGTGATCGCACGGTCAGTTCCTACGAGTTATATTGGTCCCGTGCGAAGTGTTGGAGCCATTCACGGGGTCGTTCGGGGGCTGTTTAAGCTTTTCACCCACTAACGCCCTATTTTGCCTCAATCTTGATATCTTTAAATTATCATCGTATTCTCAAGTCGGGGGTTTCATGATCATTCGGTCAGTTCGTGTAAGTTACATTCTTCCCGTGCGAGGTGTTGGTGCCAGTCACGGGACCGTTCGAGGGTTGTTTTGGCTTTTCACCCACTAACGCCATGTTTTTAAGCCTAAGTATAGAAATATGAAAATTATCATCGTATTCTCAAACTGGGGGTCCTGTGATCACGTGGTCAGTTCGTACGAGTTACATTGTACCCGTGCGAGGTGATGGTTCCACTCATGGGACCGTTCGGGGGATGCTTCAGGTTTTTCCCCAGTAATGCCATGTTTTTAAATCTAAGTCTCGAAATATGCAAATTATCACCGTATTTTCAAATTAGGGGTCCAGTGATCGCGCTGACAGTTCCTACGAGTTACATTGGTCCCGTTCGAGGTGTTAGGCCACTCACGGGGAAGTTCGAGGGTTGTTTTGTCTTTTCACCCACTAATGCCATGTTTTTAAGCCTAAGTCTAGAAATATTCAAATTATCATCGTATTCTCGCATCGGGAGTCCCGTGATCGCACGGTCAGTTCCTACGAGTTACATTGGTCCCGTATGAAGTGTTTGAGCCACTCACGGGGCCGTTCGGGGGTTGTTTAAGCTTTTCACCCACTAACGCCATGTTTTGCCTCAATTATGATATTTTTAAATTATCATCGTATTCTCAAATCAAGGATCCCGTGATCGTTCGGTCAGTTTGTACGAGTTACATTCTTCCCGTGCGAGGTGTTGGTTCCACTCACGGGACCGTTCGGGGGTTGTTTCTAGTTTTCCCCACTAATGCCATGCTTTTAAGCCTAAGTCTAAAAATATGAAAATTATCATCTTATTCTCAAACTGGGGGTCCCGTGATCACGCGGTCAATTCGTACGAGTTACATTAGTCCCGTGCGAGGTGTTGGTGCCACTCACGGGACCGTTCGGGGTTTATTTCGGGTTTTCCCCCACTAACGCCATGTTTTTAAGTCTAAGTCTAGAAATATGCAAATTATCATCGTATTCTCAAATCGGTGTTCCCATGATCGCGCTGACAGTTCCTACGAGTTACATTGGTCTCGTGCGAGGTGTTGGTGCAACTCACGGGGCTGTTCGGGGCTTAGTTCATCTTTTCACCCACTAATGCCATGTTTTTAAGACTAAGTCCAGAAATATTCAAATTATCATCGTATTATCAAACCGGGGGTCCCTTGATCGCGCGGTCAGTTCATACGAGTTACATTGGCCCCGTGTGAGGTCTTGGTCCCACTCACGGGGCCATTCGGGGGTTGTTTCGGCTTTTCACCCAATAACTCCATGTTTTTAAGCCGAAGTATAGAAATATTCAAAGTATCGTGTTATTCTCAAACTGGGAGTCCCGTGATTGCATGGTCAGTTCTTACGAGTTACAATGGTCCCGTGCGAGGTATTGGTGCCACTCACGTGGCCATTTGGGGGCTGTTTCGGGTTTTCACCCACTAACGTCATGTTTTTAAGCCGAAGTATAGAAATATTCAAAGTACCGTGTTATTCTCAAACTGGGAGTCCCGTGATTGCACGGTCAGTTCTTACGAGTTACAATGTCCCGTGCGAGGTATTGGTGCCACTCACGGGGCCATTTGGGGGATGTTTCGACTTTTCACCCACTACCACCATGTTTTGCCTAAGTACTTATATTTTTAAATTATCATCGTATTCTCAAACCGAGAGTCCCGTGATCACACGGTCAGTTCGTACGAGTTACATTGGTCCCGTGCGAGGTGTTGGTGCCACTCACGGGATCGCTCGAGGGCTATTTCGTGCTTTCCCCCACTAACGCCATGTTTTTAAGCCCAAGTCTAGAAATATGCAAATTATCGTCGAATTCTCAAACCGGAGTCCCGTGATCGCCTGGACAGTTCCTATGAGTTACATTGGTCCCGTGCGAGGTGTTAGTGCTACTAACGGGGCCGTTCGGGGGCTGTTTTGGATTTTCCCCCACTAACGCCATGTTTTTAAGCCGAAGTATAGAAATATTCAAAGTATCGTGTTATTCTCAAACTGGGAGTCCCGTGATTGTACGGTCAGTTCTTACGAGTTACAATGGTCCCGTGCGAGGTATTGGTGCCACTCAGGGGGCCATTTGGGGGTTGTTTCGGCTTTTCACCCACTAACGCCATGTTTTTAAGCCGAAGTATAGAAATATTCAAAGTATCGTGTTATTCTCAAACTGGGAGTACCGTAATTGCACGGTCAGTTCTTACGAGTTACAATGGTCCCGTGCAAGGTATTGGTGCCACTCACGGGGCCATTTGGGGGCTGTTTCGGCTTTTCACCCACTAACGTCATGTTTTTAAGCCTAAGTATAAAAATATTCAAAGTATCGTGTTATTCTCAAACTGGGAATCCCGTGATTTCACGGTCAGTTCTTACAAGTTACAATGGTCCCGTGCGAGGTATTGGTGCCACTCACAGGGCCATTTAGGGGATGTTTCGGCTTTTCACCCACTAACACCATGTTTTGCCTAAGTCCTGATAATTTTAAATTATCATTGTATTCTCAAACCGATAGTCCCGTGATCACATGGTCAGTTCGTACGAGTTACATTGGTCTCGTGCGAGGTGTTGGTGCCACTCACGGGATCGCTCGAGGGCTATTTCGGGTTTTCCCCCACTAACACCATGTTTTTAAGTCCAAGTCTAGAAACATGCAAATTATCATCGAATTCTCAAAACGGGGCCGTTCGGGGGTTGTTTTGGGTTTTCTCCCACTAACGCCATGTTTTATGCCTAAGTCTATATATATGCATATTATCATCGTATTCTCAAATCGGGGGTTCCGTGATCGCGCGGTCACTTCGTACAAGTTACATTGGTCCCGTGCGATGTGTTGGTGCCACTCACGGGTCCGTTCGGGGGATATTTTTTGTTTTCCCCCACTAACGCCATGTTTTTAAGCGTAAATATAGAAATATGCAAATTATCATGGTATTCTCAAATCGGGGGTCCCGTGATCCCGTGGACAGTTCCTATGAGTTACAATGGTCCCGTGAGAGGTGTTGGTGCCACTCACGGGGCGGTTCGGAGGTTATTTCGGGTTTTCACCCTCTAATGCCATGTTTTTAAACCTAAGTCTTGAAATATTCAAATTATTGTCATATTCTTAAACTGGGAGTCCCGTGATCGTGTGGTCGGTTCCTACGAGTTATATTATTCCCGTTTGAGGTGTTGGTGCCACTCACGGGCCATTTGGGGGTTGTTTCGGCTTTTCACCCACTAACGCCATGTCTTGCCTAAGTCCTGATATCTTTAAATTAGCATCGTATTCTCAAATCGGGGGTCCCGTGAATGCGCGGTCATTTCGTTCGAGTTACATTGGTCCCGTGCAAGGTGTTGGTTCCACTCACGTGGCTGTTCGGGGACTGGGTCGGATTTTCACCCTCTAATGCCATTTTTTAAGCCTAAGTCTAGAAATATTCAAATTATCGTCGTATTCTCAAATCGGGGGTCCTATGATCGCGCGGTCAAATCCTACTAGTTACATTGATCCCGTCCGAGGTGTTGATGCCACTCACGGGATCGTTCGGGGGCTGTTTCGACTGTTCACCCACTAACGCCATATTTTTAAGCCTAAGTCTAAAAATATTCAAATTATCATTGTATTCTCAAACTGGGAGTCCTGTGATCACGGTCAGTTCCTAAGAGTTTCATTGGTCCCGTGCGAGGTGTTGGTGCCACTCACGGGGCCGTTCGGGGGTTGTTTTGACTTTTCACCCATTAACGCAATGTTTTACCTGAGTCCTAATATTTTTAAAATATCATCGTATTCTTAAACCGGGGATCCCGTGATCACGTGGTCTATTCTTACGAGTTCCATTGGTCCCATGCGAGGTGTTGGTGCCACTCACAGGACCATTCGGGGGCTGTTTCGAGTTTCCCCCTCGAACGCCATGTTTTTAAGCCTAAGTCTAGAAATAAGCAAATTATCATCGTATTCTCAAATTGGGGGTCCCGTGATCGCGCGGACAGTACCTGCGAGTTACATTGGTCCCGTGCGAGGTGTTGATGCCACTCACGGGGCCGTTCAGGGGTTGTTTTGACTTTTCATCCACTAACGCCATATTTTGCCTAAGTCCTGATATTTTTAAATTATCGTTGTATTCTTAAATCAGGGGTCCCGTGATCGCGTGGTCAGTTTGTATGAGTTACATTGGTCCCGTGCGAGGTGTTGGTACCACTCATGGGTCTGTTCGGGGGTTGTTTCGGCTTTTCACCCACTAACGCCATGTTTTTAAGCCTAAGTCTAGAAATATTCAAATTATCATCGTATTCTCAATCTGGGGTTCTCGTGATCGCGCGATTAGTTCCTACGAGTGACATTAGTCCCGTGTGAGGTGTTGGTGCCACTCACGAGGCCGTTCGGGGGTTATTTTGACTTTTCACCCACTAATGCCATGTTCTTATGCTTAAGTCTAGAAATTTGCAAATTATCATCATATTTTAAAAGTGGGGTTCCCCTGATCACACGGTTAGTTCGTACGAGTTACATCGGTCACGTGCGAGGTGTTGGTGCCACTTACGGGGCAGTTAGGGGGTTGTTTCGGGTTTTCACCCACTAACGCCATGTTTTTAAGCCTAAGTATAGAAATATTTAAATTATCATCGTATTCTCAAATCGGGAGTCCCGTGATCGTACGGTCAGTTCCTACGAGTTACATTAGTCCCATGCGAGGTGTTGGTGCCACTCATAGGGCCATTCGGTGCCTGTTTCGGCTTTTCACCCACTAACACCATGTTTTGCCTAAGTCCTAATATTTTTAAATTATCATCGTATTCTCAAACTGGGGGTCCCTTGATCACGCGGTCAGTTCGTAAGAGTTACATTGGTCCCGTGTGAGGTGTTGGAGCCACTCACGGGGGCGTTCGGTGGCTGTTTCGACTTTTCACCCACTAATGCCTTATTTTTAAGCCTAAGTCTAAAAGTATGCAAATTATCGTCGTATTCTGAAGACGGGGATCCCGTGATCGCGCGGTCAGTTCATACGAGTTACATTGGTCCCGTACGAGGTGTTGGTGCCATTCGCAGGGCCGTTAGAGGGTTGTTTTGACTTTTCGCCCTCTAACGCAATGTGTTTTAGCCTAAGTATGCATATTTTCAAATTATCATCATATTTTCATTTCTAAATCCATAAAGGTACAGCCCCAATACATAATGGTTGTTCCTTGTTCTAAGTGGTGACAATTACAATAGTAACAATACTAAATATGGAAGACGTTTTGAGATAATTTGACTCAACTAGGAAGATGCTAAAAGCAATGATGCTTACTCAGGATTACTAATAGCAAGACCGGGCCTCCATCGCTGCAGTTGAGGTCGTTTCCCAACTATAAAAGTAGGTCTTGGGGGGTGAAACTAGTGTTGTGCATTCATTGCCAAATACAATGGGAATATCTGACACGGTGGGTCTATCGATGGAATTCTTGAACACACAAAAGATCAACAGTAATGTTTCGAGTGTCATTGATGTCATATTACCTTCCATACCTGAAAAATTAAATCAATTGGCTTAGTTGCATATTATCTTGTAAAATGACGATAGAAATATAACTTTAGATTGAACACATACTTAAAAGTGTGAAAAAATGAGCAACTCAGGTATCCAACAAGACTGAGATAATATGACTTATAAAATGGTTGCAACATTTGTAACATTACCATCTATTCAAGTTCTAAAGGATTAGGAGTTGCATAACAGTTATATAAAATGGTATATAGCAGTTTAGATAACTGTTATATAACAGTTTATATAACTGTTATATAACAATTATCTACTGTTAACAACTATTAATATAAATTGTTATATAACAGTTAAATAACTGTTATATAACAGTTATCTAAACTGTTATATACCAGTTTATATAACTGTTATATAACAGTTTAGAAAGTGTGAGAGAGAGATTCCTCATGTTCATAACAACATCTACATCTAGAGGCCAATTGAATATTCAATTTCATAAATTTAGACTATAGAAGAATAGCATTATGCAAAATCTTTTAGGAGAAATTATACAATTTTAAAGGCCGAGAGCTAGACCATAGGCATTTCCAAATTAAGGAAGTAGGTCTATGAGATTTGTAAAATTCATAAGCAGACTTATAAGAGAATAGGCCATCTATTGTAAGGGTCCATACCTGAGAGTTCCCCTCTGATATAATAATGTCATCAATTAAGTCAGCTATAGATCTGATTCTTTTTATCACATGGGAGCCATAAGAGCCTGAAAAAAGAGAATTTTTATATTTTTGATGCATAAAAAAGCTAGAGACTTTTTTATGATAGCAAAGACCAACATATCTTCAAACTAGTTGCTTTAATGACACCATTTAAGATTCTAATGTTCAGACCCCATTTATTGAATGAAAGGAAAAGTTCTTTCCAACTAAGCCAATGGTGCTTGAAATTGTCCTCAGAAGAGGAGCCCCAAAAGAAATTAGCAAAAACATTGTGTTTATATAACTGTTATATAAACAGTTTATATAATAATTTATATAATAGTTATATAACAGTTATAGAAAAAACATTGTTTTTATGTGCAACATCTATATAGGTCGCCTCTTTCTACCCATCCGCACAAGTAAGATAGTTCAATCACTTTATTTGATAAGAAATAAGCCTTTTGCTACAGCTTCGAAGCTGCCAACTATAACATATTACACCTACCTATACCTATTAGTTAACGGATGCTTTCACACCGTTGGTTGCTACTATTCATTTCATTCTTGACGAGACGATCTTATTTTCGGTGTAGTAAATGAAGATGATCCTAACGGACGTTGTGTCGGGTTTTTGCCTTCTAGCGCCATGTTTTAAAGCTTAAGTCTAGAAATACACAAATTATCATCGTATTCTAAAACCGGAAGTCCCGTGATCGTGCGGTCAGTTCCTACGAGTTACATTGGTCCTGTACGAGGTGTTGGTGCCACTCACGGGGCTGTTCGGAGGCTATTTCAAGTTTTCACCCACTAACGCCATGTTTTTAAGCATAAGTTTACAAATATGCAAATTATCGTCGTATTACCAAATCGAGAGTCTCGTGATCACGTGATCAGTTCCTACGAGTTATCTTGGTCCCGTGCGAGGTGTCGGTGCCACTCACGTGGCTGTTTCGAGTTTTCGCACTCTGATGCCAAGTTTTAAGCCTAAGTCTACATATATTCAAATTATCACCGTATTCTCAAACCGGGAGTCCCGTGATCGTGCAGTCAGTTTGTACGAGTTATATTGGTCCCGTGTGAGGTGTTGGTGCCTCTTAAATAATATTTTGATACTATTCTAAACAAAAGAACCGATAAATCACCTACCATTTGCACAAATATCAGGACATTACACTTAAAAGTAGATGACATTCATACATTAAAGTAAAGTGCTAATACAATGTCAATATCATAATAGCATACAAATAAGATTGACGAGGATAAAATAATATTTTGGTACTCAATCTTCCTCTAAATCAAACAAAAGATCCTTCAAATTAAGGTTGCCATCAAGAGCTGACTGGAACTCTTTTGGAGCCTTTAATGCGTCTACTTCAGTAGTCATACCCTTTGGTGCATGAAAAATAAAAAATCAATTGCCATTGTTTACGCACTTCGAGTAGAATACCTTCTTTACGTTCTGAAAGGCACAAACAAAAGGCTCATCGACTATGCGGTCTTTAGTCTTCAGCTTTGATAAATCTACCATAATAAGTTTGGAGTCGGGATCAACTTTGCAGGCATTCGTTGTATCCTCCACCTTTACCTAATCACAATAGAATACGGTTTTTGTGAAATTCAAGTAATCAAGTTCTAGGATTTGTTGAAATATCACATAATAGGTTTGCATCGTATTCTTTGGATTTTTATCACTTTTTCTAGCGATATAGGTAGTCAAGGTAGAAATTGATATTCCACTATTTTGCATCAAAAGCTTTTCCTCATATGGATATGAAATGAAATCAAAACCGTTGGTGCGAAATTTCTTAAACTCTTTCACACAAAAATTAGGACCTTTTGCTAGGCGTGCAAGTCTGGAAGAAACATCGCCTCTTTTTAGAAGCTGCATTTATTAATGAACTTGTATTAGGGCAAGTTTTTACCACACATGAATAAATAACCACACACATAAGATGTGAAAAGTACCTCTTTTGACACCCATGCCCTAAAATCAGTTGTCGTCCAATTTCTCCTTTGATTTTGGACAATTTCGTTGTCGTACTTCCTACCGAAAAATTATAGAGTTTAGATGATAAAATAAAAAATATATATAATCAAAGAAGAAGAATTCAATAAATACTCACTCTCTCCAATCTTCTACTTCATCTTGTGATTCGAAGACATGACGAGTTGCTTGCTCGTATTGTAGGTTTGTGAGTTTTACGTCTTTTGGGTTCCCAAACAATAATTCATCCTCAAACTCATTATAATCCTCTATCACTCATTTTCCAGGAGGATTAAACCTCCTCACCTCTTGTTCTGGCATATGTTCCCTAGCGTATAGCGATGATTCCATCGTTACGTATTCTTCAGCAATCGACCCTCCAATATACCGTGTATTCTTTACATAATCTTTAAAGGTTTTCATCAAGTGCTCAAAAGGATGAATCCCATGATACCTCACGGGAACACATAATAAAGCTTCATCGCATAAATGCACAAGTAGGTGGATACTGATATCGAAGAATGACGGAGGAAAATATTTCTCTAATACACAAACTACATCGGCTAAAGTTGATTTCGCAGCTTTAATGTGCCTTTTGTTTACCACTTTTGCACAAAGTAGGGTAAAACACAAACTGATTTGCATAATTTCGAGATGGAGATCTTTGTGTTCAGAGAAGCAATGCAAAAATAATAGAGGGATTAATTGGATGATTACGTGCTAGTCGTGAGACTTGCACTATTTTAAGTCATTTGCTTGGTAGCTTACTACCCTACGTAAATTACCATAATAACCGGTTGGAGTCTTCAAGTTGAACAACGTGTCTAAGAGGATCTTCTTCTCACTAGTAGTCAAAGTGAAAGCAGTCGGGGGATAGAAATTCTTCCTGTTGTAGGATCATTTTTTAACCACAGTCTCTTCTTTATTTTCATATAATGTAAATCTCGACGGGCCCGCTCTCTATCTTTGGAATGAGATCCACCCAGACATGTTCCAATCAAATGATCTACAACATTCTTCTCTGTGTGCATCACATCAATTATATGCCTTACACGATGATCTTTTCAATATGGCAAATCAAAAAATATTGATCACCTGGACCATGGCTTTGCTTTACTAGGGTCGTTAGAATCCCCCTAGCTTTACACTTCAGGGTTATAAACTAGGGGTGTTTGCCTACGTACCTATTCCCCACAGTCACAGTCATCACCTTCTCCTTAATTTGCTGACTAGAAAGCCGAACAAGTGTCATTTTATGCTCGTGATCGACAGGGAAAAAGTTAGACTTATCGTTCCTAAAAGGGTGGCTGGTCGGTAGAAATCTATGATGACCCGTGTAACTCATCTTACCACTATGTTTTACCCAACTGGCTTCAGTTTCCTCCCTATATGGGACATCCATAATAACCATGAACATTACAACTAGACAAGGTCCCATAAGCAGGAAGATCGTGGATCGCCCACATCACCATTACTTTAAGTGTGAACTCTTCACCCTTATGAGAATCAAAAGCCATCACGCCTTTATCCCACAACTCTTTAAGTTCTTCGATTAATGGTGTTAAGAATATATCAATGTCATCACTGGGAGCCTTCGTCCTGGGTATCAACAAAGATAACAATGTGAACTCCTTTCTCATACATAATGTCGGAGGAAGACATAAAGGCGCCATGAGAACCGGTTAATAACTCTGACTAGTACTTAAATTATCGAAAGGGTTAAACCCATCGGTTGAGATTGTAAGACGAATGTTGCGTGGTTCCTTTAAAAATTCATGGTGTTGTGCATTTGAAATTTGCCAGATGAGTGAATCAACCGGATGATGCATCAAATTCCCACCCACCTCGCATCGAGCATGCCATGTCATGGCCTCCGCTCTCCACGGTACAGTAAAAAACCATTTTAACCGTGGTTCAAGTGGAAAATACTTCAAAACCTTTTATGGAACTTGCGAACACTTGATATTTTTTTGTAGGTTTGTCCTTTCCATTCTCACAAACCACATATCTAGGCTCACTGCATACAAGACATTCATTCTTCTCTTCGTGCTCGTTCCGGTACAATATGCAATCATACTTGCAAGCATGAATAGATTTGTATTTTAAACCTAAACCCTTCAAACTCTTTTTCATGGTAGGATAATTGTCTGGTAACGTGTTCTCTTTTGGGATAATTTCTTTAACCCACTTAAGAATTACGGTTACGTTGTTCCCAGACAAACCAAATTGACTCTTCAAATTATGCAAGCCAATTATTGCATATATTATCGAGTGATCTTCATCGTAATCTTTATACAATGGTCTAGCAGCATCGGCTTTCAACCGTATGTATTCCCGATCTCCTTGTAGTTCAGCATCAATTTTTTCATTTACTTGGTCATAATGCACATTATTTGTATCCATAGGATAGTGGTTTTGATGGTTGTGGAGTCCGTAAGCATCGTCAATTAAGTCGGTCAATGGACGATGTGTTGGTGAATCATGTACCACTTCTACTCCTTTGGGTTCCGTTACACGGTCGCGTGCCGATAATTCTTCTATAACATAAGGTATAACGTTTTCACCATGGTATGTCCATATTATATAGTCTTGGAAGATTCCCCACTTTAGTAAATGCAACTCAACATCTTCCAATGACTTATATTTTTCGTTCATACAATGAGTGCACAGACACAGAATCTTCTCACTTTTAAGATTTTTAGAAGCGTATTTAACAAATTCATAAATGCCCTTTACATGATTATTTGATATTCGGTTAGTCTCTCCCATCCACTCTTTGTATTGTGGGAAATTCATGTAATAATCTTTAAATTCCAGTCTTGTGGTAATAGGTTGAACAATATTATTACAACTAAAATAAAAAGAATATTCTTACGACTGAAATAAAAAAATATCATTACAAACGAAACAAAACCAATATTCTTACAACTAAAGCAAAAAAATATCATTCCAACTGAAGCAAAACCAATATTCTTACAACTAAAACAAAAAAATATTATTACAACTGAAATGAAAGAAAATATTATTTCATCTTGGCCAATAGATATACTGGACAAGTAATAAAAGATTTTGCATAACTCCTTAATTCCATCCCTTCACCGCTGTTAACGTACACAGGTACATCTTCGTAGCCATTGTATATTTCATCGACCATTATTTTAGCATCACCCTTCTCCAAAGGTCAACCATGTACTGGAGTTCCAGGAACTATGGAGATGAGTATTCACATGCCAACAAACCTCGAATTGCTCATGTCCTTGATATAGTACTCTTCGCCATAGTCATCGTGAGTTGTTGATGATGATCCAAGTTCCGTGACTAGCGGAGGTGCAGGGGAGGGGAATGTTGGAGGATGAGGCATTTGAGAGGTAAATGTTGGAGGAGGAGGTATTTGGGATGGGAATGTTGGAGGGGAAAGATGTGTGAAACCTTGAGTAGGAGTAGGGTAAGGGTAACCTTGAGGAGGAAGTGGAGGCCTATAACTTTCAAAAAAGTTCACAAGTTTCCCTATTTGATTCGTCAATAATCCCAGGGTATTTTTAATCACATGGGCATCCCCATCGGTCTTCAAGTGGTGATCCTTTTGGGAAGAGATATAATTCTTGATCGAAGAAAGCTCTTCCACAAGAGGTGCAGTGTGTTG
Source organism: Sambucus nigra (assembly GCA_949130495.1). Lineage (NCBI taxonomy): Eukaryota > Viridiplantae > Streptophyta > Magnoliopsida > Dipsacales > Adoxaceae > Sambucus > Sambucus nigra. The sequence goes on along the minus strand of OX422211.1, from coordinate 500,854,823 downwards.
AAGTTTTGTTTTTGGGATATGTGAGCCAACATCTCTCGTCCTCCCCCCTTTGTCCTTTCCGCAGGTCTGTGTCAGGGAATCATTTTCAAGTTCAAACTCATAAGTAGGGCTCAAATCGGATTGACTGTTAATGGCCTCCAATGATTCCAGTGTTGTGCGGCGAGAATTTATTATCTTTGTCCCGTCGAGCATGAAGGAATAAGTTGGACTGATTTTGGTTTTTACCGGCATCTGGACCATCCTTTATCCTACTATCCCATTAATTCTTCAAATCCTCATATGATTTGGATCCCAGCCTATGGATATCAGTTTTTTGTGCCCTATTTTTTTTTGTTTTGATCCCTCTAGACCAACTTTTTCTCCTTCGCCTCATTCTCCAAAACATTATTCCACTGCTCCAACGACATTTCAACATTGGGAGGCATTCTCTCTTTCAAAGCCAAAATATCTGAGCTCGCTGCCTCTTTCGGGAAATGTTTCTTCCGAAGGTTTCTCCTGCATGTCCTCAATCCTTCAGAAACTCGAGATAGAACCATATTCTTGGAACAGTAAGGAAATGAGAAATGCTTGCAAAGTGGGTCATGTATGTCATCTTTGACAGCTTGATCAACAAGGTTCCAATTGTCTGGTCCACCGACTCCCACATTCATTTTTCCCAACGACAAACACTGGGCTTTAAAGTTCAGCATGTCATTCCTATCACCTATCGAGTTATTCTCGAGAAGGGAGAACCCAATAGGCTTCTTTTCATTTGAGCAGGAGGCATAGGGAGTGCTGGATGGGGGCATTAAATCAACGGGAGTGTTGGATTGGGGCATAGGAGCACTTGGAGTTGGACTTGGTGAGAAGTGAACCATTAGCGGAGTTATGTATTGCTCAGCCATTGGGGTTGAGAATCCGGGTTCTGCACGATATGGTGAACCTCATTGTGGTGTCACCTCGACACTTGGTACCATTGGGTTGTTTCCTCTCGACATTATCTACAAAAATGAAAAACTATAAGTGACTAAATAATTATAATAATATTAAATTATAACTAATTAATCAAGCTTATGAATACATATATATATATATATATATATATATATATATATATATATATATATATATATATATATATATATATATATATAGAGAGAGAGAGAGAGAGAGAGAGATAGATATAGATATAGATATAGATATAGATATAGATATAGATATAGATATAGATATAGATATAGATATAGATATAGATATAGATATAGATATAGATACCTTTTCAGAGTAAGACTTTAGAATAAGTTCAATGTGTCTGATCTCCATCCATTCGGTATTAGTTTTTAAGAACCTATGAATTTTTGCACGTGGCCAACTAGGAGGAAGGATATTTATGATTGATGTGTAGATATTCGTGACGTGAACTCGAAATCCCATATTTCTCGACTTGTTGGCAAGATTCAATTTTACGTGCATGTGGCGCGAGACATCACAGTCTATGTTAATGCTCTCTGTACGCAGTTGTATCCATAACAGGTGAATTTTTTTTCTGCCTTCTCCAACAACGTAACCAAGGTCAGGGCTATGTCGGGATTATGTGTGTGAAATATATTTTGTATAACGTCATCCCAGTTTTTTGGTAGAGAAAATAGAATACGATCGGACAAGTAATCTTGCTGGAGATCAACTCCACGATTTACAAGGTAGTTAAATTGTTCGATCCTTTTATTTCCATACCTATAAATAGGAGTAACCTCTATATGATGCACACTAATAAAAGAGTTATGTGTGCGGTCTAATTGCAACCTCTCCCACTCTTGTTGACAGTTATTATCACCGTGCCTCATTTTTCCTGGGAAAAGTATAGGAGGGTGTGAATACGAGTCCTACTATTAAGGTTTGGGTTTGAAAGTTATGAGAGTTTAAAAGTATATGTGAAATCCCAACAACAACCCGCCGTAATCGTTTATAACATGTTTTGTTAGGGTTTATTATGAGAGAGTTTAAAAGTATATGTGTATTATCTATTCAATAAACATACAAACTGCAGAATCAACAGAAACACACACTGTACTTACACACATATTGTAGTGCAAACAAACAACCAATGCATAAACACTACTGCAGAAGGTAAATGTAAAAAATCACATATTGTAGTACTTACACACATTGTAGTGCAAAAAATCACGACATGAATATAACCCCCTATATAATATGATGGCACGCATATAACCCCCAATAAAATCACGACAAGGTGGATGTAAATTTTTTTACTCATTAAAATCCATTTAATTATATTTTGTCAAAAAAATAGACACAGATACAATCTAAGGTTTATTGGCATAATCTATACAAATACACACATACAATCTAGGGTTTATTGACATAATATATACATACATACACACACATACTATTTAGGGTTTACTAAACCCTAATATTTTTTTTGACTTAAATCTATACATACACACACATACAATCTACACACACACACACATACAATATAGGATTTATTGAAAAAAAAACAATTTATTTGTTCATAGTTACACACATAAACATACATATACACATAAATCTATACATACACACACATATAAACATAAATCTATACATACACACACATACAAACATAAATCTACACACACATACACAGAAATTAGGTCTTTAGATAGAAATCACAAAATCAAAATAAATCAATACATACTAGGGGTTAATCTAAATGAAAACCAACTGAAATCGGCTTAGCCCTTGCAAATCCAACTGAAATCCAAACGAAATCGCACGAGCCCTTAGATAGCCTTCCAAATTGCAGAAACGAAATGAGAAGCAGCGGGTAATTTTTTTAAGACCTGAATCTGGTCACGACCTAGAGCCGTGACCCCATGCGCGCGACCAATAAATGAAAGAAGAGGTAGTTCTGGCTTCCACTTGGTCACGGCCTAGAGCCGTGACCCACCATGAGCGACCCTTTTTCCCATCAATCCTAGTGCTTAAATGAGGTATGGTCACGACCCATAGTCATGACCCACATCAGGAAATGGTCACGGACCCAAGTCGTGACCCTCAATGTGGGTGTTCTCTCCTTCATCATGCCATGGGTCACGGACTTAGGCCGTGACCCATCTGCGGCCAAGCTTAGATGGAATTTTGGCACGAGTTTGGTGCCAAGATGGTCACGACTTGGTCACATCCCAAGTACGTGAGCCACAGTGGTCATGGATTTGGTTCGTGACCACTTCCAGAGCATCGATAATTTAGTGTGGTAATAAATATGGTCACGCCAAATATTGAGTTGTCGTGGACTTGTGTCGTAACCCACTGGGCATGACCATTCGTAGTATTTGGTGTAGTGATTAGTTGGTCATCTCGCTCTTGGAGCTCCTCAATTGCCTTCTTGAGGTCCTTTAAAGTTTGATCCAGTTCAGCCTTTAACTTTCGGTGCTCATCAGCCAGCTCCTTATATCCGTAATTGTTACTAACAACCTTCTCTTTTAAGAGTGTAGATGATGCATACTAAATGAGTAAAAGTATGAAATAGAGAGAATTTATGAGAAAACTTACCACAGACAACCTATGTTGGATCAAATTCTATAATGAATCAGGGTCGTACCCTCTCAGAAACTCAAATCCTTGTTGTAGCCATGTTGCCCTAATAGGTCGGTAGAATTATTGGCATGATGAAAAATGGACTCAGGATCGCCTCTCAGTTCATCAGACGAAATCTTATACCCCGGATCAAATTTAAACTCTTCAACCTCCCCATAGTGAGGGCCAACCCCCTGACCTCATATCAACCGATGAAGAGGTCTTGATTAACCTATCCTTAGGACCTTGGGAATATTCTGACTGGCAGGCGGATCGAGAGGGCACTTGTCCCCTACAATAGGAACACTAGAATACATAGGGTCCTTTCCCTTGGACTTTACTAAGGCAGCAATGATTCGGCACAAATATTCCATACGTATCACTTTAATTTTGGTATTTTTACGGTCCTGAAATCACATTTATTTCGAATTTATCTCGTATTTATTGCAACTAACTTTTTGTTAAGTATTTCGTGTTTTGTGTATTTCTCATGTGTTTTGCAGGTTAATCAAGCAATTGGAAGGAAGAGAATAGCCAAAACAATGAAAACTTTGCGAGAAAGGGAAGTCAAGGGAAAAATGGTAAATTTTCATCCAGAACACAGCGAAGGAGCCAACATGAAAGTTCAATATCTTGAGTTTGCAAGAAAAGTGGGAGAAATGATACCTCAATCCGAGTTACGGTGAAAAAGTTACGGTAATTTGAAGTTGAAGAAAAGTCAAAGGGGTAAAACTGCAAATGAAGGAAATAAACAACTTAAAGTGCAATTATCAAACCCAAATACCAAATCGACTCGGTTCCTGGAGTGAACTGGTTCGCTTAGCCTTGAAGGTTCGGTCCTAGAGTTCAGTTTTTAGCGGGATTTTCTTATCTTTTCCTAAATTTTAGCTAGAGTGATTATGTCCAATGTTTACCACTTTGGCCCCCCTTTTTTGGCACTTGTACAAGTCATTTGAGAGTCTTAATATTCATACTTTACACTTTTTTAGGCAATGAATTAACAATTATTCTTTGGAGAATAAAGAATTCATCGTGGCACATCAAATTAATTGAAGTCTTATAATTTTTCGAAAATCTTTCATTGGTGTGAAGTTTTATATTGGAACTTTGTTTCTTCATACTTGGTATTAAATTCCCAACTCTTTACTCTTGTTATTTAATTATGAATACTTGCATGATGAAGATGAACCACAACAAGATAGTCAATTAGTGGCGAAAAAAATTGTCGCGAAAAGAATTAAATTCATCACTAAATGTATTTGGTGACGAAATTTTTATTGTCATATGTTTGTCATGAAATCCACGTCACTAAAAATTTCCGTGAGAAAATACTTCTTTGTCACCAATACATCAACATTTAGTGACAAAATGAATTTTTTTTACCTAATAATTAGTTTCTAGTGACATGATTATTTATAGCCAAATATTCTTTCGTCACGAAATATGAATTTTTGTCAGCTAATGTGTGTGACCAAAACTCAACGTACCGTAATATGTGACAAAAAATAATATCATCCAGTGACGAAATGTTATTGCCAGAAAAGTGATTTGTATATTTTATCTCGTACCTTCCCTTATGTCACTAAAATTTGATTTTTTTTCATTTCATCTCTATTACACAAATAAATCATAACAATATAAATTCAATGCCAAATTATTGATAATGACTAATACATCAAATCATAAATGCATATCTTAAATGATGAAATATCATTTCAATAAATTAGACACTTAAAATTAAGGTTAAAGGCATCGTATAATACGATAACAATCATTCATACAAATATCTCAAACCCATTAGTCAATTACAAAGTGGCCTACATCATTGTTTGTAAAACATTCATAAAATCCAAAATGTGCAAATTCCCAACAGAGTCTCATGAAGTTCTCCCACCATATTTACCAAGATTTCAACTTGTAAATCTTTCAAAAAATCAACTTCCAACTAAGTCTCCATCTAATATCAATCTGCAATACAAAAGTCAATGACATTAATTCACATTCGACTTCAACAAGTTTATTAGCAATTAATAAATTATATAATATTGACTATCTTTTAGAAAAAATTATACCTAAGTGAAGACTCCGTGACACACACACCAAGCTACACACCATAAGAACTACCAAATCTATTATCCTTTAAACTCTTTAGCATTTTAAAAAATTTCGGTAGTGTTTCTTTTATTTATAGATGAAAATCCAACCTGTTAAATTATCAAAAACAGTAATTCAACAATCCAACAAGAATCCACTACATATATCCCTTCCACCGATTCAACAATTAAGGTAATATCATCAACATTAAAGTAATTTTAGGAATCTTTGGTTCAACAATTAAGTTTATCGCATCAACAAAAAATCTCTTCCACCGATCCACTAAATTAACGTAATTTTAGGAAATTCCATATTAAATTTAATAAAAACCTACCATATGGTAAATGTGGAAGGAAGAAAACACGATGTCTTTAAAGCATCAAACAACTTATCAAATCTAGCTTGACGAGCTTCTAAACACTATACGCTCATCACGAGCCTGCAGTTATTCTTTTAACTCGAGGTTAGCTCTATCAGCTTCCCCGAGGGCCTCATCCAATTGTGCATTGCGCCGTGACGCTTTGACTTAGTCTCTTTTGGCCCATGTCCAAGGCCAATTATATAACCTGATTTAGTACCAAGTACTCGCTCGACTATTTCGTCGGGAGTCAAAAGTTCACTACCCTTGGGTATAGGCTCAGCTTATAATCATTTCATCTCATTCTACAAGACAAATATTTTAAAATATTTTATAAAATGTTCTAAAAATATTATAAAACTATTTTGAAAACTGTTTTTAAAAAACTTCTTTTAAAAACTATTTAAAAATATTTTAAAAACTGTTTTTAAGAAACTGTAAAATACTATTTCTAAAAAATAGTTTTTATAAAACCATTTTAAAACTGGTTTTTAAAAACATTTTAAAATAGGTTTTTAAAAAATAATAGTTTTTTTTTTAACTATTTTTTAAAACTACGGTTTTAAAAAAAAAATTATAAACTATTTTTAAAAGTTGTTTTAAAAAGTAAAAAAATTGTTTTAAGAACTATATTAAATATAGAATAAAGTATACTTACATATAGTTCCTCCGCTTCGGGAGAAGACCATTTCTCATTTATGTAATGAGTTTTTTTATAGAAATCAATTTAGTCCAACTCATCATTCTCCACCACACTCTACATAATCAATAAATAAAATCATTATCACCAATAATAATTATCATAAATAATTAGAAATAACAACATTATTTTTATAAAACATAAATATATCAAGTGATAACGAGCTGGTATAAATGCCCTCGACCCTTGATTGTGTTTGATAGTATGCTTCACTCAATTATTCTTGTTAATGTCACATCGATGCTACATTATTAATGCATAATTAATATATTGTGCGTCAAGTAATATAACATGATTAATATATTTTGCAAACTTATGTTCAAAATTAGAGAACAAATCACAAAGATAATTTCAATATTCTACACTCATATTTTTAGGCTTATCATGGCGTGCCTCTTCAACTGAGTTGTGGTTTTTGAACCTTAGTTGATGCCTATATCTTGCACCCCTGCTTCGACTCATCAGCAAATTTTCAACCCTTTCTCTAACATACTCATCATCCTTTTTAATGTCAAATCTGAACTGAAATATATAACATATATAAATAGCAAGTTTGATGTGGACTGAAATTCATAATATATATATATATATATAGAGAGAGAGAGAGAGAGACAGGCTCCTGTGCACACTAAGTTTGCACATTACCTTTTTAAAGTAGTAAAAAAAATATTTTTGAGTTGATTTTTTTTGTGTGGTATTTAAACATTTCAAGGAACCCATATAAAAAAATCAGCTCAAAAAAACTTTTTTTGCTATTTTTAAAAAATCGGTCAAACTTTCTATGCTTTTAAGCCCTTTAAAAACTGCGAAAGTTTGACCGATTTTTTAAAAATAGCAAAAAAAGTTGTTTTGAGCTAATTTTTTTTATGTGAGTCTGTTGAAATGTTAAAATATCACATAAAAAAATTGGTGTGCGCCAGCACTCAAAAATATTTTTTTTACTACTTTAAAAACTTAATGTGTAAACTTAGTGTGCACAGGAGCCTGCCTCTCTCTCTCTCTCTCTCTCTCTCTCTATATATATATATATATATATATATATATATAATATTATTTTACTTACATCGACACGCTTGAAGGCTTCTTCTATGTCATTTTCAAACATATCCTTCCATTTGGTAGGAACCGAAATGAGATTGCTTGCAATTGTTCCCAATTCACTTGATAATTTAGAAGATTGTACCACATTTATCGACCTTTCCTTGTCCTTTGTGATTTTGATAGTCAATTTTTTCCATCCGTCCTGTTCAGCTTCTCAAAACCCTTTCCTTTAATTGGACCACGAAATATATTTATCATGGTGGAAGCTGCAAAATATAATATAATTTTTTTTGTATTAAAAATAAAATTTAGTAAACTATACAAAATATAATTTAAAAAATTATTGTATTAAAAATTAGATTTAAAAAACTTAAAAAATGGCAAACCGGTGCTATTAGCAGGGGTTCTGCGAGGGCATTCATAGGCATAGATGACATGGGGTTTGGAGGCAAATATATTGTGGGGTTTGAAGCCATTAATGGATTGGGATTTGAAGCCATTGATGGGGTGGGATATAAATCCATTAGTGGGGTGAGATTTGAAGCCATTAGTGAATTCGCTTATTGAATATGTATGCTATTTACCCTTATTAGCTTACGTCCAGGTGCCATACTGCCAAGCAACGTATATTCCATGTTAATATAAATTATAAGATGATATAATGGAAAAATACGATATCATAACTTGAAAATACATCTATACTATATCATATTTTGGCCTTTATTTATAAGTTAATTAATTCTACTGTTATTTTTTACAAGGTGCTTTACTTATTTTGTCGAGATCTGACGAGAAATCGGAATGTGTTGTGATCTGTGATAGGATGGGGTTAAAGGGCTATCGAGTACTAAATCTAGAACTTTAAGTGGTTGAAATGAAAATAACACACACTACATGTAGAGATGTAGCTGCATAGGTATCCTGTGAGTGTGTAATGTTTCAATTGTTGACATATGATTTTTATTTTAGGTACAAAATAGTTTATTTGTGTAGAATTTGGATATGGAGTGCACCAAATTTTGTAAATATCCAACCACTTATCCGGAATGAGTAGGTCCATTAAAAGCCGTAATGATGGGCTCCATATATACATATTACGGACATATTTTATTGATTTTGAAAAATTAAGATATTTTTTACGGGATTTTTATGTATAACTAGCAATCTCTAATGACACTGAATTCAAGAGCATACACCAGCAGAATATCCATGTTTTTGTTCCTACTACACATGATTGTTGTTATTGGTCTAGTGTGTTTTACAGTGTTCAAGGGGGTTCAAGGCCTAATACAAGAAGGGGATACTAGAAGAAAAGATCAGAGGATATTACATTACTTTCTCCCCCAAGTAGAAGCAGCCTCTTTTCTTAGCATAACACTTACATTTTCATGGCAAAAGGCAGTGAGAGTATGGCCTAAATTCATGGTATATTGCATACTATGGATCTCTTTTGCTATGTCATTATTGACCAGAATTATCCTAATTTTCTTCCAAAGTCCCACCACAGATGGCGTCGAGGTTGTACTCTTATTGGGTAACACGAAGAATTGAGTTTTTTTGTAAAGTTATGATCAAAGCACTTGGGCCCGTTTCAAAATTTCGTGATTTGAATCATCCCACTTACGGGATGATTGGGAAAGGGTTCATAGATGTCTTTTTGGATTTTTGTTGTGATTGGGGCTCTAACTTTTTATTTCTCACTGTTGATTATAATTGCATTGGTGTTGAGCTTGGCTTGGACTACCGAGGTTATGAGGAATGTTTCTAATTAGACATTTACTAGGGTAATCTCTTTGTATTACCTTAAGGGGATGCAATCAAATACGTAGTTTTGTTTCCAAAGGAACTTATCGAATAATCTTGTAAGTGCATGTCTCGGGTCATTTTCCGTGCCCGAGATTGAAGCTCTGAGAATCATCACTCGTGGGTTGAATTTTCTTGAGGGAGAAACTGAGTTCATGTTTTCTTATGCACACTATTTTCTGAGAGTTACGAAGTCTATCTTTAGATATGGCAATGGCTAGGCCTATGTACAGGTACTAACTCCTATTGATTTTCTTTACTTTGATAGTTTTATCTTATTAGGGAGAAGAGTTGTAGAAAGTCAATCTTTAAGTCTCTCTGTTTTCCCATTTTTTATATATTTTATGACAATTTAAAGAAGGGGAATAAAAGTATAACACTATAGGCAACACAATCAAAATAGGTCAGCACCAATTGGAGTCATAATTCAAATCACTCTAATGTTTTTATGTAGTAGATAATTTAACATCTATGAAGTTGGGTTTCCCAATCAAATGAAATCTAAAGCTAACCCAGTCTTTGAATTTTATAACAGATTATCACTGGACAAGATTTGAACTCTCTCCCGTAGTAGAGGTAGTGCGCTGAGTTAAATTCTTAAATCCATTGAGATTGTAGTTGATAAATTTAGGTAAAAAAAATGACTCTACAATTGTATCTATGATTCACCCATATATCTCGCATAATATGATGAGAAGGATGACACATTGTAGAGATGCAACGGTGGTATTGAATATTTTCTTAGAATTAAATTTGATTTTTCTAGGTAGAGTAAGTAACTTGGTATTTATAGGAGAAGAGTTTCATTAAGTTATTGTCAAACATCACCGATGTCTGGTAGTTTTGAAGCCATTCACGAAGTTCTTTAAATTCCTATGTTATCTATTATCTAATATCTACTCTAAAATGCTATACAAAGAGTCAAAGCCCTCTTTGTTTGGAGTGTCCATGTGGACCTCTTTTTTATGATTGTATATTGAAGATGTAACTCTTCCAACAATATTTCCCCAACTGTTCAGCCCTCCTTTATCTCACCTCCTACGCTTCCTTTTCCCTTTCCCCTCAAACAATCCTCGGTCTCTTCAAGTAACGCTCTCTCTTCTCCATTATTTACCCATGCGTACTCTTTCTTTCCTTTGAAACATCAACCAACGGCAACTCACATATGCTCCCCACTCTTTATCCAAACGATTCTTATATCTTTCCAATGCCCCAATTCCTTTCCCAAAACACCCGAACCCTAATTAGATCCAATAATTGATTTCATCTCCAAAGCTTCAAATGCTCACTTTACACACAATTGGTAGTTGTTATTGAAGAAAGAAGGGGATATTTTCTACATGTATATTCTAACTGACCAACAATACATATTTGTTGCTTGATTATATGTTGCATTGAATAGGGTGATGTTATTTGGCCCTCTTTGTTCTCTATTTTTTCATTACTTTTAGTTTTTCTCTCTTTCTTTTTGTATTCTAATTATTGCAACTGTGTTGGTATGATATTTATGAACTCATTTGATTTTGTGTGACTTTGAATGTGTTTTTATTAGTAAGATTAAACAAACTTTTGAAAAGGTGGAATCCCCGGGGGGTTTCAATAATTATCACAATTAAAAATATTTAATTTCATTTTTAAACAAATAGATGCGGAAGCGTGAAATACAAGTGATGGTTCAACAAAACAACAAGGCCGGGTTTTAATATCTTGAGAAACAAATTAAAACAAAATTCAAGTCCTAGAATTTGCCTAATTTATAATTAACAATTATTCAAAGTTAGGCGAAACCAATTTTAGCAAGTGACTTGAATAAACCAATTTTACCCAATATTTAATTTTAGTCCCAAATTAAATGAGTGTGAGAATTAAATCCAATTTTATCTTGAAATTGTCCTAAGAATGGATTCTAAATTATTGTGCAAGATAAAATAAACAAAGTCACACTACACCGCGACGTACGAGGAAAAACCCACTAACGGGAAAAAACCTCGGGACGGCCCTAGCCTCAAATCCACTAAAAATGGTATTACAAAATACAAGACAAAAGACTTACTTCCTAAACTCGAACCCTCTCAAGCCGTGATGCTTCTTCTTGTATCAACCTCCAATTAGCGGATAACCAACGGAGCTCCACCGTGGTCTCGGAATACACCGATGGGACAATTAGGCACACCGTCACCCAAACATGGAGCCTTTCTCCAAATGGGTAGAAATGAAACAAACTTCTCTTCAATTCGGTGTAGAGAAAAACCGGTGCCAAAACAACCTCCAAGTAATTGATATTTATATAGGAGAACTTGGATAAACCATTATTGGGTGTAAACTAGAGTGTGTGAATTTTTCTTTGAAAAGATGACACTCAAAACATGAACCTTTTCCCTAAAAAATTATGCTCTCAAACTCTCTTTTTGAGATGGAAATGAGTTGGAAAAGTTGGAAGGAAAAAGGTGTTTCCCATCCCTCATAAGGCTGGAAAAAGTTGGTTAAAAAACAAGTGGGGATCATGGGAGAAAACTGCCAAAAAACTGCTCAAAACTGTTCCCACCTGGCATTCTCGTTCGAACGACTTTGACTGTCGTTTGAACGAGGTTTCTAACGAGCGACCAGCCTGGGCTCGTTAGAACCTCGTTAGATACCTCGTTAGAACGAGAAAGTCGTTCGAATGACTTATCTAACGACTGACCAGTTAGGTTAGAAAGCAGTCTCGTTCGAACGAAGTTTGGTTCGAACGAAAAATCTCGTTCGAACGAAATTTCGAACGAGTTTCAGAAATTTTTGTTAAATTCTATTTTGGCCCAGAAACATTTATATATATTAATATAAAGTTCTTTTTTAAATTATTTCTGAAATAAACATGGCTTTTATTAAACCTAACACCCAAATAAACATTGTTCCAAGCTCCTATATACATATAATTACATTCATACCTTGGAAGCACGGAACCTTAGTTGATGATGTAGAAACGAGGCACACAAACCGGCATTTTGATGAAGCTTTAAGTTCTTTGCCGCTACGTCTTCAACAAACACTTCATAGGTCTTGAATATTACAATTAAATAAAATCCTATGAATAAATGTTTTTGTCCGGAATTGAGCCAAAACTATAAGAGGACTCAATTGGAAATTTGTGTCCTTACAACTTTCGTGGAAGTAGCCTCCAACATATGTTGAAGAAATAAAAAAAATCCATTTTTTATCCATCTTTTATGGTTTGCGATGTTCAAATATGGTATTTGGGTGTATTGGTAGATTTCATAGAAGCACAACATATGTTCGATGAAATGTTTACTTAAAATTTGTTGGCAAGTGAGATTTAATAAGTTTTATATTCCATTTTTGTGTGTTTGATCTTTGTTTTATTGTTCATTGGTTATATTTTCCTAATTGTTGTCATAAAAACTCTATTGAGTTGACATGTCATTCTTCCAAAGTAACATTTATGGCTATTAAGAGATCAACTTCTCACAATGTGGAAGGAAGGTATACAAGAATGTCAATATGTTACCACAATTATTAAAGTAACTGTTTATATCTAAATAATCAAAATTCAAGTGATTGTGTATTTGATTTATCCACTTTAAAATAGTTGTGTCCAAAATAGAAAAACCAGCGGTTGTATAATGTAATATAATATAATAATAAAAAGTTGCACCCCATATTACTCCGTGCATCAAAATAATTAAGTCTTCTCCTCTCAGTTCACCCATCTATATTTAAAGCATTACCCCACATCTTTAAGTTATGTGTGTCGTAAATTAAATTTTTTTAATTAGGATTTTAAGAATGGTCTTCTATCTCGGTTCATTTTAGGATGTATGTTGTAAATTGCATTTTTTTAATATGATTTTAAGAACGGTCTTCTATCTCGGTTCATTTTAGGTTTATTGTTATGTTTTCAATCTTTGAGTATGTATGAACTAATTCAGTGCCTTTATGAGAGACATGGGAAATATGGATTGAGAGATACAGAGACAGAGTTTCAATTGGTGGTTACACTGATGCTTTTGGTACAAAAGAAAGCATCGATATGATAAGAGGAGGAAATAATTATAATTGATTTCATAGAAGTTCGAGTGTTATTCGTAAAGGAAATCATGGTCAGACTCTCCAAAGATGTTGGGATTCAGTTGTTGGGGAATTAAAATCTCTAGGGAGATACCTCAATGTTTGAGGTGGTATGTTCAATTGTAGACATATTGATGTGGAGCACAAAACATCCAATGATTTCACTGATGGTCATACAAACAAGATAGTACGAGTTAACAAGCCAAGACTTGATACCAACCAGAGTGATTAGTAATGGCTTGATAAATTCCCGGTGATACAGCACAACGAAGACTTGGATATTGAGGAGGTTCAAATAACAACAGAACAAATCAAAGAGAGAACTATACCTGCATCTCATGACTTGACACATGTCAGTGATGTGGAGGAGTTACCTGATAGTAAGGCAACAGATGGTAAAACAGTTGTTAAAAAATAGAAGAACCCTCAGATTCTCGAGGTCATAGCCAAGATGGAAAAAGGGAGAGAGAGGTTTTAGGAGCCCATTATTCTGAAGAAGGACGTGGAAATGACTCCCATTGTTCTATAATATTATGAACCATTTGCATTCAATATCCGAACCGACATCGGTTTCTCGGTCGGACTAAAATCTCTATAATGAAACTAAGTATAAAGAAAAATAATCATACAAAATCATAATATTTATAATATACACGATTAAGTATCCAATTGGATTTCTGACTTTATATAATTCTGTTTTGTTGTTTGCAGGACAAGATTTCTAAGCTTAATGTGAGATTACAAATGTGTGATTTGTTGGATTTTGTGGATCTTTTTTGTTCAATATAAAATGAGAGTGATAATCTTCCTAACAAAAGCTTGAAAAAATCTTCTTTAGTTGTCTCACTCACACTTCTATCAATCCCTTTTATATTTGTCAAGTATGTTGACTATGTCTCACAGATAGTATTAAAGAATAAGTATCTTTAAACAAGCAACTAGCATACTGTGTGGATGTGTTTTTATCAGTTAACCCATATGCTAAGCCACTGGCATTGTTAATGGCAACTCTATTATTAATCATTCTTGGTGGGTTAGCACTCTTTGGAGTTGCGGATGATATCTTAACAAATTATATTTGGTTGTCTTGGACAAGGGTTATAAATTTTTCTGTTATTCACAAATAGAAACCGGCTTTGCCACTCTTCCGATGCTATAAATAACAATTACAGTGGAATAATTTAAATAAAAAAAACTATGATGAAACAAAAGTTTGTACTATCTGTAACGTGTAAGGTAAACAACTTAACGTGCAAAATGACTATCATAATCGACAAACATGTGCATCGCACGGGTTTACACCTAGTTTTTTAATGTTCACTGTCCAACATTAAATTCACCTTTATTTATATTTTTTTGTAAATAATAAAGAATTCCCTTTCTTATTCATTAAGCTGCTTAATTAGTTTACTTTCATTGATTTGGAAAACTCTATTTTATTCCAAGGACTTTATTTATTTTGTAATCTTGCGATAATTCTTAATTATGTTATATGATTATAATGTGGTAGTTGAATTATATTTTTGAGATGGTATTGGAAAATCTCACTAAACATTTGTTAAACAGATAGTTGCATATGAAAAAGGTTTTGTGAAGGCGTCATAAGACACTTGGGAGTTGTTTGAAAAGAAAAAAACAGTGGCCATTATTGACTCTGATAGGAGAATCTCTGTCTTCTTCCTCAACGGAGTCAGCAGTGGTTCCACCTATGTTATCGTTGTGACTGCTTGGACCCACACAATGCACGTGAGTTTCACCGCAACCCTCTATCCCCTTTCCTTTTTCGTTGGTTATCTCATAGTTGGTGGTCTTAATAACTCCCCCTTCTAATATATCTTTAATTATATATTCATTCCGTACTAAATTAAGAGTTTTTTACATAGATTAATGATACAATCAATCACCGCTAAGATCAACCCTTGTACACTCTTGTGGGTCCCAACAAAAAGTGATACCTTATGGGACCCTATCCTATTTTATGGGTCACACGGTTGATTCATCAACCCATAAAAATAATATATGAATGAAATTAATATCATCGAAAGCTAATTTGTTTATGCGAACAACATCGACATCCTCCAGATCAACATTATCCCTATGCAATGGCCAAACATCAATTTCATCAACTTGAACAATGTCGTATGGCTCATTCTCTTGGTAGACAACATCGTTGGAGACAACATTTCTATCCACGTTAACTTTTTTGTCTTTGATGTATTCCAACTTAACAATATTTGTCTTGACTCCATGAAAGTCTATTTCAATATCATCGTGAACCCCCTTGACAAATAAACTGCTATTTTGACGAATTTCATGATCCTTGGTGTGAAACCTAACTCCGTTGATAATGAAACTTGTATACTTCCTTGCTCGAATGTCAAGACCGCATGCTAACGCATATAAGTGATCATTAGCTTCAGAAGAATTTTGGTTGTGCAACTTTTTCATCTGTGAAGAAATATGAGTGAATTACATTATTAGATTAATTCCATTAGTTTTTATGACATTAAAATCTGTGTAAGACATATTATTCAATACATCGTGGGAATCTCTTTCTTTGTCGTTGTTCTAAATTCAAAAGGCTTTCTTTCATAAGCTCCTCCATATGCTTACTACATAATAATCAACTATATATTTCACATCCAAATAATAATAATAAATAGATAATAATAAATAGATAACAAAGAATAATTTATGACTTACAACAGTTATGGCTCCACCTTCTCGTAGTTAGTCAAAACATACCATCGACTCATTTCTCGCTCTTTCTCGTAAATAAATTCAAATGAAAATTCTCCAAAAGGTTGTACCTTTTGAGACAACACATCAGAGCCATCATCCTCCATCTATTTATCATAGTTTCATTTTGCACGATTAAATTTAGTTTCAATCCCTTCAAGGTACATGAAGAAAAAGGTCAAACATTCATTTACAATGTATGCTTCCGTTATTGAACCTTTGAGACGGGATTTGTTACGAACATATCCCTCGAGGATGCCTAAGTACCTATGCACAATATACGTAAGACCAAATATTACATGTAAAAAATATGTAATCAACTTAAGGCAAAAGAAAACAAGGGGAAAAAATAAACCATCACCTCGCAAATGGGTACGTCCACTTATACTGCACTGGCCCTCCAAGGATTACCCCTTACGATAAATGAACCACTAGATGGATCATTATATCAATGAATGCTGGTGGATAAATCATTTCAAGTTTACACAAAGTCATGATAATGTCTCTTTCTAATATCTCCAGTTCCTTAACTTTTAAAGTTCTAGAACACAAGTCTTTAAAAGACTTTCCAAGCTTAACTAATATAGTATATATATTCTTAGGTAAATACCCACGTATACCAATAGGGAGCAATCGTTATAAAAGAATATGACAATCATGAATTTTTAACCCTGATACTTTTCCATCACTTATATTAACACATCAGGGTATATTAGAACTTTAAGCATCTGGTAATTTCACTGATTTTAAAACTCACAAAATCCTTGTTTTTATAACTTAGACAATGGGTAATATGCTTGTGGCATCTTATACAAATCACCATGTGGCTTTAAATGAAGTTGCTTCCATATTTTCATATCCTCTAAATCTTGTTTTGCTTTATAAATGTTCTTTGTCTCCCCTTCTATATTCAGTAATGTTCCTGACACACTTTCGCATATATTCTTCTCAATGTGCATGAAATATAAGTTGTGTCATAACTTTAGTGTCTGCCATTATGGTAACTAATAAAATGTGCTCTTTTTGGTCCAATTCAACTCTTCCGGTGTAAGCTTTCTCTTGCAATTATTTGCATGCTTTCTGGGTTTATAGTCTTCAACATGGTTAAATTGTTTCAACACATCATCACCATTAACTCCACAGGTTTCGATCGATGTTCTAGCATTTTGTCAAACTTTCTACACCTTCTCCATTTATGATCGACTGGTAAATAACTTTCGTGGCCAATGTAAAAAATCTTATTTGGTAACTTGTGTGAATAAGTATGTTCATTACAAGTTGGACATGCCATGTATCCTTTTGTTCTCCACCCAGATAAATTAGCATATGCAGGAAAGTCATTTATAGTCCATTAAACTACTGCATGCATTCGAAAACTCTTTTCTGTAGATGCGACATATGTCTCTACACTGACTTCCCACAACTCTTTAATATTATAAATTAAAGGTTGTAAATACACATCTATATATTTTTACCAGGTGAAGTAAGTCCATGAATAAACAACGACATCATAAAGAATGGTTCCTTCGTACATAACCAATGAGCTCAATTGTATGGCATAAGTATAATTCATCACATGCTATATGAGTTATGGATGTTACTAATGGGGTTAAACTCATCACCTAATATTCCAAGACTTACATCTCGAGGTTCTTATGAAAACCATTGATGCTCCTTGTCAAATTCCTTCTAAGATTTGGACTTAGCTGTATGTCTCAATTCATTATCACCCTTCTCTTTGTGCCACCTGATATCATCATCCGTTTTCTTTGACATAAACAGTCTTTGAAGTCTTGGTTTAATTTGAAAGTAACGTAATACCTTATGAGGTATCTTTTTTGCCTTTTTATCGTTGATTTTCTATCTAGATTTTGCATATATCAGATTTTCTTGTCAATCTTTGAACTATTTCTAAAATAGCACACAATCATTTTCACAAGCATGAATGGTGACATATTCCAAGCCCAAATCTCGCAACATGTTATTTTCTTTGTAATGTGACTTGGGGAGCGTCTCACCCTCAAGTAAAGCTTGATTCAGCAAATTAAGCAATATATTAAAGAATTTATTTCTCCATCAGTTCATAACTTTCAAATGAAGCAACTTCACATGAAATGACAACATTGAAAACTTCGTACAATTGGTATACTTTTCATGCTCAGACTTTTTCAGTAACTCAGCAATTTTTTTAGTTTCCCTTACAATATTTTCTCGAGAAAAGCTATCACCAGATTCCACGTGAATGGATTCATGGAAAGTGTCCCATTGTAAGTCATCCAACATATCATGTACTCCATCACTTTATTCTTCTTCATCATCGTTGTCATCATCATCATCATTGATGTAATTATCAGACACAAGAGATCCACTTAACTCAGAACATTTTCTATGATGAATCCAATGAGTATAGGTCATAAAAAAATGGTCCTATACTTCGTCAATAGAGCTAATATCAATATTTAAACCATCGATGCAGGGACATATAACATCACTAGTTGGGCCCATGTGTTTCTTAACACATTGAATGGAAGACCTAACCCTAGTTACATATTTCTTGAAAAATCTATTACGTTCTTGGATCCAACTCCAATCCACCTCTATTTTGCAATCCTATTAAATATTAAAATGAACATGTTATGAATACTATGTTAATCACTAGTGTAATTAGTTCATACACACAAAAATGGTATGGAAATTACCCCTGAATAATTTAAATGATGAAGACATAATGATAACAAAAATTTTAATTTGTTTCCATAAGAACTATGTACTTCTAAAAAGATAAGCACCTACAATGTTGTATGGAGTTACAATGAGTGCATAAAATTATGCTTGAAGTATCTTATCAAATACTTAGTGAACATAATGTCATAATGGCTACGAAGATCCAATTCAAAATAAGGAAGTCCCAAAATTTTGTCAACAACATCACCCAACCACATCCAACAATCTGTTCTCAAACACCAATATTAAAACCACATCACTTAACAATATATTCTCAAGTAACAAAATTCAACAATCTATTCGTTCTAAAATAGGGACTAAACAATATTACCACGAAAACCCTCTGAACCTATCAACTTTTACTATGTCATCAAACTCAATAATATCTTCTCAAGCACGACTTTAAATGTGACTCAGAGGGGGTAAATACATTTGAAATGATACATATCCACTTGTGACATTGCTCTCCAATATATATTCTTTGGAGGTGACCATTCATGTTTTTGAATTACATTTCGAGCGACACACCACGACCATGAATTTTTGGACATGAACACGACATGACATGATTTCCTATTTGACTTTTATTTGAAATGTATATAGCCCGTATAGAACACGAAACAACGCGATTAATACGATTTCTTAAATTTTACATTTAATTAAATATAAATAAACATGATAACAAGAATATAAACAACGAGAACACAACATAATAGCACGATTCAAACTTTTGGCCCCAAATGATATGACACGTTATTGTGTCAAAAGACTTCACACGAACACTTCACAATTTGTTAATTGTGTCTATGTTTTCGCGTTTTTTCTAAAAAAGTCACCCTTAGTATTGTTTAAATGAGTAAATTTGAAAACTCTCATAGTTTTATGTACTAAAACTATTAATTTGGGATAGACGAAAATGGAAAACATGACCATTAATTTGGGACATATGGATTATTCATATACAAATTTATAAATTTAACTATTAGTATAACACGTAAAAAAAGTTATCCATGAAATAGGGTTCTTAGTTTTTTTAAAGTTTTGAATATTGACACCCAAAAAACCTCTGTATGATACCAATACACCAGAGGTATTCTAATAAAGGAAAAAAAATGTAAGGGCCATATTCAGTGCGGTAGAATAGGATGAAATAATGCCACCAAGTGTTATGGAAAACAACCAACAAGGTCGTTGTAATTATAACCTTTCTTTGAAAACTGCTCTTCCAACAAACAAAATCATTATATATAAACAAATTATATATATACATGTGTGTTTGTGTGAGTATCATATGCTCCACTAGTTCACCAGATTTTATATGGTAGGCCATAATAAAATCTTTGGTAATTTATTTGATGTTGTTATTTGTTATATTTCACTTGGAATATATGTTAGGAGATGATATTTAGAGGAACAAATACTATTGCTATATTTTTTTCTCTCTTTCTCCAACCCATTCACGACACATAACAAATATAGTTGATATTTAGAGGAATGGAACAAATACATCTTGAATGAATTATGGCTAGAATGGTTTTGCACCAATACATTCAAGAAAAAGCTCAAAAAGAATCAGTACAAAAATAAATTAGTAGTAGGAAGACTAACCTTTGATTTAGATGGGTTGGGGGGTAACCGCATCGGAAATTGAGAAGAACGAAGAAGCCGGAGGTGGAGGGACACGGAAAGAGAAAGAGAAACGACGCTAGAGAGTAACAGAGGTTAGGGTTAGAGGTTAGGTCAGTAGAGACGGAGGTGAGGGACGGCTTAGAAAAAGAGATAAGCGGCATAGATGGGTTTGAGGGAGTGGGAGAGTTTGATGAAAATTTTTGTAATAAAAAAAATTAATTTGTCACAAAATATGAAGTGTAATTTTCTCGGGGCGGGAAGGTAGGGAGCCAAAAAAATTTACGGCTATTTGGTGATAATATTCACTATTCGCCACCAATTTAATGTGTCACTCTGCATTACGTGACAAAATGTATTTCTCTCACAAAATAGTAACTTTTGGTGACAAAAGTAATTTTGTTTTAATTTGTTATCATCAATTAGAGATTATATTGTGGTGATGATTAGTGTACAATTCAATTCTATGTCTATCTAAGCTATTTGTGGGTTAGGGAATATGAAACCAACTTAAAGTTTTCAATAATAAATATAATGTTCAACATAATTAAATCATTAATTCTTTGAGTTTGATAAATTAATTGAGGCTATTAGTGTAGGACTCTTAACTCCATTTGTTAAAAGCAACCGGAGTGTTTGAGGAAGCATTATGTCGATGAATTTATCATTCGCACTAATTAATTTGTTGACCAATCATCGTCGGGGTTAATGCCTAAACATATTTGGTGCTCTGAATTAGTTTTTGCTTTTCTTTAAATGTATTAATTAATTTTATAAAATTTAATATTTATCAATGATACTCTACAGTTTTTTCTCCAAAAGAATTTTTAAAATCAAAATTTTCCATCTTTGCTTTAAGTAGTTAAATTTACAGTTGCGTAAGTTAATTTGCTTAGATAATTATAAATATTTTTTAGTACAAACTCATCACCTTTTTCTTTCTTTTCAAGTTGAACCCTAGATCTAAGAAGCCAACCCTACCGTCATCTTTTAGAGACCTATTCCTTGAGGATTCGACCCCCTCTTATCGAGTTATTACTTGAGCGACTGAATTGAACTTGAGCCGTAGGTGCATACGTGGAACACACTTTTTGTTGGTCGTCAAGTTTTTGGTACCGTTGTCGGGGATTAGGTAGATTGTAGATTATATTGAATTGATCTTAATTTGACTCTAATTCCTAAAAAGCCAAAAAATCATAAATTAAAAAAATTAAAAAAAACAAATATCCAAAAAAATCAGAAACAATAAAAAGAAAAAAAGAAAAACAATTTCTCCCAAGTCCTTGAATGCAAAATACTCAGCCCACTCCAAATCTCGAAACAATAGGGAATTCCCCATATCCTAGAAATAACATTCCAAATTTGTGGGTACCACCTCCAATATTGCGTTTGAGTAGTCATATCATGAGTAGAACGTCTAAAAACCTACCCTAGTAAGGGTATTGATTCTTTAAGTGTAAGTGTGATGTCGGATAATACAAGTTTCGAAATGGGAGATGGTGAGTTGTCGTACCGTCCTATAAGAGACTCCTTAAATTCAGAGCAGACTGTCGCTCCGGGATGCATTATATTCCCATATAATGCAGGTAAATTTCATTTTAGGAATGAAATGATCCAAATTCTTCCTACTTTTCATGGCATGGAGTTGGAGAATCCATAGCTCCACATTCGTGAGTTCGAGGAGACGTGTGCAATGTTTAATAATCAATCTTGCACCAAAGATGTCGTACATCTCAAGCTTTTTCCCTTCTCACTTAAGGATGAGGCCAAGACTTGGCTTTGGTCTTTAACACCGAACTCTATCGGTACATGGAGAGACATATAAGCTAAATTTCTCCAAAAGTTCTTTCCCGCTCACAAGACCAACTATATTAGGGCTCCAATTCAAACACTTAAGAAAAATGATAATGAACCTTTTGATGGGTTTTGTTAGAGGCTCAACGAGTTGGATAACGTGTGCCCACATCACGATTTTGATAACTGGAGATCATCTTGTACTTCCATTATGGGATTACACTAAGCTCAAATTAACTCATAGAAGTATTATACTTGGGAGAGTTCTTCGGGTTAGATGCAGACGATGCGGAGGCCAACTTTAAGTATTCATTGAGACTACTCAATCTTGGGGCACATCGGATCTGAACACCTAACCCTAGATAAGAATCAAGTCCACAAATCCTTCCTCGTTCGAAATCTACCAATTGGAAAAAGAAGTCAAGTTGAAGCTCCAAATTAATTAATTAGTCAAGCAACTAGAAGATGTGGTAGAAGCTAAGTGAGAGATAAATTCATCCCATCTCAAGCTTTTAAGGGGGGTATATGCGTGATTTGTGAGGCTAGCCATTTAATGAAGGAATGTCATACATGCCTACAAAATTATGCTTAAAGAGCAAATTTAAGTGGTGGGAACTTATAAAGGGAATTTTAATGCCCTTTACGAGAACTCTTTTAATCCCTTGTGGCGAAATAATCCCAGTTTTCGTTATTAAACCCAAATCAACATATTTCCCAACAATCGCCACCGCTGCCACCTTTTCAACAAATGCCACAAATGAAATCTCCTCCTCCCGCATCCTATGTGATCCCATAATGAAAGAGTCTCGAGGTCACTCTTACCTAATTTATGTAAACTCTGTCGACCATCAATGCCCAAATTCTCAAAATTTTGAAGACCTAAATGCATCGCTATCTAAGCTACAATCCTCTCTAAGTGTCCAAGATAAGGGGAAGTTTCCCACCTAAGGCCAACGACCTCCCCAAGGTCAAAACTATGTGAGCTCTAATCCCGATGAAAATAAAGAGCAATGTAAATAAGTAACCACTCTACATAGTGGAAGAGTTATTGACTTGTCACCTTCTTCACAAGATGTACAAAAAGATAAGGAGGTTTCTCCTATCACATAAGAGGTCGAAGATGAACCCTTGGATGAGAGTGAGAAGGAAGACACAGTTAGGCCCGAAGTGGTAGTAAAACTCCCAATAGTTGTACTATACCCTCAACAGCTGGTCCCTCCTCCTAAAGGATACTCCCGTGATGACATTTTAGAGGTGCTTAAGCAATTGAAGCTAAACCTACCTTTTCTCGTGGATATAAGGAAAATATTTGCATATGCTAAGTTATTAAAGGACTTGCTCGTGGTGAAACAAAAATTAAAGGTAAAGAAGAAGGTTTTCCTAGCACAAAAATATTAGTTTGGTAATTTTGAATGACTTCCCACAAAATTATAAAGATTCGGGAGCCCCCACCACTTCGTGTATTATTAGAAAGTAAAATAGAGAGAGTTTTATTAGATTTAGAGGCGAGTGTCATCATTCTACCCTATTTCATTTATAGGAAGCTCGATTTGGGAGATTTTAAGTCTAGCAAAATTACTATCCAACTTGCGAATCGTTACTTGAAGGTACCTCGTGGGGTAGTTCAGGATGTGATCATCCAAGTTGACACTTTCTACTCCCCGGTAGATTTTTTTCATTTAGGACACGGAGCCCTCCTCCCCATCAAGACATCATGTTCTCTTCATTCTTGGCTACCATTTTCTAGTTATGACTAACACATCAATTAATAAGCTTAATGGGCAAATGCAACTAACATTTGGAAATATGACACTCGAAATGAATATCTTCAACATCACCAAGAAAATGGGTGATGGGGACAATTTTTACATCATGAATTTTATCGTGGAGGTAGTTACAAACATTTTTATTGTAATAATTTTAAGGTTTCACATTTAGTGACGACTAGCGAGAGAGATAGAGAGAATTTTGAGTTCGATCAAGAGGTGAGTAAGATGAGGGATATGTCAGGTGAGGGAGAGATTGAGGACGATGTGGGAGATATGAGCTGGGTCTCGCGATTTGAGGAATTACTACCGAGGAAATCCTTTGAGGTTCCCTCCGATATTAAATTTCCTAAACTCTAATTGAAGAAGCTAACTTCCAATATCAAATATGCTTATTTGGGGAGGATGAGAGATATCTCATTGTTGTCTCCTCCGTCCTAGATAAAGAGCAAGAAGGGAATCTTATGGTGATTTTGAGAAAGTACAAGGGTGCTTTTGGTTGGTCTATTGCGAATTTAAAAGATATAAGTCCCTTGATTTGTATCTATGAAATCCACTTAGAGGAGGACGTGAAGCCCTCTTGGGAAATGCAAAGAAGACTGAACCCGATCATGAAAGACATATTGAGAATGAAAATCATAAATTTATTGGATGCAAGCATCATATATCCCATCTCGAATACTAAATGGGTTAGTCCAATCCAATTCGTTACCAAGAAATTGGGAATAACCGTGGTTGAGGACGTAAAGGGAGAACTTATTCCTAAATGTACCACCACCGGGTGGCGTGTTTGTTTTGATTATCAAAAACTCAATGCTGACTCTAAGAAAGACCACTTTCTTGTGACGTTCAGAGACCAAATGCTCAAGAGAGTTTAGGGCCACCCATTTTGCTATTATTTAGATGGTTATTCCGATTATAACCAAATAGAGCTGGATGTGCTTATTTAAGAAAATACTACCTTCACATGTACTTTCAACACTTTTTCCTATAAAAGGATGCCATTTAAATTACGTAATGCGCCCATGATATTTCAAAGGTGCATGTTAAGTCTTTTTAGCTACATGGCCGAGAGAGGTCTTCAGTTGTTAATAAATGATTTTAGCATTTTGGCCCCTCTTTTGATTAATGTCTTGCTAACCTTGAGAAAGTGATTGCTTGGTGTGTGGAAAAGAGGCTAGTACTAAATTAGGAGAAATTCCATTTTTTTGGTTATCGAAAGGGTAGTTTTAGGCCACATAGTATCATCTAAGGGAATAGAAGTGGATAGGTAAAAAATTGATATCATTGTCGAACTTCTCCCACCCAAGACATTAAAAGACGTGCGCTCATTTTTGGAACATGTGGGGTTATATCATAGGTTTATTAAGTATTTTAGCTCCATAGCTAGGCCCTTAAGTAACTTACTCATTAAGGATGCCCCGTTTGAGTAGAGCGAAGCATGCCAAGGGGCTTTTGAGAAATTGAAGAGCATAATCATCTCTAATACCGTCATACAAGCTCTGGATTGGACCCTTTCATTCGAGCTAATGTGTGATGCGAGTGAATATACGATAGGGGATATTTTAGGGAAAATGAGAGATAATAAGGCCCATGTCATATACTACGCTAGCCAAAATTTAACCAAACCCTAATAAAGTTACTCCACTGCAAAGAAAGAGTTTTTAATGATAGTGTTTGCCCTTAATAAATTTTATTCATATCTTATCGGCTCACTCATTATATGGTTTACCGACCATGCGACACTAAAATACCTCATTTTTAAGAAGGATGTAAAGACGCACTTCATTAGGTGGATCTTGATACTCCAAGAATTTGACATTTCAATCAAAAAGAAGAAAGGAGTAGAAAAAGTCTTGGCCGACCACTTGTCTAGGCTCTCTTCCGACATGCCTCAACATCCTATACCCATAGACGAGTATTTTTTGAATGAGAAATTTTTTGCTAATTCCTCTCTACCTTGGTTTGTGGACATCGTGAACTATCTAGTGATGGGGGTCGTTCTCTCCGTTTGGACTTTGCAAGAGAAGAGGAAATTTTTCATTTGGTCGCACATGTTCTTTTACGACGATCACTATATATTTAATTATTTGGGTGTGCCTTACGATGAGATTCAAAGCTTCATTCAATTTTATCATTCAAAAGCGTGCGGAGGCCATTTTTTATAAAAAATACAGCCCTAAATATTTTTTAATGCGATCCCTATTGACCCACTATCTTCCGAGATGTGAACGTATATTGTCGATTGATGCGACTCAGAAAGTGTTTCTAATTTGTGTTCACTCTAGGCTCAAGTGCAAGCATGTCGTATTAGTAATAAACCCGATAAGTCGGGATCGTATCCATAGGGAAATAGGACAATGGAATTGTGACGACGTTGGATAGATAAGGAAATCCTAACTCTGACTCTGAAAAGAAAAAGGAAATTGATTTGTTTTGTGGAATGACTACACTAGATGCAATTATGAAATTATGAAAAGATGCAATTATACTAAATTACCTAAAATACAGATGAAGAAAGGTTTGAAACTTTAAACTATACGATGAGAAAAACAGGACGGGAGTACAATCCCCCAACCCTAGTGTATTGCAGGTATAATACTAATCGTAACTTTAAATGACTAATTAGACCCAGAATTTAGTACTCCCAAGCATTACATATATGAGGTTCAAGCCCGCAACATACTTAATCAGAGGACGAGTAAATCGATATCGCGATAGTTACACTCGAATTGCATTCTAAAGAATCTCGGTTACCCGAAAGCAATTGAGATCCAAAGATCTATAATTATCGTGTTCCTACGCAATACGGTCGTAAGAAACCACTAAATTTAGAGCATTAATTTTATACACATGAAACTATCGCATCAGGCTGGGTTCATGTATCCCGACCATAAAAAATCTAGCCTAGCATGTTGAAACTAATGGAAATAATTTTTGAATTGCAGAAAACCATAATTAGACTAAGGAAAATTTGTGGAATGATGTAGAAAGGCATTGGCCTGAAGAAATAACTCACTAATCTTACCAAAGCAGTAAAAGCAGTAGTTAATAACACTTGTAACCACAGAAATCTGACTAACCTTCAATCTTGAAATTAAAAGATTAAACTATCTCTAAACTAGGGTTTTCTGGAAAGAATTGGAAAATTATCTTAATTCTCCACGTTAAAAACGATAATAACTCGGGTTTATATACCCTACAAAAATTCAGGAGTTTTAGCTGCACTAGGACTCTCAAATAGAAGAAGATAAGAAAATCAAAACTCGACAGCCGGACCGGTCCGGGACTCTTGCGGATCCGTCTGCCTGGAATGCAGACCGGTTCTTTTATTTTTGGGGTGGACCGATTCTTTTATTTTTCCTCCCTCATCGGTTTGCCTTCGGTCCGGGGTTCTCTGGAATATTGCACTGCGGACCGGTCCAGCCTTCCTGCGGATCGGTCTGCCCCTTTGACTTTTTTTTCCAACTTTTACTATTCATATATTTCTCACCGGGACTCCAATTGAGGTGTCGTTTCTTCCTATGTGTTCATGAACTTGATATCTTCAACTTCTCTTTAGGTGCCTCGTTCGAATTCTGGGTAGAAACTACATTTTTTCCCTTTTGACTTTCCTTCTTTTCTTTCTCGATTCTTCCGGTTTCTTTCTTCCTTTAACATCAAATACCTGTAAACTCAATACAAAATACCAGAAACTAAGTGTACTCATTAGGATACATCAGTAGCAAGATTATGAGATAAAGTCAAATCGATTACGTTGTTCGAGGTGCTAAAAGTAACTAAATTGAGGGATAAATTGGGAAGAATTTATGCCTAATCAAACCTCCCTAACTTAGAACTTTGCTTGTCCCGAGCAATGTAAAAGAATCCTAGCAAGGCTCAACTCTTGAAAAACATTTTGTTGGGATAGAGTACCTTTTTCGCGAGCAAGGGATTGCATTTAGCGTATGCAACAAGCCTTTCAACCCCTAGGTCACCCTAGTAGGACGAGTGGTGTCTCGTGAGGGTTTACAGAGAATATACCCTCAAAATTTGTCTCAAAGAAGATTCAAAATACGCAAAAATTATTTAATTCAAACTTTTCCAGAAAATAGTCATCATCAAGTCATATTTACAAGTTTCAAACCGTAGTGTGTGTGTGCGAAGCCAGAAATTTAATCGTGGATTTCCACCGATTGACCATTACATTACTTATCCGAAAATTCATTTTGATTTCCAATTATTACGGAATGCTCTCTCAAATGAATCACTCAGAATGTGGCTATTCTCTCGGTATGCGTGATATAAATAGTAAATATAATGGATGCAAATTCACGCATACAAGAAGAAAGACGAAAATTTTATAGTGATAGGATCCCATCAACGGATTACGATTTTTAAAAATGGGAACATTGCCTCTTATTCGTGCATTCAACCTCTTTTATTATCTTTTGGTGTATTAGCTCTCCACGCGGTAACCAATTTCGTAATTTAGACTCGGTTACGACTTTTTTTGAGTTTTAAGGTATATTGGGTAAAATGAAAGAGGTAGGGAAGGTTGGAATTGGAAAAGTCATTTATGATGTCCATTTGTGCTTTTTCCGGGCTATTGATCATATTTTTTTCTTTTTCTCTATTTTTTCAGTTTTTCACTTCTTTTCTTTTCTTGCGATTTTTGATGATCATATCTATTTTTTTCTTTCCCCATTTATATGCACTTTTCGGACTTAAATTCTGAATTTTTCCATTTTTTGCAATTCCGGGCTATTTGGGTTTTTCGGGTTGTCAAACAAAAGGGAAAATCTATTTGGCTCAATTTGGGTTGCAAAAGGGGAGATTTTTCACATCTTTTTATGGCTAATATTTTTGGATAACAAACGAGGGCCTACTTCATTGTCCAAAATACCAATTACGTTACCATATGCGTTTTGAGATGAATTTAAGTTTAGAGATCAATTTTGGCACGTTTTTCAAGGCAATATTACACACATTTTTCATAACTGATCAAAGTGAAAGGGTTGAGATCCTCGACGACTTTTTAGGCGCTGAAAAGAACTTTGAGTTAACAATTAACTCGGATTGATTTAAAAACTCTCAAAAAGTGATAGGTCAATTTTAGCTTTGTGTATGCTGAATTTTACAACTTGAGACTTTAAACCAAGTTTTAATGATATTTTTGAAAATTTTGAATTCCAATTTTTTATTTATTTTAAACAAAAATATTTTTGGGTTTTTTAAATTTTATAAATTTTTTTTAGATTTTTGGGCATTTTTGAAAATTTGTGGAGTTTTAGAAATACACACTTGTGACCCCCCCCCCCCCTAACTTAGACTTTTGCATTGTCCTCAAGCAAAAAGGACTAAAAGCTAAACAAGGCAAAATAATAAGTGCGATAAATAAAACAAACAAATGGAGAAAATGCAGATTTTATAGAAAACAGGATTGTGGTACAATTACAGGGAAAAACATACAACCATGTGAAACAGGGAAAATAAATATATACTGACATAACCACATAAAGCTTCACTGGGGCGGGGGTTGGGAAGAACCGGGCGCGTCGGGGCCATAGGGGTCATAGAAATAGGATGGCAATGGGTCGTTGGGATCCCCTTGGCATCGGTATATATCCGCTTAGAAATGGAACATCATGCCCGTATCGCAACGGTAGTCGGTCAAAAAGTTGTGGAATCTTGTCTCAAGCGCCGCCATACGGTTCGTTAGGTCGCTACCCGCCCATTCAAAATCAGGATCGTCTTCTTCATTCGCCAACTCTTCATCCGAACCTACATCCCCCATCTCGACATCATCACCGGCTGCTTCTTCTTCCTCTTCGTCGCTCTCACTCGAGGCAGCCTCTTCCTCGCTATCACTGCACCGCCTTGCCCGAAGGATGGCTAGTTGTTTGGCACTCTTAGTGGGGGTTACCTATCCAAAAGGACCGGGAAAGCGAGTATGATCGAGCGGCACTGTAATGCCAGCATCCTTGAGGATGGAGGTAATCAATCGTGCATATGGAAGTGGGGCTGCACCTTTTTCATCTAGGGTTGCGACCATGATATCGGCGTAGAGGGTGCGGGCCAAGTGGATGGAAGTGTGTGGATCAAATAGGTGGTAGGTCAATGTGGCCTGACGGGGCCGCATCGCGGAATCGTTGGACGTTTGCAAAATATTGGCGCACACAATTTGAAAGGTGAGTCGTGCTTGCTCATTGAGGCAGCCCACAGTGATAGTTTGCCCCGTCCATGCAACATCCAGGGCAATGCGATCCATGATCACTTCTTTGGCGACCGGTGCGATGTTCCTTGGATAGGTGAATTCTTGAACATCGGGAACATTGTATTCAGCCAACTTGGCTGTGAGAAGGGCCAATGAAAAGGGGATGACGGTACCATCCACATATGCTTGAGCCTCGAATTGGCCCGTCCGAATAAGGGTGCCATAAAAGGAGCGGACCTCGGCTGCCCAAACCGCTTTGTACGGTTCATTGAGGAATCGGCGCCACCCCCGAGCCATAAAGAGGGCGGTAACGGATTTGGACAGACCTGTCCACTGGACAGCGCGCTCCACGTGGAGTTTGCGATCCGGATCGAAGAACCGATTGCACCAACGTTCCCTTGGCGAGAACGGAATTCGCCATGGATGAAGGGGAGGATGTCGGTGGAGTCGTACTTAGTGGGGGAAGGTCGTTGGGCCATGATAATAGGGAGAGGTTTTTTCTGGAAAATTAGGGTGAGAGAAGAGAGGATTGATGTGGTTGAAGGTGTCGATAGAAAGGGAAGGGAAGGGTGTTTATTTATAGGAGGAAGGGTGTGGGTAGGGTTTGGAATTGGAGGGAAAGAGTTTGGAGGGAAAAGGTGGTGTATTTGGGAGGGAAATAGAAGGGTTGGGTGTGGGGGGGAAAATGGGGAGGGAATGAAGGGGATTGAGGAGAAGGGGGTGTACCTTGGGAAAGGGGGAAAAATTCTGCAGAAGGTGGACTGGTCCGCCTGGGGACCAAACTGGTTCGGTCCTTCATTATTCGAACTCCTCACTAGACGGATCGATCTGGCCCTAAAATAAAGGAACCGGTCCGACCCAAAATTAAAGGAACTGGGCCGGCTCTTATTTTTGAGCTGGATTTCCCCCTAACTTAATTTTAATCGCTCTTCTCCGAAAATTTTCACTTTCACAACATACTCCTTATCAATTTTGGACTAGAAATCTCTCAATACCAATGGCCAATGCAACTTCACTCAATTTCCCAAAAATGTGAATGCTTTCACCCGAATGTATCCTAATCCCAAGGACTCTCACTACACACGCGACTCTCATCTACTATACATAAGAATTCACTCCATACGCGTCGGGGGTGCGACGACCTCACTATAGCGGCTCACTCTACCCCGTAAACGGGGTCCGACAACCAAACAGTGTCGAATTCTTCCACACACGCCTCTAGATATGGCTTTAGGCGTTGTCCATTTACTTTGAATGTATTTCCCCCTTTAAAATCGTCTAATTCAAAAGCTCCATAAGGGAAAATATTCTTCACAACGAACGGGATGGACCATCGTGACCGTAACTTGCCCGGAAAGAAATGAAGCCGAGAGTTATAAAGAAGAACTTTTTGTTCGGGAAGAAACTCTTTGCGACGAATGATGTTATCGTGAGCGAGTTTCATATTTTCTTTGGAAATTTTAGCATTCTCATACGCATCATTACATAGCGCTTCTAAATCATTTAATTGAAGCTTGCGAGCTTCACCGGCCTTATCCATGGCATAGTTAAACTGCTTAATCGCCTAATACGCCTTGTGTTCTAACTCCACGGGAAGATGGCAAGGTTTGCCATACACAAAGTGGAAAGGGGACATACCGAGTGGATTTTTATATGCGGTGCGATAGGCCCATAGCGAATCATTCAATCTAAGTGACCAATCTTTCCGGTTAGGATTGACGGTCTTTTCAAGAATGTTCTTGATTTCCCGATTTGCTAGTTTGGCCTACCCATTCATTTGCGGGTGATAAGTCGTTCCAACCTTATGAACGACACCATACTTTCTCATTATCTTCTCGAATGGCCTATTGCAAAAGTGTGTGCCGTTATCGCTGATTCTCACTTTCGGTGCACCGAAGCAGGAAAGTATGTGTTCCTGTAGGAACTATATCACCACCTTGTTGTCATTTGTCTTGGTAGCTATAGCTTCCACCCAATTTGAAACATAGTCTACCACAACAAGGATGTATAGGAAACCAAAGGACAGGAGAAAAGGTCCCATGAAGTCAATACCCCAACAGTCGAAGATCTCAATAATGAGTATGGTGGTAAGAGGCATCATGTTTCGTCGGGTAATGGCTCCCATCCGTTGGCACCTATTGCAAGACTTACACGCAGCGTTCACATCCCAGAATATTGTGGGCCAATAGAGGCCGCATTGCAGAATTTTAGCGACCGTCTTTTTCGTCAAAAAGTCGCCTCCACAAGCTTCCGAATGACAAAACTGGATAACTTTTGGGATCTCGTCATCTGGTACACATCGTCAGATGATTTGGTCAGTGCAATATTTAAAAAGGAAGGGATCGTCATAGAAAAACATGCACGACCATGTAATAAACCTCTTCTTGTCTTGCGGTGTCCAGTCGGGAGGGACAACTCCCGTGACAAGGTAGTTCACTATATTGGCAAACCATGGCAAAGAGTTGCTCATTCGAAAAGTATTCGTCTATGGGTATGGGATTACTAGGTACGTCGAATGAAAGCCGTGATAAGTGGTCGGCAACGACGTTTTCTACTCCTTTCTTATCTTTAATGGAGAGATTAAACTCTTATAGGAGTAGGATCCACCTTATGAGGCGCGACTTTGCATCTTTCTTTACAAGTAGGTATTTCAATGCCGCGTGGTCGGTAAAGCAAGTAATGAGAGAACCGATAAGGTATGATCGAAATTTATCAAGAGGAAAGACTACCGCTAGCAACTCCTTCTCCGTAGTAGAGTAGTTGAGTTGTGGTTCGGTAAGAGTCCGACTAGCGTAGTAGATGACATGAGCCTGTTTATCTTTTCTTTGGCCCAAAATGACCCCTATCGCATAATCGCTACCATCACACATAAGTTCGAAGGGTAAAGACCAATCCGGAACTTGCATGATGGGAGCGGACACAAGCATGGTTTTCAGTTTTTCAAAAGAGCTTGGGCATGCTTCTGTCCACTCAAATGGGGTGTCCTTCATGAGTAGGTTGCTTAAGGGTCTAGCGATGGCGCTAAAGTCCTTAATGAACCTTCGATAAAACCCCACGTGGCCCAACAAGGAGCGCACGTCTTTGAGAGATTTTGCTGGGGGAAGATCAGCTATGACATCTATTTTCGCCCTATCAACTTCTATCCCTTTGGATGATACAATGTGGCCAAGAACTATTCCCTCAGTGACCATGAAATGGCATTTTTCCCAATTCAGCACTAAGTTCTTTTCCACACACCGAGCAAGTACTTGTTCCAGTTTTTCTAGATAAAGATCGAAAGAGGTGCCAAA
The DNA here is from genome assembly GCA_949130495.1 of Sambucus nigra. Classification (NCBI taxonomy): domain Eukaryota; kingdom Viridiplantae; phylum Streptophyta; class Magnoliopsida; order Dipsacales; family Adoxaceae; genus Sambucus; species Sambucus nigra. Next base: position 500,821,066 of record OX422211.1, on the reverse strand, counting down.
AACGCTGAAATCGTCCATGAACACTTCGAGTCCTCTCTCAACCATGTCGCTAAATAGGCTCAACATGCAACTTTGAAAGGTCATGGGTGAATTACACAAGCCGAATGGCATACGTTTGTAGGCAAACGTACCAAAAGGGCAAGTGAAGGTCGTTTTCTCCTGGTCAAGTACATCTACCTCAATCTGGTTATATCCGGAATAACCATCAAGGAAGTAATAGTAAGGGTGGCCCGCTACTCTCTCAAGCATTTGATCAATAAATGGCAAGGGAAAATAGTATTTCCTAGTCCCCGTATTGAGTTTCCAGGAATTAATGCAAACGCGCCACCCAGTGGTGGTACGTTGGGGAACTAGCTCTCCCTTAGCATTCTCAATCACTATCATGTCGAACTTCTTTGGGATGACTTGAATAGGGCTCACCCACTTGCTGTCCGAGATTGGGTAGATAATCCCAGCATCCAATAACTTGATAATTTTGACTCTCACTACTTCTTTCATGTTGGGATTTAACCTTCTTTGCATTTCTCTTGAGGGCTTGACATCCTCTTTGAGATGGATCTTGTGAGTGAAAATCAAAGGACTTATCCCCTTCAAATCAGCAATGCACCAACCAAAAGCACTTTGGTGCTTTCTCAGAATTTTTAATAATTTACCCTCCTGCTCTTCGTCTAGGCTAGAGTAGACAACAATAGGAAATGTCTCATCCTCTCCTAGGTATGAATATTTAATATGGGAGGGGAGTTTCTTCAACTCGAGGATTGGAAATTTATCGCTGGAGGGAACCATGCGTGTATCCCTCGAAAGTAACTCCTCGAATCTAGAAACCAAATTTACATCTCTCGCATCCTCGTTCGACGCTCTCTCATCAAGTAATTCTCTCAACTCCCCAACCTCCCTCTCGAATTAGGTGTACTTCCCCTCACTCTCATTACTCAACACTAAATAGGACCCAAAGGCGTCTCTGCAATAATTCTCCTCAAAGTACTCCTCTACTATCTCATCTATGAAGCTCACCGCGTGAAGATCATCTTCTTCCCCTGCATGTTAGGCTATATGGAAGATGTTGGTTTCTAAGGTCATATTCCCAAAAGTGAGTTGCATCTGCCCATTCCTAGTGTTGATAATAGCATTAACCGTAGCTAAAAATGGGCGCCCGAGAATGATGGGAACATGATTGCTTGAGCCGAAGGAAGGCTCCATGTCCCAAATGACAAAATCTACTGAGAAGTAGAAAGTGTCAACTTGGATGATCACATCCTCAACTACACCTCGTGGGATCTTCACACTTCGATCCACTAATTGGAGAGTGATTCTTATGGGCTTGAGGTCGCCCAAATCAAGTTGCCTATAGATGGAGTAAGGGAGGATATTGACACTTGCTCCCAAATCAAGTAAGGCTTTTTCGATTTTATTTTCTCCAATGATACAGGAAATGGTGGGTGCACCGGGATCTTAGAATTTAGGCGGGAGATCATTAAGTAGAATGGAGCTCACATTCTGTGCTAGAAAAGAATTTTTCTTTACCTTCGTCTTTCTCTTTATCGTCAGCAAGTCTTTGATATAAGCTGGAATTTGCTTAATGGCATCGAGGAAAGGTAAATTCAGTTTTACTTGCTTTAGAACGTCCTCACATGGGTTTCCTTTATGGGAAGGAATCAACCTTTGAGAAAACGGTGCCGTGGTGGGTGGTTTCACTACTACCTCGATCTCACTAGTGTCTTCTTTGTCACTCTCATTCAAGGAGACATCTTCGGCCTCTTTCGTGCCGGGCAAAATCTCTTTGTCTTTCGTTGTGATGTGTGGGAAAGGTGATAAATAAATGACTCTCCCACTATGAAGAGTGGTCACAGCTTGACATTGCTCCTGATGTTCAGTAGAGGTGGAGCTAACACTAGTTTGACCTTGGGGAGGTCTTTGGACCTGGGCAGGAAACTTGCCCTTCTCTTGGACATTCAATGAGGATTGTATCTTTGATAGACTTACATTTATATCGCTAATCAGGCGATCATATCTAGCATTGATTGCAGTTTAGCTAGTGATAAATTGATTCATAGTATCCTCGAGAGTTCTTCGCAGTGGCGGGATATATGCTACTTGAGGTGGTGGTGCTTGCACATGTCCTTGCATGTGTGGAGCTTGTTGAAAGTGTTGTGGTGGAGGAGGGGAAACATGGGAAGTAGGGTTCATCGCAGCATGTTGTTGCCCATAGCTAAAACCAGGATGGTTTTTCCATGAAGGGTTGTAAGAATTCTCGTGTGGTGCACCAAAATTATCCTTAAATCTTCCTATACCACTAACTTGCTCTTGAAGCATCACTTTGTAGGCGGGTATAGTCGGGCATTCCTCAGTTGAATTACCCGCCTCACAAATCTCACACACCTTTTCGACGGGGTTTGGTATGGATCCAGTTGGTCCTCTTCCATATACCTCGCATAGGTCTCGAAATCCTTTCTCCAGTGTATCCAATCGACTATCATTCATAGAATTCTTATCTACGTGAAATAGACCGGACGCCGCTGGAGTGGTGGTCACTTGACGATTTTAATTTGGAGCATTAGAATCAGATGTATCCCAGGATCGGGTAGTCTCGGCGACATACCTCAGGTGAAGCTCAACATCGTGGGCATTTAGTTTGATAAAAGGACCACTACCCATGGTTTCAACAAGTTGTTTGGAATTAAGATTCAGCCCATTATAGAGAAAGGAGATGATTTGAGCTGTATCAAATCCATGATGGGGGCACGAAGTAACTAACTCATTGAAACACTCGTAACATCGATGAAATGGCTCATTTTTTTATTGTCTGGACGCTTGAATTTGAGCCTTTATGGAGATTGCTCGATGTGGTGGGAAGAATTTCTTGATAAATCTAGGTTGCAACTCGTTCCAGGATGGGATCGAGCATGGAGGTAAGACCATAGCAGGTCATAGCTTTATCTTTTAGTGAGAAGGTGAAGAGTTTGAGGCGGATCACCTCTTGTGTGCAAGTTTGATCATTGAGAGTATCACACACGTCCTCAAATTCCCTGATATGGAGATATGGCTTTTCAGAATCCATACCATGGTAATGGGGTAACATCTGGATCATCCCATTTTTAAAACAAAATTTCCCGGCCTTATACTGGAGTATAATGCATCCCGGAGTGACAGTGCGCTCGGGATATAAGATCTCTCTCAACGGACGATATGGGGCCTCTTCCTCGTCGGCGGCTGCACTACCGTGTTGCGACATTTCTCTCTCTCTTAAATACTTAGTGCCCTCACTTGGTGTGCTCGAAGTGTGCTCGGAAGTGTGCCCTAAGAAGGAAAACAGAGTGTTATTTGAGATTGAGTGTGACGGAGTGGGAGGTGGAATCCATAACTGTGGGGCGTTAGTAGTGTGGGGGCTATCGGGGTCGTACTCAACTATTAGATTTTCGTGAATACTGGTTGGAGTATTATGGGGTGTGGGAGTAAGTTCAGAATTTTGCATTAACAGCTTATGGGAGATGATGATGAATCTTTTTGTGCTTTTTAAATTTTTTTATGTTTTTGGATTTTTGGAAATTTTTGGTCAAAGTTTTGGATTGACTCGATTTAATCCTAAGTTTACCTAATTCCCCGGTAACGGTGCCAAAAACTTGACGCGACTCAGAAAGTGTCTCTAATGTGCGTTCACTCTAGGCTCAAGTGCATGCCTATCGCGTTAGTAATAAACCCGGTAAGTCGGGATTGTATCCACAGGGAAATAGGACAATGGAATTGTGATGACGTTGGATAGATAAGGAAATCCTAACTCTAACTCTGAAAAGAAAAAGAAAATTGATTTGGTTTGTGGAATGACTACACTAGATGCAATTATGAAATTATGAAAAGATGCAATTATACTAAATTACCTAAAATACTGATGAAGAAAGGTTCGAAACTTTAAACTATATGATGAGAAAAACAAGACGGGAATACAATCCCCCAACCCTAGTGTATTGTAGGTATAATACTAATCATAAATTTAAATGATTAATTAGACCCAGAATTTAATACTCCCAAGCATTACGTATATGAGGTTCAAGACCGCACCATACTTAATAAGAGGACGAGTAAATCGGTATCGCGATAGTTACACTTGAATTGCATTCTAAAGCATCTCGGTTACCCGGAAGCAAATGAGATCCAAAGATCTACAATTTTCCTGTTCCTACGCAATACGGTCATAAGAAATCACTAAATTTGGAGGATTAATTTTATACACATGCAACTATCACATTAGGCTGGGTTCATGTATCCCGACCTTAGAAAATCTAGCCTAGCATGCTGAAACTAGTGAAAACAATTTTTGAATTGCAGAAAACCATGATTAAACTAAGGAAAATTTGTGGAATAATGTAGAAATGCATTGGCCTGAAGAAATAACTCACTAATCTTACCAAAGCAGTAAAACAGCAATTAAGAACACTTGTAATCACATAAATCTGACTAACCTTCAATCTTGAAATTAAAAAAATAAACAATCTCTAAACTAGGGTTTTCTGGAAATAATTGGAAAATTATCTTAATTCTCCGTGTTAAAAATGATAATAACTCGAGTTTATGTACCCTACAAAAATTCAGGAGTTTTAGCTGCACTGGGACTCTCAAATAGAAGAAGATAATAAAATCAAAACTCGACAACTGGACCGGTCCGGGGCTCTTGCGGATCGGTCTGCCTGGAATGCGGATCGGTTATTTTATTTTTAGGGCCGACTAGTTCTTTTATTTTTCCTCCCTCATCGGTTTGCCTTCGGTCCGGGGTTCTCTGGAATATTGCACTGCGGACCGGTCCAACCTTCCTGCCGATCAGTCTGCCTCTTTGACTTTTTTTCCAACTTTGACTGTTCATATCTTTCTCACCGAGACTCTGATTGAGGTTCCGTTTCTTCCTATGTGTTATTGAACTTGATATCTTCAACTTCTCTTAGGTGCCTCATTCGAATTCTAGGTAGAAATTACACTTTTGCCCTTTTGACTTTCTATCTTTTTTTTCTCGATTCTTCTGATTTCTTTCTTCCTTTAATTGACATCAAATACCGGTAAACTCAATACGAAATACCAGAAACTCAGTGTACTCGTTAGGATACGTCAGTAGCAAGATTATGAGATAAAGTCAAATTGATTACGTTGTTCGAGGTGCCAAAAGTAACTAAATTAAGGGATAAATTGGGAAGAATTTATGCCTAATCATCGATCTTGTGAGAGATGACAAAGATAGTCCCTATTACAAGATGCGATAAAATGTTGTTGACCCTTATCATCGATGTTGAGATGTTCGACTGTTGGGGAATCAACTTCATTGGACCCTTTCCTCCCTATTTTGGCTTTCTCTACATCCTTGTTGAGGTAGACTATCAATCTAAATAGGTAGAGAAAATAGATACATGAACGAATGTCAGTAAGGTGGTGGTAAAGTTCATCCATGAACACCTACTTTCTCATTTTGGTGCTCCCAGAGCCGTTATTAGTGACAAGGACACAGACTTTTGCAATAGTAAATTTGAGAAGTTAATGAGGAAGTATGGAATTGTCCATAAGGTTGGGATAACTTATCACCTGCAAACGTACGGACAAGACAAGAAAGAAAATCGAGAGATAAAAATAATTTTAAATAAACCGTTGACCCCAATCATTGGGACTGGTCTGTCCAATTACTCAATGCGTTATGGGCTTACCTAACCGATTACAAGAACCCCTTTAGGATGTCTTCATTCTGGTTTGTGTATGGAAAGCCTTTTCATCTCCCCGTCAATTAGAAGACAAGGCGTTTGGGGCAATCAAGAGGTTGAACTTCAAATTGGATAAAGCCAGTGGAACACGAAAGCTCCAATTAAATGAACTGGAAGAAATAATCAATTATGTGTATAAGAGCACCCACTTTGAAAAAGAACGGATGAAACTTTCCCAGAATCTAAGCATAAATCACAAAGACTTTCATGCGGGTACAAAATTGCGCCTTTACAACTTACATTTACACTTATTTTCCAAAAAGTTATGGTCAATATGGTCTTGATTGTTTTTTGTGAATGAAGTGTTCTCACACAGTGCAATAGAAGTGAAAGATCCAAAGGATGGGAGCATGTTCAAAGTAAATGGGCAACGCCTAAAGCCATATTTATTGTATATATGATTCGTGTGAGTGCGTTGTGTGTTTAGGAGTGTGTTGTGTGCATTTTAGCGAGAGTCGAATTTTTTCAATTTTTTGAGGCCCGTCCCAAGAGTGACCAATGAGACCGTGGTGATTTTAATGATTTTTTATCAAAATATTAAATTTAGGTGGAACCCCGGGAGAATTTTAGGAAACCTACCATCCGTGCCCGAGGGAGCTTGAAATTTTCAAGGAAAATGAGAACACGCGAAAAAAATCCGTTCAGAAAATTGAATCCTCATCGAAGGGGTTTTCTCTGAAAACCGAACCCTCAGAGGAAGATATTCAAATAAGTCAGTCCCTAATATTGAACTAAATTAGTTTGCTGACTGAACCGATTCGCTGATTGAACTGGCTCGGACTCTGAAGAAAACTGGCTCACTTTTTTGAAGGAAAAATTCGAATTTTGCCTAATTGTTTTCTCTTTTCCCTCCCAACCTTTCACCTTCCCTCCACAAAAACCCATTCCCCTTCCCTCCAACTAGTAAATTCAACCCAAACATAATACCTATCTTCAAACCTTTTCTTTTTCCAAAACCCATCCATTCCCCTGAAAATAACCTTTCATTTCCCCACCATTTCCTACCTATAAATACCCCACCCCTCCACATTTTTCCTTACACCTCTAAATTCTCTCCTTTCCTAGGACACTCCCTATTTTTTCCCAAGTTACATCCCTTATCCAGTGGCTCCCAAGAAATACTTAAAGGAGTACAAGTCCATCAAAGTGACTGAAGGCGAAGGACCGGGAAACTTTTCGTTCTCCACAAGAACAGAATTAGTGTAACGCTTATTTTGGCACTCATTGCACTTTGTTCATTGAAAAAAAATTGTTTGTAATGACATGTTTGATAATGTCGTGTCACTTTTCTCGCGTTGCGGGTGGAAAAATTGGTATGCCAATTACGACAACCCCATTTATGAACACTTAGCTAAATTATTTTACGGGTCTCTCATTCGTACCTCCGATGGAAATTACGAGGCATGTATTAATGGGGTGGTGATGACTTTCTTGCTACAAATTGTCAAACGAAAGTTGAAAGTGATAGGGGTCAAATACTTCAAGACTTACAACCACCCTTACTGCAGAAAGGACATCCCTCGCCTCGAGCTTTCTAGTCGTTGTGCCCCGGACACTCCTTGGACGAGTGAGACGTTCCTATCAGGGCAACTCCCGTCTCGCACCCAGTTGGAAAACCTCATCACGTGTGGAACCATTCTCCCGACGAAGAACGATTTTGCAATCCATTTGTGACATGGAATCTTTCTCTACTTTTTGTTCATTATGACATCTAAAATAAGCCTTGCACACGTATACTTCGATTAAATCACAAGTGCAACTTTTTTCCCCATTGGTACGACTTCTCTTCCTTATGGCCACTTCATCACATCCCTATGCCTCGGACTGGGGATTGTTCTATGGGGTGATAAATCTCGAGTCAAGCCCATAAATTCCACCTCGGTGGACCAAATAATGAAAGAATCTCGAAACCCGACCCCCCTTCTTATACCAATTTTTAAAGACGTTGAGATGGGGGTAGGACAGTGAGGAAGAGGACAGGAGGACACCAAAGGAGAAGACAGAGATGAGGAAGAAGGGGAATTTGATCACGGGGAGCGAGAGGATGATGATCTGACGGACTTGGATTTCGAGGGCGACGTTGACCAGTGTGCATATTAAATGGTGGTAATAAATAGCCGTATAGACCAAATTGAGTCCCGTCTCGATGGTTTCCTCAAAGAATACTGCCAAGATAGGGACACCTTTAGATTCAATTACCGTCGGGATACCTCCATTATGATGCGGATCCAAGCCGACCTTTATCGCCTTAGCTTAGGGACGGGGATCGAATTTCCCTCATACTATATGGATCCCTATGCGTGGGATCCAAAGCCCCCGGTCTCTTCTGTCGAGTTACTTTTGGACATGCACCATTTATGTAGTTTCTTTATATGTAATTGTTATATCTTTCAAAAAAAATATGTACTATCCTCTCTCGTTATGAATAAAAATTTGTATTTGTGTTATATAATGTCTTTATTGCATTTTAAATATTGTTTGTTTTATATTTCACATCCACTTCTTTTCTTATTTAGATTTTTATCCTTTAGTTTGAGGAAAATGCAGGGTGTAAGTTAGGGTGGGTACAAGTGCATCTTTTAAAAACTTCATAAATTTAAAATCCCCCCCCCCCCAAAAAAAAGTGAAAAAAAGTCAAGAACTCCAAAAAAATGGAAATTTTCAAAAAGTGAAAAATAATTTTTCTAAAATAAGTAAAAATTGGAATTTAAAATCCTTAAAAATATCACAAAATTTTTGTTTCAAATCTCAATTTGTAAAAATTCCATGCACTAAGCCGAAATTGAACGAAAATTGATGACTTATATAAATAAATATGGAGATTTTAACCTGTTAATTTTTTTTGTGCCATTCTCCATTTCGAGTAATTAAATCAATCTGAGTTAAAAATAAGTCAAATTGTCCTTCGGCGTTAAATTTGTCTTCGATATCTAAATCAATATTTTGATCGATTATGGTAAGCCAGTGGAAATTTTGTTTTGAAGATGTGCCTAAAAATATCTCAAAAATAAAAATAAAAATAAAAATTAATCTTGAGACGCATATGGTAATCTTGATTAGTAATTTAGACACATGAAGTTAGACCATCGTTTCTTCACCAAAAATATTAGCCATAAAATATTTTCTAAAAAATAGTTGATTTTTAAAAGCCGACTTGAGCCTAAAATCATATTCCTTTCATTTGTTAACCCGAAAACCCAAATTAGCTCGGAGTTATGAAAAATCAAAAAATCCAAAAATTAAGTCCATACGGCACATGAAAAGGGAAGAAAAAAAAAAGAAAAAGGCTCAAATAAAAATAAAAAATAAAAAATAGGGGATATAGAAAAGAAAAAAAAGTGGGCAAAAGGACGAAAAAGTACCAACCAACCTTCACAAGAAAAAAATTCAAAAAAAAATCCAAAATTTTCATTAGTCTCTAAAATAACCTTAGATCAGAAAAAGTCCTAACAGAGTCTGAATAATGAAGTCAATCTCCGCATGGAAACCTAACACATAAAAATATAATAAAGAGATAAAACGGTGCGAATAAATAATGATGTTGTCCAATTTTCCAATGACCATAATTTGTTCATGAGATCTTTTTACCATAAAATTTTAGTCTTTCAATTTGTATGCGTGAACTCATGTCCAATACATTTACTCTTAATTTGACGCACACTGAGAGAAAAATTCATTATCTGAGTGATTTATTTGTGAGTACATCTCGTGAGAAATTGAATCAAAGCGAATTTTTGAAAAGTAACGTGATGATCAATCAATTGAAGTTAACGGTTAATTTTTGACTTCGTGCACGCACACTATGAATCGAGATTTATCAAATAAAAATTTTTTGTGATTATTTTTTATGGAATTTTAATTATACGATTTTTAGTTATTCTAATTTTCCTCGGAGTTGTACTGTGTAGTACAAAATGAATTTTGTGGAGAAATTCACTACAAACCCCACGAGACACCGCTTGTCCTACTAGGGTAACCTAGGGGGTTTAAGGGCTTGTTACATACGCTAAATGCAATCGCATACCTGCGAAAAAGGTATTATATCGCATAGTTAATAAGTGGTACTTATAGACCCTATTTATAATTGTTTTACATGGATAGAGACTAGAAACATTATAAGTTAGGGGCTTGATTCGACACGCATATTCCATTTTCATCCCTCTAATTTCGGTATTTTTACAGTCCCAAACATCACATTTATCATGAATTTATATCATATTTATTGGAACTAACGTTTTTGGCAAGTATTTCATGTTTTGTATATTTCTCATATGTTTTACAGGTAAATCGAGCAATTGGACAGAAGAGAACAACCAAAACAATGAAAACTTGACGAGAAAAGGAAGTCAAGGTCAGAATGGTGATTTTTCAACTAGAACCCAGTCAAGGAGCCAGCATGAAAGTTGAAGATCTAAAGCTCACAAGAACAAAGGAAGAAATGACACCTCAATTTGAGTTACGGTGAAGAAGTTATGGTAATTTAAAGTTGAAGAAAAGCCTAAGGGGTAAAGCTGCAAATGAAGAAAAAAAGCAAATTAAAGTGCAATTAGAAAACCCAAAGACTGAACTGGTTCAGTTCCTGGAGAGAACAGTTTTGTTTAGCCTTTAAGGTTCAGTCCCAGGGTTCAGTTTCCAGTGGGATTTTTTTATCCTTTCCTAAATTTTGGCTAGAGTAGTTAGGGCCAATGTTTACCACTTTGGTCACTTTTTGGCACTTGTACAAGTCATTTAGGACTCTTAATATTCATGTTTTACACTTTTTTAAGTATGGAATTAAATATTATTCATTGGAGAACAAATAATTCATCTCGGCTCATTAAATTAATTTAATTCATCTTGGCACATCAAATTAATTTAAGTCTTGTAATTTTTCAAAAATCTTTCAATGGTGTAAAGTTTTATTATTGCAACTTTGTTTCTCCATACTTGGTATAAAGTTTCCAACCCTGTACTCTTGTAATTTAATTATGAATACTTTCATGATGAAGATGATTAGTGTAGAGTTCAATTATATTTCTAACTAAGTTATTTGTGGGTTGGGGAACATGAAACCAACCTATAGTTTTCATTATTAAATCTAAAATTCAACATAATTAAATAATGGGGTTTTTACCAATTAGTCCCATTTATTAATTATGTAGTTCAATAGGTCCTAACATATTTTTTTTGCTCCATCAGGTCCCATGAAATAAGATTTTTGTTCCAATAGGTCCTATTTGTAAACATACAGTGAATATTCACTGTATGTACAAATGGGACCTATTAAGGAAAAAATGTTGTGATAGGACCTAATAGGAAATATCCCCTTCAAACAGGACTTAATAGGAAGATCCCCTTAAATAATTAATTCTTTGAGTTTGATACGTTAATCGAGACTATTAGTGTAGGCATATTAACTATGTTTATTAAAAGCAACCGGATTGTTTGAGGATGCATTATATGTGTCGAAAAATTTATCGTTCACACTAATTAATTTGTTGACCAATTATCTCGTTGGCTAATGCCCAAGCATATTTGGTGCTACGAATTAGTTTGTGTTTTTCTTTTAATTAATTAATTAATTATCTAGAATTTTATATTTATCGAAGATACTCTACGGTTTGGGGTATTGGATCCCAGCCCCATATTTTCAAAAATTATTTTAAAACCAGAAGTTTCCATATTTGCTTTAAGTAGTTAAATTTCACTGACGTAAATTAATTTGCTTAGATAATTAGAAATATTTTTCAGTACAAACTCAACACCTTTATCTTTATTTCCCAATTCGAAGCCTAGATCTAAGAAGTCAACCCTACCATCGTCCTTTAACGACCTATTTCCTGAGGATTCGACCCTATCATACCGGGTTATTACTTCAGTGAACGACTTACACTTGAGCCGTAGGTATACATGTAGCACACATTTTTTGTTGCTCGTCAAGCAGTGGACTCCTCATATTTCTTCTGAGGATTCTTCTCATTCTGGTTATTGTCTTATTTGGCCTTCTTCTTCTCATCCACAACTCTCTTCTTCTCAGCATCTACCATATTCTTCTTGACCTCTAAGTTCTTCTTGCGAGCAATCTCCGTGACTTTTAGATAAATGTTTCCAGGATCCATTCCTAAGTGGTCTCGGATGAAGGCTCATAGGTGGTATGAGAGAAATCTGGATGTGCAAATAGGTTTGCAACCCAAGGAACATCAAACAAGTACAAGCCAAAAATGGAAGGCATTGATACCTATTTCAACCTCGACCTCGATATCTAAATCAACTTCAGTCCTAGTGTTAGTCTCAAACAACACGTACATTTCCAAGGGAACAACTACTTCCATTGGGGGGGGATACCACCTAGAGGAGTATGGTAGCCAATAACGATAAATTTCTCAGCAAAAAATAAATCTTTGAACTTGGAGGGCTTCTGTACACAATAAGATTCCACCAGATTCCTCACAGCAGTAGGCAGTCATGGGACATTCTTCAATAAAACAAATAAAGGGTGAATGTTAGAATATAACAATTTAATAATATGAAAATTTACCTATTCTTTTTGGTTTGTTCCATTCGGGAGTAATCCTACACGATATATCCTATTCGTGACCCCTAGATTGCCATTCACCTTTGATAAAAACATATTGACCTTTTTAGCACCTCAAATGTAGCACTATATTAAGATCTATAAATCCCAAGAAATCTGGTGGGTGACCCTCCTCGAAAGCACTCCTAGCATGCTCCCATGAAGAAGTGGATACGAGGAAGGTATAGTTGCAGCCACGAGTGGTGGTGGCTACTGTGGCTACCATAGTCACAACCATTGTTTGGGAGATGATAGTTACTAAGTCTATCGGCACTATAGTTAGTGCTTACCCTTGCGGTGGTGGTCACAACTGCGACTGAGGTGCATTTGCCTCCGACTCGGTGCTTGCGTCCAGTCTCTATCGTACCTAGTGTATACGGGTGTTCACCATATGAAAGATAGTAAAGAAAAGTTCATTAATAAACATACAATTAAATAGAGTAAAATAATCTAAATACTAAAGCTCTACAGTATCAAAGAACGCAACGCATAAAGGCGATAAATGTATTCAACACCCTAGGACACTAAAACTTGAAATGTTTCAATACCAATTATGACACCTCTAAAATATAATAATAGATTGATCAAATCTAAAATAAATAATACAGAAGTCAATATAATTGAGTACCATTATAAGAAATTGGCAATAAAATAAAGTGCGTAAAGTAAATGAATGAATTAATAATCATATGGAATCCCAATAACCTCTGAGACTATCACTGACATAACTAAATCAGACACACAATTGTAAAACAATATCAATACAATCCAAACATGTGAAAAGAAAACTATTACATAAATTCGACTTAACAAAATTTAAATAGCAGTAAAAACAGGGGCTACGCATATCCGACACCTATATCCTAAAATAGGCAGCAGAGGATGAAATGCAAATAGAAAGATTAGGTCTAAGGTGGGAATGACTACCTAGGTCCTAAAAAGTAAAGTCAACAACAAGTCTAAGTCATATAATATTATGATTGAAATTGGATACAATATCATTATGCATATTCCTCTCATCTTTTAGTTGTTTTCAATTTCATCCCAAGCCTAACAACCTCAAATATCTCATGCGTATAAACCCCATCCAAAATGATCCCATTATTAAGTATTATTCATCTCGGCTGAAAATAACTAATGGGTTCCTAATAAATCTACAGTAAATATCTCAAGTGCATAAGAATATAAATAAAAATAGTCATAAAGTCTACTTTTAACAGAAGTATGGTCCCAGCAATGTACATATATAAATGGGTTCCCCTCAAGACCGCACATAACGAAGGCCCACTCTAATGCATTTAGGGATATCTCATGCCTACTAGGTATAGTTATAAGTTGTCCCACCCCTATAACCTAATCATATTAATAAGGGGTAATTTCTACACCTTCATACCAATCACATGGCCTCATACCCAAGCCATATGAAAGGATCCCCTCGTCTTATCACCATGGGATAACATGGGTACATCATCATGTAGTGCTCGGGGTAAAATGACCAAGGTAAAGCCCATCTCAATAATCGAAGTACCATGTGATTGACGTTATACGTGCCCTATAAGGATATCCCCTCTAGTATGTATAAAACGAGGACTCAAAACTAGGTATATTGCACATAAAATGCAAGAATAGTATACCAAAGCATAAAAAGTTTACTAAGTCTTAATTTCTATCACACAATCTACTAATCCTCATCAAGTTAGTAATCTCACTCCAATACCAAATTACAAATCTTCTAAACAATATTAACCCCTTCCTTACCTATGTATAGTTGACCTAGAAACTGACCTAACTAATCCCTAAGTCCCAAAATATATCCAAACCAATGATTTACCCAACTCTGGCCCAAAACAAAGGGGCCAATCAATCGACTATCACGTTCAATCGATCGACTATCCTAAATCTATTCTTCTTTCAAGTTACGAGATTTGAACCCCCAAATCTCCATTAAAGTGCTCCAAGCTCCTCAAATTAGAATGAAAACTCAATTTAATTCATATATACTTGTAATAACATCAATCCTAACCTATATATCTATTTTATATACTTATAGCATGATTAAAGGGTTAATTGCCAATATAAGTTAAGAAAACTATTATTATGAAACCAATCCAATTTGATTCGATTATACATTGATTTGACTAATTATCATGGGGCATTTGAGTGTAAAATAATATATGATCAATTTTTAACCATCCTAGAATGATAACAATTCGAATTCATAAAGAAATCCTCAAATTTTAGATTATGTAATTAACCTAGTTTTTCAACGAATTAAACCTCCAAAACAAATTATAATTAGACTAAATTTAGATTTCAATGAACAAGAATATTATAATAGAAAAGATATTAAAATCTAACTCCAGTTAAACTTGCCTCAATTAAACTTGGGAATAATTTTTCCCCAAAGCCTCCTAATTCCCCTTCTCCTCTTGAAGTTATCTATCTTTAACCTTAGGGATACTCTCTAACTGCAAAATATGAATTATGGAAACTCTAATGAGTCCTTAAAACCTTTAATCCACAAAATTAGGTTTAATCCATAGATGTGCCTAATATAATTGACCCCAAAACGTCTCCATTTGGCCTAAAACACTACCCGTGTCCTATAATAACCCAATGGGACTAAAACCCATACTTTTATACTGAAACAGACATGATAGGAGTTTTAAAAACTAACCTAAAATGCAATATAACTCAATTACTAATTTAACTTATTACTTTTATTAAAGCAGCCCGTACAAGTTCAAAAGTCAATGATTTAATTACTTATTAATTTAGTGCGACATGGTATTATAGGAAACTACTTCACGATCATTGGAACCCGACACTGAGGGGATAATTCAAATGAGGAAATCCTCGATACAAAATCCCTAACCATTCCATAGTCTATCATAACACATAATCACTTTAAAATATTTATTTACTATTTTATTGTGTATTAAATGCAATTTATTATATAATTTATATAACACATATAAATATATAATAATAGTGACCTCACATGTCATGGTAGGTAAATAAGATAAGATAATTTCAAAATTAATTTATTGTATAAAAAACGAGTATTACAATGACCAATCCAAATAGCATCTAAAAGCAGTTCGATCGGGGTTGAGGAGACTAGATTAGACCATGCCGATTGGAAGATGGAGGAGCTCATCACTGTTTCTCTAGAGTCATGCCAAATAGATAAAACTATTATGATGAGTTCCACGTATCCAAAGGATGAGGCAGAGTAACTCATTATTTTTTTAAGAATAAACACGAACGTCTTCGCTTGGGAACCTTTTGATATTTCGGGAACTAATTCGAATTTCAATTGTCATCGACTGCATGTGGATCCATAATGTCGACCAGTTAAGAAGAATATTAGGAAGTTAACATTAGATAAAGTGAGCTAAATAGAGAATGAATTTAGGAACTTACTTCGTGTTTGAGTACATTAAAGAAGTATAATTACCAAAATGGATTCCTAATATTGTTTTGGTTTGAAAAATAACATATAATGGACAAGTCATGCCTAAAGTTTTCCACTCATTTAGATTAACCAACTCTAGACTCATCAAACGAACACAAATGGATAAGATTAAGACTCATGGATGCCTACTCCGGCTATCATTAGATACCTACGTTCGTCCTTAACCAAGAGAAGACCTTATTCATCATAAATTTAGGGATTAACTATTATACAGTCATGTCCTACGACCTAAAAAAATTGGTGCAACCATCTGGAACCCAGTCATTAATATGTTTAATAAGAAGATTTGTATAACCATGGAGGTCTACAAAGATGATATGATCGTCAAGAGTACGGAGGCGATCGATCACATCAGATATATAACCAAGACCTTTAATATCATCTAGGAATACAAGATGAAGATAAATTCCTCCAAATGTGTTTTCGAAGTTAGCTTTGGCAATTTCTTGGGATACTTGGTGACATTAAGGGGGATCAAAGAAAATCCAGCTCAAATCAAGGATTTGTAGGATATCAAGAAGCTGACCACCATCATGAACATACAAGTCTTGATTCAAATGTTAGTCTCTCTTAATTGGTTTATATCTCGGTCATCTAATACATGTCACCCTTTTTTTCAAAAAACTAAAGAAGTAAAGTAAAAAGTTCTGGACTAAGGAGTATTACCAAGAACTAAAAAGGATTCATAAGTACTTAGGATCTCCTCCCTTGCCATAAAACCCTATTAATGGTGAGGATATCCCCTCATACACAGTTGTTTCTCAACATGAACTAGCAGAGAGCTAGTAAGACTACAGGTAGGAATGGCAATAAGGAGGATTTTTGAATGATACCTGCCCCATATATATATATATATATATATAACAGGTTATATTTTTGGGTGAATAAACGAGTCAGGATCGGGTTTGTGGTTTAAATAAAAAAACTATTGGGCTTAGACTGGGGTTGGGATTTGTGTATAAAAACCCTAACCCAACTCGTTTAGGGAAATTATTCCAAAAAGACCCTTATATAAACATATATAGTTTTAGTCTTTAGGGTTTCCTTTACTTTACCTTATTTTATTTCTTACGATTACTGCAAACAACATCTCCCAACACTCACGCATCTCTCATCATCGGCTTCTTCTCACGTGGGCACATAATATCTCCGACATTCACATATCTCTTTGAATCTTAGTTTTATCTATCGCTATGCCATGTCGCCGATCAGAACTACACTCACTCCCATCGATCACCATGTTAGGACTTGCAACTGCCATGGAAGTCCCTAGCCAAGACCTAATAAACCATAATACTACATCTCAAATGATAATTGCAAAGTCCCACTTAGGTATTGGATTGTTGTTCTTACTTTCAAAGATATTTATATTCAGGTTGTTGTATATGTATTGTTTATTTATGCTTTATTGGGAGCATTTGGGCATGTTATGAATAAATATTCAAGAAGCTTGAGATTATGTTATTTTGAGTCTTTTTATAGCGTTTGACTAAAGTATTCTCCCGTTTCTTCAAATTTTAATATTTAATTTGGGGTTTTTAATAGATTGACATCATTTTTGAAAACCTTAATACTTGGAATAAATTTATTATTTTTATAAATTATTACTAATTTTTTAATAGGTTCAAAGCAGGATAGATCCCCATGAGCTTTTTAAACGGGCCAGGGGTGGGTGGGTAAATCTGGGTCGGGGTCATGTTTAGAGAAGGGTTACGAGATCGAGGATAAGGAGGGTAACATCCACCCCAAATACACCATGTTTCCATCCCTAACTATAGGACATAGTGCAATTGTTGGTTTACTATGTCATCCATACTTTCATTGAGTGAAAAAAGAGATATATGCCCATTGGGAAGATGGTTATGGAACTAGTAACCTCCGTATGGGAGCTGTGAATTTATTTTAATGCTTACTAAATAGTCATCCTGATAACCCACCCTCTCAAAGAGGTATTAAAAAAGGCATATTTGTCCAATAGATTGACTAATTGGTCGCTAGAGCTACCACAATTTGATATTAAGACAAACCACGATCAACTATTAAAGGACAAGTTTAGGCTAACTTCATTATTGAGTTTCGAACCACACTGACATGAAAAGAAAAAGTTAAGTTGAACCCTATTCTCAAGTCGCTTAATGTTAGTCAGGTAACTTGTCTCAAGGATGGAAACTATTTTTATACGAAGCATCCAATGAATGCAAAACTAGCATATGCATCATTTTTGTCACTCCTAGAGGATGTTTCATCAAGAAAGTAGCTCGCCTTGGATTTAAGGGGTACAACAAGGAGGCCCATTATGAGGTTATGATTCATGGTCTACAAAAGGCGACCAATATGGGTGCCAAAGACATATTAATATATTGCGATTCCTTTTTAATCGCCAATTAACTTAGCGTGGAGTATTGGGTTTGGGATCCTAGAATGCTCACTTATCGAGACAAGATGAGAGGAATACTAAGGCTTTCAGGTCATCCTTAATGGAAAATTTTCCAATGAACATCAATAATCATGCTAATGCCTTAGCCACTTTAGCATCGACCATCTACACCAATATGAAAAGAATAAATACAATGGAGTATGTTGACTAGCGGACATTGATGAGCCAAATTAGCTGTATAAATCATATAGATACAATCAGATCCCTCCTAGATGGATCCAATCATTTAATTCTCAAATAGAGAGAATTTACCATCATACGATAAGGAGGTTCACAAATTAAAAATCTATCATGAATGGGTATTGTCTTAAATTTGAAGGGAAACTTTATCGACCTTCATTCACATGCCCTCTTCTTAAGTGTGTTCATCCAAAACGAGTAGAAGGGATCCTCAATGAAATGCACATAGGAAGCTGAGGTTCTCCTAGGGTCGAAAGATCGCTCCCCTATAAGGAAATATCTCAAGGCTATCGGTGGACTTTCATGCAAAAGGATGCCATTCGATTCCTCCAAAAATGTGCCAAGTGCTCATAATTATATCACATCATTAAGCAATCGACTAACAATATCAATCCTCTCACAAGCTTGTGGTCATTTTCTCAATAGGATATAGACATTGTGGAACCTTTGCTCGCAACACTAGAAAATAAGAACATTGATGTACGATGATTGGTTTGGAGGAAAGATGTCAACAAATTTGGAATCCCTAGAGCTTTGGTGACTGATTATAGGACTCAATTTAATAATGATACCTTCAGATACTTTTTGAAGAATATGGGATCAAGATCCACCATGCCATGATTGGTCTTCCCACACCAGCTCTCGCCTATCTTCTAGGCATATAATATCCTCTCATAGGCATAAACCCAAGGAAAATGAAATAAGTGAAAGGACATGGAAGCAATTTTTCCACTTGTAATGTGCATAAACCCATGGAAAATGGTAGAACAACCTAAGTTGTGACGGTCGGCCTAGAATAGATATCAAAACACGTCATAATGGATGGACAAACTTATAAATAAGTTGGCTTCCTAAATTTGAAATTAAACCCACCTAATAATGGGTGGTTCAACTTAAAAATAATTTGGCAACTTACATTTGGCCTTAGATCCACCTGGAAACAGTAAGTTGGGTTGGTCACCTTGAAATAGGATAATTCCACCTAAGAATGAGCGATACAAGTTAACAAAATTCATGAATTGGTTAAATAGTTAACCTTTTGAACAAATTTACAATTTATTGTAATCGGTCAATGGACCACAACCACACCAACTATCAGTTAAGTTAAATAATAATGTTAACAAGTGGGCTTAAAAATAAAATTAATTATTGTTAACGAAAATGTTATTTATCCCTAATTAATTAAATTAGTTTAATTAATGTATATTTTAGTTTAACTTAATATATTGATTTTGATGATTCCAAACATATTTTTATTAAGTTATTCAATAGATATTTATTATTGTATAATATTTATAATATAATCTTGTTCATATACCATTATATACATATATTTCTTATATTATATAATATTTGCATTTATGTCATATTGCCTTGATTACATATCTATTTTGACTGAGTTATACCTGTTTATGTCAAGTTTTATTTTCATGACTCAACATGCCTCGACTCTACATAATGACATATCCGAGTAAAGGTAATCACGTATGGTTGCACATTTGCACTTGACACTTTAGACACTCATGCATATATTAATTGTGTTAATGTGATTGGTTGTCTATATATTTTTCTAAAAAGTGAAATAAGATTATTTTTACTAAAACTAATTCTTAAATAAAATTGGTAGAAGTTTTACTCTAGTTTTACTTTAAAATGAATTTTTTATTCTGAAAATAAGTTGGTTCATATTTTTAATGAAATAAAATTTTCATTTCTTCAATCTGGTAAAAGCTGATGGTTTAGATGTGTCCTTACAACAAAGATTCCTTCAGATAGCCTTTATTATTTATTCATTCAAAGTCTTAAATCATGCTACACTTTGATAAGTTTTTATATGTCCCCACGTTAATGCACCATACAGTTAAAGTTGATTGATTTTTTTTTTGTGTGCACTAGTTTTACACGTATATATGATATACCTGATATTTATAATATTTATATGTATATTAATTATAAATCATTACTAAACAAAACACACAAGCCTTCTAGCCACGAGTTCTTCTCTAACTTGTCAAGTCAGTATCTACTATCATAACCATGGGCCAAGCACTAAACTTCTCTATTTTATTTTGACCTTATACACTTAAATGTAATTATTCAGAGATGTGGATATCTTTTGCCTATATCTGCCAACTGAGATATAATATGCTGTTGATAAAACTTTCAACAATAGCTGTTATAGGTTTAGGTCTCTAAACCTAAGATGTTGTCAGGATAGCTTTTGCTCATTGAGATCTCTACACCTCCTTTGACCGTTGGATTTTTTTTGGTCATATTAATTTCACCTTTAACCATCAGTTATTAAAGCCATAGGAGCCAACTGTCTGTGTTAAAGATTTTAACCGAGATTTATTTCGTGTTTAGCATTACACAAAAAGAAGGAGCAGTCACCAAGATATCATCTCCTTAGGCCAGCGCTTGTCTAGACATCATTTGAATGTCCCTTTACTTGTACCGTCAAAATCAGACCAGCATATCTATTCTTTTATTACAAGACTTTATATATATTATTTACATATTTTGACCTATTACGAACTAAGTTTGGAAGGCCCTATGTCTTAGCATTTTATTGGTTTTGTACGCCTGTCTTTCGTAGCCTTCACTAGTTTCATATGTCAGTTTTTTTTTAATATCTTGTGTAGTTGTAAATAGTTCCGTCTGTTTTGGTTTGTTCCATCGCTGAAACTTCTGACATTTACTCACTCTAGTGAATATTTATTTTTACAATATCTATACATCAGCTTTTATTACTGGTTCAACTTTAAGAGATTTCATCCTATCTTATTACCTCAGTATTTCAGAAGTCTATGTTTTTGGGCAGTCTGATGTCACAAAAGTAAATGACTGTATACCATACTTACAATCTTAACTCACGATTTTTTTTATAAAGTTGTGGTGGGATGTTGATTTATATATATATATATATATATATATCAGTTGTTTTCTATTATTCCTATCAGACCTTGATTCACGCATTGAAAATCTTATCAGTTTACCTTTTCCAATAAGCAGTTAGTTTATCATTATATACATTATTCCGTGCAGACCTGCTACACTTTAATACTCACACCTGTTATAATAAGATTTTTTTTGGAGCCTAAAGATTTAATCGAACAGTACCTCGTTTTCTTTAGGTAGAAGTATGTTCATAAATTGGTTTCATCACTTTCTGACTTAACCTTAGGTCATAGCCCAACACGTTTTGTCCCCTTACCTGCCTTGGAATTTATAGACTTTCGGCTATATCTATATTTCGCCCTACCCTACTAGGTTGGTAGTTCACTGTTTCGGCTATACTAAAATAGTACCTGCTATGTTGAATCTTAGATTTTGTATTAAGTGATGGCTCCTTGAACAAGAATTTAAAATAATATTTTGTGCACGCATAAAAGGGTTTTGAAACATCTGTTCTGACTTGAACTGACTTTGCTTTTATTACTTGATTATATATCTCACGCAATCCTCTCTCTATTTATCAACGTTGCCATGAAATATTTTCTTCATATCTCATGGATTTATGCTGACATCGACAATCATTTTATTTATATATTTAAATTTTTTTTGGACAGAAACTTATAATCGTTGTCCAAATATTTTACGGAAACAAATATTTACTTGAGATATCTTTTGATATCTTTTTGCTTCTAACCCCTCTCTCTCTCTCTCTCTCTCTCTCTCTCTCTCTCTCTGTATACAATAAATGTTTTTGACAGTAAAAGTATGAAGTAGATGATGCGATTTCACTTCAAGGATTTTGAGCATTTAATTCTCCCTCTGATCACTCTCTCCAAGTTGAAGGAGATCTTCTCCAAACGGTCATATTTTTGGTATCTGCATATTCAGATGACCTAGGTCAGTTGAATCAGCACATAAAAAACAAGAATAGAAATATCATGCTCTGAGAGAAGAAAATCTTTTCATCTTATACACTTCGAGAGAGAGCAACTCAAACTTGCAATCAGCTCTACATAGCAATAATTTCAGCATTCTGCCATTCGTTGAAGATCAAGAGAAACAGAGCACAACAACTCCATTTTTGCTATAATCTCAAGAGAAGTTTAAGAGACCAAAAATTAGATTTATTTTGGGTGTCTCAACCAAGAAGAAACTCGGACTCATCTAAAAGAGTTTCAAACATTGTACACCAAACTTCTACTACATCTGTGTAAAATTTTGAAGCTGGGATTTTAGATTCGGTTGTACTTGGAGCCGATATTTGCTTCAAGTGTCTGTAAATGGTGGTTTGATCCTACCGTACAAGTTGATCAGGACTATTGAAGCGCGGGAGACGGAATCTTGCTCTTGACGCGTGGACGTAGGCCAGGATTTGGCCGAACCACGTTAAAAATACGGTGTCACTTATTTTCAGCATTTAAATTTATTTATATGCTTGTGATTGTTTATTTTTTTATTTTTTTATTTTTTTTAAAAAGCTCTTATACTTGCAAGTTATTCAATTCCGAAAATTTGGTAAATTTATTTTAAAATTAAAATAATTATTTTCGTAATAATTAATTAATTCCAGAATATTAATTTTTATTAATTACGAAAATTGTTTATAAACTTATTAGGTCTTATAATCTTGAAATATAACTTGTTTAATCATTTGAGAAGTAGAGAATCATTTAAGATTAATTCTAGAAGATAATTTATTATTAAATACGAAAATTGATTAAATATTTATTTGGGTGTTAAAATCTGTTATTTATCTTGTTTAAATTAATTGGTGGTACTTAGTTAATTTTCATTGGTCAAATAATTTAAGTTTTATTAATCTGAATATTTGGATTAAGTGTTTTAAATTAAATATTTATTAAAATTTTAATTTAACCCGAAAAGTTTGTAAATACTCAATTCACCCCCCCCCCCCCCCCCCCTCTTGAGTATTTTTCTGGGCAACAATTGGTATCAGAGCATGTGCTCTTCTTATTTATTTTGATTTAACAATCATAGAGTTAAAGATCATGACAAACTTTTCTGTATTTATTTTGAATATTGCACTTTACATTTTTATTATTTGTTTTCTGAAATGTTTGATCTTTTGTAGTTTCTCATTATTTCGTTGTGTGAAGAGAAAATGGATAAATTGCCAACCTTGTACTTCAAGCTTTATTTTGAAGAAATACTCCATTGAAAGGATGGATGTTGATACACAAAGTAAAAATATGTGCACCCCTTGCCTATATGCCAATGTTGATGAATCAAGCAATGAAGAATCAATTACTCCCTGTCTCGTGGCAATTGGTAATGAAGAGGTACAATCTAACCCTTGCATTAGTAATGATGAATAATATTCTACTCATAATGCAAATCATAATATTGAAGATGATATTGTTGATGGTTATGATGAATTACAAGATGCATTCAACGAGTTATATGAAAAATATGAAGATATTGGAAAGAAATTTATTACACTGAAAAAGACTCATGCCAGATGTAATTTTATATCAAAAGATTTTGATAATCTAAAATTAGAAAATGAATCTTTAAAAAGTGAAATTAAGTCTTTGAAAAAGGAAAAATCTGTAAATGTTACTCACCCTCTTGAAATTGAAAATAGTGATTTAAAAAGGGAGATTGATTATATAAAGAAATCTTTAGATACCTTTACTAAAGGAAATGAATACTTTTATAAGATTGTGGAAAAACAAAGAATTCGATTTAATAATAATGGTATTGAATATGAGGAAGAAAATGAGAAAAAGAATTATTCAAATTTATTTAAAAATGATGCCTCATCTAGTCATTCTAACTCTTTATGTTCATATTGTGGTAGACATACACATTATTCCAAATTTTGTAAATTTAGAAAAAGAAAGTATACTACTAAATTAGCTTGGATTCCAAAAGAAACAATCATGTATGCTAACCCTAATTTTCCACACTCTTTTTGGGTTCCAAAAGATAAAGTTTTAGGTGTAAAACCGGTATTGGGACTTGAACAAAAATTTATGAAAATTTAATTAGTGTTAGATTTTTTTCTGTTTGTTTAAGTTAACACATTCTTTACTTGATAAATATTGTGATATATTGTTTTCATATTTAATATACTTATTTTCATGAAATATTATTTTTGGATTTTATATGCTTATTCATGAATAATAATCTGATTAAATTCATGTTATTCCTAAATGTATCAATTGTTTTAAAATGTGAATACCCTCAGTTTTTGTCCAAAATAATGTATACTAAGGATGACAAAGTATTTATATACCTTGATGAATAATATGTTTTTGTATATGATAAAATTGACATTGATTGTTGCGTAAAAGTATGTCATAAGTTGCGTAAGTCATTATTATTCTTGATGATTATCTATTATTATGACTACGCTTGAATTTTTTATAAGAAAATGAATTCTGAAATTTTCTCTTTAATATTGCTTTCTGGATCTAACACCTTCGTAGATGGAAAAGAGAAAATCTTGAAAGTTGTATAGGTTCCAAATCGAGATGGATTATGGATTATGGACTTTCATGTCTATGATTTGAAAAGGAAGCAAAGTTGAATATGTAACACTTCCTAGTGTTAAGAATGACATACAAGGAAATCATTTCATGGATATATGACTTGGTATTGGTAAGGTTGTAAGGTACACCTTTCTTGAATTATAAATATCATATATTTATTAATGATATATCTTATTTGATATTATCCCATACTTAGATTATTTGTTAATGCATATAAGTTTGTTCTAGATTATTTAGACATCACATGTTAATTTATACATTTATTATTCTAGATTGTTTTATGTTGTAAGGCATGTACTTGATTTTGATGATAAATTTTTTTTGTTTTTTGTTGAATATTCATAATTTTCTTTACATCTTGACATATATTTATTGATAAATTATATTGGATTAATTCATGACTTTATTGTATATTAAATTGAAACGAAAATGTCATTCGAGAATATTTTGATAAAATGTCATTTGTGTATTTGTTAGTCATATGAGCTACTTGTTGATTTTATGATATGCACTTATTAATTTTGATGATATGAACTTTTTTTGAGCTAAATTTATGACATGCTACATGCTTTGTGCCATTAATTAAATATTAATGACATTTCATGAAGTATATTTTTTTTTTGGTTAAAATTGTTGAAAACTCATATGATTATTGAGATTTTTTTTAATTTCATGGCATGATATATGTTGTAACCTGATTAGTTTAATGCTATTGTCTTTTATGAAGAACATTATTTTTTTTTGGAACAAAATGATTCTTATAATGTTTGTGCTTACAAATCTGAAAATACTAAAGTTGATTCATTTATGTCACATCCATTATTGAAAAATTTATTTATTTATTGATTTGAAAGTTCTTGAGCAAATAGTTGAGGTATTTGTTGAAAGTCTGAATATATTGATTTTGTGATGAGCTTCTCGTTATTTAAAAATCTGAAATTATTTAGTTTTATTTCTTATGGCCTCATGATATGTTTCATTCTTGAAAAATTGACTTAATGACTTTCATTGAAAGATTACATCTTATTAGAATATAACAATTGAGGAAGCAAATATTGATAATATTCTTTTTATCTCATGAAAAATATGCACATTATTTGTTATATGCATATATGACTTTATTGGTATCCCTTAGGGGGAGATAAAACGTTTTTGGAAATTATTTGATTATCGGAATAAACTTGATCTTAAATATTAATATATTCGCTTGCATTAATATGTATATTGAAATATGATTGATTATTTCGAGAATCTTATGCTCCTATCTTGAAAATGGCAAATGTTTGAACAAAACGCAATATTTTTTTTTGCTATAGGCCGCTATCTTCTAACTCATATGTGCTTTATTCCAAATTATTTGAAAACATCGAGTTATGAAATGTTTCATGTTGTGCCGTTAAAAGTTTATATCATGACGATTTATACCACAATTGATATTGCGCCTATTGAAAATTTATGTTGCAATTTTTTTTCATTATTGAGAGAATTAATTATGCAAATTGATATATCCCTCGTATTTGCATTATTTGAGAACATTGAGTTATGTTTTCTATTTATGCGTAAAAAGTTATGCCGAGAAATCATTGTGTGCGACGCACGATTAGTGTGTGACTATAATAATTGGTATCATTTATTATTTATCATTTTATTTCTACCTATGCATTATTTGATGATATTTTTGTCTATCTACAAATTCAAATACATGCTATGAATATTTATGATGAATCTATGTTGACACATGTGCGTATTGAAAATTTTATGCCCTTTGCGATTTATGGTTATATCCCATGCATATATTATTTTTGATAGGGGGAGCTTCGCACTTTACTCGTTGACACTCGATTTATAAGGAAAATCTTTTTGATAATGTCAAAAGGGGGAGAAGTACGTTTGATTCACTGATTTGTGCTTAATTCATACATTTTATGGATCATTGTAAATCATTGTTTGTCATCATCAAAAAGGGGGAGATTGTTAACGAAAATGTTATTTATCCCTGATTAATTAAATTAGTTTAATTAATGTACATTTTAGTTTAACTTAATATATTGATTTTGATGATTCCAAACATATTTTTATTAAGTTATTCTATAGATATTTATTATTCTATAATATTTATAATATAATCTTGTTCATATACCATTATATACATATATTTATTATATTATATAATGTTTGCATTTATGTCATATTGCCTTGATTACATATCTATTTTGACTGAGTTATACCTGTTTATGTCAAGTTTTATTTTCACGACTCAACATGCCTCGACTCTACTCAATGACATATCCGAGTAAAGGTACTCACGTATGGTTGCACATTTGCACTTGACACTTTAGACACTCATGCATATATTAATTGTGTTAATGTGATTGGTTGTCTAGATATTTTTCTAAAAAGTGAAATAAGATTATTTTTACTAAAACTAATTCTCAAATAAAATTGGTATAAGTTTTACTCTAGTTTTACTTTAAAATGAATTTTTTATTCTGAAAATAAGTTGGTTCATATTTTTAATGAAATAAAATTTTCATTTCTTCAATCTGGTAAAAGATGATGGCTTAGATGTGTCCTTATAACAAAGATTCCTTCAGATAGCCTTTATTATTTATTCATTCAAAGTCTTAAATCATGCTACACTTTGATAAGTTTTTATATGTCCCCACGTTAATGCACCTAGAATCATACAGTTAAAGTTGACTGATTTTTTTTGTGTGTGCACTAGTTTTACACGCATATATGACATACCTGATATTTATAATATATATGTATATTAATTATAAATCATTACTAAACAAAACACACAAGCCTTCTAGCCACGAGTTCTTCTCTGACTTGTCAAGTCAGTATCTACTATCATAACCATGGGCCAAGCACTAAACTTCTTGTAACAACCCTCACTTTTGATAGCCTACTTTATATTTATTTACTAGGTGTAGTAATTAATTATAAAATGATGGATGTTGAGTAAATATTAATTTATTATGAAAAAGGTTAATATTTACTGAAATGTTGTATGATTACCTGATGAGTAGGTAAAAATATCCATGTTGTGATTTATTGTGTCATAAGAATTAAATGACATTTTGGTTTAATGAGAAACCGAAACTTAAAATGAGTTATAAAATTTCCAAATGATAATTTGGAGGGTGTAGTTAGTCCTGGTAGGTGCGAGACAGTCAAAATAAGTGTCATATTGTATTTTGGCATTTCGGGCGTTTTTGACTGGTTATAGCTTAAATGTGTAGTGCGTACCATTTTATCGCGTATTAGCCACTTAAGTGGGCTTTTCAGATTTAAGCCACGTTTAAGTCCCCAACCCCATTTCTTTTCTTCCATTTCTTTTTCTAATTGAGCCCTAGAGAGAGAAAGAGAGAGAAAGGAGAAAGAAGAGAACTTTGGAGAAAAGGGAGATTGGAGCTTGGAATGTTGCCTCCACCAAATCAAATCTGAATTTGCAGGATCAAGGCAAGTAACTTACTTGCTATAATGTGATTTAAGTGGATTTATTAGCATGATTTGTTGTGGATTGTTATGATTTAGTTTAGTTAGGGTTTTGTTAAATTATTTGGGTATTAACCCTTAGAGATTGATTTGGATGATAAATGTTGTTGATGATGGTTCTTAGACATATTGTGGTGTTTTAGTTCCATTAAATGTTATGGATTTGGTTGTTGGAAGAAGAAATAGGGAGGCTAGGTCTGCTATGGCCGGTCGACCGGGCCTTCGGAGGAGGGCACACTACTTTCTTTCAAAGGCATGAAATTGAGGACGCGGTCGACCGCGGGTCCCCTACCAGTCGACCGGCTCGTCCGAATTGAACTTTCTGCCTTTCTGCTAAGGCAAAAATTTGAGACGCGGTCGACCGCGGTCTTGGGACCGGTCGACCGGTCCCCTGTTTTCTCACCTAACTTCCTACTTTTGTTTTTAAACTCTTTTCTTCCCATAGGGACTTAGGACCCTTCTTGAATGAAGTAAACCTTGACTTTTAGAGTCCTAGTGGAGTTGGTTGGTGCCCTAGTGTTGAATGGGTTTCACTTGGGGTTAAGTTCGGGGGAAAGAGTTGTCTTAAGTGATGTTGAGGCATCACTTCTATTTGTGCATCCTAATAAGTGGATGGGGGTTAAATGCCGTAACTTGGAGACTTAGGGGCTTATCAAAGTTATATAAACTTTGGGGATTTATAGGATCATAATGATCATTTGGAGAGTTATTGGGACTGGTATATTGAGGAACATAAATTAAAAAATTTCGATGGGAATTAGGTTCGCATAGAATGAACCCAATTGGTTTAAGGATGATAGATTTCTCTATTATGGACCCGAACTATGTAAATTTTGATGGGTTCAAATAAAATGAACCCGGTTGTTTAATTATGCTAGGTTCGAATAAAAAGAACCAAACATATGATATTGAGAATGGAAACTTGAAAATGAAAATGAGATAAAATATGGTAAATGCTAATTTACTTAAACACACCTCTCTAAATGACATCATAAGGGAAGTTCTCGCGCTTGGTGATGCCCCCTGGATAGTGAATGCATGGTGGATATAGTCCTAGGCCATATGCGGGGTTTTGTATATTTTCTGCGCTGGTTAGGGGATTTCGGGTGTGGTCCTGACTTTCCCGCAGGCATATGGCCGCTTCCCGACGTTGCGTTATGATCCCAGGTTGTCTTGTATAGATAGGCCCTGGAAGATGATGGTCATTTAGGGGGGCGCCCAGTGGGGAAACTCGGAGGGGCGGTCTTAGAATCGTTATGTGTATATGAATATAACTTTTCTGCATCAAGTGGGACTTGATGGATATATGCCATAAAGAGCATGATACGTGCCATAAAGAGCACGGGAAATGAGATTAATAAGTTATGTTCCATAAAGAGCACTTGATATTAATGATATTCCTATTAAGGAATGGAAAGATGTATGGTAAGATA
Source organism: Sambucus nigra (assembly GCA_949130495.1). Lineage (NCBI taxonomy): Eukaryota > Viridiplantae > Streptophyta > Magnoliopsida > Dipsacales > Adoxaceae > Sambucus > Sambucus nigra. The sequence goes on along the minus strand of OX422211.1, from coordinate 500,791,276 downwards.
ATTAACTTTGGAAGTTAATAAATGAAAGGAAATTATACCTTCTTATTGTAAACCCAACAAATGGCTTTTAATTCCTATTAAGGAATGTAAGAAGGATATGGTAATTGGATTAATGAGTAAAGGTTTTAAATTTATATTACTTACTTTTCTTTCTTTTATGTAGGCATTTACTTTCCATTTCATTTCATAATTGGTTGAAATGTCATTGTCATATTATCATCCTTATTTATGCATAACTGTTCATCTCTATCATGCTTTTATTTCTTCTGGTAATCATATAGAACCCGGCCTTGACCGGTTTGCTTTCCTTATTGCATATATGATTGTATCTGCTCAGGTGCTCCACCGCAAGGACGCCCGTTTTGGTGTTCCCTTCCTTTGCCTTTGACGAGATGTAAGATTTTGTGGGTTATTACAGGACGTTGTATTAGACGCTTTCATTCTCGTTATTCTAGATAAGTCCGGGTCGTAACTCGGGCGAGTGGCCCAAACTTTGATATTTTATTAATGAATGTCTTACATAAGATATTATAGCGTTGTACGGTGTTCTTTGTAGCTGTGGACCGACAGCTTATTCGGTCCATTTGTTTACTATCGTTTTAGTGGTAATATATATATATTCTTGTGGAATAACACTTGTTTATCAGATCGGGTTGTTTAAATTTAGTTTTATTAACTGCTTATTTAAAATTTTACACATTTTGGCAACCCGTTTTCTGATATATTGGGTGATTTTCCCGTATATTCAGTTTATTTTATTGATGCTAAGAATGATATCTGTCCATGATTCCTGTTACGTTTGAGTATCGGGCTGGCCAAGCCTTATCTCGGATCTCGGGTTGTCACACTTCTCTATTTTGATTTGACCTTATACACTTAGATGTAATTATTCAGAGATGTGGATCTCTTTTGCCTATATGTGCCAACCGAGATATACTATGATGTTGATAAAACTTTCAACAATAGCTGTTATAGGTTTAGGTCTCTAAACCTAAGATGTTGTCAGGATAGCTTTTGGTCATTGAGATCTTTACAGCTCCTTTGATCGTTGGATTTTTTTTTGGTCATATTGATTTCACCTTTAACCATCAGTTATTAAAGCCATAGGAGCCAACTGTCTATGTTAAAGATTTTAACCAAGATTTATTTCGTGTTTAGCATTACACAAAAAGAAGGAACAGTCACCAAGCTATCATCTCCTTAGGCCAGCGCTTATCTAGACATCATTTGAATGTCCCTTTACTTGTACCGTCAAAATCAGACCAGCATATCTATTCTTTTATTACAAGATTTTATGTATATTATTTACATATTTTGACCTATTACGAACTAAGTTTGGAAGGCCCTATGTCTTAGCATTTTATTGGTTTTGTACGCCTGTCTTTCGTAGCCTTCACTAGTTTCATATGTCAGTTTTTTTTTAATATCTTGTGCAGTTGTAAATAGTTCCGTCTGTTTGGTTTGTTCCATCGCTGAAACTTCTGACATTTACTCACTCTAGTGCAGATTTTTTTTTACAATATCTATACATCAGCTTTTATTACTGGTTCAACTTTAAGAGATTTCGTCCTATCTTATTACCTCAGTATTTCAGAAGTCTATGTTTTGGGGCAGTCTGATGTCACAAAAGTAAATGACTACATACCATACTTACAATCTTAACTCACGATTTTTTATAAAGTTGTGTTGGGATGTTGATATATATATCAGCTGTTTTCTATTATTCCTATCAGACCTTGATTCACGCATTGAAAATCTTATCAGTTTACCTTTTCCAATAAGCAGTTAGTTTATCATTATATACATTATGCCGTGCAGACCTGCTACACTTTAATACTCACACATGTTATAATAAGATTTTTTTTGGAGCCTAAAGATTTAATCGAACAGTACCTCGTTTTCTTTAGGTAGAAGTATGTTCATAAATTGGTTTCGTCACTTTCTGACTTAACCTTAGGTCATAGCCCAACACGTTTTGTCCCCTTACCTGCCTTGGAATTTATAGACTTTCGGCTATATCTATATTTCTCCCTACCCTACTAGGTTGGTAGTTCACTGTTTCGGTTATACTAAAATAGTACCTGCTATGTTGAATCTTAGATTTTGTATTAAGTGATGGCTCCTTGAACAAGACTTTAAAATAATATTTTGTACATGCATAAAAGGGTTTTGAAACATCTGTTCTGACTTGAACTGACTTTGCTTTTATTACCTGATTATATATCTCACGCAATCCTCTCTCTATTTATCAACGTTGCCATGAAAGATTTTCTTTATATCTCGTGGATTTATGCTGACATCGACAATCATTTTATTTATATATTTAAAATTTTTTTGGACAGAAACTTATAATCGTTGTCCAAATATTTTACGGAAACAAATATTTACTTGAGATATCTTTTGATATCTTTTCGCTTCTAACCCCTCTCTCTCTCTCTCTCTCTCTCTCTCTGTATACAATAAATGTTTTTGACAGTAAAAGTATGAAGTAGATGATGCGATTTCACTTCAAGGATTTTGAGCATTTAATTCTCCCTTTGATCACTCTCTCCAAGTTGAAGGAGATCTTCTCCAAACGGTCATATTTTTGGTATCTACATATTCAGATGACCTAGGTCAGTTGAATCAGCACACAAAAAACAAGAATAGAAATATCATGCACTGAAAGAAGAAAATCTTTTCATCTTATACACTTGGAGAGAGAGCAACTCAAACTTGCAATCATCTCTACATAGCAATAATTTCAGCATTCTGCCATTCGTTGAAGATCAAGAGAAACAGAGCACAACAACTCCATTTTTGCTATAATCTCATGAGAAGTTTAAGAGACCAAAAATTAGATTTATTTTGGGTGTCTCAACCAAGAAGAAACTCGGACTCATCTAAAAGAGTTTCAAACATTGTACACCAAACTTCTGCTACATCTGTGTAAAATTTTGAAGCTAAGATTTTAGCTTCGGTTGTACTTGGAGCCGGTATTTGCTTCAAGTGTCTGTAAATGGTGGTTTGATCCTACCGTACAAGTGGATCAGGACTAGTGAAGCGCGGGAGACGGAAGCTTGCTCTTGGCGCGTGGACGTAGACCGGGATTTGGCCAAACCACGTTAAAAATACGGTGTCACTTATTTTCAGCATTTAAATTTATTTATATGCTTGTGATTGTTTATTTTTTTATTTTTTTTAAAAAGCTCTTATACTTGCAAGTTATTCAATTCCGAAAATTTGGTAAATTTATTTTAAGATTAAAATAATTATTTTTGTAATAATTAATTAATTCCAAAATATTAATTTTTATTAATTACGAAAATTGGTTATAAACTTATTTGGTCTTATAATCTTGAAATATAACTTGTTTAATCATTTGAGAAGTATAGAATCATTTAAGATTAATTCTAGAAGATAAATTATTAGTAAATACGAAAATTGATTAAATATTTATTTGGGTGTTAAAATCTGTGATTTATCTTGTTTAAATTAATTGGTGGTACTTAGTTAATTTTTATTGGTCAAATAATTTAAGTTTTATTAATCTGAATATTTGGATTAAGTGTTTTAAATTAAATATTTATTGAAATTTTAATTTAACCCGAAAATTTTGTAAATACTCAATCCCCCCCCCCCCCCCCCCCCCCGCTCTTGAGTTTTTTTCTGGGCAACAATTATTTATGCCAATTGGGTTGTGCTATATTTCCTAGCATATAACATGGAGGTAGTCATTCTTGAAGGTTCCTATATAGAGAACACTTAGGGTTTGTGTTCAGTGCTTTAGCTATATATGACTTTATCTAGTTGGACTTCGATTTTGATAAAATTATTCGTGTAATTAGGATGAGTGTCTTTACCTTCAATAAGCTCCTACTGCTATCTACTTCATCTCGGCAATCAACTGAATTCTCAATACTACGTAAGGTTGTTTCTCACACCCTCTGTGGCTCGTCGGATTTTTTATTTTGTCACATAGGACACTACACTACACAACATAGAATTTTAATCATATCTAATGATTAACCGTGTGCATTATTAAAAAGAAATTTTAAAAATAGTATAAAAATTAATTTGGAATTTATTTGATGCAAACTTATGTCAAAAATAAATTTTTGGAATTATGTTTTTAAATGTTCAATATTCATTTAAATTCTTTTTGATAACTTTTTATGTATGTGTATCTTATATATTTTTTAGTCTAATAAAATGGTTCCATGCGTGTGTAAGTGGGATATGTTATATGTTATTACATATGTGCTTACATACTTGAGTAATATATATTTAATGTTTTGTAACAACCCACCCTTTTGGAGACGATTAAATTCCATAATTAAATATAAATTGGCAATTTGGAGAATTTCCCTAAATAGTAATTTTTGGGATTTTCGAGGATTAAATGATTCTCGAAGGATGTTGTGATTATTTTTGGGACTATATACGTCGAAATATTTTAATTATATGTCGTCGTTGAGTAAAGCGACACGAGGTAAGATTTTTAATTGGAAAACCCGCATTTATTTATTTTGGGTTGGAATAGTGATTTGCGGTCAAATACCTCGGATGGGAAATTCGACTGCGCCATGAGTCTCAGAATGTCCGAGATAGTCGGAAAAGAGTGTCCGATTGTCGAAAATGAGTTTCGTGTAATTTTAGAGGTAAAAGTAACTCGTAATTGGGTAAACGAGTCGTTTTGGGGTTTTAAGGGGTATAACCCTTTTTCTTTCTTTATAAAGAAAGGGAGAGGGAGAAAAAGAGAAAGGAAAGAAAGAAAACAGAGAGAAGAGAGAGAGGAAGGAGAAAGAGGAGGAGAAAATGGAGATTCGGGCCAAACTCCGCCGGATTCGACTCGAGGTCGTCGGATTTTATCCACGAGACAAGTGTTTACTTGCTTTATTTATCTTTTTGCATAAATATCTCATACCGTAGTTTGTTATAAACAAACCCTAAAGGTTTTGGGGTGGGTTATCGTTGATAAAATGGGTTTTTGGGAGTTAAAACGAATTAACTCCTAAAATTTTCTAATTGGAGATACCTAGAAATTTATTTGAAATTAATTGGTAGTTTAGGGTTCTAGTATGTTTAGAACCCTTAATATATGTGTATTTGTAGTTGGTTGAGGTTTTAGGACGTTGGGTGAGGCGACAAAAGCTTGGAAGAAGCTTTAATGGCCGAAATCGTCTCAGAAAAGATGATGAATAGTAACCCGTGAATTTAGGGGGCCATTTTGGCCAGGAAAAGAATTGATTTAGCTCTCGGGCAAAACAAAAAAGTTGTATATCTTTTCGATACGGTCACGTGGGCATCGACCGCGTATTTTTATGATTTTTCTACAATTTGATATGATTTTTACAAGATGGCAGTTCTGGGTTGAAATCATCAACTCGGAAATCAAATCGGGAATTGGAAAAATAAAGGCTAAAATAAATCGTGTAGATGTTTGGGATAATTTTTCGTGCAGTTTAGAAACCCCGTAAATGAATTTGGGTTGTTGGATCAAGGAATTTGTAATACCCCGTAATTTTAAATGACTTTTAAAATGGGTTATATTTTAAATTAATGGATTAATTGAATTTTATTATTAATTAATTCATTCGGGTTTTATCCGGACGGTGGATATTAAAATGGATGATTCTGAATATTACTTAAAGATATTTAGGTAATATATGAATGTGATGTCATTGAGATGACCGTAAGATATAAATTCGGTAATTTATATTTTTAGTCAGACGCGGTATGGGACGTGTCGGGACTAGTTTATTAAATTAAAAAGGAAATTTATTTTCTATCGACCTAATAGTCATTTCGACTGCGTAGTTGCGTCCGGAAGGTTCGAAATAGTCAGAAAAGTCTATTTGGATGTTAATTTTGAGTCTCGAGTCATTTGGGAATGAATAGACAACCCGAAAGGGCATTTTGGTCATTTTTCTAGGGGGGATGAATAGTAATTTCGGATTTGGGATCATTATAAGAATAGGTAGATTAAGTGAATGGGAGTTATTCATCTCCTCTTCACAAATAAGAGCAGCCATCTTCTTAGAGTGAGAGTAAGAGTGCTTGGGAAGGGAAAAGTCACTTGGGAAGGAGAAGAACTAGAACCAAGGTTCACCACCACCAACCACCACGGGAGTTTGACCGGAGAAGGGACAACCAACTGAGATAAACTACACCAAAGGATCAGACCTACACTAAAGGCAAGTGTTTAATAATAGCAATTTAAGTTTGTATATTGTCCATGTTAGAATAATATGAAAAGAGAAGATTATTCATGTTTGGAAGAGATAATGGATCATTAAATGGATTTCTGGAAAACTGAAATGATATAGGAATTTAACTCATGTGTTTGGATCATAATAATCCACGAATTAGTCATGAATCTGTTGAAGAAATGATGGAAACCATTGATGTGTTCTTGAAGAGGTTATGTTAATAAATTTCTGGGAATAAGGAGATAAACATGCTTTTTAATCCAATCCTTTGATGATTCTAGGATGTTTAGAGTATTGGAAATCGTTCTTATATGTTGATATATCATGTAGTAAAGTTTATAAGTCATTTGGGATGTTTAGATGAAGGTTTAAATGATCAAAAGTTGTTAAACCCGTAGTTGCAGAAAATGCAGAAAATTAGGCCTGGACCTGAGGGATCGATCGATCGACCCCTACCTTCGATCGATCGACCTCCCCTGATTAAGTAAAGTTGTTTCTTTTTAAATTTTGATTCTTATCCCGCAACTTTTATGGATATTTGGTGATTATTATTTGAATATTTTGGGACTTGGAAAATATCAGTAAACCCTTGTTAAGATTTGAATTAATTGGATTTAGATTCAAATGATTTAAATGATGAAAATTATATCGAATGAAATTTTGGTTTCTAGATTCGTTTGTTAATTTTCGAATGGTGATGTATGAGGATTTAAGATAGGACCAGTAGGGGTGATTTTATATAATACCTGGGTATCCTTAAGTTTACAAGAGGGTTTAATCCTAAGTGAAAAATACGTGTTTATAAGAGATTTGAAACTATCGGTTTTAACCGTAATTAAAAGGAGAATTAAATTCGTAGTAGTTCGGGAGAAATAAAGGTTATGGACCAGTAGGAAATTAGTGACTTATTACTGATTATAAGATAAGATAAATCCTAATTAAATCTTGTGAGATGGGAGTTTAGAACTCATTTGGTTGAAAGAGGGTATGAGGTTATCCCGATCGCATAGTTGAAGTTTTCGGACCTCCTCGACCGACAAAGTTAAGTAGTAGTGTATTGGAGGGGTTCCTTGTTTGGATTTCGCTTTGCGAGACGCTCCGCGCATGAACCTTAACGACGTCGGGAGTGGAGGGATGTCTTAGGATACGGGGATAATTAAATATGTTATATTAATACGTGGAATTTAAAAGAGATATAATACTACGTATGGGAAATATCTTAGGGAAATGATAATTACCTTATTGATATTATATTATAGGTATGATAATACCTATTTGATTGATTGATGATTTATGTGTATGACATACCTAGCTTACTTGCTATCGGTGGGAGGTTTTCGCGTGAGGGCAGTCATATCCTGATGAATCCATGGGATCTTTGATTTGTCGCTCGAGAACATAGGTCTATGAAAGACTTATCGGGGAGTTGATAAGTCCGCTGACTGTGGGTACGTAGGTATGTGCGTGACCCATGGATACGAGAACTATGTTCGCCTCCAATTTGTTTGTTGTTGTTTGTGGTTCGTGGAATCTTACCGAACCTTTAGTCCCCTATTCGGCGACCTGCGATGATGGGACATGATAGCAGAGTAATGCATTGCACCGCAGCTGTGACTCGGGGTGCCATATTATATATGAATATATATATATATAATGAATTAAATGATTAAATGGATATATTGTGGTTAGATCTATCTACGGGGATAATTGTATATAACGGTGAATAAAATATGTTAATGGAATTTAGTTAATAAATGTTTATGCTTTTAGAATTGAAAAAGCTTAACTCGTGTTAATGAGAAATGATTCAGATTAATGAATAATGATTCATGTTAATGAGGAACTAATCATATAAAGGAGAAATGTAAATGAATAATAATGTGGCGTATGGTATGGGACATACGGGGATTATGATATGGGAATGGAAATTTAATATGGAGATTAGAAAAGAGGAACCATTAACTAGGAGGTTAATAGGAAACGTTAAGTGTGCACTCTAGTTGAGAGGTGAGAATTGCAAGTGAGAGTTGGATCTAACATGTACATAATAAATGCTTTATTGCACTTGTTAAATACTTGTTGTTTTAAAAATACTCTATACATTCGGGCTCCGACCCGTTTTCTTGCATATTTTCTCTTCTATTGTATCTCTATATCAGGTGTCCAGGAACAGGGACGCCAACCTTAGTTGATTTTGACGAGCTATGGAGCTATGGAAGTTTTGCTTAGACACTTATCATCTTTTTGATTCACAGTATTCTTAGTTAGGGCATGTCGCCCAAAAGGATTCAGTTATCATTTTCTGTTGGAGTAAAATATTGTTGTATTCTGATCTTTAATACATTTAACATTGTTGGGATTATTGTAAAGGATTTATATTACTTGGGAATGTTTATTCCAGTTGCATTTAAATTATTTTTGTGTTACTTATTGTATTATCAGTGTTGTAAAATAAATGTGTTGTGTTATTCTAAAAAATGGAAAAAGGTTTTGTTGAAATTTAAATTGGAAAGTTTTTAGCACCAGCTTATTTGAGTATTGGGTGAGTTGTAAATGTTTTCGACAGTGATGCTAAGAATGAGCCAATTGTATATTCTGTTTTAATTTGGTATGGGACTGGCCACCCGGTATTTAATTAGGCGGGGTGTTACAGAATTGAGGAATTTAGTTTTGGGAGACCTGGTGTGACCGGTCGACCCCGCCCCTATGGCCGGTCGATCGCGTCAATAAGAAAGGTCCTACTGCTTTGTTTCGTAGGCTTATTTGTAACCCGCGGTCGATCGGGAGTCCAGGACCGATGGACCGGTGCCCTGTTTTCAGCCCAAGATTTTGGAGATTATGATTATTTCTCCTTTTTGAGTCTAAAGTTTAAGGGCCCTCTAAATTAGAGTATTATATAGGGTTATGTCCTAAAGGACTTGAGGAATTGGGAATATATATATATGTGTATATTCACTTAGAGTGAATTAGTATAATTGGAGATATCCAAATGAATCCGTAGATGGGATTTTGGTATATATATTACTTGTTAAAGTAAGAAAATATTTTGGGTTGAGTATCATGCATATATGAATGCATGATTATGATTCTTGAGAGAATCTTTGGGATTAAGGGTCATCGATAGATGGTTTGGCAAATATGGCCATTTTTATATATTCAGGTAGGAATATATGGTATGTATATGATATAAATGATTTTGAAAATATATTGATGAATATTTTCAAAATGAAAAAAAAAAGGTAAATGATTTTCTTAATTAATAATGTATGGATACACACCTCTCTAAATCGCTATCATAAGGGAAGTTGTGTGCGTATGGTGAAGGCCCCTGACAAATTAACGCAGGGTGGATATAGTCCTATTGGCCATATGAGCATTTGTTATATTTTTTTCTGCGCTGGTTAGGAGATTCCGGATGTGGTTTTGAATATCCCGCAGGCATATGGCCGCTTCCCGACGTCTTGCGATGTAGGATCCCAGGTTGTCTTGATGATAGGCCCTGGAAGATGATAGCCATTTAGGGGCGCGCACAGTGGGGAAACCCGGACGGGCGGTCTTAGAACGCGTTATATGTTAAATCAATTTATGATAATAAATTGTCTTTAATTTACATTTCCTGGATGGAAGAAGGGAAATGGGATAAAAGGTTTTGGCTTCGGTAACACTCCCGGATGGAAGAAGGGATGTGGAAGCATATGATATGATCAAAGCATTTTTTTGATAATGAAAATGTCTTTGAATACATTTCCTGAGTATAAAAAGGGAAATGGGATGATATATAACGGAAAAGCATTTTTATGACAATAAAACTGGCTTTTAAAAGTATATGATTCGGTTAAAGCAATTAATGATAATGAATTGGCTTTTATATTTACATTTCCTGAGTATAAAAAGGGAAATGGGAAGTTTTGAGAAAATGAATGTATTGATAAATACTTGGTATATGAATTCTCAGTCCGGGAGATAGATCTGGATGTTTATGGTAAAATGTATATATATATATGGATGACTCGAGTACCGAGGGTGTAATGGATCCCGACGATCGACCTTGTCGCATAGTAGTGTATCGGGGAGGTTCCTTGTTTCGATTTCGCTTTGCGAGACACCCCACGCACGAATATGGCATTGTGTTGAGACTGGGGAGAAGTTTAATCCTTAGTGCTCTAATATTATAAATTCTTATGGTATATATATATTTATATATATCTTTCTGTACTAAGGGACTGGCGGATCTCGACGATCGACCGTGCCGCGTAGTAGTGTATCGGGGGGTTCCTTGTTTGGATTTCGCTTTGCGAGACACCCCAAGCACGAACATGGCATAGCGTTGATACTGGGGTGAAGTTTAGCCCTTAGTACATTTCTTGGACTATCTAGGATTGATAGTGGGTTGGTGATAGACTAGTTTAGCAGGATAGCTTGACTATGATGTTTAGAAGGATGCGCTAGGAGTGCACTGTTAGTGGAGAGGTGAGGGGTATCTCATGGGAGTGCGATACCAAACTTAAATATGAGGTAAAACCTTTTTCAAAATAATAAGGCATTTATGCACTTGCTAAATATTTTCAAAACTCGGGAACTGACCCGTTTATCTACTTTTCCTTTCTTCCTATATTATATATATATATATATATAGGTGTCCAGACACAGGGACACCTGGATGGCACTTCTTTCGAGTCAGACGTCAGCTGCAACAGCTGTGGATGCGTGCAGGTTTTTGAAGGCCGCTTCCATCCTTGTACTCTAGATAGGAGGTACTATATAAATATTCGGGCCAATGGTCCAACTATTTTTATTTATTCTTTGCACGTTATTCAATATGGTTGTATAATTTGAACTGAGTGTACGGTTATTTTAATTTATTTCGTTTTCATTTCAGTTCATTTACGTGTTAACTTGTGGATGTTTTATTTTAATGGTTTAAAAGAGTAGTTAGGTAAAAGTTTTGACGCTCGCCTAATAGGAAATTAGTAATTAAATGGACTTTCGACAGTGATGCTAAGAATGATCCATAAGTAACTCCTGTTTTAATTCGATATAGGAGTGATCGCCCGGTATCCCATTAGGCGGGTTGTTACATATTTATAGTATATTAGCCTCAGCAAACTGCTGGCATGGTCCTTTAGTAGCCCTCTTGCCCAAACGTTAGCTGTTACCTATAGCTATATGACTTTTGACGTTGTAGACTCCCATCTATATGATAGTTTTGTGTTTGAAAAAAATATGTGATATGTCCAAGAAAATTTCTTGATAGCTGTCTTTTGGTATATTGAAAACGACACCGTGTGGCCGATTTTGTTACAACGGTAACATTCGTTATATGGTTTACAGATGGATTCCACCATCTTTTAACCTTATCTTTTCGCCCATAGTTTTGTCCAAAACTGAAGCTGGTATTGCATGTTAGCATTTTCAGTACGCCTTTAGTACACCAGCTGGCACACCACGTGTTTCTTTTTAAACACTCTATTTCGTGTTTCTTTTATGGCCACAAGATCAAATTTTATCTACGGATCAAAAATTATTTTGCACAATCCCTGTGATTTCTTGTATCACCAATCAGAGAACTCTTGTTGTGTCGATATATAACAGACTTCAGTCTCATTTTAAAAGAGATCCGAGATATTATTTTTCAAGCGGAAGTTCTGCTAAAATTTCTAGATAGAGAGTGAGATTATACACATATATTTTCAGAGATAAATCTTCTATGTAATTTTTTCGAAAGCCATTGCTGAGTCTCAACATATTCTTGAAGATTCAAGTTTGGACATTTTATCAAAACCTCTCCTCTCTTTGTTGATTTTTCATTTTGAAAAATCTGGTTGTGAGTATCTCTAATTGTTGTTCTTGTTTTATTTGTTCATTTAGATATGTTATCTATTAAATCTAATTTCATATAGTGTATTTCTGAAATATATTTTATATATATAAACTCTACACACACAAACAACATACTTGTGGTATTAAGTCTGATTTTCCAAAATTATTGGTATTGTGTTTGATCTATTTTTCTTAAATCTACTTCTGTGAAAAGTCTTGTACACAAATCTGGTTTGATAACTTTGATTATTTTGATATGTTCTAAATCAGTTCTTAATTAAAACGTTTTGATTTAATTCAATTCAGAAATCTTGGTTCATTATATTCATATTATTAGGTTTAGACATTTAAACTGTAGAGGAATAAATTATAGAAATTCAAAATTTGATTTGATTTTATTCTTGCATGAATCATATACTTAATGATTTGAGAACATAAAACTGATTAGATTAAATCAAGAATATCATATTGCTGAACTGTTTGGATTGACCTTATATATATATATTTGAGATTAAAATTGATTTAATCTAAATATTCTTTAAGACAGTTGCATGATATTTTCAGTCTTGTTATTTGTGTATATGATTACTTGGTTGATTTAAGTGATTTTCAGGAATTGATTTACATCTCATATCACTTAGATATATTCTCTCACTTTGTACTCACATAGACACATTTATGGTTGTGAATATTTGAACAAGTCTAGTGTTCAAGATTTAAAAGAAAAGAAAGCTTATCAAAACTGTATTGAAAGTCAAGAAGATTTGACTTGAGTTGACACAAGAGTTGCGAAGATATATAAGAGATTTAATATGTTGCATAATCATTTTGTTTGTAACATTAAAAGTGAGTGTGTCATATAGCATAGGACACATCGCTAAGCACTGTACATCTACACGTCACTATAAAAATCAATAGGCACTGAGCCGACTTGCGCTGAGAAAGCTAGAGGGAAAGCTGAGAAGTGAAGAACGCAAAACACAAAAGACAAGTTGAAGTTGAGATTCAAAAAAGGAAACCACTGTATAGGCTTGGTAAGGCAATAGCTTTTTTCTATCTAGTTCAAGTTGTGTCTTGTTGTGTGATTGTAACTTGTTTCGCATTGATTTTTTTTAGTGGACTTATTAGATTAGGTGACCGTAGAGGGTCCATCGTTTTTCCCGGGGAAGAGTTTGTGCGACGTAAAATGAACACCTAGTGCTTTACTTTACATATTTGCATTATCTCACCTCATACGAAAAAGTAGGTTTAATACTAGAAACGTACCTAATTAATTGAATCACATATTATCTGTTTTGACACCTAGTAAACTCAAGATGATAATTAGGACTATGAATTGACTTTGCAAACTAAAATCTGTTTTAGTAAATTTAGAAATTCAAGGTAAGTTTGAATTGGTCCCTTCCTGAATAACATAGATAACTTGTAGGTGATTGGAGTTTGTTTCGACAAATTATTTTACTTCCGCTTTATAGTCTAACGTATAAGCCGCACGCTCAAGTGGTATCAGAGCTAGACTTTAAAAAGATCATTTTCCAAAACTTTTGTCAAACTTGTTTTACCTTGTTTTCAATGGATGATTCAAGTCAATTACTTAGGCTTGGAAATTTTAGTAGACCTCCTATTTTCGATGGCTCAAATTTTTCATATTGGAAAATTAGAATGGTTGCATTAATTCAAGGCACTTTAGGAGTTGATGTTTGGGATTTAATTGAAAATGGTTATAGGCACCCCACTACTCCTATAGCAGAAGGTAGCACTATGTTTTGAAAACTTAAAACTGCTGAATTAAGTGTTGATCAGAAAAAAATAAGCAATTTCAATAATAAAGGCAAAAATGCAATTTTCATGAGTGTGAGTGAAAACAAATTGAAACGTATATGTCACTGCACTACTAGAAAAGATGCTTGGGATACTTTAGTAATAGCACACAAAGGTGACGCTAGGGTAAAGAAGTGTAAAACTCAAATGCTTGTTCAACAATACAATATGTTAGTTATGAAAGATAACGAACCATTTGATGATTTTGATATGCGTTTGAGTTATATTATTACTCAATTGCATGCTAATGATGTAGATTATACTGATCGGGAAGTATGTGCTAAGATTTTAAGGTCCCTTGCCCCTAGGTTTGACCATAAACGTTATATCATTAAAGAAATGAATGATCCATCTCTCACACCAGAATTGCTTAACTCAAAATTGAGAACTATGGAACTTGAAACAAATTTTAGAAAGACTCTTTTTTCTTATGCTAAAAATGATATGACCAACTCGTCTAAAGTTGCCTTCAAAATTGCATATCCTAATAAAAATAAGCATAAGTTATTTAAACAACAATTTGAGTCGGATAATGAATCTGATAAGGAATCAAATGAAATTGATAAGATTGACAATCAACTTGCTCTTATGTCTTCATAATTTAAGAAACTCTTGAAGCATAGAAATCCTATTGCCAAAATACGTATGCAAGAGAATAATCAGTCTAGTCAGTTCGATCGACCCCATAACAAAAATTCTAAACCAAAGTCTGATTATGAGAGTTCTAGTAGTAAGATTGATAAATCAAAATCGACTTGTTACAATTGTGAGAAACTCGATCATTTCATTGCTAAATGTAGATCCAAAACACAGTCCAAGTATTCTAAGACACACAAGTCTCTCATTACTAAAACTTTGGATGATTCCTCTGATTCTGAATCATAAGAAGACCAAGTAGAATCTGAATCGAACTACCTTGCATTTTTAAGAGAAGTTTACGACTGTTGTGGAGATGTATATCTAGCAGGAATGACTGATTCCGAAGATGAATGTGAATATGATGAAGTGATTGATTTAATTGTTACTGCTAAATCTTTGTTAGCTAGTTAGTCTTGTATGCTTGAATTAACTTCTCCATTTAATGCCAAGCGTGCATGTTTGTGTGACGTTAAGTCTAAACATTGCAACAATCCACACACCGACACAGAGAATAATGAAAATTTTGTTGCTTATGATGATTATGTTAAATTATATGTGAGGACTTTACATAATAGACAAGAATTATCTAATCTGGTTAAATTTGTTAGTGAGTCCCTAGAGAATTAATATAAGATAGTTCAATAAAATTTCATTGAAATGAGTAATGTCAAAATGGATTTTGAAAACAGTCTCATGACTTTAAATTTCAGATTACGACTTTAATTGAAAACCTTATTTCTTTAGAAGAAAAATATAATGCTGCACTTTTACAAGTTGAAAAAACTAAAGAAAATTGTGAAACTGCTTTCAAAATGTGTCGTAGTCGTGATATAAAATGCTTTGACCTTGACGTACTGATTGCTTTCAAAATGAATGGCTTGTAAAGAAAAAATAAAACAATAGAAAAGAACAAAAATCATACAAAACAGACTCTAACAAAACATTTGACCTAAAACCTTTCTTTTTCATTTTACTCGTTTCCCCTTTCTCCCTTATTTTCATTGCACAGCCTTTTCTCCAAAACTGCCCCATACTGATAACTTGGTAAGCTCCTCACCCCCCCCCCCCACCCCACCACACATCCATCTACAACAATACAAACACACACACACACATATAGATGCACGCAACAACTCACACGCACACAGATGCACATAAAAAATGTTAGGAAAAAATTATTGATTTTAATTTCTAAGTTGTTGACTATGAAATGGTAGATAAATTTGTTGACTCTAAATTGTTGATTCTAAACAGTTGGGGCTTGGTATATTTTTTACATTAATATTGATATTACATGTTAAAAAAGGAAAGTCAAATTCAATAGATAAGCAATGTAAACGAATACGAATATTATTCGAATCCAAGAAATTCGAGAGGATATGGATATATATTTTTACTATCCAGGCGGATACGAATACGAATATGATAGTATATCCAGGTAGTGGTCACAGATATGGATAGCATGGTATCCTCTCCATATTCTCCCATTTACCAAGCGCTGGTAAGCCATGCACTAGGTCTTTCTTCACTAATTTTTCAAGATACCTGATGATACAGTTGTTGATGCCAAAGGTCCATTAAAGAGACACTGTTATTATTGCACATAAAAGAGAATTTGGTAATGATACCATAACAATTATCGTAGGTCCTCACTCCTTGAAGTAATAGTCACTGAACTTTACCCTAAAGTTTGCATCACAAAATTGGCTTATGCTGATAAAGATTGCTTTCAACCCTTTGAAGAACAACACATTGTCTATTTTAAGAAATTCGAGTATCTTAATATAACCACGTCCCAAAATTCTAGACCTAATCCCATCTCCAAGGTGACTCTCCCTTACTTACGATCCGTAAGGTCCATAAAATATGACTTGTCACCAGTAATGTTCCTAGAGCACCCACTATCAAAATACCAGTGGGAAGTATTTTGAACTTTCAGAGCAACGTGAACAATAAGGGATTTATTGTCTTGCTTAGGTACCCAAGCGGAGGTAACCTTTTATTTTCCCTTATAGTAATTGGTTCTAGTCATAGCATTGGAACTGTTCTCAAGAGGCATAGACATCCTTTGAAATTCTTCCATTAGGCATTGATAAGTGGTGACTAGGAACTCAACTTGTTCTTTACGACTAGCAAAGTCACTATAGTAGTGCGTGGGAGTATGTGTGCGTTGAGTTGTTCCTAACTTATAGTAAAATTCCTTACGGTGACCTCAACTTTTGCATTGGGTGAAAACATAGACTTATTTGGGTCTACCTTGGTTCTCTTGTTTGGGTTGAACTTTCTTCAGTGGGTTTAATCGAGGCCCATATGTATCCACCACAAACTTAAGAACCAATTCTGGTGTGACATGGGAAGTTTATGCACCATCGTAACCTATTCATTGCCTCTCCCTAAAATATAAAGAGGGGTCAAGGAACATCATTCCTACCTTCTTCAAAGTATCCTCTATAGTAACCTTCACCTTTGGGCACATTCGTGATCTTTATCGAGTTGGGATATAGGAGATTCAATTTTCTCACAGTTCCCTAATGAAGCTTAAAGATCTCTTGTAAGACTAACCACTTTGTTGGTTAAGTCACAATTTTTCCTTTCCATTAAAATGACTCTCTCTCCTAAAGAAACTCTCATCGATGACTTGCTCTATTTCGACTCTCTCAACTCCTTATCTAAAGCTAAAACCATAAGCACCAAACCTTTATTTTTTCTTTTCATTTAAAAGACCCAGCGTAAAGCTCGACGTAAGCACATTGAAGGTCACTATCTCCCTCACTCAAAATTTCATCTACATCACTCTCTCCAGAATGACTTAACTCATTATCGAGGTCATCATGTTTAACAACTTCTTCATTGGCATGAGGTGTACTAGTTATACTAAAATGACTAGTCGTGAAAGTGGTGAAGTTACATCCATGTGGTTATTCATCCATGAAATACATCGACTCAACATTGCTATCATTAAGCATGGAATTGAAGGTATCTTTGCCTTTACCTTGTCTGTTTAACCTCGTGGCACACTCATAAGCTTTGTGACCTTTACCCACCCTCGCACTCGAATTTTCAAATTTTTCTTGGCCAATTTAAAAAAAATTCTCAAGACTTTTATTTTCTTTAGAAATATTTTATTTTCTTAGCTTGAGAATTTTTTTGAAAGTCTTTGCAAAAAGGGCAAGATCATCTAAGTCAAAATCATATTTGGAGTCAAAAGAGACCTCATCTTTATTTTTAGTTTGGACCTTTAAGGCAATCCCTTTTTCTTTTGGCTTAACTATTTTGAAAAACATGTCGATCTCATAAGTTTAAAAGTCTCATATGAGTTCTTCTAACCTAAACCTATCTAAAACTCCCAACGAATTAGGGATAGTAA
This sequence comes from Sambucus nigra, assembly GCA_949130495.1. Lineage (NCBI taxonomy): Eukaryota > Viridiplantae > Streptophyta > Magnoliopsida > Dipsacales > Adoxaceae > Sambucus > Sambucus nigra. Next base: position 500,773,438 of record OX422211.1, on the reverse strand, counting down.
CCTTAGGAATAAAGCAAGATGGAAAGGATCTCAAAATCTTTTCACAACGTGCGTCTTAGGAATTCTCTCACCCAAATTATAATAAGAGTTAACAATATAAGACAATCGTGCATAAAATTCATCGAATTATTTAAACTCTAGCATAGTAATGATCTCAAATTGTGTGGTGAGATTTCGTAGCTTAGAATCTTTCACAGCATTGGTACCCTCATGAATGATTTGGAGGATACCCCATGCTTCTTTAGACATGGTGCATATCATAATGCGACAGAATTCGTTAGGGGTGATGGCCCAAAAATAATACTTAAATCATGTGAGTTAAAATTACACCATTTTAGTTCATCTTCTGCCCAGGTGATGACGTATTTAGGACCTAAGACATCGCCATTAGTCACTGTTGGTGGTGTCCACCCTCTTTCACATACAACATAGACTCTTTCATCAATATATTTTTAAACTAACATCATCCTAGATTTTCAATAAGCATAATTAAACCCACAAAAAATAGATACCCTATTATACAAATTATCCATGAAAAACAAAATTTAAAGATCACAAAAAAACTTAGTGTAACCTGCTCTGATACCAATTTGAGAAAATGAGTTCATATGGATAGTCCGTATATTAGGTTACACACACTCATGATCAAATTTTTAATCCAAATTTAATATTGATTAAATTAAATTGTGCATGTAAGATACAACCCAAATTAAATATTCCAAAACACGCAATCAAACCAAACACATAGAAAAAGAAACTGAGAAAAAATCCCTTTCGAACAAAACCTAGATTTCAACACCTTATCAGAATATGGCAGGCTCTATGATTTATGGACTACTTAGATCCCAACTAATATAACATGCGGAACTTTAAATATTCTACAGATACAGCTCAGCCTAGCACCATCCACAGAAAATAGTCTTCCCTTGGTATCCACCAATCAACCTCAGGATTTAAGATCCTTTCTTCTTTAGTAGTAGCGCCTCCGCTTCACAAATTAATAGTAGAGTAAAACTCTACAAGGTTTTACAGTAATCTTTGGAAACTTGGGTTTGCCAAAACTCAACAAATCATATAAGGGATGTATGATTTGGAAAAGAAAACTATTTTGAATGAACACAAAGATGGAAACTTTTAGCACATTCACTACAAAAGATTTTTGCCCAAACTTCTATGTAACACGGATCAAAAGAATCCTTTTTATTAAAAAAAAATTTCAAGGCAAAAGTCTTGTTTGAATGAAAATGGACTCTCGTTCGAATAAAAACACCATGTCCATTCTAAAGAGGTCAATCTCGTTTGAACGATAAGCCTATGTCATTCAATCGTCCTACTAACAGCCTTCCAACGAGAGTGGTTCTGTTAAACAGAGCCCATCTTGTTAGATGATCTTTAGAAGATCGTTTTAACGAGATCTACATTTAGTTCTAATGAGATTGAAAACAAAAATAAATTATTTTGTAAAATATTTTAATAAAAAAATGCCTCGAGTGAAAAACAAACATCTCAGAATATATTTGACAGATAAATCAAAATAATAAGTTGGTATACCTCCGTGAAATGTTCTTGATGATTCTAACATCTTGAATCTAGAAAATGGTGATTGGTCACTAACATGTCTTCAAATGATCGTAAATAAAAATGCGGATGTAGTGTTCGATTTATAGCAATAATTTGTAACAGGATACACCAAAATAACTAAGTTATGAGCAATTATAAATCTTGCTCTTACACATTTTAAGATATTTTTAACTAACACTTTTTTCTTCCTCAGTGAGCATTTCAGTTAAATCTTTTGTTTCACATCCTTGATGTTACTCAATCTTTTGGATGGATGCGTAACTTTGAAACATTGCTTTGTTCAAAAGTGTTTTTACATATGATGGCTTTCACACAATCATTACTAAGATGGGATTCTATTTCCAATTTTTCAAAGGTAGCATCATCCTCAAATTTTTAGCCTTGACCACATCATCTCTCATGATTTTTATATATCATTTTGCTTTACAACACCTCCAAATCATGCAAAATTTCACACACATACTCATTTGAGGATAATGGACTCTCTTTCACAAATATTTGAAGCTTTGAATCGTTTAAAAAAGATTGTACAACTTTATTATTCCTCATAAAGTGACATCTATACAATGTGAAGCGTGGTAAAGAGTGCAATAAGATATGAGCATGTGTTCCCAATAAGAAGTTTCTCAAAGTTTATAGGTCTTTAGAAGAAAATAAAAACTTATTATATGATACACATAATCACTTTTACCCAAATAAAAGTAAAAAGTATTAAGAAGAACCATTTGATATACGAGGATTATGAGCTCATAAATGAGTATAATTAACAAATCTCTTTATGGCAAGGAATACAACCAACTAAAAAAAATGGAGGATATAAAATGCAACAAAGCAAAGAAGTACAAATCTTAAGCATGATATTAAATCATTCAATCAATGATGAAAATGCCTAATGATGACCTAAGACACTCAAATCTAAGTCCAATTAATAGGTTTAGTAAAAATATCCTCTAATTGAAGATTTGTGAAACATAGCTTAAAGACACGACTTTTTCTTAAACATGGTATTTAATAAAATGGTGTCGAATGTTTATATACTTTATTCTAGATTGTTAGATGGGATTTTTGGACATATAAATATCACTAGTATTGTCACAATATATAACCACACAATATTGACTAATAATATAATCTTCCAACATTTGTTTCATCCAAAGGAGTTGAGCACAATTACTTCTTGTCGCAATATACTCCACTCTGACCGTGGAAAGAGAAACACAATTATGTTTCTTGGTGTGAAAAGAGACTAAAGAACTTCTAAAAATAAATCATCCACTCGATGTACTCCTCATCCCATTAACATCTCCCCTCCAATAGGCATCCAAATAAGTCAATAAAGATATGTTGGTATTTTTAGGATACCAAATGCCAAAACCCAAGGCACTATAAATATATTTGATAATGCATTTAACAACAATAAAATGATATTTCTTAGGACGAGGTTGGTAGCAAGCACACACTCCTAAAATAAAAGATATGTAGGGATAACTAGCCATTAGGTACAAAAAACTACCTATCATGCTATGATAAAGCATCCTGTCGACATTATTTCCATTGGCATCCTTTTCAAGATTAGCATAAGCATCCATGGGAGTACTTTTAGACTTATAAGAGTTAAGATAAAATGTTTTCACAAGTTCCTTTGCATATTTACATTGCGAAATAAACATTCCAGTATCCATTTGTTGCACTTGGATACCAAGAAAGAAAGCGAGTTCCCCAATAATTTTTATCTCGAATTCCTTTCACTTTAATGAAGTAAAGTCTTGAGCATGGTCTTTATTTGTGGCGCTTAAAACAATATCTTCGATAGATACTTGGGCTAACACAATTTCCTTCTCACAAGATCCTAAAAGTAAGGTCTTGTCCATATTTTCTCTTTTGAAGACTTTCCCCATAAAATATGAGGTAGGTCTTTCATATCAAGCTCTAGGAGCTTATCTGAGGCCATCAAAGGCTTTTTGAGACGATAAACATGTTTTGAGAATTTGGGATCCTCAAATTCCTTGCAACACAAAGACATCCTTTTTAAGATTTCCATTAAGAAAGGCTCTCTTTACATCCATTTGATCGAGCTTGAAGTCTTCAACACATGCTATGGCTAAGAGTCAACAAATTGACACTAGCCTAGCAATAGTGGAAACAGACTCATCAAAGTCTACACCTTCAACTTGTGAATAACCTGAGCCACTAACCTTGTTTTTCTCCTCAAAATGACACCATCTTCATCACACTTGTTTTTGAATACTCACTTAGTACCGATGACATGAACATCCTTAAGCAAGGGGACAAGAGTCCAAACTTATTATCTAGCGAATTGGTCTAATTCATCTTAATAGCATTGACCTAAAATAAGTCTAACAAGGTATCCCTCATATTCTTAGTTTCGATTGTGGAAGTCTAATAAAGAAGGTTAACTTCCTTTTCGAGTTAAGATCTAGTATGTACTTCAACAATAGGACTCCCAATGATTTCGGTAACATCACGATCTTTCCTAAACCAAGTAGGTGCGTCTTCCACATTCACAACCTCAAAGGGTAGTGGGAAAACCTATTCACACTCATTTGTTTCATCTTCTACCTCTTTTTTAATATATGGAAAAATGGAAGATGTGTCTTCACAATTTTTTTTCTTTGAAATAAATGGAATCACTGTCATCAATGGTGTTTTTAATGGTTTTAATAATTTGTTGAGAGAAATATGATAGGCACGACTATTCGTGGAATGGCTAAGAAAAATGCCTACCTCACTTCTAGAGTTAAGTTTTATTAGATATTTATATCCATGGGTATGTAAAACTTGCTTCCAAAGACTTCAAAGTGTTTGATTATGGGTTTCTTACCTTTATAAATCTCATAAGCGGTTTTGCTAGCGCGGTACCTCCTATAGACTTGGTTGGAGGTGTGACAAGTAGTATAAAAAGATTTTGCCTAAAATCTTTTTGTAACATTATTACCAACCAACAAGGATCTATCCATCTCTTGGATAGATTGATTTTTCCTTTCGACTATTCAATTTTGTTGAGGCATTTCTCTAGCCAAAAATTCAAGGTGTATTCCAACTTTACTACACCATTACGATATACCCGTTCCTTCAAATTCCTTAGAGTGGTCACTACAGACTCTCACGATAGTACATGCCTTTTTATTTTGAAGTTTTCTTCACTTTGGAATAAAAATGCCCTTAGCATTAATCTTACTATGCAAAAAATCTATAAAGGTGAATCTAGATAAGTCATCTATAATCACAAGAACGTAGCGTCTACCAGCTATGCTTTCTATATGCATTGGACTGATAAAGTCTATATGTAAAACATCAAGCACAAGAAAGGTATCCACAACATTCAATTTCTTATATGGACAATGATATTTTGTGCCAATTTGATAAGTACCACACACACGAGAAGAAGTTGACTTTAAAGAAGGTAAATCACGAACAATCTCATTCCTAGCAAGTCAACTAAGGTCTCAATAGTTCATATGAACTAACATCTTATGCCAAATATTTACCACATCCTCCTTAGCATTATTTTAAGAGTACACGTAGATACCTTCAAAATGACTTTACCATTAGGATCAAGAACTTAACATTACTTTTTGGTAAAAAGCACGTTGTGACGACCGTCACACATTTAACTTATGATAATCAAGTTAGCCTTTAAGCCATCCACTATAATGACATTATCTAACCTATGGAAGCCATCAATTTCAACGGTTACCTTCCCAAAAACGTTAAATTTGCTCCCATCTCCAAAAGTGGCTGACCCAAATTCCTTCCTAACAAGTTTAGAAAATAAGGCTTAATTCCTAGTCATATGCCTAGAGCACCCACTATCAAAATACCATTGTGAATTATTTTGGGCAACTAAGGCCGTGTGAATTACAAGACCTTTTCTTTGATAGCCTAGAAAACTTTGGTCTTCTTATTCTTCCCTAAATCCCTCAAACAATTGTCAATGTGTTTAGGTTTTGCCATTTTCTCAAATCTTGACAAAATAGTTCTATATTTTTTTTAAAAGGTAATCAAGTTGACGTTTCAAGGTGGAAACTTAATCCAATTGAGGTTTCACATTTACTTAAGAGTTTTTAAAAACCTATAGCAATATTTTTTCAAATGACCATCACGTTTTCCAAAAGTGCAATGATACACAAAATGATGATCGGTTTTATTTAAAGGTTATGAGATAACTTTCATCTCAAGAAATGTTGAAGAATCTCCAAGAACATGAGTCTTTTGAGAAGTTTTTACAAAAAAAGTCTTGTCCTCAGATTTTGATTTATCAAGAGGATTTTCAAAACTAATACCATGTTTAACAATCAAAGATGAAGTATGGACAAAAAGAATTTTTCCCATCCTCTTGGATTTATCTTCGATGGTAGCCTTAACATCTTTAGCCGAGCCTAATTCATTTTTAAAAGAGATTATTTTCTTGTTCAAATACGTATTAAATCTTTTACCTTCTTCTAACTCACATTGTAAAACTTGTAGCCTCACTTAGATATCTATTCTTATTCTCCATTAAGAGGAGAACCGAACTAAGAGATGCACATTGAGCTTCAATATAGCTCATAAGGGACCCTTTCATATTTAGGGATGCATTTTCTTTTTCATATTTTTTTTTATCTTAATGAAAGTTTTCATCAAGCTCTTCTTAAGTCTAGCATTTTTGGAAAAGAGATTATCATAAGATTGTTGAAGGTAACTATATTATCCATCTAAATAATTATCACTAGAATAGCCAGAAGAAGTTAAAGTGTCAATCTTGGAAGAACATTTATCATTGTTGGATGAAGATTAACAAAACTCTATATCATTTGACAAACCACCATCTAAAGAGCTAAAACTATAGGTAGGTTGAAAATTATCCAAAAAAATATCTACATCTAAGTAAATATTATTAGAATCCATATTAATGCAAAAAAACACGATATACCTCTTGGTATTTCAACTTTAACAAATAAGGACCAAGATTTGATACTAGTTGAGTGTGCGTATTGTGTACTGAAATAGAGACCCACCAAAAATTTATTTTGATCAAAAAAGATATAATGTTAAAAAATTTACCCAAGTTTTAATCAACCAAGCTCAAATTTTATCTTACTTAAGCATGTGGATGATAAAAGATACGAAAGAAGTAAATAAGATCATAACAACAGATGTACAAGGAAAACACATGCTAACAAAAAACTTTGGGCTGATGCAACAACCTCATTAAACTTGGTAAAGACTTACACTCCTATTTGCGCTAACTCACATTTTCACACTTTTTTACCAAATTATAAAAAATTGGAGACTCTTATCCTCGATGGATAATCTCGGCATCACAATATCATGATTCACATCAATAATGTTTCATTATACTTTGTCTTCAAACTTTGGAGATACACTTTATATGAATCCCGAAAGAGAACTTTAAATATCACAATACTTCTTATTGGGAGAAAGTCCCAAAGTGTATAGAAAGTTTGTTTTATGAAAATGAGTTCTTTGATAAAAAATCTTCATCTTCTTTAACATTAATCAGCCTTTAAAAAGAGAGGTGATTAAATGCAAAAAAGATAAGGTGAAGAAGATGAACTGGGTTTTGAACATTGGTTCACTGTTTTTCATAAATTTGTTCTTATCTTGTTAGAAAGGAAGAAAAAAATAAATACACACCAAAAGACAATCTTGGTATATTTGATGTTGAAATATATGCGAGTTGTTTTGAAAGAAGAGCATTAAAGATTTAAATGAGGAAAACCACACAAAGGGGTTTCCTATTTTTCAAGACAAGTCAAAGAATATATCTCTTACACAAAGCATGTTTCAGGTATTTTGCCAAAGAAACTTGTTCCAAGTTCACTTCAGCGACCAAAAATGTCACTGCTACGAAACTGGTCAGTTTCACTCATTTTTTCTAATTTTTTTTGTTTTCAAACATTTATTATACAAGCAAAGTTAAATAATAAAAGCCTCAAGATTTACACACACACAAAATTTCTACCAAGACATTTTGAAATTGATTTATAAAAAAAGGTGACGTGTATGAAGGAATTCTCCAATTTACCTTTCATAAAATGATTTGATAATCTTGATAGTGGGGATAGGCAAGAATCAGCTATAATATCTTGAATATTAATGAATCTTTACGGAGAGGTAAATAAGGGACCCGAGGGGTTTTCAAAAATCAGAATAAGAAAACTTCCTATAAGGGGACAAATGAGTATATATGTTACGAAGGTCTCAAGGCCTACAAAAAAAGAAATGGTTGAAAGAAATTTAAAAACAAAAGCGGTTAGGGGTGAACTACGCATAACTTGTTGCGGAAGCATCCCAATGGGTGGCATCGATGTTATGTTCTTGCATAATTGCATTAAATGGACCAACAAGGTTAATAATAACTTTATCGACCTCTTAGGCAGGAGCTAAGGTGGCATCACCCTCATCTATTACATGTTTCTCTAAATAAGGGGGTTCTTGACATACATTGGATCATCTTTAGGGACATTTCCCCCTTTGGGGACCAAAAATCCAGTGAAGGTTAAATGAAATTGACTTGTGAAAGTTCATCTATTCAACAACCTCTTGCGCTGCCACCTCAAAGCCTTCCTCATAGGTCTTTTCCAAGTCATCTTCAATTTTTGCCTCAAGGACCCATTTTTCACTTGCAAAATTAATTTCTTCAAGGTATTCTCAATGGCTTGCCTGAGGATAGTCAGGTGAGTATCGACCTTGCTAAACTCCAGTTGTATAAGTTCAACTTCCTAAACGGCCTTATCTTTATAGGGCCTATCTTCCTTCAGTTTGACCTCCATGTCGGTTACCTTCTTGTTATTTTCTATCAGATTGTTCTTCATGATGTTGGCTTTATCATGAAGAACATCATTCTTATTTGTGAGGTGATCGGTCCTAGAAGACACCTCTTGCATGTCTTGCATAGCCTGAGAAGAGTAATGAGAAAAAATAGTTTCCACAATACTAAAAACTCAAATATCATAAAAATTACAGGTAAATGAAACTTATCAATACATCGTGAGACCATATTTGTGAAGGAGCTTTGAAGGAAACGACATAAGATCCTCCATGTCAATTGGTGACATGGCGGCCCAAATGATTGGATTCCTGACTTAAAGATTTTGGTAAGATGACTCTTCGGTCATCATAAGATCTTATCCCATTATACAATTAATCCTCTAGGGGTGGACCTTGGATATGTTCGCTAGTGGCGTCAGTTGGGCGATTATTACTCATAGTTATGGGGTGGGGGGAGTTAGAACATGAGCAAAAAACTTATTTATCCTTATTTTCTTGGCTTATTAGACTTATTTATCTTTTTGTACCTCTCCAACTCAAGGGAATGTTTCTACCAAAGGGAAATCACTCATTTTTTTCTTACCAACTGCACCTTGAGTAGCCTCATTGGCCTACCCACCCTTCTATTTTTAGTTAGCATGGATGGTGGCAAGGTCAATTGTTCGACGGGGATGGCTCATCATCTCCAAGTTATCAAAGAGGGGTAGCAAAAATCCCCCACTCGTAGAAATCCTCTCCTTATTCCTCAACTTCCTCCCAAAGTTGGCTTGAGATATCGACCTCCTCATATGAGGAAAAAGGAGTAAGATCATCAAATAGAGGATTTTCTAACCTTTTTCTCTATATCCTCCTTCCTATTCCTGATCTTCGTCGAAGTCGGTCGAAACCATGTAAATGAGCGCTGAAGGTTCACCTACGTAAACACCCATTGCTACTTCACTTAGGTTGGGGATGGCTGTGGGGAGTGAAGAATCACCGATCACGAATAGTTGACCAAAAAACTTCTCGAACCGCTATGAAATTCTAAGTTGACACAACTGTTAGTTTGTATCCAAGACGAATGCGAGAATATCTCTAATGAGTTTGAATGTCGGTTAGAATCTGAATGTTATAAATTAGTTACAAGTAGTGTAAATCAAGCTCACAATATCTTGGCTTCATCTTTCAATAAGACTTTGCACATAAAAGAAAGGTTGATTAGTAATAGAAGTTAAGTTTACTTAATTAAACGATAAAAATGGTGGACGGCCTACTAGGAGATCTAGATCGGGAAAGAACAGGAAGATCTTTGTCATCTTCACCATATAGTAACCTAGAAAATACCAATACATCCTTATCGGCGTCTTTTTGTGATATGGATAGCCAAGTCACGTGAATGTGAGACTTGTCTCTAGCTTGGAAATGGCAAGTGTTAAATCCAAGAGATGTCCTTAGCTCATAATAATACCTAATTTCATTTAGACCCAGATTAGTCCAACAAATCTGACAAGTGGCTACTTTCCCCATTAAAATACATAATAAACTTCTCATTACTTGGATTGAAAGTATTTCTAAAAAATGGAGTACTTCCACCAACAATGGGTGAATAGGGAAGAAAACTCTTCCCTCAATTATTGCAACTGTCATAAAGGCAACCTCATCGTTTTGTATCTTCTATTTCAGGAGAGGTCCTAATATGAATATTGTCGGGAATGAGGTATTGATCACGAAAGGGCTCGATATTATTTTTATAAGTCGCCTCATACTTTATCAAATGCCCAAATATGGCTGGAAAAGATGAAGAAGAATAAGAAAAATGGATTGAAACTTTTGGGTTTCAATCTTCTAGAGAGAGAAAGTAAGGAAATGTACATTTTAAAATGAACAGAAAGAAGAAGGTATAAGGGAAATCCAAACACTTGTACCTGTTTCCGCTAAAGAAGACAAAGTGCCGACTATCTTGGCCAAAATTCCCCACTTTCATTGTCCCCAAGTAATGCGCTTCACGCACCATTATTACATTGAGATGATAACTTATGACTCATGTAATCCCAAAGCATAGGGATACCATGTGTCAAAACTAGAATGATTACTCTCCCATTATGCCTAAGTGTGATGCATGTTAGTTTATAGGTAACATTTCAGAAAACCCACACTAGATTTTATGCAATTAATGAGATATGATTAGGCCAATTAAGACTAAAGATCGATCACCCCAATCCTGGGGAAAAATGAAGGGATATTTTGTCGATTAGACCACATGGCATAACACGTGGGATTCGGAAGTTAAGGTGACATAGTAAACCTAATATGATGGAATGGCTAAAAAATAATTAAGAAGAACCACAGTCTAGCACGACCGAATACAAGTTAGATACAATTCTACCATTCTAGAGATAAGATCAAGAAAGATAGAAGATAAACAAATCAGAGACCTAAATGTATATGATACATTTACTTATAGATAGAATCCACCGTAATTAGTTGGGGTACAATAAATTCCACTCTTGTAATCACAGCTTAGACTCTCAACTAGCAATCGTTGCATTCCAGTCATCCTCTCTTATTCTAGATAAATAAATGACTCCGTCCCTTTCCCGTGGATGTATTCATGGTGATATCCCAAAAAACATAATTCTCCGTATCCTTTCTTATATTGGGGCCAATTAGTAATGTCACAATTATTCTGGGTAAGATAACCCCTATAGTGGTGAACAATATTTGCTAGTGATATCTGGAATAAGATTTAATAAGATCGTACTTTGACAAAACTGACAAACTGAATTCCCTGACTTTTTATTAGTTTATATGATTTCTTTTGAAGATTCTTTTTCATTCATTGTTCCCTTTATCTACATATTTTCTCAAAATGTTACAAATATGAACGTGATTTTAACACGTCTCTTAAAAATATATCACTTTAGTAAGTATTTTAAATGTCTTGTAATATAATAATGATGATGATGAGATAAGATATAAAGATGTTCAACACATATGATGAGGGACTTATGTCCACTACGAAGGCTCTCTCTCTCTCTATATATATATATATATATATATATATATATATATATATATATCCTCTAACCATGGAGATTACATGTGACACACCATAAAATCTATAACTAGATTGATCAGTTCTATATACAAAATAATACAGGAGTAAAAAATAATATATATCATTCTAAACATGAATGAAATAAAAATAACAATAATGATAAAGAGCTAACAATAATAACATGAGTAAAAAAATATAACTTTTATACCAATCTACACATACCAAATAGAACTCCAACATAACTAATCGAATTAATAATAATCCGACTCTATATCTACATAAATGCAATGTGATAAGTAAAATATGAGCACGCGTGCTTGAAACCTACATCCTAGATCTAAAATCTAAAACTGAGAAGGAATGTAAGAAATTAGGGATGTGGATGTTGTTGTTACCTAGGACCTGAAAACAGATTTCCACAAACAAGATTAAATCTAACAATTCTATAATAAGTAAGAATGTGTAATACTCCACTCTACCACTATTGATATTATCCTTAATTTAACCACCTCTGACAACAGTATGGGATTATATTCCAACTCATATTCACAAACTAATGCTAACAGAGATTGAACCCCTGACACATGGTGTGATAAACCACATGCCTTAATAGTGGAGTTAAAAATGCCTCGGTGTTAAACAAATGCAAATCTATATATATGAATCATTACTTTACCTCATCCAGGTGATGTGGGATGTAACTCTATGCCTACCAAATCAACCAAGACACGAGTTTGTTATAGAATGTAACTAAATTTATGCCATAATAATAATAGTATTGCACATTCCTCTCATATTTGAGTTATTTTTAAGTTATCTAAAACTAAACAACCTAAATGTAACATTCAAGTCTAATCCAAAGGACAAGTGAACCCAACGATACATAAGTATAAATCTTTCTCAACTGCTTATAATTACAAGATTCTAAAAACATATATCCCATATGTACATATTGGGTATAATCTCAACAAGGGAGTAGAATCACATAGATCTAATATCCAAGTGAATATGTTCCCAACTCATGTAACAATAGATGGGTTATTCACAATCATGCACATAGAAGTACAAAGGCCTATTCCTATTGCCTTCCGGGATCACTCATGCATACTATGTATAGTTATACGTCGTTCAAATCCTATAACCTCATAAAAACAATAAGGGATTATCACCAATCCTTCTTGTATATCGTATGGACTCTATACCCAGGGCTAAATTATAGAAAAACCCCGTTTACTGATACTCGGTACATTAGCACATCAACAGTAAGATTAGGGTAAAAGAACCAAGGTAAACTTATTGCTATCACCTGGGTACTAATGCAATCAATGTCACATGTGTCCCATTGAAATCCCTCCTATTAGTCCCCAACAGTCACACACACGCCCATGGTATGCATGAACACAGAGAAAATATACAGAAATCTAGTGTACTCACGGATTACTAAAATTATCTTGAGTCTTAGACTTAATATCTCCAATTACTATAGAATTAATAAAAAAAACTATATAAAACTCATTTGAACGAGACCCTTGACTCGTTCACATCAAAACACGTATATCGTTCAAACCAAGTCCAAACTCGTTCAAACGAAAAGCTAGACTTGTACGAATAAAATCCCATATCTCTTTCTGAAAGAGATCCATGCAGAAGCCTTCTTAACCAAATCGTAAAAGTGGTCATTAACTCTTAAAAGCCTAAGTTTTAAGCACTTAATCGCTCTACATCCCTTCCTCCTAGTGTAAGATGTTTATCAACAATACTAAATTATAATAAAAAGTTTTAGGCAATTATAACAATGATGCATGCAACAAATTTAGAATAAAAAATTTAGAACCCTAAGTTCCTAATTTTATCAAATTCATCTCATATTCGATTCAAATACAGATTAAACAAGAGGGCTATTGTAAGTATTATTTTTTTTATAACCCTGAACCTCCACACGAATGAGATATGTGGACTCCCCTATGCAAGCTAAATAGTAGAGGATACAATGCAATAGCCACCCTCACACGCGCCCCGCTTCAAATTAAGTGTCCAGGGGGAATCGATCCCTCGACCGTGCACCTAACCACGTGATCCAAACCTTACCCTTACCACTAGAGTAGCCAGGGTGGGTGTAAGTATCATTACTATGAGTTAAAAATCATTACATTTAATCAAATTACAAGATTAATTTAAGGGATTTATCAATAATTTCCCTAGATCAATAACATGTGAATAAAGCTTAATTAAAAAATTAATGTAATTACGAAAATTGGGTTTTGTGACTAAAATCATATTACAAGAGTGTTAATTTAGATTCCAATGAACTATCACTATTCTAACATATTATATTTTTAATCAGTGTATACTTGATTTAGACCGATTGATGAATCAAAGTCTCAAATCCCCTAAATCCTCTTCAATATTTGTCGTGCCTCCTCCCCTTAGCCTTTAGGGTTTTTTATAATGTCTTAGGTTTTTCTAATTAAGTTAATAATTATATAATTTCCAAAATTAAGCCTAAGCCCAATACTATCCTTCGCTCAAATGTCCCAAAACATGCTCCAAATGGTTCAAAGCTTTGCCCAAACCATATAATAACCCAACAGACTTAAATTTTCCTATTTTAAGTAAAAAAATGAAATTAATACGTGTCTCGAAAGTAACCAAAAAGTATAACATATAATAATAAATTAATTTTCTCATTCAGTTAATTTATAAGCTATTATGAGTCAAATTAAGTTAAAACTTAATTATTACTTATTTATGTGTGGCTCGACATTACAAGAAACCACTGCATGATCGGTGGGACCCGATACCGAGGGAATTATACAAACAAAGAAGCCTCTTTGACCATTCCATAGTCTCCTAAAATATTAAGTAACTTAAAATATTTAATTAATGTATTATTGTGTCTTATATTATTTTTTAAAGAGTTTTAATTCGCGTAACACGTATATGAATCACATAACAACATATCAAAATATAATTATACGAACAATTTTTTTTGTCATTGTTCATAGCATAGTTTTAGGCTAGTTTGGCGTATTCTATTACAAATCGTCACGCATCGAGAAGACGAAACGAACTCAAGCATCTCCAAGTTTGAAGACTTCCCGACATCCCAAAAGGTATAATACAATTTAGAGTTTGAAATAATCCATAGAATCATATTTGGGATGTTTAATTTTTATCAAAAGATGAACAGGACTCTTTTACTCTATGAAAATATGTTTTTGAAAGACCTGTACGTAGATTTTAAGAAAAAAAGGTTTTTTGACATTTTAGTCGTTCAATTGACATTGCAAAGTCATTTAAACAACATTGCCTGGTCATTCAAACGACATGCAGAAGTCGTTCGAATGACCCGCCGACTTAAGGTTTGTTATAAATACCTATTTTGTGAATCAGTTTGTTTAAGAATTTTGCAAAGACGTCATTTCATATCAGCAACAAAATTTCTTCAAGTTTTATGTGTCAAAACATTGTTTTAATTCACAATAAAGCATCCTTGAATATTGTTCTTGTGAATTAGTTTAGAACCCTAGAATGTTTTGTATCTCTTGTATACACCTTGGTGGATAGGCACTCCATTGTTGACTTGTGATATCTGTGGGGATTCACTGCTGAAGACGAAGGTTGAGGTTGACGGAGGGCTGCAGTCCATTGTGGTTCTCGAGGGTATCGTTGCTGATTTAAGATGTGATCTATGTGAGCTTGCTATAGTAGATTCATTGTAGATTTCATTGTATTTGTAAGTTACGATTTACGTTATATAGTGAAATAAAGGTTTTAGCAGAAAGGTTTTCTTTCTGAAACTTGGCCTTGTCGTATTTTCATGGTTTGATTTATTTGTTTTATCACCATAGATGAATGCGTAGGATAGAAAAGATAAAATCAATTCGCTTTCGCATGTGGTATTGCAAGTTTCGTTGAAATCACCCTTTAAAATCTTTTTGCTTTCTTAAATTGGTATCAAAGTTGGTTGCACTAAATTATTGTGTTTGATGTTGTTTACTTGCTATTTTTGGCTGGTTGGTTATTTTACACTTCTGACATGTTTGTTTAATGGAGTCTCATAGTTTTGACGGGTTAAATCATTTGCATTTCATGTTTGTTAAAAGAATTAAATTTTTGGAGAAAGAAAATTCTTGTTTGAAATTCGTTATAGATCTTTTGCAAATGGTTCAAAATCAAAGAGATTTTTTTCATGAGAAGCTTATTGCCTTGGATCATGTCTTTATTGATTTAAAATTGTCCAAGAAAGAGAGTGATGATAGAGTCTAATTTTTAGAAAAAGAAATAGAGGACTTTAAAAATTCTAGGAATTGTGTTTGTGCCAAAGAGGAAAAAAATATTTTGATTAATGATTTTGTGGTATGTGAGAAAACTCTTAGGGAAAAGTTTACTTTTATTAAAGGTGAGCGCGATAACCTTTTAGAAATTGTTGAAAATTTGAAAAAGGCATCCCTAAAATTGGAAGAGTCTAATTATTTGCTTGAGTCTAAAATTTTGAAGTTAAAAGTTGATTTAAAAGACTCGAGTAGTTTGAGTAGTGATGGTAATGGCTCGTCTTGTACTCATAATTCGAATGTTAAAGACAAAATCATTGTTTGTTTTAGAGGTTCAATCAAAACCAAGGATGTCAGAAAAGATCACATGTTCACATTGTGGTGGGAAAGGTCACCTTAGACATTTTTGTTATGTTCTTAGAAGAGGTTCTAGGAAATTTAAGGATAATATCCCGTCGGTTGCCATAACCCTCCAGTTAGACATACATGTGTTTGAGTTAGGAAATCCATTTTGGAGACGCTAAATATTAGATTGGTTGATTCTCACATGCTTGCACATGATGCGTTACATGCTATTTCTTATGGATGATTTCTTGCATGATTTTCTTGTCATAGTCTAGTTATGCTTCATGATATATTCTTTATAGTGTTATGACATGTACTTTTTGTCTTATATTTTTTCTTTTATTGAGTCATATTTGAAAATTACAAAAATATTTTTTTTTTATATTTTGAAAATTTCAAAAAGATTTTTTGTTTTTGTGTATTTTAGTTTTTCACATTTGGTGTGAAATATTGGTGTGTTTGAATCCAAATTCATTACGTAATTTGCATGTGGAAAGGACATTTGGTTATGACTTTGATTGATCTTAGCCATGTTTATGGAGTTGTTTCGAACTTGATTTTCTTAATGAATTCGATTTTGTATATGCCTATACACACATGCACAAGCTTATTGGATTTTGACTTCACATGTATATTTGAGCTTGGTGGATTGCAAGGTCATTTAAACGACATTTCCCAGTCATTCAAATGACATGCAGAAGTCGTTCGAACGACCCGCCAACTTAAGGTTTGTAATAAATACTTGTCTCGTGAATCAGTTTGTTTAAGAATTTTGCAAAAATGTTACTGCATATCAGCAGCAAAATTTCTTCAAGTTTTGTATGTTGAAACATCATTTTAATTTACAACAAAGAATCCTTGAATATTGTTCTTGTGAATTAGTTTAGAATCCTAGAAAGTTTTGTATCTCTTGTATACACTTTGGTGAAGAGGCACTCCATTACTGACTTGTGATACCTGTGGAGATTCATTCCTGAAGACAAAGGCTGAGGTTAACGGAGGGTTGCGATCGATTGTGGTTCTCGAGGGAATCATTATTGATTTAGGTTGCAGTCTATGTGAGTTAGATGCGGTAGACTCATTGCAGATTTCATTGTATTTGTAAGTTACGATTTACGTTATATAGTGAAATAAAGGTTTTACCCGAAAGGATTTTTTCCTGAAACTTGGCCTTGTCGTATCTGCATGGTTTGATTTATCTGTTTTATCACCATAGATGCATGTGTAGGATAAAAAAGATAAAATCAATTTTATATTCGCTTCCTTATTTAAAATTGGTATTGCAATTTTCGTTGAAATCACCCTTTGTAATTATTTTTCATTCTCAATAATAAGTGACATATCAGATGTCACGATACGCAAATAACTAATATTTCATAATTTAAATAAAAGCATAGAAAATATGGGGTATTACATTAAAAGCATGGAAATGCTTAGGTTGAAGTTTAAGGTTGTTTGAGGTCATCTCAGGTCTTTGTAGTGGTCGTAATTATTTAGAATAATATATCTGAATGGCACACGTAAGTGTTTTTAACACACTTGGGACTCATAAATACTTTAAACAATACCCACTTTATGTATATGATGCTAAATAACAAGAGAATAAACAAAGTGATAATACCATTAGAAGTTACAAGTGCTTGGATTACAATTATAGTATTGAAGAGTTCAACAAAACTATTGGGCACCATATCTAAGGATCTTTCATCCCACGTAAGGACATTAGTTGTACAACCTCACACTTAAACATCAACCTAAGAGTAAAGAATAAAATCTTGTAGATACAAAGGAACACATTAAATAAAAATAAGGTGTATACAATCAACTAAAGTCCCTATCCATCTTATTAAACCCCGTCTATATTAACAAGGACATTCTAATGTCCTTATATAAATCCATACCACTAAAGGCTTAGTTAAGATTTGTAAACCTCAACACCAATAAAGATAACCCCACTCCATCTTGAATCCTTCGCGAACCGTATGCCACCATGAATGACCAAGATAGAGAGGGAGATGACAAATGAAGCCCCTTCCTCCAATCTGAAGGTTTGGTAGCAGTATAATAATTGTGTTACAAACCCCAAATCACTAGAAACACTATGATAAATTATAAAATCTTTAATGTTATAACTAACTACCATTTGTAACCTAAAACTCTTTTCCCCACTCTACTTACTTCTCTATGGCTATCAGATATCACAACACTCTCAGCTATGTCGACAATATCATTATCCACCTTTTTATAGATTAATCTTATAAAGATGTAACTCAAAGACATATTGAAGAGATCGAACATTCAATCAATAATAACTTTCCCAGAATTTAAAGAGATAAACACTTTTAAGTTAGTTCAAATTCTTGTTGTTTGATTACATACACTTTCTGAGTGTATTTTCTACTTATTTATGTGTGCCGCAAGACCGTTACAAAGTCCGTAGATAACCACAAACTCAACCTGAGGCTTGTTATATTTGTAATTTGCATCATTAGAGGATATGTACTTTTAGACAGAACCATCAAAGTGCATATCGACCCTTCATTATATGTTTTAAACCAATATGTCTTATTATCATTATTTCTATGTATCCCATTCCCTAACACATTAGGGGGATCATCAAGTGATGTTGAGGTCTCAAACTAGTCATAGAACCATTAGTATAGTGATGTATGTATGAAATTTTTTTCTCTAAAGTAGTTATTGGTAAATCACTATCACTTTACTTTGGTAAAATTACGACTATTGCAAATATGGATCGAAATATTAAGGAAATGAAATCTAAACAAATAAAGTTGCTTGAATAGTTAAATGTTCTTTTGTATATGCTTCCCCCAAACGTCTTTGGGCAAGAAAACACCCAATATCATCACATACTTGATGAGGATGATTTGAATGGTGGATTTAAGGAAGAATTTGTGGACAATGATAAAAAAGATTAACGTAAAGTCCTCTAAAAATTCTGACCCCCACCATAAAAAGTCTCAAGTGAGAGTGCTTATCAGAGGTAGGATCTCTCATCTAGACAATCATTCTCACAGAGGTTGTCATAATATGAAACCATGGGATGACAAAACTAAGAAGATGCAACATCAAGTAGGTTAGGGATGCACATTGTTTGGGTTGATTCGGTTCCATTATTAACCCAAAATCAGAAATAGGGTTGATCATTTTTATATTTTTATAACCGAAACCAATTAAATCTAGAGCCAACCCAATCTGAACCAATTAAATAGGGTTGAAAATTTATATGAAATAATAAATGTTCCTCAGATATAACTTATTAAAAACACTCTAAGAAAACATTATGAAGATAATTTAAATCCCAAAGTGTTAAAAATAATTAAAAACCTTTAAACTAAAGTGAAAATGACAATTTCCATGTATATAATGCATACAAAAATATGTTAGGATTGGACTTGTTTCACTTTGGATTAGGTTATTGGTTCGGTTCCTAATCGGATCGATTTATAGTTTGGTTCGGTTTGTATTAATGGTGGAATCAAGAACCAAAACCAAAAAATCAATTTTATAATCTTTGAAACCACAAATAAAATCTTTAAGGGAAAAAATCAAACAAAACCAACTCGATACACTCTGTTTGGTTCAGTCTTTTTGGGCTTTGTTGCACACCCCTAAACCGGGTAACTTCATAAACTAGTACAATCCTTGAATGATATTTACTATGGAATCGACCCTTTATAAAATGATTTTCCCATTATCTAGTGAGGTACAAAATTTTCTTTTCCCTTGATGCCATCGGTTTAACCACTCAATGGGGACAAAGATCGCATTGACCATATGGAAACTTATCGGCTACTCATGTTGCTATAATATACTTCTGATGAGGTTTGATCGGTGGTGTTTCCTACTATTGTAAGGGGAACATCCAGACAATAGGTTGACAATCTCAAACTAGAAACAGTCAAAAGTTTTGTAGAGTTTTCTATATACCATATTAGTCATATAATTGGATCTTAGAAGATAAGAAATCCAATTACTTCACTTATCCACTTTAGGCATAAAATAAGGGAATCCCTAAGAAGTACTCTGTGAGATTTGAATTAGAATATTTATAAGGTTTTGATCTTAATGGCAATATATGTGTTGTTCCATTAGTTGTCGGCTTAATATTTAATGACTTAGTGAGGTCTCTTAGCAAAAAAAACCTTCATTATCCATGGTTGAACTCTTAGAAATGGATTACAAGTACATATTTATGAGAATGTTGTGCCAGCAAGAAAAGGATAACTTATTATTTCATCTCAGTCACAATAGTGAAATAAAATATACATATTTTTCGGTAGGGGAACACCCTAGAATAATCAAATAAAATAAAAAGAAAAGTCATAAGAACTAAGGTCCCCCAATGATTAAATATTTCACTCCACTTATAGCGAGTCTTAAACAAATCTTCTCATTGTGAATTTTTAAACACCCTCCTTACTCCAAATCCCATTTAAGCTCTAAAGGAAATGAGGAACAAATCCTAATACTACAGTTTCAAGGAAGATTATGTTCACAATAATAACGAATGCTATAAACTAAAAGAGTTTATAAAAAAGTCAAGAAGTATGGATACATCAAATAATTTATGTCCATCGAAATAGAGGATCTATAAAATGCATAGAGGAAAGAGAATGTGACTTAGGTGGATGTCAAAATCATTTTAGGATGCTTTGCAAAAGGAAGAACCTCGTCATCAACTCACAAAATTAATTTATGAAGTCTTTAACACCGACGTGACATCAACACAATCAACTTCACAGGAAATCAAAAGAGGGGGTTCCCATAGTGATCTTCTAAGAAGTTGAGCTCTTTAGATTTATCTTACCTCATAATGACGACCCTTAGTGGTTACTATTATTATGGGCAATGCCAAAATGCAAAGGATCCTCATTGACACGGGTAGTTTAGCTGACACATTTTTCATATATATTTTCATCTCCATAGGTCTCACAATGAAATATATATTGTCCATTGTGACTTATACGGTATATTTAGATGGGTAATGACCCTATTTAACAAGGTACATCACCTTATTCCTCACAAACCATTTGAATAATTGTTATGTGATTATATAAAATTATTTATTGGCGTTGGATCTCTCATCAACATATAATATGATTTGTGTCATACCTTCTCTTAAAGAGTTACATAAAATAATATATACCATAAGAATTCTCACATGTTTCCCTGCTCTCTTTGGTATGGGGGAGGTCTACATGGATAAAAAAGAACAAGAATGCTACAATATGTTGATACGTGACTCCAAGAGGACATTAGACAGTCATTATAGTTCTCAAAATGGCAATATAGGTTTGGATCACTTCATCGAACATATTTAAGACCTTAATAAAGGTTCTGAAGGCCTCAAAAGTACAATGACGGCCTAAAGAGAGTTTAAGCATCGAGTTACCTAATGTGGATAACTTGGATTCACGTGATGAAGATAAGTAATATAGGGCAAATCCAATGAAAAGAGTAATCCAAGTTGTGGCTAAACTAATCCCCTCACTTAAATAAAAATTGATTTGATTCCTCAAAAGAAATAGATATGTGTTCTTCGGAGTCATACTAATATGAAAAAAAAAGTAAATGAAAAAGTAAGAAGCTTGTAGAAGAAAACTTCATCGGATAGGTGCAATAATTGAAATGGTTATTCAACATTGTGCTTGTTCCCAAGCCTAATAAGAAATGGAGAGTGTAAGCTGACTTTACCAAGATCCATTAGGCATGCATTAAGGATGAATACTCCCTTTAAAGGATTGACACCCTTGTCAATTTCATGGAAAGGCATTAGCTCCACCCCTTTATGTACGCCTATTTTATTTAAAACTAGGTCAAAATGTCATCCTGAGACGAGGAGAAGAACTCTTTCATCATCGAAAAATTGGACTTACTACTATAAGGTTACGCTTTTGCCTTAAAATTATTGGTGAAACATATCACTAGCGTGAATGCTATGTTTAGATTTCACATTGGGAAAATGGTGGAGGTTTACATTGATGACATGATGAGCCTAAAGGACTCAAATCAAGAGACCTTCACATTCCTTAAAAGACATAAAATGAGCCATAACCTAAAGAAGTATTCTTTAGGGTTACTGAAGGTAAGTTAGATATGTTAGATATGTAATCGCCCAAAATGATCAATGAAGTGTAGTGCTTGTTTCTTCCCTCAAATCATATAATCCAAAAGAAATAGACAAACACTTCGCATTTTTTCAGATCCTAAAAAAACCTTGCATGGGAATCTTAAGATTGAGTAGGCTTTTCAAAGCCTCAATAAGTACCTTGGATATATTAGGTAAGGGTTTTCAAAAATGAATTGAACACAAGCGAATATAAATAAGATCAAATCGAATGAATCTATGTTTCAAACATGCTATGGGTTAAAAAAAATTACCCATAGAGTGATGGATTATACCTTTGTGGTTTTGGTAGGGGAACCATAAATGATATTGAGTAATGTTTTGACGCAGATTTAACACCTTAAATCTTTCGATGTATGATCCGTGAACATTAAAGCTTTTATGTGTAGGCTCACCTTGAAGAAAACCCTAGAGATTTCTATTTTTTATCCTTTCTTCTTATAGTTGGCCTCTATTTATCTCTCCCTCTCGACAATCTCTCTCCTATTCTCTCTCTATAAGAAGTGAATAATAAGTTATGAAGCAGGGCTTTCTCCCTTATTTATTTATTGGGAAGGTAAACCATAGACTTAGAAGATATTGAGTCAACACATCTTTTGAGGTAGACTTCGTAAATCCATATCTGACCAAAATTTTGAGTAATTGTACCTAATGGGAATAAGACTCTTAGCCTGGAAAACTAATACATAATCTCTAGTTTGTTTTAGGTATTTAAGAAGGTGATTTACTGTTGTATAATGTTTTTTTCCTATATTAAGTATATATCGGGTCTAGTACATGTGACACGCCGGCTATTTAAATACCGGGTGATCAGTCCTTTATTAAATTAAAATCAAGGTGAACGGTTGGTTCATTCTTAGCATCACTGTCGTAAAATAAAATTTCCAATTTAAACACCCTAAATAATTAAGCTAAGTGATAAAACAATTTAAAGTCTTATTTCCATTTTTAAATTCCAACTTGAAAACCCTTTTTAAATAATCATCGGTCTAAGAATCATATAAGTGCTACGGATATCAATCAACACAAAAGAATTAATCCATCTAGATTAAATAAACCAAGTCAACTAACCATACATGAAACCATCCTGGCAAGAGTTAACTCCGAAGGAGTACTAAATACTGGAAATATAAATAAACATAAATCTCTGACAAAAAACCAAACGAAATAGGAAATAGGAAGACACATGCCCTAACTATGAAGAACTAAAGCAAGAACTGAATCAATAAAGAGGTCATCTAAAACAAAGGCCTGCAACTCCCACATAAGCTGCAGCACGTCCAATCCAAAGAACCTATGTATGATGCCCCTGTGGCTGGGCACCTGTAATACATATACATATATATATACAAGAGAGAGAAAAGAAAGAAAATGGGTCAGAGCCCGAGTGTAAAACAGTTTTAAAAATAGTTTAGCAAGTATTTAAAATGCTTACCGGTTAATGTAACAACTGTATTAGTATGCGACACTCCCTTGAGAAATTCTCACCTCTCATCTAGTGTGCACGCCTACCGTACTATTAATCTCAAAAGTTTATTTTAACTCAACTTTACCATAAGGTTTCCTTCCAATAAATACTATGGCTAAGACAATTAATTTCTAAAAATTAAGCTCTCTCATATATCTTATGTTATTTAAAATAACCCAGTGATGTCACAAAATTCCCAAACACTTATAATAAAGTTGAAGTATTTATTCATTACTTAACTACTTTTATGCACAGTAGAAAGTTCCCATACTTAAGTATATATATATTAGTCATCTCATATAATATATATACATTATCGGCGCCCCATATAAAATCTATGGTGTTGGCATACTCTGCTATCAAGTCCCCGTATCACTCGTACTAAGGGAAATACTAGTTCGAAATCACTCTCGAATTGTATTAACACAAAACACATATGATTGTAGGTGAAATATAGTTCCAAGTCACTAAGAGGTCAGCACAAACCCTCAGTACGAGTGATACGGGGACTTGATAGCAGAGTCTGCCAGCACCATAGATTTTATGTGGGGTGTCGATAGTGTATATATAGTCTCTTACGACCATCTGACTATCACTTAAATAGTCTGTATCAAGGAAACTATCTTCTAGGGTACGAGTCATTATCCCCCATAAAGGCCCAATAGAGATAAGAATGTCCCGACGCGAAAGCCCCCGTGATAACAAGTAGCTCCGGTATGATTTTTACACAGATATATAATGTATGCACAATCACACAGTCATATATATATATATATATATATATATATATATATATATATATTCTCATTCTTAAATTAGGTGCGCCCATGACCCATAATTATAATTATCCGTTCTTAGCACATTTTACTCGATTATCTCGCATAGCGGTTGCATCACTTTTATTCTCATATATAATTTAATTCGTACTTACTTCTCATCTCTCGAAGTATTCTACCTTCCTAAGTATAATTTCAGTAGGCATACTCTCACTTACCTTCTGGTCTAACTCCTGTACGATCTTTATTAAATGGGCGCATGATTTCTTATACATATGAATAACTCCTCGTTAACCATAATCTCATCCTACATTAAATTTCACTCAACGAGGTCTACCTAGACCCTACTGGTCTTCTATATATCCCATTATGCTATGACAATAGTACTCAAGGGTTCCTATGCATTTTAACCGGATTAAACAAACAGAAGAAAAATACGCAATTTTTCAGGAGGGATCGATCGATCGAGGAATGAGGTCGATCGATCGATCAATCAAGCAGTTATGACGAAATCTGCTATTGTCCAGTTACGGGTTTACCTCTCCAACCTCAACAAAATCTCCATTAATGATCCCCAAACTCCCAAAAAACATTACTACAAATAATGTATACCTAACTACATGATTTCTTACGCAAAATATGCCCGAATTCATCAAGTATGACGATTTAATGGAGTGAAATTGACATAAACTTCAAGAACCCTAATTTTTATTTTTATTTCTATTCTTCCAAATTCTTTTCCAGATTACTTGCTTCTAAATCCATACAAATTCGTGTCTTATCCTCTACATGTGATTTAGATGTCCAAAATATGTCTACTTCCTCTACAACATATGATTTTAAGTCTCAAAAATATTAATTTCTTCCATGAAACATGTTCTAAACAACCCTAGACTAACATGATTGAAACATTAACTAAAAATAAAAAAAGATAGATACTTTCCTGGAATTTGACTTTCTGATTTTTGGAAGAAGGAGGTATGGTTGTGTTCCTCGTCGCGCAATCTACGCTTTGGAGGTGGTGGCGGTGCAAACGGGTGAGTCTTTGGCCTTGAGTTGCTTGAAAATATCTCCAACTCCTTCTCTAATGGTCGTTCTTTGGTTTTTTATTTGTTAACCCTCGAAGACAACTCCTAAAGGCTGATATATCCTTAGTAAATCCGTAGTTTTAATTGCCCAAAAACACAAAATGTCTATAATGCCCTCACGGGATGCCAATTAGGCTTAAAAACGTCCTGAGACCCAAACTAAACCCCCGAGTACATTATTTTGACTATCTCGACCCTTCCATACACATTGGTGCACTCAAAATGACCATACGAGCGACTTATAATTTATTCACTTTTAATAATAATAATCTAGTCTCGACACAACACAGGTGCGTCCTGACTTAAGTTTCCATAAATGCCATTTTATTCACTCATGACAATTTTTAATAAAATCAATCTTATATATTACTTTAATCAATTAGTAATATTCAACAAATTCCCAATAATTACTAACTCTCGTCACGCTAGTAAACATTTTGAATAAATTTCCAGATAAATATTAAATTAATATCTCAATTTAAATTTAATAAATCCCCAAATTTAAAAGCCATAAAAATACGGGGTATTACAGTACATAATTTAGCATACATGAGGATTTTGATTGCCAAAGCATAAGGGATGTATTTCATCCTCTTTATTTGACCGGATGCCTTAAAATGTTAATCCTTAAACACGATGATCCCATGCCTAAAGGAAAGTTTCCTTTCTTGTAATCATGCATGCTAAATATAGTGAGAATAATATCGATACAAATAACTTGTCATAAGACCAACATCATTTTCTTGCGATCTCATAAAAGCCTGATCTGAAGTATGCGAGTGGCTTGCCCCAAGTCCTTCATATTGCATTGGTTAAATAACCACACTCGTGTGTCCAATAATACACCCACATCATTCTTGATGAGGATGATATCATTTATATAAAGTACCAAAAATGCCAACATGCTTTTGTCCTTATTCTTATGAACACGGGTTTTATTCAGGCATTCATTAAAACTAAAATATTTGATTATTTGGTCAAATCGAATGTTTTAAGACCTAAAATCTTTCTTAAGTACATAAATGGTCATCTTACTCTTCCATATCTTGATCTTTTGTCCAACTACTATGAACTAATCTAATTGCAACATATAGACGCACTCGTTAAGAACCTAATTCAAGAATGTGGTCTTAATGAACATGTTTCGAATCCCATAATCATAATAAGCGATAATTGCTAAGAGAATATGGATGGACTTAAGTATGGCCTCTGATGAAAAATTATCCCCATAGTATATCACTTCTCTCTGAGTAAACCGTTTCATTAAAAAGCTTTAATTTAAAGGTTTCCACCTTCTAATATATTCCTATATTCCTCTTGTAAATACAATTGCGTGATCTATTTTATTCCATCTACTAGATCAACAACATCCTAGACTTTATTGGAATATTCTCTATAGCCTTCTACTAAAGAGTTAAGTTTTTGTCTAAAATAGTATCATCTTAGGTCTTGGGTTCTGCTTCTTATTATCCCATAGTTTCTTGTAAGTAAATAAAGATGTTAATAACTCACCTAATTCTACCACTATGATTTGGATTGTGGAAACGTAGGGGTGGTCCCTTATGTGTGTTTCAAATCAAACCAATTTATTACCAAAAATTATCCAACTTTTAATGTTCACCAAACCAAGTTGTGAAAACCCAATTCTTACTTTAAACCAATTTTATCTTGATTAATCCTAAACATGCATCTAGTGATTAAAGGAAGTAAAGTGAAGTAAGGAATACTCACAACGTCGGATGTACGAGGAAAAAAAATCCAAAACGGGAAAACAACCTCGGACGGTCCAAGCCAGACAATCACTATGAACAACGGTTTTACAAAGATAGATTAGCCTTACTCAATGACTCAATCTCCACGGGTCTTGATGCTCCTTCTGATCTTCTATCATTCTTCAATAGTTCCCATGCATAAATTCTGTCTTCCACGATACCTGTCCACAACACTCGACTCCATGAATGTCTCGGTGTCCACCGAATGGCTTTGATACGTCTACGATGTCAAACAAGAAGTCCTTCTCTTTTCTTCACCGCAAAACCCTGATGTTCAATTGTAGAACAAACCTTCTTGGTGCAGCAAGATCACTTAAACATATAATAATGATAACTTGGATCTCTGCAAACTCTAAGGATGTGTTTAAGCTTTGAAACCTTAGAAAAATATGTGCAAACAAGTTTATGGATCGTAAACAGTTTTTCCAGAATGCACACACTTTTAATTCTGACGAAACCACGCTTTATATATTAAAAAATACTGCCACGTAAAATGTGTCGCTCGAACGAGAATGACACATCGTTCACGCGACATGAGCATCTCATTTGAACGAGATCTTATGTCGTTTGAACGACGCCGCGTGTCCATTTGCCTTTTTGACTTTTTGTTTAAAACGTTTCTTCCAAAAGAGATCCAAATAAGTCAAACTCTTTTTCGAGCTTATCAGAATAAAACGTAGTGTAAAACACTTTTAAAACATTTTAAAATATTTTCCTTATAAAAATTACATCCTTATCTTTTATAAAAATAATTTCGAGCCCCATTAATTATACGCATTCATACCTGTGTGATCTCGGAATGCAATTAACTTGAAGACGAATAAACTTGCACCAATTAAACTTCGGCATGATTAATTCTTTGAAGCTTTGTCGCAACGTCTTCAATTCTCTTCAATACGTCATAGACCAAGTGGGATTATGACAAAATAAAATCTCCCTATGACATATTACAAACACAGTTTTATTCACGGAATTAAGTCAAAGTAATACAAAGACTCAATTGGAAATTTATGTCCTTACATGGATCTACCAAAGTTGATGTTTAATGACACATTATTTATGACCCTTAATAATACTCCCACTACAATGAGGTAATGAGTTATTAATATCAATTCTTATTTATTTCTATATAAATGGTTTAGAATCACTAGTAATTTGGTGTTCCCCTCTCAAATCTTGTAAAACTAGATTACTCTCAGACTCGTGGTTCATAATATGATCCTCTTTCATGAATTGACAGTTTTACTATAATAACCTCATGATCTTTATGATTATAAAACAAACCACCATCTGTACATTTGGGATAACCAACAAAAGACATATTTCGATTATTTATTCCAACTTTATTGGATCCTTCCACAACACATGTGTTGGGTACCCCCATATCCAAACATGTCCTAGACTAGACATACACCCATCTTACAATTTTTTGGGAAATAAAGAGACTGATTTATATGGAAATAAATTTAGAATGTATGTAAACATATATAATTCAAACCCCCAAAAGAATGCAATAGTTATGATAACTCATCATGGACCTAATCATATCTAAAAGAGTCACATTACGTCTTTGCACTATATCGTTCTGTCGAGGAATGTCAAATGAAAACAACTAGGGTGTAATACACAACTCTAATAAATGACTTATAAAATATCCCAATAGGTATTCACCATCTTGATCATATTGAAGGGTTTTGACTATTATGTCTACACTCCACGTCGGCATTATAAGATTTGAACTTATCAAAGGCTTCAGACTTATGGTGCATTTGGTAAACACGTCCAAATTTAGATTAATCCTCAATGAATATGACAAAATACTCATACCAACTCCTCGGTCGTATTGGCATAAGACCATATAAATCGGAGTGAACTAGTTTCAAATGATAATTGGCTCTATACCCTTTGGCCATAAAGGGCCTCTTGTTCATTTTACCTTCTGAACATTATTCACATATAGAAAGTGCCTTCATTCCCAATGAACTCAATTGTCCAACTACACCAAACCTTTGAATTCGTTTTATAAATATGACCTAAGCGTAATTGCCAAAAATATGCCTGGTTCAACTTTAATTTATGTTCATTTAAATTATTCATTTCAACATTTAGAAGTAATGATGAGACATGCCTTATAACATTTTCAAATGTACGTAACTAAATAAAAGATTTGGCATTTTTTATCAAAACATTTATTAAAAAAAATTAAATATGCATTCAATGCTAACTTTGAAACCAATACCAATTTCTTCTAAGATTGGGTCCATAAGCATAATTCACAAACATTATCTTTTGTCTATGCCAAAATCTAAAACTAAATGGCTTAATGTTATGACTGATTCCTTATTTCGACCGCTCTCCCCTTTAAGTAACTTTTTGGTTACCTAGAACCCTCACAAATAATTGCATACATGATTAGTGACTCCAGAATATACACATCAGGTCCCTATATGAGTACGTGTCTAAAAATCCAACATCTATCCACCCAGTTTGAGTTTTAAAAACGCTTGATAATGAGAACTTAGATAAGTTTTGGGGATTTATAATTCATACCCCATTATATAAATAATTAAATTCTTCAAGTTTTGATTTAGGGTATATTTTGTTGGAGCTTCAGGTTCAAATATTTTAAATAACATGAGAACTTGCCTCATATTTTCAATAGTAATTAGAGAAAATATATCCCAATTATAAATGATAATTTGTGAACTTCTAGTCACAATAATGATTATGAATCTTTATATCGTAAATTATGATAAGTAGGGAACTTCTAGTCTATACCCCTTTTTTTATTAGATAGTCAAAATTTCAGGTTTAATTGTATTATATATTCTTTGAGTCTATATGTTCAAATAATTTAGAAAATTCATATTTCAGATGTGAATTAGTATTGAAAAAATTCATGTCTTAATTGTAAATAAATAGGGGAACTCCAGGACCCAAATTTATATTTAGAGAGTTTTAAATCTCAATATTGTATAATTTGAGAATTTTAGGCCTCAAATTAAAATAGTTATATGGAAACTTCAGGTCCCAAACTAACTTACTATATGGAAACTTCAGGTCCCTAATTTAAAATAGTAATTAAGAATTGAAAGATCCAATTATAATTACAAGGTAAACTTTGGGTCCCAACTTTGAATGATATTTAGGAACTTCAGGTCTCAAATTCTAAATTTTAATTTTATTGTATTTGACAAACAAACATAAGAGACACAAACGAATTCCCAAAAATTTATCAATCGAACTATAAATATGAATTTTTTTAGGATTAAAATGGGTCAACATGAAAATAATTTAAGTTTGACAAAGGACATCTTAGCGCTCCATAAGAATACGGTCAATCTATAAACATGTAATTCACAAAAAAGATATTTATAACTAATAATATATGGAATTCTGTTAAATTTATCATAATAACCTTATATGTATGTAGAGAACAAGAAAAAAACATATCCGCTCATGAGGATAGAACTTGAAAATGGGTTTACTTAATTTGACATCTCACAAAGCATCAAAGACATATCTACTCAAATTTTATTCGCAAACAAACCACTAATGAAGATTTATTTTCCTTTGATTTTTGAAACACCAAAGTCGAGAGATGACAAAACTCCACCAAATACATGAGAATGAAGTAAATTGAATTAGGATCAGTGGAAAGAAATGAATAAAATATATGGAAGTATTGGTATTGATAACGTGTTGTAAAATAAAAGGGACATATAGAATTTAGAGGGAGTATAAACTTTTCATTTCATTGGTATCTCCATACTCAAGAGTTATGAGTTATATCTGTAGTACAAAGTCACGCATCCCAAAAAACTCTTATTCAACGTGGGATACAAATAGACATCCATTATTTTATACATTTTATAACACTTGCATTTATGTACTTAATTTTTACATAGTGTAATCTTGATGCATATATCTTCTTTTCATATTCCTTATGAACATTGATACTGAAAGAGTATGCGCTTGCGTTCAAATAAGAAATTAAATAATCAAACTCAGTTCAACCCAAATAAACCCTAAACAAGCAACAAGGTGTGATTGAAATAATATGAAATCATGCAAAAGATATTCAAACACACGCATGTGAGGAAAAATCCCCCAAAGGGGCAAAACCATTTATTTTCATTATAATATTGTAACATACAATTTCGAATTACAATGAAAAATACAGTGACACAGAATTACCCGCAGGTGTCGGATCTGTAGTCGGCGGCTGGAAGTTTCCCTTTTCAGGAGGGCAGCAATGAAGAAGAAAAAGAAGAACGGTCTTCTCCACAAGGGTATGAACAAAATAGTGTTTGTGTTCTAGGGTTTCAAAACGATTCACAAATGATTTGGAAATTTGTGTGAATCAAAACATGAGTTTTGGTAACTCACAAAGGTGAAGACTTTGAGTTTTTGAACTCTGAAAATCGTGTGTAGAAGTTTTGCTAAACCAACTCCCCGTAGTGGGTTTATAAAAGAAGTCCTGGCCCTAAAAAATCTCAGCACGATCTGCTCGAATATATCCCAGGCGGACCGATCCGGATCTGAAGCGGATTGGTTCGAGGTCGGACCAGTTCGTTTTTGAAATTGGTCTCTTCGGTTCGCATTCGGTCCGGGGTCTACTAGTTCAAGAGCAAGGCGGATCGGTCTGGGTAGAGTACGGATCGATCCGGGGGCGGACCGGTTTGTTTTCCAAACAGGCAGATCGGTCCGGTTGTCCAGATTTTTTATTCCTTCCTTGAATTCTTTGATATTCGAATCCGTTGATGATGATGAGATCTTGAATTTCTTCAACAATGTAATAGCTTATGACATTTACATAAATACTGGACAAAAGGTCCTTACAAATCTCCCCCTATGTCTATGCCGGAACAAACATAAAAAATTTGAATATCAAGAATCAAAATGCCTACACAAATCTACCCTTCCATGAACCCAAAATTGAAAAGGTACATATGAATAAGACTTCATCGTTTGATCTTCAACTCTTCAAAAATCTCAATGCTTTTCTCATCAGGGTGTGCAATCCAATGATAATCCATGTAGTACCTACACACATGAGATAAAGCAAATACCAAGTGACGTATCGAGTTTGAAATGAGATAAACATATATACCAATTTATGAGAAAACTCAAAATTTCAAAACTCCCCCATAATAAGATAATTCATTCTCCCCCTTTTTATGATGTCCCAAAATAGACAAATGAGAGAAATAAATCAACCAAGCAAGTGCAGGGTGTCACAAGGACTAAATCACACCATGAATGAACACAAAACAACCAAGTTGGTGATAGCGTTAATGAAGGGATGTGATCAAACTCGATAGGAAAATCAATGCATACAAACATGACATATGTGCACGATGAATATTGAATATTCCTAACGAATGAACTCAAATGCTTCCTTGGGTGTAAAATAATGGCAATATAAGACATTGACTTAATCAAATCAACAAATCAAAGCTCAAAGTGATTTCCACACCAATAACGTCCAAAACGATTTTATGCTTTTTAGGACTTTCAAGGAAGTGCAAACCCGTTTAAACATTCTCCAACCAAACTCCCTCAGATATATATTTTGAATAGAGGTATACTAAATTCTCAAACTTTGGAGAATTGATGGTGACACCTAAATGGTCCATGTTTGGCATGTAGTGCTTTTTATTGCCTTTAATTTTTTTTCGGGCTCTTTTTAACCTCTTTGGACCTCGGATAATAAAATTCCTCAATTTTTTAGGTCCTTTTTAACGGTGGCTTTTGCGCAAAGGATAGATGATTACCTTTCGCAGCCCCTCCCCGTTATAAATTTAAACACACAGTCTCACCAAAACAGTTTTCACATGCAATCTAATCTTTTCAAGTTTTATCGCATATTGAACGTTGTATAGACAGAATTAAGATGGAAACACTCAAGCTAATATGAGATAGACAAGTGCAATAATCAAATATAGACGTGCATGTGTGCAATAAAGGATATAGGAGTCAAACATGTAGGAAGATATCACTAATCATATCTCAAAGACTCCAAATAATGTAAAGCACATGGATGAAATGATGTAGCGTCTCAAATCTCTATCAAGCAGTCACATGGATAAAATGGAATGAAATTATGACTCGGCTATCTTAAATGCTCATCCATAAAAGGTGCAAAATAAAAATCTTTTTGGATTTTTCAAAAAATTTATCAAAATAAAATCTTTTTGGGCTTTTCAAAAAATTTCTAAAAAGGAAAATCTTTCTGGAATTTTTGCTTTTAGCGAAATAATAAATAAACAAAAGTAAAACAAACTAATAATACAATCTAGCAATAGGAATCAGATGATATGATAATGACAACGCATCCTATGCTGGACATGGACCAACCCCTCAGTCAACTGTGCAAATCCCCAAAGACTTTCTAAGACTCTCAAATCTAAGGGCATCTAAAGGTTTCGTGAAGATATCGGCTAACTGACGGTCGGTGGGAACGAAACTCAGGGATACGACCTTCTCCTCAACTAACTGACGTATGAAGTGCTCGCGTAACCTGATGTGCTTTGTGCGGGAATATTGGACGGGATTGCGGGATATGTGTATCACGCTTGTGTTATCACAGGAAATGATCATGGTGTCCTGTGAAATCCCATAATCCTCTAACATTTGCTTCATCCACAAGAGTTGCGTGCAACAACTCCCGGCGGCGATGTACTCAGCCTTTGCAGTGGACAAATAGATGGAGTTTTGCTTCTTGCTCAACCAAGAGACAAGAGCAAAACCAAAATAGAAACACCCACCAGAAGTGCTCCTATAACCATCTTCATCCCCGGCCCAATCGGCATCCGAAAAGGCAGACAAACGGTCATTGGTATCAAAGGAATACCAAATACCATATGAGAGAGTCCCACTCACGTATTTGATAATATGTTTTAGAGCGAGTAAGTGTGACTCTTTCAGAGATGCCTGATATCGCGCACAAACTCCAACACTAAAGTCTATGTCGGGATGACTGGCAGTCAAGTAGAGAAGGCTACCTATCATACTCCGATAAAAGGTTTGCTCTATGTCCTTGCCTGAAGTGTCCTTACTAAGCTTCATAGAAGTACTCATAGGTGTACGTGCATGCTTAGCGGAGTCTAAACCAAATTTCTTCACAAGGTCTCTAACATACTTGGATTGGTAGAGGAACATCCCATCCTCTAGCTGACGAACCTGGAGACCAAGGAAGAAAGTGAGCTCACCTACCATGCTCATCTCAAACTCACTTTTCATCTCCTCCTCAAAGTGGTGAGCATGCTGGGAGCATATGTATCCAAAGACTATGTCGTCCACATAGACCTGGGTAACCAAAATAGCACCGTCATCTCTCCTGACGAACAACGTCATATCAACTCCCCCTCTCTTGAAGCCATGGGCTAAGAGATAGGAAGTAAGCCTCTCATACCAAGCACGGGGAGCTTGCTTCAAACCATACAA
The DNA here is from genome assembly GCA_949130495.1 of Sambucus nigra. Lineage (NCBI taxonomy): Eukaryota > Viridiplantae > Streptophyta > Magnoliopsida > Dipsacales > Adoxaceae > Sambucus > Sambucus nigra. Next base: position 500,738,702 of record OX422211.1, on the reverse strand, counting down.
GGCTTTCCTCAGATAGAAGACGTGATCCGGGTGCTTAGGGTCTTCAAACCCTTTTGGTTATTCCACATAAACCTCCTCCTGTAGAATGCCATTCAGAAAGGCACTCTTGACATCCATCTGATATAACTTGAAGCGCAGATGACATGCTATGGCGAGTAGTAAGAGGACGGACTCGAGCCTCACAGCAGGAGCAAATGTCTCCCCAAAGTCTACACCCTCAATCTGTGTGTAGCCGTGAGCGACCAACCTAGCCTTGTTTCTGATTATGGTACCATTTTCATTTATTTTATTCTTGAAAATCCACCTGGTACCTATCACATTAGTATCACTAGGTCGGGGGACAAGTTCCCAGACATTGTTCTTTTGAAACTGAAGCAACTCATCTTGCATAGCAGATATCGAGTGTTCATCCTTGAGTGCTTCTTTATGATTCTTGGGCTCGATATTGGACGTGTAGCAAAGATGGCTAACAACGTTCTCTAGATGAGCACGAGTCTTGACCCCTGGAGTGGGATCGCCAACAATGGCAGAAGGATCATGACTCTTGCGAACCCAAGCTGGTGTGTCCCCTAACACGGGAGTAGGGTCCACAGAGTGTGGGTGAGGGACAAGTAAGTCACACCCAGAGAAGTCCTCATCCTCACACTGTAGGTTAGGATAAATAGCCGTCGAAGGTTCGTCATCTTGCACGGTGACGTTTATTGATTCCATAACCTTAGAGCTCTTCAGGTTAAAAACTCGGTACGCTCTGCTGTTCGATGAATATCCTAGCAATACTCCCTCGTCGCTCCGGGAGTCAAACTTTCCTAATTGCTCTTTATCCTGTAGGATGTAGTATTTACTCCAAAAAACACGGAAATATGCAAGGTTAAGTTTCTTGCCAGTCCACAATTCATAAGGCGTCTTAAGTGTGTGTGGACGCAGGTAAACCCTATTCACCGTGTGGCATGCAGTAGACACTGCATCTGCCCAAAATCTCCTAGAAACCTTACGACCTAGAAGCATAGACCTAGCCATTTCCTGGATCGTTCTATTCTTTCTCTTAACAATCCCATTTTGCTGAGGAGTTCTCACAGCAGAAAACTCATGTTTGATCCTGAGGCTATCACAGTAAAGATCTACCTTCACTTCTGTGAATTTAGTGCCATTGTCATTACGCATCCTGTTAATAGTGACACCGTGTTGGTTTTGCAGGATACGGCACTTGGTCGTTAAAAACTCTACAGCATCGATTTCTCTCTCAGAAAACCTACAATAGAATATCTAGAGAAATCATCCACCATTACGAGAATGTATCTCTTACCACCCAGACTGTTCGTACGAGTAGGACCCATAAGATCCATATGAATCAACTCAAGAACACGGGAGGTGATAATGGAATGAAACTTCCTATGAGGACTACGAATTTGCTTTCCCAATTGACAGGGTCCACAAACCGTGAAAGTTGGCTTTCCAAGTGATGGTAAGTCGCGTACTAGGTCCTTTTTAGCTAAACGATTCAAATCTCTAACGTTTACGTGACCTAGACGTTGGTGCCACAGATCCATAGGAGTGACCGTGGCGCTGTTGTAGACAAGTGAGGATGTGGGATCAATCCCATAGCATTTATCCTCTGTCCTCACACCTTGCACTAAAAGTTTACCGACTTGATTATAAATCTTACAAGCTTCCCGGTCAAACTTTACAGCAAAGTCATCGTCGCACAGTTGGCTGATGCTGAGAAGGTTTACTTTCAAACCTTTGACGTACAAGACATTCTCTAGCTTAGAAAATCCTGGTAACTCTACTATACCTCATCCTACAATGCTAGACTTACTCTCATCTCCAAAGGTGACTCTACCATCCTCATAATCCTCAATGTGAGTAAAAAGTGAGACATCACCTGTCATGTGTCTGGATCATCCACTATCAAAATACCACTGAGAGGTATTATGTGCTTTGAAAGAAACATGGACAACAAGGGCCTTTTTCTCTATCTTAGGTACCCAAGTATAGGTAACTTTATGTTTACCCTTGTTGTTGTTGGTTTTAGTCGGAATGCGAGAAGCATTCATTGATGGTAAGGACATCCGTCGAAACTCCTCCATCATACTCTGTGAAGTGGCAGCTAAAAACTCAACACGCTCTCTCAGACTGGCAAAATCATCAGTATGATGTGGTGGAGCAGTAGTACGTCGAGTCCGACCCAAACTATAGCAAAACTCCCTGAGGTGTCCATTTCTTCTGCAATGAGTACAAAAGAGCCTAGTCTTAGAAGGACCTTGGTTTGCTTTTCTTGGTCGATCTTTCCTTCTTAGTTTTTGACGATGGCCATATGAAGTCGTAGTAAACTCAGGAATTAGTCCAGGTGCAATTTGGGACGTGGAGGCACCATCAAAACATATTCCCTGCATATCACCAAAACCTAAAGCGGGACCGAAGAGCATCTTTCCCATCTTCCAAGATCTGTCCTCGATTTGTACCTTGACTTCCCGTGCCCTCTCAAGGTCATGAGTAAGCTGGGCAACAAGGGCATCAAGTTTCTTTCGAGTCTCCACGGAGGAATGGAGCTCACTCGTAAGACTAGACACTTGTTTCGTCAAATCCCTTTTCTCTTTCTCAAAATGACTCTCTCTCTCTTTAAACAAATTTTCTTTCTTAACACAGGCAGACTCTCTTTCTCTTATGGCGGTGCAAGTGGAGGACTCTCTCTCTCTTGTCTCTTCTAACTCTTCTTCTAAGGCGGTGATCCTAAGAACTAACGCTTTGTTACGCTTTTTAGTTTTAAATAACTCATTATAGAACTTGGCGTAGGCGCGTTGAAGGTTACTCTCGCTCTCACTTGCGGCATCCTCCCCCTCACTTACTTCGCTCTCACTGTCGAGGTGTCCTTGTGAAGTAGCATCCTCATCGTCGTGAGATTAGAAGTACTCACATGACTCGCCATGAATGCGATGAAGCTACACTCATGCGGTGACTCATCTCCCTAGTCCACCGACTCGACCTCACTGTCGTCACTAAGGGTAGCATTAAGGACAGCTTTGCCCTTTTCTCTATTCAGACGAGTGGCACACTCAAACGCTCTATGACCCTTACCGTCGCACTCAAAGCATCTCTCACTGTCTTTCTTAGGAGGGTCTTTGAAATCTTTCTCATTTTTCTTTTCAAACTTATTTTCTGAAAATTCTTTTTATCTTTGAAATTTACACTTTTCTTGAATTTAAGAATTTTCTTGAAGTTTTTAGCAAATAAATCCAAGTCATCTAAGTCAAATTCACACTCAGAATCAGACGTTACTATCTCTCTCTTTCTAGATGACTCAACTCTTTTTCTTCCCGACCCCTCACTTTTCTCTCTTGGGCATTAAGTGCAATTCCCTTATCTTTAGACTTGACAGATTTAGGAAACATGTCAATTTCATAAGTTGGCAAGTCTCCTACAAGTTCTTCCAATTTTAGCGTATTTAAATTACCCATAGAATTTAGCATAGTGACTTTAGGGATAAAACGCTTAGGCAATGATCTAAGAATCTTTTTCACAACTCTAGCATTAGGAATTTGTTCACCAAGATTAAAGCTAGTATTAACAATATCAGACAACCTAGCATAAAAATCATCAAAGCATTCAGTTTCAAGCATGGTGATGGTTTCAAATTGAGTTGTTAAATTTTAGAATTTAGATTCTTTTACAGCATTAGTTCCTTCATGGGTAAGTTGTAAAACATCCCATGCCTCCTTTGACGTGGTGCACGTCATGATACGTCGAAACTCATCGGGAGTGATGGATCCGGAAATAGCACTCAAACCCTTAGAATTAACAGAAGACCATTTAAATTCATCTTCAGTCCAAGACGTGACAGGTTTTAAATTGATCACGTGTTCAACAGTGACGGAGGGAGGTGTCCACCCTCTTTCAACTAAAATCTAAACCCGTTCATCTATGGCCTTTAAAGCCGACTTCATGCGGGCTTTCCAATATGCATAATTTGTCCCGTTAAAAACTGGCATTTTATTATATGATTTCTCCATTTGAACACGCTCTTTTTCAAAAATCAATTTTTTCAGAAAATTGATATCTTAGAAAAATTTTGCGAAAAATAGGAATACACGATAGATTAGCGTAACCTGCTCTGATACCAATTTGAAAGAGTATGCGCTTGCGTTCAAATAAGAAATTAAATAATCAAACTCAGTTCAACCCAAATAAACCCTAAACAAGCAACAAGGTGTGATTGAAATAATATGAAATCATGCAAGAGATATTCAAACACACACATGTGAGGAAAAATCCCCCAAATGGGCAAAATCATTTATTTTCATTATAATATTGTAACATACAATTTCGGATTACAATGAAAAATACAGTGACACAGAATTATCCGCAGGTGTCGGATCTGTAGTCGGCGGCTGGAAGTTTCCCTTTCCAGAAGGGCAGCAATGAAGAAGAAGAACGGTCTTCTCCACAAAGGTATGAACAAAACAGTGTTTGTGTTCTAGGGTTTCAAAACGATTCACAAATGATTTGAAAATTTGTGTGAATCAAAACATGAGTTTTGGTAACTCACAAAGGTGAAGACTTTGAGTTTTTGAACTCTGAAAATCGTGTGTAGAAGTCTTGCTAAACCAACTCCCCATAGTGGGTTTATAAAAGAAGTCCTGGCCCTAAAAAATCTCAGCACGATCTGCTCGAATATATCCCAAGCGGACCGGTCCGGATCTGAAGCGGATCGGTCCGAGGTCGGACCGGTTCATTTTTTAAATTGGTCTCTTCGGTCCGGGGTCTACTGGTTCAGGAGCAAGGCGGATCGGTCCGGCTGTCTAAATTTTTTATTCCTTCCTTGAATTCATTGATATTCGGATCCGTTGATGATGATGAGATCTTGAATTTCTTCAACAGTGTAACGGCTTATGACATATACATAAATACTGGACAAAATGTCCTTACAGATACTTTATTATATATATATATTTTTTAAAAATTGGTGGGGATTGTGATATTATTAATAAGAATATGAATAATTATCATTTATTTTAGTTTTTGTAATTATGTTAATACATTACTAATTTTTTTTTATTCAAAATTTAGAGTTTGCCCAAATTGTTAGAAAGTCTCTTAACTTTAAACGCCATGTGTCATTGTTAATTAAAATAATAAAAATAATAAAAGATATTTTAGATTAAAATATTAAAAAATCACAAAAAATCTAAATATACAAAATCAAAAAATCATGCTTGGTTCGGATCACGGAAATATTTTTTTTACAAATAGAAATTCAACTGCATCCTTCATTTTTGAACAAATTTGTTCTTCTCATACTCTCTATATTTTGCATCCTTCCATTTTGGACAAATTACTTTCTTTACATACTCCATATATTTTCTCTAGTTCCTTTTAAACATCCTTAGTATCAAATATTCCAAGTGGTTGCTCAAAATCAATAAGTTGATTTAAGCCCCCGTTTAATCGTCCTAAAATTATAAATTGGTTCATTTATAAATTAACTCATTTACAAATTGGCTAATTAATTATGTTCGGTTTCATTAATAAAATGATTTAATTGGCTCATTTTAGTTCACATGTAAAATTTGAAATTAGAGCATTTCACCAAAAACGTAAAATATATCGATTTGAAATAAAAGCATTTCACATAAGACCATCCCTATTCGTAAGCTCTCTCTCTCTCAACCTCCATTCGTTTTTTACTTTTTTCTGATTGAACATTAACATCAATTTTCAAAACTAATTTCAATTCCACTCATTTACAATTCACAAAGAACCAATTCACAAAATTATTTACACAACCAAACACGTCATTAGAGTTCAATCAATTTCATTGAATTCTAACGACAAAATTGTGGCATTGATTGCGTACATTGCCGCTATTACCAAAAATGGAAAAATTGTCCAATTATGTGCCTTGAAACCTTATTAATCAACTTCAACCTTGTGTATGTTCTCTCTACCCCAAATTTCAAACATCTAGACTCTAAATTAATCCCGAGCAATCAAACCCATTTTTAAAGATGCCTAGCACTACGATAACCACCTTCCTTCACTTTACATTTGTATATGTAAAGCGAGGTCCACCCAGCTGTACATCGAGAACCACCATAAATGCCAATACCATCACCCTAAACCCCATCAAACAAAAATTTAGAATCCATAAAGAATATTAATTAAAGGGTTAATCACACATGTCCCTTAAACTTTACACTCTTTATTAGGCGTGTTAATGGATCCGATTTTATCCGAATCCGATCCATTTAAACAAAAATGGATCATGCCTAAAATTCGATTACTCGATTACTCGTTTATTAATTGGAGCGAATTTGAATTCATATACTCCGTTTCGTTAATATATATATATATATATATATATATATATATATATATATATATATATATATATATATATATATATATATATATATATATATATATATATATATACAGTCCTGCTCTTGTGCGGACCGATCTGCATTTTAAGAGTGCGGACCGGACGTGTGTCACTTGGCGGTGCGCCCAGAAGAGAGAGAGAGAGAGAGAGAGAGAGAGTGTCTATAATTTAGGCGATAATTTCTAGGCTCACCGTTACGTGACACATGTCCGGTCTGCACTCTTAAAATGTGGACTAGTCCGCACAAGAGCATTATTATATATATATATATATTATAATAGTTATAATATTATATAAAAAAAAATCTCCCTCGTATAAAAGGAAAAAGACACACACACGGCTCCTAAGAGTTAAAAATTAAAATGTTGCACATCAAGTGGTCAAAAGTGTATTTTTTGACATATCATTATTTATTTTTTTAATAAAAATAATTTATCGAATAATTGGATCGGATCCGAATCCGTTTAACATAAACGGATATGGATTTGGAACCCTAACAGCCGTTTAACATTAACAGATATGGATTTGGATTTGTCTCATCTGGTCCGAATCCGAATCCAGTCCTTTTATAGCCCTACGCTTTATCACTTCATTATTTGAATTTTCAATTTTTGTACTCCAACTCCCCAAATTTTCAAAACGACTTCTACCGTTAATTATCTGGATGGAAAGTTTAGTCATGTAAAACTTTAAATAAATGAAAAATAGAAAACAATTCATTTAAAAACTATTTAAAATTTTGAAAATTATAAAAAAAACTTTTAAAAATGATTTCCAATTTAAAAAACATATTTCCAATAAAAATAAAAATAAAAACAAATTTCTAATAGATAAAGAAACAAATTTCTAATAACAAAAAAACAGATTTCCAATTAAACGTAGGAAAGCAATATAAAAATCTGGAAAATACTTTTTAAAAAATTAAGCATATGGAAATTGCAAAATATACATAAAACATTTGGATATATAACAAAAAATTAAGCATATGGAAATTGCAAAAAATACATAAAACATTTGAATATATATATATATATATATAAACATTGAAAAATGAAAAAACTGAATTAATATTTTTTTTTTAATTTGCAAAAGAAATGAATAAATATTTTTATAAATCTGTGAAATAAATTAAAATTGGTGGAAATTACAAAAACACATGAAAACCACTAAAATCATTTTAAAAAATATGGGGGAAACTGAAACTTTTACAAAATATGGAAATGACAAAAAAAATTAAAACATTTTAAAAAAATACTTTTAACGATTTAAAAATTAAATCAAAAAATGACAAATCTAGTGCAAAAGAAAACAAATTTAGGATAAAAATAAACACATATGTGATCAAATCTCAGGGAAAAAAAATCTGAAAAAAGAAAAAAAAAATACATACTGAAAAAAACGTCATCTCCCAAAATCTGAAAAACAATAATTGTGATCAAATCACAAAAGAAAAAAAAAATGAAAATTTCCCAAAATCATCCCTCACCGACCAAAACACATGCCCCCGCCAACCATTAATGCCATCATCTCCCAAACCCAAATCTGAAAATTTGCAACCCTTTGAAACCTCCAAATCTGAAACTTTTTAACCCCATCATCCGGATCTGAAATTTCAAAGTTGCATTCGTGATGAATGTGTTCGTGGTGTGCCTGTGTTCCGCCATTGATGGTGCAAGAGGAAGAGAGAGTGAGAGCAAACAGAACGTGAGGGGGTAGAGTGTTTTTTTTACCCTTTTATCCTTTTAATATTAATATGACCAAAATATCCTCAAAAGTGATCATGACTAAACTTTCCGTCCAAAAAGTTAACAGTGTTAACGATATAGGATTATTTGAAGTTAGGGGTTAAGTACAAAAACTGAAAGTCCGGATGGTAAAGTGACAAGGGGAGTAATGTTCGGAAGGATAGGTGTAATTAACCCTTAAATAAAATGACTCAAGTTGACCCACTACCAAGGAGAAAGATATGGTAAGAGAACAAAAACATATCAAATAATACATTGCAATGAAATTAAATAAAGTGGTAGAACAAGGAGCAATTGTTATTGAAAAGACTCTCTCTCTCTCTCTCTCTCTCTCTCTCTCTCTCACTCACACACACACGCACACACTCTTACACTTTCTAGATATAGGAATCGAAAACCATTAAATACACAAGTCAATTTAGGGAAAAGCCTTATCGTTCAATGAAATATGCAAATAAACTGCATTTCTTAGTTTTTTGTTGAGCATAGGCAACCCGATTAAATTCCATCAACTGCTGAAAATTCAAAATGAAGAGAGAATGAATCAATATAGACAGTAACAATTGAGATTAAAAAGGAAGGAATTTTCAGCAAATGAAGCTTATGTAGTAGGAGATTCTGTTTATTATCAAGAGCTAGATATCATGTACAGACAGACAGTTGAAGGCATACAGCTTCATGTCCCTACAGATCAGCTTTACCAGCAATTTCATCATCACTAGAGGCATATTCTTCTTCACTCAGCTCCTCATCACTAGATTTTTCCTCTGGTGCAGCTCCACCATCTTCTGGCTTGGCATATCTTTCACAATACTCTGAACAATAGAAAATAATAGAGAATTAATGTAAAGGTCTTGTTCATTTCTATATTTGGATTTTTAGGACAATGATTTTCAAGTTTATAAATCTAATCCCTGTGGTACAATTGCCTTTATTTTTTTGGTCCGCGCCAGCGGCACCATTTTTCATGCTGTTTTTAGTACAGGGACTAAATTTATAAAATTATATGGAGTCTTATTTTTATACACTTTAAGCATTATAAGGACCTTTTCCCAAAAACCACTAGAAATAAATATAAAATCTATGAGCATAAATATACATTGTTTGACATACATTGTGAAGAAAATTTCCTCAGGAGTTAACAGTGCATATTACTATTGGAAGGTGTAGTTAAGGAGCTTTCAAACAATTGTTAGTTTAAACTAAAGTTGTTAAATAGTTTCCAGTGTGGAAAAATTCTTGTGTAACATGTATCTCTGTATTTGCACACAAATTTGGGGGGAAATAAAGCTTCTTGCTTATCCCATTTGCTATGATGCACAACAGATGCAACACGACACACAGGACATGGGACACTGGATATGTGATTTGTTCAAAATGTATGATATGAATATGCTCGTATACATATAGTAGTAGTTATTTATATATGTATATAAATTTATGAAATTATATTTTAAGAACTCAATAAAGTATAACAAGATAGCATTTATTGTTTGAAATAGGCAAATGTCATCACTACATAATTCGTTCTGCCAAAGCACCATCAAAATTACGCAAGAGCATACCTAACCTGAAATTGTTCCATAAAAATTTTATGAACAGACAAAAAACCAAAGCTACATCAACTACATAACGATTGGCCAAAAGACAGAAGTCTTGCCATATCTCAATCTCTTAGTAGACCCAGCTTCAACCTATTGATCACCTCAACACCTTCAACTTCATCCTCAAATATAGCAGTAGTGGCAAAATGGGCCTTCAGCAAGTGCACAATGCCCCAATAAGAAAGCTAACCGAAGATCACCAATGAGTAGACAACAGCCCAAGGCAGGATCAGGCTGTCAATTTCATCAATGGACAGACTTGTTTAGATGACTAGATTCAGTTTTCAATGTCAATAGAAGGAATTTCCTACTTGAGAGAAAAAGAAGCTCGGGCGTCTGAACAAGTAAATTGTGAAGGACAACAAACCACAGAGATCAATGAGAAACGTGATCATGCCACCCTATATATGCAGGTATTAGCATTTGCACTAGATGTTTTAAGATTTTGAACAATATTACTTAACCATTAATAACCAAGATAGTAGTACAGCGGGTCGATCACGAGAATTTGCGGACTAATGAATGTGAACTCCCATTCAATTGAGGCATTCAAAGCTCTAGATCATATGCCTGATCATAACTTTCAAATCTTCTTTTTCGCAAGGTCAATTCTTCTTTTTTTCTTTATAATTTACTAATAGAATATTATGTTGTGAGAAAGCTCCATGAAATGCAGCTTCTTTTTTTCTTTACAATTGAGGCATTCAAAGCCACCATGAAATGCATACCGCTACAATAGATACCAAAAGTTTAGGTTTGAAATTCAAACTATGGCAAGTAAAAACACAGCAACACCTATGGTTCTCCATTGTAGGTAATTAAAATTTGCAAGGCTTTCTGAATCACCCTCAACCACCACCCCACCCCACTCAAGAAAAAGAAGAAAAAAAACAATCTTACCATTAAAGTAAGGGTGTGTTTAGGAAACCCAATTCCATGGAATTGGAAAATTTCCAGTTCAAATTTCAAAAATTTTGAACTGAAAAAATTTCAATTCCAATTCCAAACCATGGAATTGGGGTTCCCAAACACACGCTAAGATCAATTCCCCAAACAAAGTCCCTACCAATCTTATCATTAAAAGCACAAGATCAATTCCAGAAATATAGTCCCTTAAACTACCCTCGTGACTCCCAGAGGCATCCAGAAGAGTTCTGATACCAACCGGCAGGCAATCATACCTACATCATCTAAAAGCATATTATAACTCAATATTGTTAGGCAATCATGCCTAACAAACCCTTACTCTCTATCCTCCAAACCACAGACCCTGAATCTTCTGAATAAAAGGGGATTCGATTTCCCGTACAGCTCCTTGAGTTATTCCAGACAACTATTACTAATATCCAATCCTACATATTATGCTTGTTCCTAGTTTCCTACTCATCTTATAATATTTAGGGTAAATTACAGATAAACCTCTCTGAACTATGCCACATTTTAACTCGTATCCTTCATGGGTGCAATCAACAATTCTTAATCTCACTAATACGAGATACAGATGGAGTAACAGGCACTGGAACAGGAATAAAGGATGTAGATCAACCTATAGGAATGCCTGCTGGCAGTGTGGGAAGTTCAGGCACCTCAATAAGGAAAGCGCTCCTCCTCATTAAAAAACTGGATTAAAATTCATATATTTGCACAAGTCAATAAATTATGCATCAGGGCCCAACTTACAGAGGATTCGATATGGACCAATGGAGAGAGTGCAATTTTTTGGAAGAATTTTTAGGATACATTCAGCATGCACAAGAAACTTAACATGGTCTTATTCACTAATTCAAAATGCCTACAATGAGTATCAACAAGTTTATAATTTTTATTACTTAAAGCAATGAGTATCAATAAGTTTCAAAATGCCTACAATAAGTATCAACAAGTTTACAATTTTTATTACTTAAAGCAATCTTGGGTTTGATATGGCATGTAAACCTCAAATACACTGACAAATTATGCAGACAACCAGAAGGATGAGAGGCAGGGGTAGCAGGTTCAACTGAATGGGCTAGCGAGGGGAAAACCCATGAAACATTCAAATGCCCTCTTACTAATTGACCTCTTGACCTATTAACTGAATTGTTATAAGCAAATTCAGCAAAGTCCCAATTACCTTGGCAACCCATGTTGATGCTAATGTCTGTACTCATACCTTTGAGTTCATGCCCTCTAAATTAATATCAACAAATAAAATACATATGCATAAATGTAAGGAGGGGAGAAGAGTATGAGACTAGATGTACGTTTTCATCCCATTTAGGTCCTACAGCAACGGAGCAAAGCTCTCTTTTCACTATAACAAGTGCTATGAGTACAATTGGCGATTGAACAACCATAGACGAAGTACATGGAAATGGTCCAAATATTATTACACTAGGGATGAGGGCCGAAGTCTTACCATGGTCGGCTCAGGTAAGGCCTTCAAAGGTCTCTGGTCGGAGATCGTCACAGAAGATGAACGGAGTAGAACGCTAGCGTAATGAGAGAAGGAAATTCGGTTTAGAGAGAGAGGGTCTCAACTTTGGCAAGGCTTCGCCCTAGTATGAAAGAGATACTCAATGGGTGAATGAAATATGTGTAATGACGCTGTTGAGGACAATTCCTTCAAGCATTGAAAGTTTATAAGGCTGTGGTTCTGGGCCTTTAAGGCTTGTCCTAAAGGTAGGTGGAGGCCCAAGTCCAGCCATCGCCTCTTTACTGCTTTGCCCTATTTGAGAGGGTCTCAACTTTGGCAAGGCTTAGCCCTAGTATGAAAGAGATACTCAATGGGTGAATGAAATATGTGTAATGACGCTGTTGAGGACAATTCCTTCAAGTGTTGAAAGTTTATAAGGCTGTGGTTCTGGGCCTTTAAGGCTTGTCCTAAAGGTAGGTGGAGGCCCAAGTCCTGCCATCGCCTTTTTACTGCTTTGCCCTATTTGACGTAAACTACACGTCAAAGGCCCAAAAAAAAATAAATACAAATTCTAGAGAGAGGGTATATTTAAAAATGAAGAAGTATTCTCAAACGAAGAGTAGATGGGTATTTATATGCGGGGATTACTTGCTAACCAAGTAATTATCTAAATGACTAAAAAGGGCAAGCATTAATAAGAATACACCTAATTAGTCCTAAACATGCTTGGAGACCAATTAAAAGTTGCGATCCCATCCTAAAAAAACTATGAAATGATTATGTTATATATGACTAAAGCTTTACAATGGGGTTAGTATAGTATCTACAAGCGGCTTCAGTTGAGCCTTGTCCTTTCTATCCGTTAATAGTTCATGCAGATCCTCAGTTGAAGCCCGAGTTCTCCATTGTGATGACTCATGTTTGTCCACGGTTAACTTTTTTCGGAGAGCTTTGGTGGGGAGAGTTGGTGGTGGGTGCTGATTGCATACCACCGGCGCTTGAGAAGTTGAAAATGTGGATCAACATTCACTGGAGACCGATTGGTGGAGTGGTGGTAAGATATTTGAACTCTTCTCTCTTCTGTTTCATTTTTGCATCTGAACAGGAAGCCATTAGGATTTTGGAGAAGAAGCAACGGTCTGTGCATGGAGTTCATCTTTTCTTAGACAAGTGGCATTCGCTGGAGTGTTGCTCTAAAAATGGTAAACGTCCGTCTAGTCGTTGGATTAGGGTTGAGGGGCTGCCACTTCATTTGTGGGGTATGGAGGTGTTCCAGGCGGTAGGTAACCGGTGTGGGGACTACTTGGGTATAGACGAGGACACACAGGCAGAGGTAGAGCTAAGGCAGGCAAGGATTTTGGTTAGAGGGAGTGAGAGTATACCGGAGAGGGTCTCTATCAAAGCGGGTAGTTAGGTTTTTGCACTTCCCGTCTTTGTTGAGATGCCTCCTACGTGCTTTTTTGGAGGTGATGGGTTATTTGAGAAGGAGAAATGTTGTTTGAAGGAGAAGGCTCTGTAGGGGGCTGGTCGTTTCTCGACGAAACGCTCTCCCTCTCGTCCAGCAGTTGAGGTGATACATGGTACAGATGTTTTTTTGGCTGAAGAGGTTCTCGACCCTTTAAACTCTGCGAACGGAGTTATTGGCGGTGGCGAGGTGACGGAGAAGAGCAATGCGCCAGTGCTAGATGCCCAGCCGGCAGTTGTCTATTATCAGAGTCTTCTAAGCTGAATCACAGTGGTGCCAAGGGCCAGCACAGTGGTGGTCTCCAGATTGTACAACGGTCTGAAGCAGGGGGTTTGAAGTGCGTGGCTAATAAGGCCGTTTCCGGTGGGCTTGAAAAACGGTCCAAGGAGAAGGTCAAGCAACGCTGTAAAGCAGGTGGGTTTGGCGCGCCTAGGTCCGTCGTCTCAGGATCAGGGGGTTCTAAGTGTGGGACCGCACAGTTGAGTGGTTGCTTCTAGCTTTTTGGAGCTTTAATCCGGTCGTCAGGTCGCCGGCACAGAGGAGCAGGCGGGTAATTGCTTGAGACGTGATATGTTTAGCGTACGAAGTATGGGTAATAGGGGAGGTAGGGTGGAAGACCAAGGTTGTTGGCCTTTTGGGGGTGGGTGTTAATGTGGACGAACGTGATCTTTTGCTTACTTCTGCTGGGTGTGATGGGATTGGCAAGCATGTGGTCCCTCTTGAGAAGTCACAACTGATGGAAGTAGTCTCATATGGTGACAACGGGTGTGGCAAGGAATTCTTGAGTGTGCCTTGTGGTAATAAAGATGGGGCTCATCTTTTGTCGTCAAATGGTGAGATTGGGTCCACTTTGATGTAAGAGGTCGCTTCTTTGGCACCTATCAGTAAAGCTAAATACAATCTTCCCTTTCTTGATAAAAATGGTAAACAGTGTCCAATTTTAATAAAATCGGACCTCATCTTAATTCGGGTAAAATGTTAAAAAATGGTGTATTTAGAAAAAAATACATGCATAGAGTGGGTAAAAATAAGTGGAAAGGCGTGGTTAATAAGGGCAAAAAAAGTGTGTCTGGAGGTGAGGGTTGTTATGACGGTGAGGGTCCGACTTCAGGCGTGTCCGTGGGACGTGATCCAATTAGCTCGTCCAGTCCGGTACTTATTAGCGGGGGATCTATTTGCACAATCGTGGAGGAGGGTGAAAAAGAATTGGAGGGGGGGATTGTGCGTAGGAAGGTTCTGGCGCCTTAGGGGAGGCGTTGTGCAAACAGGAGAATTTGATTAATATGGTTGATCTATTCCCTAGGCTTTGGGTTGAGCTTGGGGTTTCAAAGGGGGAAGGGGGAAGGGGGAAGGGGAGGTGTTCGGAGTTAGGTTTGTCGAGAGGGTTCTTGGGGACGAGGCGAAGGAATGGGTTTCTAGTGTGATAGGAGGGTTTAGTAAATTCCTAGGGATTAATTTTGTGGGGAATGAGAAAGAGGCACTTAGGTTGTTCCATACCATAGAGGAGAGGCGGAGGGAGAGAGTAAAGGTGGTAGATAGGGGGTAAGTGGGGTGTTTAAGGGTTTCCAATGAAGGTACGACTCATCTCTTGGAATGTGCGGGGTTTGAATGACCTCGGTAAAAGAGGAGTGGTTAGTGAGGCCATTGCGCGGTGGAGGCCGGATATTGTCTGCCTACTAGAGACAAAGTTGGGTTCTATGTATAGGGAGTTGGTAAGGTCTATTTGGGGAGGTCGTAGAATAGAGTGGTGCTGTCTGGATTCAGAGGGGGCATCAGGAGGGATTATCATTTTGTGGGATAATAGAGTGGTGGAAAAGATTGATGTTCTAATAGGGTGTTGGTTTTTGTCTTACTTGTTCAAAAATGTGGAGGATGGGTTCACTTGGAGCTTTTGGGGGGTCTATGGGCCAGTGGAGGACTCGGTTCATTGGGAGTTATGGGGGGAATTGGCACGGGCCAGGATAATCTGGGGCGTTCCGCGATGCACAGGGGAAGACTACAACATCATTCGACTCCCCTCGGAGAGGAGCGGTGAGGGGAGTTCGAATTCTTTTATGCGGGATTTCTCGGACTTCATTAATGAGTTGGAACTAATTGATCTCCCTTTGGAGGGAAGGGCCTTCACCCGGTCCGGACTTAGGGACGAACCGTCGCTTTCTTGGCTGGATCGGTTTTAATTTTCTAATGAGTGGGAGGAGCATTTTTCGGGGTGCAACTCAATCCTGCCTAAACCTCAAATGACTTCTGATCACTTCCCTATTTTACTATAGTGTGGAGGAGGGGCCGAGGGAGGACCCCGTTTAGATTTGAGAATGTGATTAAAGGAGGATGATTTTATTGGAAACGTTCAGGAGTGGTGGCAAGGAGGGGAATGCGAGCTTCAGACTGGCAGCTAAATTGTTTCGTCTCAAAAGGGTTCTCATTCGGTAGAACAAAGATGTGTTTGGCAATGTAGGGGGTGTGATTGAGCAGGTTATAGAGGATGTCTCGACGAGAGAGAAGGGTTAGGCAGTCTGTCGGGGGCAGAGAGGGTGGCAAGGGTAGAGAAAAAAATGGAGGTGGGAAAAAGATTGATTCAAGAGGAGATTAGTTGGAGGCAAAAGTCTAGGGCTCTTTGACTTAGGGAAGGGGGCAATAATACGAAAAATTTTCATAAAGCGACGAACTCCCATCGCCGCTTTAACCATATCGAGAAGGTGGTAGTAGGGGAGGTGGAATTCCCTAACGAGAATGAGGTTCGTAAGGAGATCAGTCAGTTCTACGTGATATTGTATACAGAGGAGAAGCCTTGGCATCCCAAGATGGATGATCTTCCAGTGGCGAGCATTTCGAAGGACGAGGTGGATCAGTTGGAGAGGGTATTCACAGAGGAGGAGGTGGTCCAGGTTCTGAGGTCGATATGCGGTGAGATGGCGCGAGGGCCGGACAGGTTCACTATAGCCTTTCACCAGCATTGTTGGACGGTTCTTAGGGAGGATGTGATGGATGTTTTCAGCGAGTTCTATGATAGGGGGTACTTTTTGAGGAGTTTGAATGCCACGTTCATTGCTTTGGTTTTTAAGAAATGGTGGGCGACAAATGTGAGAGATTTCAGGCCTATTAGTCTGGTCGACAATGTGTATAAGCTCATTTCTAAGGTCTTGTCGGTCAAACTTAGAAAAGTGATTGATCCTCTTATTTCGGATGCTCAGAGCGCGTTTGTGGGTGGTCATCAAATCCTTGATGCAGCGTTGGTGGCGAATGAATGCATTAAATCAAGGTTGGGAGGTGGGGATCCTGGTATTATCTGCAAGCTTAATATTGAGAAAGCTTACGATCATGTGAGCTGGGATTTTCTTTTATATTTGCTGAGGAGGATGGGGTTTGGGGAGCGGTGGTGCAGGTGGATGAAGAGGTGTATTTCCCCTGTTCTTGTGAATGGGGTTCAAAGGGTTTCTTCTCGAGCTCTCGTGGTCTTCGGCAGGGTGACTCGCTATCCTATTTATCTTGGTTATGGAGGCATTCTCTCGGATGATGAGTCGTACGGTGGAGGGTGGTTTGGTCTCAAGTTTTTTTATTGGGAGCTCGGCTCCCCATCCAGTTGAGGTCTCTCACCTTCTGTTTGCGGATGATACTATTATTTTCTGTGGGGCGACTGTGGATGAGGTGAGGACGTTGAGGTTGCTTCTGATGTGTTTTGAGGCTATGTTGGGTCTTCGCATCAACGTCAGGAAGAGTGAGATGATTGTTGTTGGAGAGGTGGGTGACATGGGCTCTTTGGCTAGTGTTCTTGGATGTTGCAGCTCGCTCCCTTCTAATTATCTTGGCCTCCCTTTAGGGGCTAAGTTTAAGTCTTCTTCGATGTGGGATCCGGTCCTTGAGAAGGGTCCAAAGGAGGTTAGCAGGTTGGAAGCATAGTTACCTTTTGGAGGTAGGGTGACATTGATCAAAAGTGTTTTATCGAGTCTTCCGACATATTTTATGTTTGTTCTCCCTTTACCTGGTTCCGTTAGAAAGCAGCTCGATAAGCTGACGAGGGATTTTCTATGGAGCGGGCGTGATGATCAGTGTTTGGTGAGTTAGGATGAGGTTTGCAGGCCGCTGCAAGAGGACTGGGTTGCGTAGTTTAGCCCATTTTAATAAAACTTTACTGGGCAAGTGGTTGTGGTGCTTTAATAGGGAAGACGATAGACAGTGGAGGAAAGTGGTGGTAGCTAGGAATAGGGTCGGTTCGCATGGGTGGGGTCCTACGGTAGGGCGCTCTACGGGGTGGTGGAGGAATATTGCGCTTGGGTGGGGGAATTTCTCTAGGCTCACTTCCTACCGGCTCGAGAATGGGAGTCACGTAAGGTTTTGGAGGGATTTTTTTTGGGGGGGAGGGGGATCTCTGGAGGATCTCTTCCCGGGGATGTTCCGGAGTGGGGGAGATAGAGGGGTCAGTTGAGGATCACAGATGAAGCGTAGGGGATCATTCGATGTGGGACCCGAAGTTTAAGAGGGAACTCCGGGATTGGGATTTGAAGGAGGCAGAGTGGTTGAATGTGGCGCATGTTCCATCCTTTGGGGCAGATGGGTTGAGGTGGACTGTAACACCCCGCTCAAAATAATAATAGGTGGCCAGCCCTATACTATATTAAATCAGGAGTTTCAGATGGTCCAGTCTCAACATCAACTGTCGGTACTATATAATATAGGACTAACTACCCGATATCATATAAGCGAGATGCTAAAATAATTTAAAACATACATCATACCACGACACAACACTATAACACTACGAATAAAGGAAAGAAAGATGCAGGAAAAAACTATGATAATCGAAATGCTATAATAAAATGATATAAATAACTACAACAGAATGTGATACAAAAAGTAGACCCGAATAAGCTGTCGGGTCACAGCAAATACAATAACTGGAATGGAATATATATAAACATGTATATAAATATCCCTTGGGTACAAACCCGATATACAACATGAATCCTACCTAGAATTTTTTTCAAAGGAGGAAGCGACTACATTCTACATCCCGCAACAGTCCGCACCTGTCGCGGCTCCCAAGACTCTGAATAGAAAATCATCCGGCATCCATGCGGTAGGACACCTGTAGTAATATATATATATATATATATATATATATATATATATACAGGCAGGAGAGAAAAGTAAACGGGTCAGAGCCCGAGTTGTGAAAATATTTAGCAAGTGTGTTAACCGTGCATAATAAATATCGGTGCACTTATTTCATAATTAAAGTGGAATCGCACTCTCGTGGAACCCCAACTCACCTCTCATCTAAAGGCGCGCACCTATTCGCGTCCTCAAATTTTAGTTAAAAAACCCTCATTTATTAGGACAACCTAACTTATCATAGGCCTAGCCTATACCCACGAGATCTACCTTCCTATCATAACCCAAGAATCCACCCCTTTTTCTAAACACAGTTAAGTATTTATTTTCAATCATATATGCCTTATTAGGCTTAGTGGATTCCGGTTTATAATTTAACCATTTATAAATTTAATAAGCTACCCAATATGCATTTGGGTTGAAACATATGATTTAATTTCTAATTAATAAGCATGCAAAATTATTATTGACACAACTTCCCTCCAATTTCAACGCTGCGCTGCGTTTCGTGCGTCGGTTGCCTCGCAAAGCGAAATTCAAGCAAGGAACCACCCCGTTACACTACTCCTTGACAATGTCGATCCTAGAGATCCATAATGCCATACATATAATATAATGCTACCACTACTACTAAATCTCCAATAATATCCTTGGGATGATGTAACCGAAATATTCCTTAAATGCGATACATCAACTCCCATCAATCTAGTACATCATAATCATCCAAGATGTACTCCACAAAGTTTCCATATCCTTTCATCTATAGGATATATAAATATATATATAGGCATTTCATTCTAACCATATATATATACACACCATCATCCAATCCCATGACCATGTATACATACCATATATAATGTACAAAGGCCATGCACAAATAAATACCCGGCTATATATAGCGCCAATAAACTGCATCAATGCTATCATCTTCCCAGTGCCCGGCTCACGTAGCAATACTGGGGCCACCATGGTGGGACTAAACGACACCCATCTCGTGGTAAACTCACGCACACGACGTCCCGGGAAGCGGTCATAGCTCCAAACCGGCAATGAGACGAAACATACCCACCACGTCTCATCCCAAAAATATAAAAATGTAAATCACATAATAACACACGGGACGACTATGACCTGGGGAATATCTACACCCTGCTTTTCTAGCTAGGATGCTCACCCTCTACGCGCGCAACTTCCCAATGATAGCATGAGCAGGGTATGCTTAACCAAATAAGTATATATATCATTCACATGCATAATATATACATCCATATTATCCAATCATATGATCAAATATTAAACCATCATATAAGGTTTAAATGTCCATAACATAAATATATCCATATATTCATATCTATATAGATATATATACATATATTCACATATCCTTATATACAACTAATTCTCGTTCATAAGTATGAGATATATAAACTCGGCTATAAGTATACATAATCCTCGATATACAAGCCGTCACCACAATTTCCTTTAAATTTTAACTCGATATGTGAATATAATCTCTCACTTGAAACATATTCAATCATTTTTCCTATGATGAATAGTCTCCCAAAAATCGTATGTATATATATACTTATGTATACCACATTAAGGTTATCAACCAAAATTTGGTGTAGGAAACCATTACTATACATACCATCTATATCCGAGAGCAAATCGAAACCTCCAATACAAATTTTGACTAAAGGTATACACCTAACCAAAAGTCTACAAACCTCAACTTATTCCACTTTGTTTCAAGTGTTGGAATCCCATGTGATTACTTCCACCTAATTATGTGTAAACTATCTTAACTAGAATTATACAACCTCATATTCTAGTTGGTAGTACGATCCAATCGTTCCCAAATTTTGCCTAAGGTTCCATTGTTCTTGCGAACCCTTACTCCTATCGCATTACCAATTGTTCCTTAATTTAAACATTTCTAAGGATTCATGACCCCTCTCTCGTTAGTCCCCAATTATAACTTAATAAAACCCTATCGCTATAAGGATTCAATATAATTTCCCAACATACCTTCTCAACTCTCCCTCTAGGAGCTCTAAACCCCCTATCGTCTCTATAATTTACTTTGGATTTATAATTAGGATTATAAACCCTAACGAGGTATCTCCAAAATCTCTATACACAACTCTAATACATACATGGGCATATTTCTCCCCAATTATACCAAGGAGTCCCAAAATCATAATATGTAAGAAACCCCTTATGTGTCTCCAAAAACATTCCTCTTACATCATTTGAGAAGACCCCCAAATCAACAAACCCAACCAAAAAGGGTTTGAAATCACCACAAAGAAAATTTCTCAAAATGCCCTGTTTCCGAATCGATTCGGCCCCTCCGAATCGATTCAGCCCAACAGCGAATCGATTCGGTCCAAGGGACCTGAGATTCTGCAACCTTCCGAATCGATTCGCTAGGGGTGAACCGATTCGGCCCTAAAGACCTGAGGCTTCTGCAATCTGGCGAATCGATTCGGTGGGGCTGAATCGATTCGGCCAGTTCAGAAAGCCACGAAAATGGCTGATTTTCTACAAACCCAAAATCTCCAAAATTCATTTTATACCTCTACTAGCCCTTAATCTTCAACCCCAACATGATTTCCAACATCAAAACTCATTCTACACCTAATCTCATCAATTTACATCCCTTAAACCCAATTAAAATTTTCAATTTCAAGATTTAAACCAAAATTTATGTTTTTTGATGTTTATACCCAAAAACCATTTCTTTAACCCACAAATTATGAAATAAAATACACAAATGACTTATTTAGCAAGATTAAACACTTGCCTCAGATTTGTAGAGGTTGAATCGTCCTCAATGTCGCGTTTGGGCCAGAAATCCCCAAGCTTTCTTCCTCTCTCTCTCTCTTTTCCTTCTTTTTCTTTCTCTTCTATTTCCCTCTTCTCTCAATTGAGAAGGCTTAATCCGTAAGCCTTTAATTCCTTTAAAACAATAAACCCAATTTTAAATGTTAATACACACTTTAAATGACTCGTTTACTCTAATTCGAGTCAAACTGACTTAAAAATATTCCGGAGCAGAAATAAAACCCAACGACAGTCATTTTGACTATCTCGACCCTTCCGGGATCGATGGTACACTCGGAATCATCATCCGGAATACTTTGAAATATTTTCTAATTTTGGACCTCAATTCCCAAATTTTAAAATTCTCCAATTTAGTTAAATTTTATTTTCCCAAAAATTTAATTTCTGAGTCTCCAAAAATCGTGGGGTGTTACAATCTTCCCCCCTTACAAAAATTTCGCCCGCGAAATTTAAAATACGCATAGGACCTCAATATCATCTAGTCCTAACATCCACTCTCAGGATCACTATACCGATCCTTACTAGTTCTCACGTCGAACTATATAAATTTAAAATCAACTAGCTACCCAGGGCGCCCATACACCCTGTATCCGAATTTCCACTCGCAAAATTATAATCAGGCTCCATTAGCCTCAAATCATAACATAACCCTCGGCATTATAATCTATAACAACATACTAAATATATGAAAGTCTGAAAATTCCTAACGGTTGAACTCTCCTCAATTCCTGACGCTAGCTACCTTCGTGCGGGGGAGGTCTCGCAAGCGAAATCCAAACAAGGAACCCTCCCAATACACTACTGTGTAGCTAGGTCGGTAATTGAGATTAGTTGAACCAGGGTTAAAGTTTTATAAAAAGATTTTTCATATTTTAGATATTGCCCGAGGGCCTATACAACAATACGATATAAATATATTCCGCGTCTTTCAACACGCCAAACAAACACCTTATGTTTAAAACACAAGGCCTCAACAAATACAATACTACTAACCATTACCTAGTTCTCAAAACTAGCACAACTATGAGCTAAATTCTCCGCTCAAAATAAATCCATTAAGCTCTAAACCTCCCAACCATACTGATTCTTTTCATCACCCCAAAACATCATTTCAAGGCAAGTTCTTGAATTTCAACTCTGGGTACTCTACTTCTTCCAGGATAATTATATATCCTAAACCTATTTCTCCACAAAAGAGAAACATCTTCTTCAAAATCCTTCCCAACCATTCCGAAGGACAATGCGCTATTACGACCACCGAAAACTCGCTCAGTCCTACTTAACGAAACCGAGTCTCCAAATTCTCTCCCTCTTCCTAGAAGGCAATACTCCTGATATTGGGACAACTACACCTTCCTCACCTCGGTAGGAGTCACCAACACCAGGTTTCCTAACGAAGGCTGACAGGTTTCTCAACCTAAACCTCCCAAGGACTACACTAATCTCTCCTCAGACTTACTTTACTAAGTCCAAGGTTCGCCATTCGAGTAAATTTTCCTTTCTTACTCAACTGCCGATAAATCACCTCACACCACTACGAGAAATCTCCTCAATATCTCCTCCGGAATCGGGGAAAACAAATACCCCCGATTAAAGCGTACCCAAAATATGCTATGGGTATTGTACTTCTAATCCTATCCTTTCCTAGACGACAAAATCTAGGCGACGTCTGAAACGAAACAAGAGCAACCGTTATTAGAACGCCAATCAAGTGAATATACTTCACAGAAGAAAACGCAGTGAACACAACAGTCCTAATTGTAGGGCTTTATGTCAACAACGTTAATGGAAGAATGCAGAAAACTCGCACAGATCCTAAGAACTCTAGAACCTGATGCTCTGATACCATCTGTAACACCCCGCTCAAAATAATAACGGGTGGCCAGCCCTATACTATATTAAATCAGGAGTTTCAGATGGTCCAGTCTCAACATCAACTGTCGGAACTATATAATATAGGACTAACTACCCGATATCATATAAGCGAGATGTTAAAATAATTTAAAACATACAACATACCACGACACAACACTATAACACTACGAATAAAGGAAAGAAAGATGCAGGAAAGAACTATGATAAACGAAATGATATAATAAAATGATATAAATAGCTACAACAGAATGTGATACAAAAAGTAGACCCGAATAAGCTGTCGGGTCACAACAAATACAATAACTGGAATGGAATAAATATAAACATGTATATAAATATCCCTTGGGTACAAACCCGATATACAACATGAATCCTACCTAGAATTTTTTTCAAAGGAGGAAGCGACTACATTCTACATCCCGCAACAGTCCGCACCTGTCGCGGCTCCCAAGACTCTGAATAGAAAGTCATCCGGCATCCATGCGGTAGGACACCTGTAGTAATATATATATATATATATACAGGCAGGAGAGAAAAGAAAATGGGTCAGAGCCCGAGTTGTGAAAATATTTAGCAAGTGTGTTAACCGTGCATAATAAATATTGGTGCACTTATTTCATAATTAAAGTGGAATCGCACTCTCGTGGAACCCCAACTCACCTCTCATCTAAAGGCGCGCACCTATTCGCTTCCTCAAATTTTAGTTAAATTACCCCCATTTATTAGGACAACCTAACTTATCATAGGCCTAGCCTATACCTACGAGATCTACCTTCCTATCATAACCCAAGAATCCACCCCTTTTTCTAAACACAGTTAAGTATTTATTTTCAATCATATGTGCCTTATTAGGCTTAGAGGATTCCGGTTTATAATTTAACCATTTATAAATTTAATAAGCTACCCAATATGCATTTGGGTTGAAACATATGATTTAATTTCTAATTAATATGCATACAAAATTATTATTGACACAACTTCCCTCCAATTTCAACGCTGCGCTGCGTTTTGTGCGTGGGGTGTCTCGCAAAGCGAAATTCAAACAAGGAACCACCCCGTTACACTACTCCTTGACAATGTTGATCCTAGAGATCCATAATGCCATACATATAATATAATGCTACCACTACTACTAAATCTCCAATAATATCCTTGGGATGATGTAACCGAAATATTCATTAAATGTGATACATCAACCCCCATCAATCTAGTACATCATAATCATCCAAGATGTACTCCACAAAGTTTCCATATCCTTTCATCTATAGGATATATAAATATATATATAGGCATTTCATTCTAACCATATATATATACACACCATCATCCAATCCCATGACCATGTATACATACCATATATGATGTACAAAGGCCATGCACAAATAAATACCCGCCTATATATAGCGCCGATAAACTGCATCAATGCTATCATCTTCCCAGTGCCCGGCTCACGTAGCAATACTGGGGCCACCATGGTGGGACTAAACGACACCCATCTCGTGGTAAACTCACGCACACGACGTCCCGGGAAGCGGTCATAGATCCAAACCGGTAATGAGACGAAACATACCCACCACGTCTCATCCCAAAAATATAAAATGTAAATCACATAATAACACACGGGACGACTATGACCTGGGGAATATCTACACCCTGATTTTCTAGCCAGGATGCTCACCCTCTACACGCGCAACTTCCCAATGATAGGATGAGCGGGGTATGCTTAACCAAATAAGTATATGTATCATTCACATGCATAATATATACATCCATATGATCCAATCATATGATCAAATATTAAACCATCATATAAGGTTTAAATGTCCATAACATAAATATATCCATATATTCATATCTATATAGATATATATACATATATTCACATATCCTTATATACAACTAATTCTCGTTCATAAGTATGAGATATATAAACTCGGCTATAAGTATACATAATCCTCGATATACAAGCCGTCACCACAATTTCCTTTAAATTTTAACTCGATGTGAATATAACCTCTCACTTGAAACATATTCAATCATTTTTCCTATGATGAATAGTCTCCCAAAAATCGTATGTATATATATACTTATATATACCACATTAAGGTTATCACCCAAAATTTGGTGTAGGAAACCATTACTATACATAGCATCTATATCCGAGAGCAAATCAAAACCTCCAATACAAATTTTGACTAAAGGTATACACCTAACCAAAAGTCTACAAACCTCAACTTATTCCACTTTGTTTCAAGTGTTGGAATCCCATGTGATTACTTCCACCTAATTATGTGTAAACTATCTTAACTAGAATTATACAACCTCATATTCTAGTTGGTAGTACGATCCAATCGTTCCCAAATTTTGCCTAAGGTTCCATTGTTCTTGCGAACCCTTACTCCTATCGCATTACCAATTGTTCCTTAATTTAAACATTTTTAAGGATTCGTGACCCCTCTCTTGTTAGTCCCCAATTATAACTTAATAGAATCCTATCGCTATAAGGATTCAATATGAATATCGGCCTATAATTTCCCAACATACCTTCTCAACTCTCCCTCTAGGAGCTCTAAACCCCCTTCGTCTCTATAATTTACTTTGGATTTATAATTAGGATTATAAAGCCTAACGAGGTATCTCCAAAATCTCTATACACAACTCTAATACATACATGGACATATTTCTCCCCAATTATACCAAGGAGTCCCAAAATCATAATATGTATGAAAACCCCTTATGTGTCTCCAAAAACATTCGTCTTACATCATTTGAGAAGACCCCCAAATCAACAAACCCAACCAAAAAGGGTTTGAAATCACCACAAAGAAAATTTCTCAAAATGCCCTGTTTCCGAATCGATTCGGCACCTCCGAATCGATTCGGCCCAACAGCGAATCGATTCGGTCCAAGGGACCTGAGATTCTGCAACCTTCCGAATCGATTCGCTAGGGGCGAATCGATTCGGCCCTAAAGACCTGAGGCTTCTGCAATCTGGCGAATCGATTCGGTGGGGCCGAATCGATTCGGCCAGTTCAGAAAGCCACGAAAATGGCTGATTTTCTACAAACCCAAAATCTCCAAAATTCATTTTATACCTCTACTAGCCCTTAATCTTCAACCCCAACATGATTTCCAACATCAAAACTCATCATACACCTAATCTCATCAATTTATATCCCTTAAACCCAATTAAAATCTTCAATTTCAAGATTTAAACCAAAATTTAGGTTTTTTGATGTTTATACCCAAAAACCATTTCTTTAACCCACAAATTATGAAATAAAATACACAAATGACTTATTTAGCAAGATTAAACACTTGCCTCAGATTTGTAGAGGTTGAATCGCCTCGATGTCCCGTTTGGGCCGTTGAATCGCCTCGATGTCGCGTTTGGGCCGGAAATCCCCAAGCTTTCTTCCTCTCTCTCTCTCTTTTCCTTCTTTTTCTTTCTCTTCTATTTCTCTCTTCTCTCAATTGAGAAGGCTTAATCCGTAAGCTTTTAATTCCTTTAAAACAATAAACCCAATTTTAAATGTTAATACATACTTTAAATGACTCGTTTACTCTAATTCGAGTCAAACTGACTTAAAAATATTCCGGAGCCGAAATAAAACCCAACGACAATCATTTTGACTATCTCGACCCGTCCGGGATTGATGGTACACTCGGAATCATCATCCGGAATACTTTAAAATATTTTCTATTTTTGGACCTCAATTCCCAAATTTTAAAATTCTCCAATTTAATTAAATTTTATTTTCCCAATAATTTAATTTCTCAGTCTCCAAAAATCGTGGGGTGTTACATGGACGAGCTCTCAGGATGGTCTTTTTTCAATGATTAAATATTATAATGCGTTGAGGGGACGTGGGGGTGCTTCTTTTCCATGGATGCCCATTTGGAAGAGTCGTGAGTCACCCAAGGTTTGCTTCTTTGTGTGGACCGCTGCCAAGCAAGCCATCTTGACTATGGAGTGGCTTCAGAGAAGAGGGAGGAGGTTGGCCAGCAAATGTTTGAAGCACCTTATACTCTCGACTCACTTGAGTCTATATTGTATAAGTGCTCATCTAGTTTGGCAATAGTGACACAATTGTGTCATTTCCTAGAATCCAAAAAGCCTCAGAGATTGTCTACATTTTATTCTTCTTGTTTGTTTGATCCAAGGTAAACTAACCAACACTCGCACACATTAGTATTGCATTCATACATTATATATTGCATATTATTGAGTGTGTATATGTTGAGTGTGTTAATTTCCCTCAAATTGATTTTTAATATTTTTGGGGGGAATTTTAAATAATCTTAAAACTATTTTTATCTTAATTAAAATTGATTTTATAAAGTATTGAGGTTATTTTGTAATTATGGATTGTTGGTTTTATTGGCAAAAGTTCACTTGGGTAGAATCTAAATGCACTAGAGACATCAGGGTGCGTTTGTAATTTATTTTGGACGCGCGTGTGGTATCCAGTAATATCCCTACACCTGTCAGGCTGTCATTGAACCATTTTGTGTTTTCTCTGTGAGACATTATCCGTGCTCAGTTCCAGCCCTTGGATTGTCTTTAATCGACGATCTGCATGCGCCCTTATGCAATCCATGTGAACCTCTCTCAAGCCAATCACAAGCGTTTTAATCACCTCGTATCTATAGCCATTAGATCTAAGTCAACTTGCTGAGACCAAATCGTAGCCATTGATTTGGGTCAGCCTTCTCGATCCTTCTCCGCCCCCTATATAAGGAGGCCTTTCCTCAGCCAAATGGAACTTTTGCCACTTCGTCTATTTGAGTGAGAAGAGAGAGAGAGAGAGAGAGAGAGAGAGAGAGAGAGAGAAACCAGAGTTAGGAAACCCTAACCCTAAATCGTCCAAATCATTTCTCAAACCCTAACCCATTTCAAAACCAGTATATTCCCAAACACAACCTGGAGTGTTTGAGAGTTTTGAGTGTTGGTTTGATAATTATTTGTTGCTGTAACCTCTTCATTCTCAGATCTTGTTTTCAACTTAAACATTTGATTAGATCTGTGTTTCTACTTTTATAGAAATCCTAGATCTAGTTGTTACAAGTTATATTACACATAGATCTGCATCTCTAGTTTCTCGTCTTGAGAAAACTTGTGTTGATTTGTTTTTGTAAATGTTTTCAACTTCAAAATCAACAAACACATTTTCTGTTTCTAGTTCTTTTGAAACAAGACCTTCGACCTAGTTGGAATCGCACTTGGTGATTTTCAATCTCAAAAAATATTTTCAAAACCTGAGATTGATTAAGATCTTGATACGTCTTCTGAGCAAGACAGCCGTGGATTCTGGGATTAAAATAAAGGTCAAATAAGGTTTAAGTTTTCTAAGAAGAGAGATATAGAAAATCACAGCATATAGATCTTATATGTAATTTGATAGGACTGTTTGTATAAATCAGTGTGAGTGTGTGCATGCATGTGTTAGAAAGCACCTTCACAAACACTATCACCCTACCACACTAAAAGTGTTGGTAACAAGATCTCAAAAACAAGAGTCGACGTAAAGAACTGGAACAAATTGGAAGTTAGCAAACTGGAGAACAACATCAACAAACAGAACTGCAGAAAAGTTAGGACGCCAGTGGGTACATTCCTAAACTTGTATAGGTCTGATTTGTGTGCATGTGTGTTATATAGTTTGTAACTGTTATAATTTGTTTTAGTGGAATTTTTGGTTTACTCCGTAGAGGGAGTCGTGAATGTTTCCTCAGTTGGTTGAGGTTTTACCAAGTAAAAAATCCCTTGTTCTTAATCTCTCTACATCTCCTCATCTAATTCTTATGGTTGTGCTGAGTTTAAGTTTTTAAACTGATTTGCTAAACCTGTTAACCAATCTTGAACAGATCTCGTACATATTTTGGTAAACACATCTTGTGATTTATTTGATTTGATTTTAAGAAAAGAGTTTCTTCAAAAAATAGTTCGGAGTTACTTAAATAGTTTAATTTTATATTAAACGGCTTTAGTAACTATATTTCAATGTTGATTATGTAAGGAGGAGACGTCAAATCACCTTATTCTACACTATCACGTGACTCGAGGTCTTTGGGATTTGATCTTCTCTTTATGCCAGATTTTTTAGGTTATGCCCTGTACGATGTGTGAGGTGATGGCGGCTTGGAGGAGCCCTAGGTGTTGGATTGGCCCGCGGGCGATCCGGAGGATGGTTCCTCGTATTTTTTGGACCGTCTGACTGGAGAGGAATAGGAGATGCTTTGAGGGGGTCGAACTTGTTCCCTCTCGTATTCGGTATAATTTTCTGCGCCTACTTCTTACTTGGTATAGGAAGTGGCGGGATTCGTCGCTGTCTCTCTTTCTTGAGCTTTTGGAGGAGCTCCAGGTGCAAGGCTAGTCGGTTATGGGCTACGGCCCTTGCTTTATGCTTGTATACGGGATTTCACCCCTTTCGGCAGGTTTGTTTTATTGAATCATTTGCTAATAAAAAAAAGGTAAAAGAAATAAAAGAATTAAAATAAAAGGAAAACTAATATGGGATTCCCATCACTCTCTCCCCCCCCCCCCCCTAAAAAAAAAGAGTTCGTCCATGAACTCAGAGAGGAATGCCCACTGAGTTAGGCTCCAAAATGGTAATCAAGGCATGGCGAGGAAGCTCCTCGAACTCATCAAGATACTCTGGAGGGGTGCTCCATCGCTAAAAGTGCACGGCGACGTGAAAGAGAGCAATCTGAAGCTCGGTGTCCAACGGTGCCACAGTTGCAGCACCTGAATGTGGGAGGACCCGAATGTGACGTCGCAGGAGGAGTAGAGGTGACCGAGACAATAGTAGAGGGAGACGATACTAGAAGAAGAGCAGTAGTAGGAACTGACAGAGGTGGAGCTCGGGAGGATGGAGCTGCTAGTGCCATGTGGTAAGCCTCTACCATAATAGCATATTCAACCGCCTTTAGAAAGGTCGGTATCTCTCGTAATCCCAGATCACGCTGAATGTAAGGCTGGAAGCCCAAAATATAACGGCTAATCCGTTGATCCGTTGTTTCAGGAAGACGAGATCTAGTGCAAAAAAAGATGAAACTGCTCAGTATACTCCACCATAGTAGACATCTCCTGTTGGAGGGACTAGATGCGAGAAAAGAAATCGCGTTCATATGTCAGTAGGATGAATGAGGACTGGAGAGCGGCCCTCGGCTCTAACCTTGTCTTGATAAGGGTAGTAGGTTGTTGTCCGACAATAACAAAGATCGTTCCACCAAACTTGGGCAAATTCCTGAAATTTGGTGGCAGCAAGGAAAACACAAGAGCGACCCCAAACCCTCTTGTAATCAAAGATTGTCTCCATGGAAGCGAACCAAACAATCACGGCATCGGGGGAGAATCGTCCGTCAAACATCGGAACATCGATGCGTATATCTCCGTAAAGACTGAGAAAGTAGGTGGAGGGCCACAGATTAAGGGTCTTTATCCTGATGTGCGTCAAGGCCCATCACATCACCTAGCACAGGTGCGGCATAATCGGGAGGTAAGGGCGGCATTTGGGCAGGTGGTGGATGAAAAGGAGGGACATACTGAACTATCGGAGGTGCTGGAGGGCCACGGTGATAATGTGGACACGTGCCAATCAAATGACTCACGCTCACCACAATAAAAGCACTGGCAGTCCCGTAATGGTGCGAAGCGATGAGCGGCGGGTGGAGGAGGAGGAGGTATCCATTCCAAGACGCTGCGATGGGTGTCTCCAGTTTCGAAAGATGAGGAAGAATCAGTATAGAGATGGGTTAGTTCGTGGTGGGAAGGGATGTGATGTGATGGGGGGAAGTGAGTGGGGGCAGAAATGTGGAGCTTGAAATTTCAAAATATCCGCTGGAATCATAAATCCTGAAGGAGCCGGGTCGGCCGAGGGGCTCGGGTGTAGGAACATGTCCGAAGGGCTCGACAATTCCGCCGGTGCCGAAGTGTTCAGAAGAGGGGTTGAGGAGGTCGGGGATCCGAAAATTGCCAAGGACTCCCATTGTTCTGAATGAGGCAAGCAGGCGGGGTAATTTGGGTTTTCCGAGAGAGTCGGGCATCCCAGGGTGCTCGGAATTTTGAGTTTTTTCGAGGAGTTTTGGGCTTCTGGTGGAGGCAGGTGTAATAACCCTCGCTTGTGAGACCATACTTTATAGTAATTACTTTGTATAAGTAATTAGAGATCAGTGTGGGGTTATGATTTGAATGTTAATTCAATGTAGAAAAGTTGATATTTATTGTGAGTTAGCACACATATCATAATTATGGGAAATATTGCTATGTCATGCTTATTAATATCATCTGAATTTAAAATGATATTTGGCTTAATAATGAGACCGGAATCTAAATTGAATCTTAAAATGTCCAAATGATAATTTGGAGGTTGCAGGTGATTCCGGAATGTGTGAAATAGTCAAATAATGTGCCATGTTGTATTTTGTAGTTTTGGGCATTTTTGACTGGTTGTACCTTAATTATGCTATTGCGTATTATTTTATCGCACTTTTGGTTAATTAAGTGAGGCATTTACCTTAAGTCACGACTTAAGCCTATTAAGTCTTCTAATTTCCCCAAAATCCCTTCTTAAACCTAAGAGAGTAAGAGAAGAGTAGAGAGAAAGCTTTGGAGATTGAGAGAGAGCTTGCTACTACACCAAGGAATCTGCATATTTGCTGAATCAAGGCAAGTTTTTACTTGCTATTTGTGTCTTGAGATAGATGATTGGTTGTGGTAATGGTGTATTGATTTTTGATTAGCAAACTTAGGGTTTTCTTATGTATTTATGGGTTTTGATTCACTCAAAGATGATTCATGAGGTTCTAAGATGATCAATTGCATCATTGATGTTCTTATAGTGTTGGTATATGAGTTTGGTTTGGAGAAATTTGAGTTGGGGTAGAAAATGGAGTCCAAGACTCCATAGCCATTTCTTGGCAAAATCGCAGGCCCGAATCGATTCGGCCCCCTGGGCGAATCGATTCGGTTAGTTCCAGTGCCCAGGTCTTGTGAACCGAATCGATTCGGAATTTATCCGAATCGATTCGGCAGTTATGCAGAAACCCAGATTTTCTGACCGAATCGATTCGGCTCTCATCCGAATCGATTCGGCAATTATGCAGAATCTCAAACTTTCTGGCCGAATCGATTCGGCCAAGGGGGCGAATCGATTCGGTAGCCCTGCACTTTTTGAAATTTTTCTCTTTCATTTTTACCCCTCTTCTTTAGGACTAATGATTAGGGACCTTCTTAAATGAAGTAAACATAGGGTTTAGAGTATTAGTTGAGTTGGGTTGACATCCTAGATTCGAAAGGGTTCATCTAGGATTCATTCAAGGGGGAATTCAAAGAAATGCTTAGGCATTTCTTGTGTCTTGTAGTTTTATAGGGGTCTAGAATCTATTAAAGTTAATTTGGAGACTTTAGAATTCAACTCGAGTTAGATTTGACTTGATGGTTTATAGTAAAGCCTAAAAGAGGCCTTGGGAAGAACTTTGGAGTCTGAATTCCTTTGAGGATGCTATGTCGGTACGAATTTCATATAGTCCCGATTTAACTTATACATTTATTTAAAATGGTAATATTGATAAGGTAAATGATAATTTACTAAATCATGTAATGGAAATTAATAAATGGATGTTACACACCTCTCTAAATACCATCTTAAGGGAAGTCCGTGCGATAGGTGAAGCCCCCTGGCTAATGAATGCAGGGTGGATATAGTCCTAGGCCATATGAGCGCTTGTTTTATTTTTTTCTGCGATGGGTAGGAGATTCTGGGTGTGGTCTTGACTACCCCGCAGGCATATGGCCGCTTCCCGACGATTTCGATAGGATCCCAGGTTGTCTTATGTTAGGCCCTGGAAGATGATGGTTATTTAAGGACGCGCACAGTGGGGAAACCCGGACGGGCGGTCTTAGAATCGTTATATTTATATTTATAACTATTCTAATTATTCGAGTTGGACTCGATGGAACATTAATGCCATAAAGAGCAAATTTATGCCACAAAGAGCATGCTATTGAGATTAGTGCCATATAGAGCACATGATGATAATTATTTCTGATAAGGAATGGAAAAGAAGATTGAAAATTGAAATATGATGAATGATGATAAAGACTCACATGTCCTTTTAATTATGTTTTAAATGAATCTCACTCTATGTAGTCCTTTATCAGTTTTAGCTCCTTATATGATGTTACCATGCTAGACTATCATCCATGATTATTGTGCATCATTGTCATACCTGTCATTTATTAATTGATCGCATGTACCCGGCACTGACCGGTTTTCCTTTCTTGTTGTATATGTATACATATATAATCCGTTCAGGTGTTCCGCCGCACGGTCGCCCGTAATGACCTTTCCTTCCATATGTTTTGAGGAGCCGTGACATTGTGCGGGTTTCACGGGAGTTTTGTGTAGACGCCTCTATTTATGTTTCTAGTTATGCTCAGTTTATTCGGACTTGTTGCCCAAAGCCGTTGTAATTGTATAATGGATTTATTATGTAATACTTGGTACTAATTGTATATTGTATGGTTGTTATTGACCGACGTTTCTTTTAGTCCTTTTGTATCTTTTGGGTTTCCTATATACGCTTGTGGAGGTTTCCACCCTCTATTTCTATTATGGGTTGTTGAAAATGTTTTCTTTTTAATTCAAATCAAAGTTTTTGATAACCCGTTTTCTGGAATATAGAGTGGTTATTCCTATACTTTGCATATTGTTGTGATGCTGAGGATGATATTTATCAATGATTTCCTATTTTATCGGGGTATAGGGTTGGCCACCCTTTATTCCGGATAGCGGGTTGTCACAGATGGTATCAGAGCATCAGGTTCTAGAGTCTTTAGGATCTATGCGGACTTGTCACGTTCTACCGTAGCGTTCTTTGATATAGAACTTAATGTTAGGATTGTTTTGCTGCCTATGTATGCGATCTTCTGCTAAATAGATTGTCTTACACTATGTTTTAACTCTATCTCGTCTTTATCTCAGATGCCGCCGAAGAGAGGACGTCCCGCTAGACGTAATAGGGTTGTTGAGGATGAGTTTGGTCCTCCACCGCAGCAGGGGAATATCAGTGCCGCTGAAGTGGCAAATATTGTGGCCCAAGCTGTCAACGCCGCGATGACTGCAGTGGCCCAACAAATGCCACAAGCTCAAGTGAGGGGACAAGAAGCACTAGTTCCTACGGGACCTTCTCAATGGGAACGGGTGAGGGAGTCTTTCCTTAAGGGACATCCCCCGGAATTCGAGGGAGGTTCGGATGTTATCAAGGCGAACCAGTGGAAGAGAGATATGCAGCGCCATATTAGGATGGTGGAATGTAGTGAGGAGAAAAAGCAAATTCTCGTTACTTTCAAGCTGGTCGGACCGGCCTTACATTGGTGGGAGTCAATGACGACACCCGAGCAAAGGGATACCATGTCCATCACAAATTTTTGGGCTTTGTTTGATGGAAAGTATTTCCCTCCCGCAGTTCAGAGGGAAATGCAGAGGAAGCTGCAGGATTTGGTTCAAGGGGAGACGTCGGTTGCCGAGTACGAGGAAGAGTTTACCCGGTTAGCCAGTTTTATACCGGATGAGGTAACTCCAGAAGCAAAGAGGATCTTCAAGTTTGTGGGAGGTTTACATTGGCGAATAAAACAACATTTGCTGGGAAACCCAACTCTGGTGACTTTTGGTGATGTGATGAATGCCGCTTTACTTCACTGTCAGGAGCACAGATTGTTTTTGCTAAACAAGAAGAAGGTTGTTACTGTGGGACAAGCGGGGAGGCAGGGAGGAGTTGGGAGCGGAGGGGGAACATCGTCTTCGTCCCAATCCTCGGGGAACAAGCAGGTTGAGAGGGATCCTCAGCAGGGGGATTCGTCCAAGCGTCAACGGTTCGGTGGGTTTAATACTGGAGGCAACAACAATGCTAACAGGCAGGGTCAAGGTGGTCAGCAACCACAGGGAGGTAGAGGTGGAAATGGAGGTAGGGGCCAACAGGGCCGAGGTGCGGGGCAATTCCGGAATAACCAAGGTAGGAATCAGGACAATGCGGTGAATAAATGTTTTCAGTGTGGGGAGCTGGGCCACTATAAAAGGGCGTGTCCTCAGTTGGTCGGAGGGCATCTTCCAAGGGCCCCACAGCAGCCGTATGTACAGTTTCCGCCCCAAGCGCCTAATCCGATTGCTCCTCCTCAACGGGGGCAATTGCAGTACGGTCGGGTTTACCATATTCAGGAGGCTTTGCTTCCTCCAGCTCCTCCTGCACCACCAGCGATCGAGGGTAAGTTTCTCATCCATGGGCATATGGGTCGAATTCTATTTGATACGGGTGCTACACATTCCTTTATTTCTAGAAGTTTTGCTCAGACTACGGGTTTGATAAAATCTGCTGAAAGTACTTTCACTAGCGTCGAATCCTCTATGGGCGATGGCTCATTGATTTTCTTCGTATGTAAAAACGTAGGAATTAATCTTGGTGACTTGTGTTTTGATGCCGATTTGCTCGTCCTTGATATGGTCGGGTACGATGTAATTTTGGGTATGGATTGGCTAGTGAAGTACCGTGCCATAGTGAATTGTTACGGGAAGAGTATAGTCTTTGCGGTTCCGGGACAAGAGATGTTCCTAGTAGTTATGCCTTGTATGGAAGGGAGCACGAGTGCTTATTTATATTGTATTGCGGAAGATGCATCTAGAGATGTCGTGGTTCCCCTAGATTCTCTTCCCATCGTTCGGGATTTTGAGGATATTTTTCGGGAGATACCGGGATTACCTCCAAGTCGGGAAATAGAGTTTGTGATTGACTTAATGCCGGGAACTCGACCGATTGCAAAAGCTCCTTATCGAATGGCTCCTGTGGAGATGAGAGAGCTGAGAGATCAGATTCAGAAGTTACTGGAGCAGGGCTTTATTAGGCGTAGTACCTCACCGTGGGGCGCTCCAGTTTTGTTTGTGAAGAAGAGAGACGGTTCTCTCCGGTTATGCGTGGACTATAGAGAGTTGAATAAAGTCACCATCCGGAATAAATACCCTTTAACTCGCATTGACGATTTGTTTGATCAACTTAGGGGAGCTTCCTACTTCTCCAAGATCGACTTGCGGACAGGGTATCACCAATTGAGGATACGAGAGCAAGATGTATCTAAGACAGCCTTTTTGACCCGTTATGGATCTTATGAGTTCTTGGTTATGCCCTTCGGGCTAACCAATGCCCCTGCAGTGTTTATGGACCTTATGAATAGGGTGTTTCGGGATTTCCTTGACCAGTTTGTCATTGTATTTATTGATGACATCCTAGTCTATTCTCAGACGGAGTCGGATCACGCTGCTCACTTGCGGTTGGTCCTGCAGAGATTGAGGGATCATCAATTGTATGCAAAGTTTGAGAAGTGTGGCTTCTGGTTGAAGGAAGTTCAATTTTTGGGGCATGTAGTGTCATCCCAAGGCGTGTCTGTGGATCCGAGTAAGGTGATCGCGGTGAAGGAGTGGGGTCAGCCCACGACGCCCACTGAAGTTCGTAGTTTTCTGGGCTTGGCGGGTTATTACCGTCGATTCATTAAGGGCTTTTCTAAGGTTGCTAGCCCATTGACGAATTTGACCCGGAAAGGAGTAAGATTTGTTTGGGACAGTTCATGTCAAGCGGCTTTCGATGAGCTCAAGGATAGACCGACTTCCGCTCCAGTCCTAGCATTGCCAAAGCCGGGATTGGAATATCTCGTCTTCACTGATGCATCTCTTCTGGGGTTAGGAGGTGTTCTTCAACAAGAGAGACAACCTATTGCGTACGCTTCTCGTAAATTGAAGCCTCACGAGAGGAACTATCCGGTACATGACTTGGAGTTCGCCGCCGTTGTATTTGCCTTGAAGATATGGAGGCATTACCTCTTAGGGGAAAAGTTTAGTCTTTTCACCGACCACAAATCGCTGCAATACTTATTCTCCCAAAAGGATCTGAATATGCGCCAGCGTCGTTGGTTGGAGTTTGTGAAAGACTACCAATTTGATATTCATTATCACCCCGGGAAGGCAAATGTGGTAGCAGATGCCTTGAGTAGAAAGCCTGATGGAGGCTTAGCTGAGGTGTGGAAAGCTAAGTGGAAAGAACTCAGCCTGGAGGATGCAGGGGTGAGAGCATTCCTTTCCGTGATTACGGTTACTCCCACGATTATAGCAAAGATTGTGGAAGCTCAGAAAAGAGATAGAGTTTGTCAAGACCATACACGCCAGTTGTTGTCTGAGGGAGCGGAGTCGTACTCAATTGGTTCTGAGGG
Source organism: Sambucus nigra (assembly GCA_949130495.1). NCBI lineage: Eukaryota > Viridiplantae > Streptophyta > Magnoliopsida > Dipsacales > Adoxaceae > Sambucus > Sambucus nigra. The sequence continues at coordinate 500,701,026 of OX422211.1, read as the reverse complement.
TGGACTACGCTTCCATGGAAGACTTGTGGTCCCCGACGATGGGGATTTGAGACGTGCAGTTATGGCGGAATCCCACGGGTCCAAGTTCACGGTGCATCCAGGCGGGGACAAGATGTACCAAGATATGCGCCGTTTGTATTGGTGGGCGGGTATGAAGAGGGATATCTCAGAGTTTGTGTCTCAATGCACTACTTGTCAGTTGGTTAAGATTGACCACCAGCGACCGACAGGTTTGTTACAACCGCTCGAGATTCCCGTATGGAAATGGGAGAGCATTTCGATGGACTTTGTTACGGGCTTGCCTAGATCGCAGAAGGGTCATGACTCAATTTGGGTGGTTGTCGACCGATTGACTAAGTCGGCACACTTCTTACCTGTGCGCACCGATTATGATACCGCTCGTTATGCCCAGTTGTTCATTGAGGAGATTGTCAGACTCCACGGGGTACCTTTGAATATTGTCTCCGACCGAGATAAAATATTCGTGTCCCACTTTTGGCAGAGTTTCCAGGGAGCTATGGGGACCGAGTTGAAGTTAAGCTCTTCCTATCATCCTCAAACAGACGGTCAGACCGAAAGGGTAAACCAGATGTTGGAGGATATGCTTCGTATGTGCATACTCGACTTTAAAGGCAGTTGGGAACAATACCTTCCGTTGGTTGAGTTTGCTTATAATAACTCATACCAATTTACTATCGGAATGGCACCTTATGAAGCTCTGTATGGCAGGCCTTGTAGATCGCCCGCTTGTTGGTTGGAAGTGGGTGATAATAAGTTCCTTGGACCTGAAATGATCCAAGATACTTCTTCGAAGATTGAGCTTATTCGAAATCGCATACGGATAGCCCAAGGTCGCCAAAAGAGCTATGCCGATGCGGGTAGGAAACATATGGAATTGGAAGTTGGAGACCAAGTGTTGGTGCGAGTGTCCCCGATGAAGGGTATTAAACGTTTTGGGAAGAAAGGAAAGCTTGCACCCCGCTTTGTTGGACCTTTCCCGGTGATTGCAAAGGTTGGTCCCGTAGCATACCAACTTGCCTTGCCGGAACCTTTACAACAAATCCATGATGTATTTCACGTCTCTTCTTTGAAGAAGTACAGAAGGTGTGAAGGTGCCCTTTGGCACATTCCTTTCGAAGATATCGATTTGCAGCCCGATGTTTCTTACGAAGAACAACCGGTTGCTATCCTTGAGTTTGGAGAGCGAAAGTTGAGATCTCGTGTGGTGCCCCTAGTGAGAGTTCATTGGAGTCATCATCATGCAAGCGAATCAACTTGGGAACGCGAGGATGAGATGCGGGAGAAATATCCACATCTTTTCTTATGAGGTATGCCTGAATTTTGGGGGCAAAATTCCCTCTTAAGGGGGGGAGTATGTAATAACCCTCGCTTGTGAGACCGTACTTTATAGTAATTACTTTGTATAAGTAATTAGAGATCAGTGTGGGGTTATGATTTGAATGTTAATTCAATGTAGAAAAGTTGATATTTATTGTGAGTTAGCACACATATCATAATTATGGGAAATATTGCTATGTCATGCTTATTAATATCATCTGAATTTAAAATGATATTTGGCTTAATAATGAAACCGGAATCTAAATTGAATCTTAAAATGTCCAAATAATAATTTGGAGGTTGCAGTTGATTCCGGAATGTGTGAAATAGTCAAATAATGTGCCATGTTGTATTTTGTAGTTTTGGGCATTTTTGACTGGTTGTACCTTAATTATGCTATTGCGTATTATTTTATCGCACTTTTGGTTAATTAAGTGGGGCATTTACCTTAAGTCACGACTTAAGCCTATTAAGTCTTCTAATTTCCCCAAAATCCCTTCTTAAACCTAAGAGAGTAAGAGAAGAGTAGAGAGAAAGCTTTGGAGATTGAGAGAGAGCTTGCTACTACACCAAGGAATCTGCATATTTGCTGAATCAAGGCAAGTTTTTACTTGCTATTTGTGTCTTGAGATAGATGATTGGTTGTGGTAATGGTGTATTGATTTTTGATTAGCAAACTTAGGGTTTTCTTATGTATTTATGGGTTTTGATTCACTCAAAGATGATTCATGAGGTTCTAAGATGATCAATTGCATCATTGATGTTCTTATAGTGTTGGTATATGAGTTTGGTTTGGAGAAATTTGAGTTGGGGTAGAAAATGGAGTCCAAGACTCCATAGCCATTTCTTGGCAAAATCGCAGGCCCGAATCGATTCGGCCCCCTGGGCGAATCGATTCGGTTAGTTCCAGTGCCCAGGTCTTGTGAACCGAATCGATTCGGAATTTATCCGAATCGATTCGGCAGTTATGCAGAAACCCAGATTTTCTGACCGAATCGATTCGGCTCTCATCCGAATCGATTCGGCAATTATGCAGAATCTCAAACTTTCTGGCCGAATCGATTCGGCCAAGGGGGCGAATCGATTCGGTAGCCCTGCACTTTTTGAAATTTTTCTCTTTCATTTTTACCCCTCTTCTTTAGGACTAAAGATTAGGGACCTTCTTAAATGAAGTAAACATAGGGTTTAGAGTATTAGTTGAGTTGGGTCGACATCCTAGATTCGAAAGGGTTCATCTAGGATTCATTCAAGGGGGAATTTAAAGAAATGCTTAGGCATTTCTTGTGTCTTGTAGTTTTATAGGGGTCTAGAATCTATTAAAGTTAATTTGGAGACTTTAGAATTCAACTCGAGTTAGATTTGACTTGATGGTTTATAGTAAAGCCTAAAAGAGGCCTTGGGAAGAACTTTGGAGTCTGAATTCCTTTGAGGATGCTATGTCGGTACGAATTTCATATAGTCCCGATTTAACTTATACATTTATTTAAAATGGTAATATTGATAAGGTAAATGATAATTTACTAAATCATGTAATGGAAATTAATAAATGGATGTTACACACCTCTCTAAATACCATCTTAAGGGAAGTCCGTGCGATAGGTGAAGCCCCCTGGCTAATGAATGCAGGGTGGATATAGTCCTAGGCCATATGAGCGCTTGTTTTATTTTTTTCTGCGATGGGTAGGAGATTCTGGGTGTGGTCTTGACTACCCCGCAGGCATATGGCCGCTTCCCGACGATTTCGATAGGATCCCAGGTGTCTTATGTTAGGCCCTGGAAGATGATGGTTATTTAGGGACGCGCACAGTGGGGAAACCCGGACGGGCGGTCTTAGAATCGTTATATTTATATTTATAACTATTCTAATTATTCGAGTTGGACTCGATGGAACATTAATGCCATAAAGAGCAAATTTATGCCACAAAGAGCATGCTATTGAGATTAGTGCCATATAGAGCACATGATGATAATTATTTCTGATAAGGAATGGAAAAGAAGATTGAAAATTGAAATATGATGAATGATGATAAAGACTCACATGTCCTTTTAATTATGTTTTAAATGAATCTCACTCTATGTAGTCCTTTATCAGTTTTAGCTCCTTATATGATGTTACCATGCTAGACTATCATCCATGATTATTGTGCATCATTGTCATACCTGTCATTTATCTATTGATCGCATGTACCCGGCCCTGACCGGTTTTCCTTTCTTGTTGTATATGTATACATATATAATCCGTTCAGGTGTTCCGCCGCACGGTCGCCCGTAATGACCTTTCCTTCCATATGTTTTGAGGAGCCGTGACATTGTGCGGGTTTCACGGGAGTTTTGTGTAGACGCCTCTATTTATGTTTCTAGTTATGCTCAGTTTATTCGGGCTTGTTGCCCAAAGCCGTTGTAATTGTATAATGGATTTATTATGTAATACTTGGTACTAATTGTATGTTGTATGGTTGTTATTGACCGACGTTTCTTTTAGTCCTTTTGTATCTTTTGGGTTTCCTATATACGCTTGTGGGGGTTTCCACCCTCTATTTCTATTATGGGTTGTTGAAAATGTTTTCTTTTTAATTCAAATCAAAGTTTTTGATAACCCGTTTTCTGGAATATAGAGTGGTTATTCCTATACTTTGCATATTGTTGTGATGCTGAGGATGATATTTATCAATGATTTCCTATTTTATCGGGGTATAGGGCTGGCCACCCTTTATTCCGGATAGCGGGTTGCCACAGCAGGAAGGCTGGGTAATTTGAGTTTTTCGGGCAGCTCGGAATTTCCAACGAAGGCGGGGTCATTCAAGGTTCTCGGGTCGGGCAGGGCAGATGGTTTTTTCGGGTTGGTCGGAGTTCTCTCGAAAGACGGGAAGGCCAGAATGTCAAGATTTTCTTGATTTTCAGAACAGTTCAGACGCCTCGGGTTGGTCGAAGAGGCCGGGTTCTTGCGTATAGCCGAGGGATTCTGATCGGCCGTGTTTGCCAAGGAGTTCAGGATTTTTCGAGGAGCGGCTTGGGTCGGAAAAACCAAGGGGGTTGTCGGGTTCGGACATGTTGCGTAGTCTACCGAGAGACCCAGCTCTACCACCAGGGCAGAGGAGGGTTATGTCACTGTCACCAGTGGCTGGACAGGGCTGGCGTTCATGGCAGTCGGTTGGGGGTCGACGGGTTCACTAAGAGGATTAAGATCTTTGGCGGACTCTTTCCCGAGTCTATGGGCGTCTGATTCCATTGGCTCATCCATGGTGGTAGGTGATTGAATTTCGGAGAAAAGGTGCAAGATGGTATCCATTTTCTTGTTAATTTTGTCATATTTTTGCCTCAATTCTTGATTATTTTCCCTCAATTCTTAATTAATATGTTCTTGATATCGATTCGATTTCTTCGCGGCCATTGAGAATGTAGTGTATGATTTGTTGATAATCTACACACCAATACATTAATACACCAATGTTGGAGCGACACCCGCTCTGATACCAATTTGACGTAAACTACACGTTAAAGCCCAAAACAAAACAAATATAAATTCTAGAGAGAGAATCAAATAATATCTTATATTCAAAAATGAAGAAGTGTCCTCAAATGAGGAATAAATGGGTATTTATATGCGGGGGATTATTTGCTAACCAAGTAATTATCTAAAAAACTAAAAGGGGCAAGCATTAACAAATATATACCTAATTAGTCCCAAACATGCTTGGAGACCAATTAAAAAAGATAAAAGAAATAAAAGAACTAACATAAAAGGAAAACGAATATGGGATTCCCATCACTTATGTTCTCTTACATCCCCTAATGTGTCTGACAGCCACGTAGAAGTGGTCAAGAATATACCATTTTTCTTTCTATCCCCTGACTAGGCTAATTCCTGAATTTTTGTTGCATTGTTTGCCTCGATTAAGCCCAAAACTGATTGTATTCACCTAACATATTTCTAGGTATTTTTAGGGCATGATTCTCTTGATTTGTTATTGTTTGGTCAATCTTTTGGCATAATTGTTGTTGTCAATGCTATTGATGAGGGTAGGACAATTTGGTGACTGGGGGTTCAAAAATGAAGGACATAGGGCTGGAATTGCCAAAAAAGGCCGAGAACACTGCTCTTCGCGTCTTCACAAAAGACAAAAGAGCAAGAGCTTTTGATCCATCTTAGGTTAAAACAAATGATTGAAACATGTTTGTGCACATCTAGCCACAGCTTGGCCTTGTAACACTATAATGTCACGGCTTCTCTATAATGATAGATAGTGATCCTTGAGGAGTAGGTTTGCAAGGGAGTTTGTTGAGCAACGCAGTCGTATTGTTGTAAATATTCTCCAACTGCAAACAATATTGCCGTGCCTTTGGCTTGCTTATCAAACTCCCATTCGATTCTGCGGCCTCACTGAACACTTGCAGGCACCCACTCAGATCCATTCGCGACTCAATGGAGGAATTTGAGACTGGTATAGGATGGAGGTTACAAGTTTCACAATAACCAGGAGCTTCTCTTTGCTAGTGTAGAGGAGAATGCCACGGCACCTATTCATCATGTCAGAAGCACAGTTACAGAAACTTTTGGGAGGGAGACTTCCGTTACACAAGTTCCAAAGCAGACTGCGGCCTCAAAGTTTCCCTCTGAGATGACAGTTGAATGGCTGGCAAGGGTTAAGGAAGTTTACGGAATCCAGACCAAAGGCTAACTCTGTCGTCAGTGTATGCTTTCCTTTAGATGCATTTCTTCTCAATATCAGGCTACTAATGCCTGCTACAATTAGGATGATTTTGGAGGCTCTCCAGTTGGCCCGATCCCTATTGACCCCAATGGATTGAGGGCCCCTTTATGATCAATGGCCATTTGGAAGGGCTAAACATGAGCATGACATTTCTGCCACGGAGAATTTAGGTATTTATAGGTCCAAAGAATCAATAATCCAATATATTTTACTTCGGGCTGTGGCATTGTGACACCCCGGCACGGTTCAAAGTCTCGGCCGAGTCAAATCGGAATCGTCCGAGTTGACTCGAAATCGCAGGACACCGAACCGATAACGAGTCATGAATCAAAACAAAATTAAATATCCTATTAAATCGTTAGATCTCGCCGATATATCGGCGTTGCCAAGACAACTCACTGAGATGAGTTTTTTTTATTTTTTTAAACAAAAAAGCATAGATGAGTTTTTTTTTTCACAAAAAATGCAAAGAAGAGGAGATTCTTACCTTTTATCTGCTGATTTTCCCTTCTCTCTCTCTTCGTTAAAACCGAGAGCCCTTTTTTCTCTCTTTCCTTAAAGCCCTCAAGCCTTCCAATTTTATCAGTCGGTGAGACTCTCTGTGTTAAATGACCCTTTTGTATTGTTTAAATGAACCCTTCTCCTGTTTGTGTCAAATGAACCCTTCTCTTCTTTTGTTTTGTTTAAATGCACACGCTCAACCCTTTTGACTTTTCCTTTTTTTTTAAAGCTAAAACCCATCTGTTTTTTGTTCAAACAGCACAGAACATTTTTGTTTTGTACAAAACATTTTTTAAAATTCTTAAAACATATTTAGAATTCGTAAAAATAATGTTGTGTGCAAAAGATGCTTAGAATTCTTTTAAAAAAATGTTAATTTCTAAAAAAATCCGAAAAATAATGTTTTGTACAAAAGATGTTTAGAATTCTTTTGTAAAAAAAATTGTTTTGTACAAAACATTTTTTTTAATTCTTAAAAAATATTTAGAATTCGTAAAAATAATGTTTTGAACAAAAAATGTTTAGAATTCATAAAAAAAATGTTTAGAATTTCTAAAAAATTCCTAAAAATAATGTTTTGTACAAAAGATGTTTAGAATTCTTTTGCACAAAAAAAAAATTTGTACAGGACATTTTTTTAAATTCTTAAATAATATTTAGAATTCGTAAAAATAATGTTTTGTACAAAAAATGTTTATAATTCTTTACAAAAATGTTTAGAATTTCGAAAAAATTCCTACAAATAATGTTTTGTACAAAAAATGTTTAGAATTCTTAAAAACAATGTTTAGAATTTCTAAAAATTCCTAAAAATAATGTTTTGTACAAAATATATTTGGAATTCTTAAAAAAATGCTTTGTACAAATATTGTTCAAATAATATTTAGTAATTCCAAAAATTCCTAAAAATAATGTTTAGTAATTCTAAAAATTCCTAAAATATATGTTTTGTTCAAAATTCATAAAACTTATGTACAAATAATGTTTAGAGCTTAAAAATAATGTTATTTTGTAGAATGGTTGAAAATGACAACATTGTAATCATTTTTATTTATCTCCAATGTATTTTTTTTATCAATATCTATGTGTCATTAAATTATTTTTCAATATTAATATTGGTTTATTATGGAGTATTGAATCTGACAAGTCCGTCGCGCTTCAGTATAACCAATTGCACAATGCAATCCATATTAAATGATGGTTTGAACGCATCTATCCACATTGTTAATCTTATTTTTTTTAAATTTTCTATATTTTTTTCGGAATTTTTTGAATTCTCTAAATAGCGTATCTTTACGTATCGCCCAATACCGCGACCAAATTGAAAATTGAGTGTCCGATACCGAGACTTTGAACCATGCATCCCGATGACTATGACTCGTAAGCCTTCTAGTAATAAAAAATTGGAAATGTAAATATTTCTTCATCTCTGGAGATGCTTGGGAAATACACCCATGGGAAATACACCCAGAGTCATGTTCTGAGAATTTCCATAGACTTTTGCGGTAATGGGGTCGTCCCCCAAAGAAGGAAAGATCGTGGCCTTGTTTGTAACATTCATCTAAAACTATATTGCGCACCTCTAACAACTCCTTGATCTCTATTTTCAGCTATTGTTGGCCTCCTACTTAGAGCAGGTCAAATGAAAAAATTGAGGCTGCTATCAAACTCCAGATAGCAAGAAAGATTTCTCCAGCTGTGGAAGTATTATACATTTAAAACAATGGAACTGCAGCCTTGTAGTTCTTGTTTTTAAATTTTTTTAATTTTGTTCTCTCTGGAGGATGAATCACCACTTAATGGAGATCAATGAATAGCCAAATCGTTGAGTCGGAAGATGCTATTAAGGCCACCGAGAGAAGGAAAAGGGTGCCAAGGTAGTAGACCGGGTCACGACCCTTACTAGTGCCACTAAGGTGGCAAATGACCAATACATTGAGCCTCCGGGATACCCAGGCAGCAGCTAAAGATGTCAAAACTTCAGTCCAACAGTTGGGGACTGCACTGGTCGTGATGAGATGGACTCCTCTAATCATGTTTGCGATTTCTCTCACCCACATGACTGGGAGTTCTCCTCCGTGGCCCACTATTATTCATGCCAATGCTGACTTCTCCCCAGTGAGCGGCGTCATGGCCAAAGGTACTCAGTCGAGAAGAAAAAGGCCTCTTATTGCTCTTAGTGGAACAACCTGTGAACGAGACCATTTCCCTTCTAACCTTGGCAATGAAGGACATGGATGTTGAGGAATTCGAGAATTACCAGCTCCATTGTATGGCCAGGGATGCAACGGCCTCTTAATTCTATTTAGTCTTTCTCACTTCTCCATTTACTAACCGTGTTTCCAATAAGGCCATCCACAGAGGGGGGGTGAAAATGTTGACACTTGCATTGTTTCTTCCCACAGTGTGCAAGAAACAATGCACCTTTTACTGTGTAAATGTGCATCCTCCATGTAAACTTGCATACTCCGTACATTGTGTATAAATGGGACCCACACTCCTGCCCAAGCCACTGGGGTTGTAATCTTTCTCCCACACAAGCAATATTGTTAAAGCAAACCTAACCTGCAACATGGTAATTGTGATATCTAGAGGTGGAAAATCTGGGCGGTTCACTGATTCCCGCCCAAGGCGGGGCCCTCAAGCTAGGCGGTAGACTTTTTCCCACCCAAAGCTATTTTCCCATTGCCCACTATGAAAATCACAATGCAACCGACAATGTAAATGTCCACATTTACACTTCTTTTTTGTGGATGGCCTAAGAAACAACAAGTCTCGAGTCCCATACTTCTATGTTTCAAACCCCGAAAAATCCCAATGGAATTCCATATTCCCCATAAAGTCTAAATTTCTAACTCTTCATCGCCTCCATTATCATCAAATACGTGCTTTCTATCGGACTCAAACTCATAGAGTCATACTCCTCTTCGTCTACCTCATCTTCCGTGTCATCTGATACAATATCGTCTTCATGAAGCCCTCTAACTTCAATAATTCTACCACTTCTTCTAGGTTTTAAGACCTCTTCACTCCACATACTTCTCTTATTGTTCCCAAATAAGGCCCGAGCCCGCCTAAACCTCATCATCACGGACATCTAACTAATCATGATTGTACATCACTAGCGTCATTAGCAATTAGCACATCTCCTTTCTCCTTCTCCCTTTGCATTAAATTGAGCGAAGACTCGATTGTTAATCCTTGTTGTACCCGGTTCATTCATTTTAATTTTATATGTAATACATAAAAGAAAAATCACAAAAGTGTTAGTACAATCAAACATGTAACTAGTACTCACCCCCTCAAAAACACTCCAATATCGATGAACTACCCGATGAACTAGTGCTCAAAGCAAGAATCCTTTTGGCCATTCTTTTAATGTTGGGTGTTTGATTGCCATAGTTGGACCACCACCCAACTAGTCATTAAAGAAGCAAAATGTAATTAATAATGGAAAGTGTTGGATTTTTCCTTTTCTATTTGGGTCAATTATGTGCTTCTAGGTGTTTTATTCTTCTTTATTTCGTATCATGTATGTTCTAGAACCATCCAAATATTAGTATAAAGATACATTTATTTAGCCCCAAATTGGGTAAAGACACTTCTGGAAAAGACATTCATCTCTTGGTTTGTTCAATATTTTCTGACTCGGTACGGCTGAATTGGTATTGGGAAAGATTCTCTCGTCAGCTCAACATAACTTTGCTTAAAGGGTTACGAGTGTCCTTTTAAATGCACGATATATCGCTTCATGGTCCCGCTCATTTCACCTCCATGTTGGGTGGAAAGACAAAACTAATTGGCTAATATGAACCGAGAAGCAACCTTCCCAAAGTGATTCCAATGCGTTTAATAAATGGGATATGAAGCAGTGCATATCTTGAGTTGGATATTCAACTCAATGGAGCAAATTTACACGATGTTCATGTCAATTCCGGATCTTTGATAGGCCCTCAAACTAGATATATGCACATGCACACAATGATGCCCGTTTTTTTTAGCTCTATCGGGAAGATTTCCCGAACTTTATAGGACTCCTTAATCTCTCGATTCCATACTACTTTAAGTATCTTCAGCTCCGCTGGGAAAAGTTGGCGCAATATGAGTATCTTAGTGAGTTTGCGGCCCAGGTCGCGTCGCTATTAGTGAAGCGATTGGATCGTGAGCATACATACCAATTTCTCATGTGTTTACGCTTTGAGTATGATTCTCTTAAGACAAGTCATAAGCGCATCTCCTATGCCTCCTCTGAGAGAGGCGTTAGCTATAGTTGATGGTGAGGAGTGCCGCCTCTGCTTGACCCAACCGCCTACTGCTCCTAGTCCCACGGTTGATCATTACTACACATTTAGGCTTCCGTCCTAGGGCCCTCGTCCTAGGGATTGGAAGATTGTCTTCCACCACTTTGGTGCCACTGGACACACTCAGGATCGATGATTTAAGCTCCATCTGGAGTTAGAAGCAAAAATTTATTCGAAATCGATCATTTGGCTCATTTCGCACAGTCGTTATTGCCGATACTACTTGTCCTCCAATGGCTTCTCCCCAGGCGACTCCTTCACCCATTGCCTCATCCGATGATATGAGTCAATTGTAGTCCTAGCTTGATTTGATTCAAGGGTAGTTGAGTTCACTCGGTCGTGTCGTCCCTTCTATTCCTATGGCCACTATAGATTCAGGTATCTCCTTTACTTTTCATGTTATTAAGGCTGCCAAGTCTACTTCGATTTTGGATTCCAAAGACACAACTGACATGACCGGTGAGTCATCTTTTTCCTCTCACCTACCTCTCCTGTTTGTCAGCATGTCAGCAAGGAGAACATACGCCTATCCCTGATATTACTCTTTCATACCTTCTTTGTGTCGTTGTTTTCTTACCCACGAATTGTTACTTGCGAAACCCGAGTTTGAGGAGGATTTTTTGCAGTGTCTATGAGAGCGACGGACTATAACATTTTAGGGATCCACCACCTCAGCATTCTACTTCCAATCTCAGTGCTTATATCCTTCGTAGCTCTATGTCATCTGATGTTTCTCTTAGGACCCAATATTTATGGTATGCTTGTTTAGGACATGCCAATTTTCAGTATTTTTGAACTTTTTAAACATATTCGCACTAGTTATATTTCACATATGTATCATGCTCCTAGTATGTTTGATTTGATTCGTTCGGATGTGTGGGGACCTTCCCCATTTACTGCTTTTTTTTTGCCATCGCTATTATGTGACTCCCATTGATGACTATTCTAGGCGTACTGGGTTTATCTACTTAAAAGAAAATCTAAAGTTTTGCCCTTATTGGATCATTCCTTCAAATGATTAAAACTCAATTTAACACCATGGTTCGTAATATTCGATATGACAATGGGCGCGAATATGTTTTCAATGAATTTCGTTCCCATATTAATCAAAAGAGTATTCTTCATCAACTCACTTGCTCATATAACCTTGAACGAAATGGCGGTGCGGAACATAAAATCCTCCATCTCATGGGCGTTATTCGATGTTTGTTGGGTTGTATGAAGGTGCCCAAATCCTCTATTGGCATCTTGTTGTTCTTACTACCACATTTATTATTAACAGGACTCCGAGCAGTGTTTTAGGAGGCAAGGCACCTCTTCAATGCCTATAACCTAAAAGCACTTTATTTTACATCCTTCCTCGTGTGTTTGGATATACCTATTTTGTACATAAGATGAGTCCCTATCGGCACAAGCATGATGATAAGGCTAGTGGTGGGTATTAAAATCGTTTGAGACCTTAGACCCAACAAGTGCCACCCACAGGACCTCAAACCCCGGGTTAGTGGGGACATATGTCAAAGTGATAAACAAGTATATAAAGTAGTTCGGACCTTTGCTAAGGATCCTACATCCACTGTAAAGGGTGTTTCTCTATATATTATATTAAAAAGGAAGGTTTTACAATCTAGAAACCTCTTAGGCTTTAGCCAAGAGAGTCTAAGGTCATTGCAGTCTTTGTCACTTAAGTCTAAAGAACCTAAGGAAGTAACAATGGAATTCTCTAAGGGTTCCCCAGCCTTAATTTAGAACTCAACGAGGTATACGTGTAAAAAGCTGGAAACGATCCAAACTCTAACTATTCCGTTACTAACAGTGGGTTGATAGAGTGAATTACAATGAGTGAATACTTGCTCAATCTATTTGCCTTTTGCTCTGCTTGTATTCAATTATTTCAAATGCCCTTTCACCATTCACAAGCCTCCCATATATATGCATTCTCTTGCAGAGAATGAGTGGACTGCAGCAACATGGTCGGGGCCTCTATGAGGTCCGACAACTACAGTATTAAGGTGGAGTGTGGAGAAAGGCTTGCAGGTGGTGTAAGGTAGTTGATGAGTGCATTTCATGCATATGGGAGTCATCAATATTAGTAAGAGTGAGTGGTGGCGGTAGGTAGATACTGTCCTTTCTGCCTACCCGCCAGAGAAGTTGCATGAGCTTAATTGAATGTCTGGATAGTCTAGACGTGGTAGAGGTTCCTCCTTGAGTGGTTTTGTGGTACGTTATAATAATATTTCCATGGAAGATGGGTCATTGGACCTCTAGAGGTCAGTTCTCGTCATACCAAGGTCCGTTGTGTAGGTCCGAGAGTGGAAACAGTTGGTGACTGAGCATTTTAGTATAATAGTGAGACGACTGAGGCCTATGGCTCTAGTGTGGTTCCTTTTATAAGGTAAGTATGGTCTTACCAAAGGTCTGTGTTGGACCTTAGGACATCTTCTCCAGCATGCGTGAAGATGAAAAGGTTGTGAACCTTTAGGATTCCAACACTTAAATGTGGTATCATCAGTAGTCCCTTGTCACTCTTTGCAAGAATTGTAAGGGGCAACACTTAGCCGTTTAAACTAACATGGATAATTGCTTAAACAACCACAAAGATTCTTGTCATTATGAGATTGCATTGGGAAGGAGCTTTCATTGAGTGTTTGAGAAAGCCAACAGTGGTGCGCCAGGCTTTGAATGGCTATAAATGAGTCCCTTGGGATGGTTTGAAATCTTCACCGCTTTCTTCAGCAATTATCTCCTCTTTCTCGAATTTTCTCTTAGCAAACTGTTGTTCTTTCTTTCTTGTTCAATGAAAAAATGTCTTCCGAGAATATCTCTCCCTCAAAAGTTCTGACCCCACACCTCAATCCATTGTGGGACGTGTCTCATTGCCTTTTTTAAGTGAACAAGGGGCTGGAACTTTAGCCCACCACCCAAAGTGGTCTCTGGTACTCAAGTGATCAATTACTTGGGTCAAACGACCCTAATTATTCTAGTGGGGCCCAAATGGCCTCATGAATTACTGAGCAAGACTTTGTGGAGATCCGTGAGAGATACCAAATCCCTGACTTTGTGATATTAAGGGTTGCGAAGCCTGAAGAGAGGGTTTGTTCCTTAGTCTCGAAGTTTGTCTACTTCAATGAATGCTTTCTGCTATATGGAGCTAGATTTCCATTGCCTATGCCTGTGGTGAAATACTCAAGTTCATTGGGGTAGCCCCTTCTCAGCTGGTGGCCAATGCTTGGAGAACCTTGATGGCACAGCCTTGGACTGTAGAGAGACTAGCGAGGGGCAACACGACGTCACCTTGGTCCAATTCTTCAAACTCCACAGAGTCCAAGAGCAGAGCAAGCCTATGGACAGGTGGCTGAAGTACTTCGCTCTTAGGGCTCCGATCATCTTTGCCATTGCCAGAGGCAGACATAATGCTCCCAAGCAATGGAAGGAGCTCAATTATTGATTGTGAGTTCTTGTTGGTTCAGTAGATTAACGTGAGCAACAGAGGATGGCTCGACTCCATTCCAAGCAAACCTCTTTTCCTCCCCTCATACAAAGGGAGGAGATCTAAGGCCACAGCGCATTAAATTCAACATGGTGGTGAATAATCCAATGCCCCCCTCCCCCAACCCAAACCAACCCTGTGAAGCTGGTGGAAGAGCCTGAAGTGAGGTCTGAGCCCCAAGAAAGCTCGTTGTTGAAGACAACTATGAAAGTCCTGCCTTGCTGCAAGCATCTTTGAGAGCAAGGGGGGCCTCTGGGAGAAACCATGGTGCTTCTTTTATTCTAGGGGACTGGTCTCAAAAGTTTGTTGAGGAAGAATCTAATGATCCCCAATCAAAGGGGAAGGATTTGTTACGTCCCCACTGAAGGAGGTGGTTCCGCACAAGGCCTCTGGCCTGTCTTGTGGGTCGACTGAAGGAGAGCAAGGGGAACTGAGGTTCTCCGAAGCACACAGGTACACCCTACCCAAGTCCTCAAAGCAGAGGAACTCTTACGCCTCAGCTATGGGGGCTACTGATGACCAGTTTTAATAGTTCTGAGATGGTGTCTGTGTTGAGGGATAACGGGGCCTCAACTAATTCGGAATAGGTAGTCCACGTTCTTATCAATGTTATCTCTCGCTTGTTTTCTTTAGTTTTTCCTTTTGCTTTTGTACATCTTTTTCTCATGCTCACCCTTTTGCTTGCAGACCCCGCACTTAACTGAGGTCCTCATGGTTGACGCCATGAAAGGTCAGAGGACATGGACGAAGGCCTTGGCCATGGCCAAGCAGTGGGATAGGGCAGAGATAGAGCTTCATATGGTGGTCTGCAACCCGCGGTTGGAGATGGCTGGGCTATTCTGAGGTCCCAACTGAATTCTTTGGAGCAGATAGACTTCTGAATGAGAAGACCCTTTTCAGGATTCTTTGGCCAAGGTTGAAGTGGCGAATGCTAAGGCCTTAATGCAAATGATAAACTTATCCACACAAGTGAGGAAATTGAGGCCTTAAAGCATCTTGGACCTTAGCGTTGTAAGGGACCTTTTGATGTCTTAGCGCTATAAGTGCAGGTAAAACTTTCTGAACTTCATGTGAAACATGCTGAGCTTCAACAAGCTGAAACTGCTGAGACCGCTGTACCAGAAGCCAAACAAGAAAAGGCTAAGAATGAAGCTCCTGCTCCTCCAACTGTGCCAAGCAATGGAGCAGGGAACCCCCACCCACAAGTGAAGGAACCTGAAGTTTCTGTGAAGGAATCCGATGTGAATCGCCAGCCTATAAAGGCTTTTAAATGTTTTTGTTGTGTTGGCCAACGGCCTTTTGGATGGAACACCCATAATTCCTCTTCTTTTATGATAATGGCTTGGGTTTTGAAAATTTTGATTTCTCCTTTACTGCTTTGGAAAATTTTGTTCTCTCCTTTACTGCTTTTGAAAATTTTGTTCTCTCCTTTATTGCTACTTCTCTTGCTTTGCTTTGCCAAGGAATGTTTGCTTTTGTTTACATTTATCTTAAAGGCAGGTAATCCCATTAGTCCCCTAAGATTTCTTGGTGAAGCAATGAAACTGAGTAGCAGCTTTTCTGAAGTACATAGATCTGAGGGTCCATAGACCTTTGCAACATAAATGTGGAAAGGCCTTTGAAGTCAAAACTGAGGTTCCATTATGGGTCATAAGACCTCAAAACCATAAAAACCTTAGGAGTTTATAAATTCCACATTCTAACATTCAGTACCTCAAAATTTATGTACATAAACACCTAGCCCCCAAAAATTTTGAGAATGGAAGCCAAAAAATTAGTCTGCCAAGGTCTAAGACCTCAGAGTTACAATTAACCAAGGGCAAGAGCCCTCTGAGAGTTTAAAAGTCGTTCCATGAAGGGTCATAAGACCTCAGAGGATGAAAATCTTAGAAGTTTATAATTTGAAGTTCCCCTATGGTATCTAAGACCTCTGAAATTAACCAAGGATGAAAGCCTTACAAGTTTAAAATTTGAAGTTCCACGATGGTATTAAGACCTCTGAAATTAACTAAGGATGAAAGCCTTAAAAGTTTATATTTTGAAGTTTTACAATTGGTCGTACGACCTCTAAACTTAAACTTAAGTAAGGATGAAAGCCTTAGAAATTTAAAATTTAAAGTTCCATAATGGTCTTGATACCTCTGAACTTAACTAAGGATGAAAGCCCTTGAAGTTTGGGACTTGCACCTTTGTTTTTAAAACCTTAAGTCTGGAAAAAAAAATGAACATAAACACTTGGCCCCCAAATTTTTTTAAGAGTGGAAGTTTTTTCCAAGTTTTAGCGTTTTCAGCGGTGGTCATTAAATGATTTTTCACTTGTTTTAATGCTTGATCTCCCCAAAAAATTGTTTTTTTTAAATGAGGGCTGAAAAAGTTGAGAGAGGGTTGATAAGGTTTCTGCATTTTTTGTATACTTTTGTTTTTCGAAAACATATTTCAGGTGCGAAAGAGGCCCTTTAGGCTGATCGTTCTGGGTCCTTACACCTTAGTCAACTTAAGTGGAATCAAGGATGAAAGCTTTGGTAATTCCTCTAGTCTTTTGGGGGTCAATAGACCTTTGAATGTTTATTCGAGCCAAGGATGAATGTTTTGTAACTCTTGCTGGGTCGTTTACAACCTTAGGAGCCAAGGACGAATGCCTTACAACCCATAAAGTCGTACGTCCAAGGTATTTTGAACCTCGTCCATTTTATTTAGAGTCAAGGATGGAAGCCTTGCAACTCGTATTGGGTCCTTAGAACTTAGGTTAAACCTGAAGCCAAGGATTGAAGCCTTGTATAACTCACAGTGAGTCCCCCAGACCTTAGGATAAACCCGGAGCCAAGGATTAAGGCCTAAAAACTCATATAGAACACTGTATTGAGACATCGTAGGTAGCAAAAAAGTTTCTTGTCATTTCATTTCAATCACTGGAGTGCATCATTGGAAATATTTCTTGAGATGTTCTAAGTTCCAAAGGTAAAGAAGTTTGTATCTCTACAGATAATAACAACCTAGCCTTGCTATTTTGGCCATAACATAATAGCCTCCCCATTTAGGTCCCAACTTTCCTTCCCCATTTAGGTCCCAACTTTCCTTCACTTAGATTTCTGATAACAATGGTGACCTCTCTCAAGACCAGGTCCCCCACTTCAAATTCTTTGCGGCGAACTTTCTTGTTGAAAAGGTTGTTCTTTGCCTGTAAAGAGCCATTTTGATTAAGCCAGCTCCTCATCTCTCTTCAAGTTCAATTAGGAACCTTTTGAGCCCCTCAGCATTAGCTTCTTGGCCTAGCCACCCTCTGTGTTGGTATCTTGATATCGATTGGGATAACTACCTCAGTGCCAAAGGTCAAAGAGAATGGGGTTTCCCCTGTAACCGTGGTTCTAACTTATATATGCCAATAAGATGCTTGATTGATCCTCAGCCCACCGACCCTTGACTTTCTCCAATTTCTTCTTTAAATTGTGGAAGATGGTTCGGTTATTTATCATAACTAGTCCGTTCGCCTAAGGATGGCCTGGCGATGAGCAGTGATTGTTAATCCCATAATCTAAGCAAAATTCTCTAAAAGCGGGATTGTCAAACTGTTTTCCGTTGTCAATGATGACTCTTGACAAGACAAACCTACAAATGATGCTTTTTCAGATGAAGTTGGTGGTTTTCTTCTCGGTAATGGTGGCCAAGGATTCTGCTTCAGCCACTTGGTGAAGTAATCAATTGCATAGTAATCAATTGCTATTATGCAAAATTTATTCTGGCCATTGCTGACAAGGGCGTACAAAATCCCCCCACACCCCATTAAGCAAAGGGTCGTGGACTTAGCATTGGGGCCATTTTCTCTTCTGGATGCATTGGAACGGAGGCGAACCTTTTGTTTCAATTCCCAAGGTGGCCCAGAAGTATCCTTGCCTTAAAACATTGTAGACCAAGGTCTTAGGGCCAATGTGAGCACCACAGACACCTTCGTGGAGATCTTTAAGGGCGTAGCTGGCTTCTGGTGGGCGCTAAAGTGCTGAGCAGTATCTATTCTTAAACAAAACTCCATCCTCCAAGTACTATCACGACGCTAAGGACTTCATACATCTAACATGGAGCTTGTTTTGGGGCATAGCTCTATCCCTGAGGTACATTTTGATGGGCATGGTCCGGTATGTGCTCTTGTCCACTTCTACAACATTAACCTGGAGTTGGGTGATGGTGCCTATCAAAAATATCGGGATCCACCTCATCTCAGGAGGTCACCTATACAAGATGGTCAACCTCCGAATTCTCCACCCTACGAATTCTCCACCCTAGGAACTCTTCTGACACTGAATTTGGGGATTCTCTAGATGAAGTGCTTCCCAATTACCAAATATCCTACCATTTGATCACCTTTAGCTTCATAGACCTCAGTGACTTGATTGACTACCAGCTAAGAGTCGCTGATAGCCTTAACTTACTATGCTTTCAAATGAATGGCCAAACCTAGGGCCGCTACCACTAAGGCTTCATACTCTGCCTTCTTGTTAGAGGCTTTGAATTGAAAACGGAGGGCACGAGAAACTGTACCTCCTTCTGGGGTCATAAGATGAAGTCCAACTTTGTGCCTAAGATGTTGGAAGAGCCATCCAAATATAGGACCCATGTTGAAAAGCTAGGATCTATCTCTTGAAAAAGTTAGAGCTTAGGTTCTCTCGTCACTCTTGCTTCTATTCATGAGCTTTTACTTCCTACGTGCTGCTAAACTTCGCAATGAAGTCGGCTAAGGTCTGACCGTTGATGGCACTCAGTGGCTATTATTTGATGTCAAACTCCCCCTAACTCCATAAACCACTTGATAAGCCTTCCTAAGATATAGGGCTTGTGGAGGATCTGTCAAGGGGGTAGATCAGTTATGACCACAATGATGTGTGATTGGAAATAAGGCCAGAGACGTGGCCTAAGACGTTTGGCAAAGATAATGAGGTAGAAAACGAGCTTCTTCATCCTTGGATACTTGCTTTTAGCCCTTCCAGAGCTTAACTGATATAATATACTGGATGTTGGACCCCATACTCTTCTCGGATCAAGGCTGAGCTGCCAGTGGTTGGGGAGGCAGCAAGATATAAGTACAAGTCTTCCACAGTGATGGTTCAGGATAGGAGATCAGACTTTGGAAAGCTTCTTCAACCTCTATAGTCCACTAAAAATCCTTCTTTAGCATTTTGAAGAAAGGCAAACTCTTGTCAACTTTCGAGGCAAAACGATTGAGGGCAACAACTCTCTCAACAAGGCTTTGGGCCTCTTTAACCATTCTAAGAGATTCCATATTTAGCAGAGCTTGGATCTTCTCTGCATTGGTTTCTATGCCACATCTGGTGACCATAAAGTCCAAGAACTTGCCGCCAGCTACCCTTAAAGCACATTTCTTTAGATTGGGGCTCATCTGATTCCCTATGAGGAATGACAAAGGTCTCCCTGAGTATTCATACATGGTCCTAAGTTTCCAGACTTTTGACCAGCATATCATCGGTGACATAGACTTCCATGTATTTTCCGATAAGATCTTTAAAGATGGAGTTCACCATCCTCCGATACGTAGCACCAGCATTCTTTAGTTCGAAAGGTATAACTTTATAGCAACTTCATCAACGGGAGTCATTCTGATTTGATCATACACAGGATAGGCATCTATGAAGGAAAGGAGCTCGTGACTAACAGTAATGTGAGGTAAAGGATAACAATCTTTAGGACATGCCTTGTTGAGGTCAATGAAATCAACATGCAACTACCATTTTTTTTTTGCTTTGGGCACTTGTACCACATTTGAAAGCCACTCTAGATATTGCACTTCTTTGGAGAAATTGGTTGCTAAAAGCTTATCAACCTTCTCAGCAGCAACAGTGTTCCTTTCGAGGCCAAAGAATCTCTTCTTCGGGCACACTAGCATGTTGTTTGGGTCCACACTGAGGTTGTGGACCATAACCTCCAGATCTACCCCAATCATGTTTGAGTGTCTCCATGCAAACACGTCTTTGTTTTCTTTTAAGAACTGGGTAAGCTCCTCTCTAAGGGTGGAGCTCAGACCAACCATAATTTGGACGACCTTTGTGGGATACTCCTCATCAATGCAAGCGATGATCAGAGCCTCATTTGGCTCACCTCTTTGTTCTTTCTCTTCATCCCGTGGATCCAGAGCATCCACATTCATCAGCTCTATGCCCAAACTCTTTGGTGGGAGTTCAATCATTTCATGTGGAGGAGGCAAGAGCACTTCTTTGCAAACTTTTTTAGACCTCGGACAAGCTTTAGGTCCCCAGTTGTCTCTTAGTTTCTCTCATGGAAGTGTTGTAGCACTCCCTGGCTTTTTTATGGTCTCCAAACACTTCTCCCACGCCCACGGGGGTTGGGAACTTCATCACCATCCTTCGCGTTGACACAACAGCATCCAAATCACTAAGCGAAGGTCTGCCCCAGATCACATTGTAGGCTGAGGGTATGTCTACCACTAGGATTTGTTTAAAATGGTAGAACAACAATCTTTGGAACCAGTTGCGAGGGGGTGAGTGACATACCCCATGAAATAGGTTCGTTCTCTATTAAACACAATCAAAGGAGTGGGGATAGGTTACATATGCTTCATGGTGAAGCTCATGGTCTTGAAAGCATCCACGAACAAGATGTCAATTGAGCTCTTGGTATCAACTAATGCGCTCTTCATATTTGCATTGCTCATGATCCGCATAATGACTAGAGGGTCGTCATGAGAAGAGGATTCTTCTGACGTATGTATCCGAGAAAATCATCACAAAGACCCCTTTTAGCGATTGGCTATAGTGGTACACATGGTTAACGTGCACCACCCCCCCCCCCCCCACACACACACACACAAATGTTGTATGCTCTAAAAGTGAGCTTTTTTGGTGGTCGAGGAAGATCCACCTTTGACAAATCCTCCTGACATGGTGTTCACAACAATTAGGGGGACGCCATCTTTGTTCTTATTGTTGCGCTGACCTTTGCCAGCTTCCTTTGCTACAAACTCTGCGATATTCCCGCTTAATCACTCCTTCAATGGCTTCTTTGAGTCAGTAACCGGTGTTGTGCTTGTGGTCTCTGTGAATTCTGCAATATTTCGACTTGTCCCTCCTATCCTCCGTAGCCCTCACGGCTTAGGCGGAGTTAGGAGATCTTGTGTCTCTACACTTGCATTCTTTAGTTCCACTAAGAACGTCATTGAATTATTCTTGAAGCTCCTTCTGACGGGTTTCCATCTCTTTGAAAGAGCGAGCAAACTTAGCATTGGTAGTTATTCCAACAAAAGTAAAGTTTGTATATGAAATGAATGGAACTTGTCGTTCTCACAGGTGGCGCCAAACTGATGGGTATTGAAATCGTTTGAGAACTCAGACCCAACAAGTCCCTCCCCCCCCCCCCAAGGACCTCATATAAATTAGTGAGATGTGTCAAAGTGATAGACAAGTATATAAAGTGGTTCGAACGTCTGCTGAGGATCCTACTTCTACGTGTTATAAAAGAAGGTTTTATAATCTAAAAAACTCTTAAGCTTTGGCCAAGAGAGTCTAAAGTCACTGCGATCTTTGTCACTTAGTCTAAAGAACCTTAGGAAGCAACTAATGGACTTCTCTAAGGGTTTCCCAGCCGTAGTTTAGAATTCAACGGGGTATACAATGTGTAAGAAGCTGGAAATGATCCAAACTCTAACTACTTCGTTACCAACAGTGGGTTGATAGAGTGTATTACAAAGAGTAAATACTTAGCTCAATCTATTTGCCTTTTGTTCTGCATGTATTCAATTATATATCAGATGCCTTTTCACCATTCACAAGCCTTCCACACATATGCATTCTCTTAAAGAGAGAATGAGTGTAATGCAGCAGCATATTCGGGGCCTCTCTGAGGTCTGACGACTACAGTATCAAAGTGGAATGTGGAGAAAGGCTTGCAGGTGGTGTAAGGTAGTTGATTGGTGCATTTAATACATATGGAAGTCATCAATGTTAGTGAGAGTGAACGGTGGCGGTAGGTAGAATAATGACTACCTTTCTATCTGCCCGCCAGAGAAGCTGCAAGAGCTTAGCCAAGCGTCTGAATGGTCTAAAAGTGGTATTTCTACTTGAATGGTCTTATAGTGCTTGGTGCTTATATTTCCCTGGGTTATTGGACCTTTGGAGGTTAGTTCTCGCCATACCGAGGTCCGATGCGTAGGTTTGAGACTGGGAACAGCTGATGCTGAGGTCTTTGAGCTTGATTCCTGAGAGGTAATGGAACAACTGAGCATTTTGGTATAATAGTGAGGCGGCTGAGGCCTATAGCTCTATTGTGGTCCTTTCTATAAGGCAATTGTGGCCTTAGGAGCGAGGTTTGAACCTTAGGACCTCTTCTCTAGTAAAAGTGGCGATGAAAAGGTTGTGGAATTCCAACACTTAAATGTGGTATCATCAGCTATTAAGGGCATCTTTGTTGGATATTGTATTATGTCAAAGGGATATTGTTGTTACAGTCCTTTTCTAAACATATGTATCAATCTTTTAATGTTACCTTTCATGAGGATGTCCCGTTTTATGGGGGAGATACCACTTTACTGACTTCTTCCCCCTGTTTCCAGTAGACAAGGCCTCTCTTCTAGCTCGTCCCACTCTATCGTTTGACGAGGCTCCTAATTTGTCTCCTCCCGAGGGTATTTTGCAGGTATATGCCCGTGGCCCTCGGCCACCTCAACTAGTTCCCTCTCCGAACACATATCATATATTCTCCTTTACCATCTCATATTTCTAATTTCAATCTTGTCATCCTTCTCCTGTTCGGCACCCCTTTTCCCAAATATGGTCATACTTGCAGAATTAACCACTCTATATTCCAGCATATAAATGATGGCATTTCAGGACCCAATCGAACCTACCTCGGCCAACTTGAGTCCATCTTTATTCCTCGTCTGTGGCTGACACTCTTCAGAATCCTAAGTGGGGAGATGCAATGAGAGTAGAGATGGATGTTTTGGATAAAAATGGCACTTGGGGAGCTTGTGTCCCTACCTCCCTACAAAAAGACCGTTGGATGCAAATAGGTCTTTAGTGTGAAGTATTTAGCTGATGGCTCCATTGATCTCTATAAGCTGAGACTGGTCGCTAAGGGATTCACTCAATTTCCTAATTTCCTGGGAAAGATTTGGTGCTACTTTAGCCCAAGTTGCCAAGTTTATTTACGTGTCAACTTATCCCTCTCGCAGCATTCCACTCTTGGGCTTTACATCATTTGGATTTCAAGAATGTTTTTTACATGGAGATTTACCAGAGACCATCTATATGGATCCTCCTTTACGTTTTCGGGCTAATGGGGAGTATGCCGGGAAAGTATGTAGGCTTCAAAAGTCTCTTTATTGACTGAAGCAGTCACCAAGGGCATGGTTCAGCAGATTCAGTAAGGTTATTATCTCAATGGGCTTTACCAAATCATACATGCCTTTTTTGTCATCATTCCAAGTAGGTGCATCATCTTATTGGTTTACGTGGATGACATTATTGTTATGGAGAATGGCGATGGGATTGCTCGAGTTAAGCAGGACATTAGGAGAGAGCTTAATGTGAAGGATTTAATTCCACTCCGCTACTTTTTGGGGATTGAGGTATATCGGTCTCAACATGAGATTTCCTTATCCTGCCTCTACCCCAATGCAGTCTAATGTAAAGCTCTCGGTTGAGACGGTGATTTGGTCCCTTATCCTTCATTGTTTTAAAGATGCGGTCACCTTATCTACTTAACCAACACGACACAAGGCTAGATTTGGCATTTGTTGTGAGTATGAGTAGTCAGTTTATGTATACTCCACGCTCCCCACATATGAATATTGTCTACCATATCTTGAGATACCTCAAAGTCTTGTCTATGGCTTGTCTTGGATTATTCTATGCATCAAAAACTCATAAAAGGCTCTCGTGTTATTGATGTGGATTCTGCGGGGTCCAAGACTGATAAACGCTACATTTTAGGCTTATGTACCTTATATGGTTCTCATCTCATCTCATGAAAGAGAAAAAAGCAAGTTGTAGTTTCTCGCTCTTCTACTGAGGAATATCGTGCGATGGTTTGTGAGACATGTGAACTCTTGTGGCTTTGATTGATTTTGAGAGAATTGAGTTGTGGAGGAAGAATCGTCGAAAATTATTATGTGATAATAGATCGGCTATGCCCTCATTTGATTTCGTGCTCCATGAGAGAATAAAGCACGTAGAAATTAATATTCATTTTCTCCTGGAAAAAGTAAGGTTTAGCGTCATTCGCCACTTTTTGTCCCAGCTTCATATTAGACCGCAAATTTCTTCACCAAATCAGTCAGGCCATCTTTACTTCAGTCTTCCATTAGCAAGCTGGGCTTAGTTGACATATTCGCTCCAGTTTAAGGGGGAGTTTGGATTTCAAATTTTGTATTTTTCCTTTTATATTTGGTTCAGTTATGTGTTGTGTGTTGGGCGTTTTATTCTTTTTTTTTTGTATCATGTATGTTCTAGAACCATCCAAATGTTAGTATAAATACACTTATTTGGCCCCAATTGGGAAAGCCAATACTGAATAATTAGAAACTAAAGAGAGGAATTTAAATAAAAAATTATATAACTATGCCTAGATCAAACTTCGCATACAACAACTCAATATTTATCGGTTCATCTACAACTCAATGTTAGGAAAGAATTTCTCTAACACAAACAAATATCTCATCCATGACAAGCGGGTCATCTTGTATCTTTGGATTTTTAAAGAAATATTCAATAAATACCCCGCAAAATGCAATGGACTATCTAGACGGTCTTTGGCTTTTGCATCAATAATCTCTAGGATGCGGAACGAATTACAACCTAAAGAAGTACTAGAACTATTGAAGTGACAAATCCTCGTGAAGATGACTTTGTATCGGATGATATGAAAAATGAGGTTGATGAAGAGGAGTATTGAGTTTAAATCCGATAGAGAACAAGAGAACATGTTTCAGAGGATTATGGAGAAGACGAAGAGTTGGAGATTTGGATACTAGAGGGAATATGGAGTACATCTTTGGTGTGGGGGGGGGGGGGGGGGGGGTAAACCATACGAGTATGGGACTTTTTGAATTGTGTTGAACGTTTAGATACTTATGATACTCATGTATCATTATGGTTAATTAGTTTATTAGTAATAAACTTTAATTAGCAATGTTAAATTAAAATCTTAGTATTAATGTATGAGGAATTATAGAATGTTAGCTAGGAGTTCATATCATGATGACTTGGAAGGGTATGAACCACAATTGTTCGAACATGTCCCAACTGAGCATCCCGTGTGTCTTGCCACACACATGGCCTTGCCTCTCTATGTATGCTACATTTTCATAGAAACTGGTATTTTCTTAGGCCTTGATTTTAGATACCACCAAACCATGGAGCTCATACTTTGTACTGTTATCTTTCCCCTCTCATCCTCTCATAACCTCCTTGGTCATTCCATGTGGTATATAAATCCCATCACCCTATGATCAAAACCAGGGGCGAACCATAGTTACTTGGTTCTCTACAACCCCTACGTACCGCGATCTAGAAACTTGTTGGTTTACGTTCCGGATCTCCAAAAGTGTTTTACAATATTAACAATAAATTTTGGTTAGCTATTATAAGTAATAATGCAACTTTTAATTTAATGGATGAAATAAATGGGGAAAAAGGAACTTCCTAGCAAAGTTTTGAGGAATGGTTATATATTTTCTTGATAAATTACATTAACAATATACGACACACAATTTTAGATAAGAGAAAAAGGTCGTACTGAGTGCACAAAGCTCCCGCTTAATTGCTAGGTTTGGTAAAGGCGGATGTCAGTTGGCCTTACTCCCATATATGGAGAGGCCGCTCCCATGTCTCGAACCCGAGACTAACCCCGCAATTTGAGATACATTTTCTAAATTGCTGGAGCACATATACTCTTGATAAAACTCACAGTTCAAAAATAACCTCAACAAGAGTAATAGAACATTCCATAATCCGAAGTAACCAACCATCTAAGCCTACCCCCTCCGTACCACGTACCTCCTATACCTAAGTACCACGTACCAAAGCGACGCACGTTCTAGGTAACATTTGTATGAACAACACTGACGAAGGAGATTATTAAAAAGGGAAACTAGCAAACATCTGTGAAGGTAACATTTAGCCACTCTCATTGACAAATGTGCTCAACGAAATATGAGTTTTAGAAAGGTTTGTTACCTTTCACTCTTTGCTCGTACAGAGGGCGGTCACGCATCATCAGTGCTGCAGCCTCTCCATTCAATGGATCAGATGGGTTGGGATACAGAAGAAGCTGAGGAAGAAACACTTCAAACACATTTACCAGATCTGTAAAACATAAACAAATTAAAAAAAAATGAGTTGTATCCAAAAGGTACTGCTGTTAACACTAAAAATCAGCATAGAGGGCAAAAAAGTGATAAAAGAAGATAATGAGATAATAATATGGTGAGAGGATGCCTTACCAAACATGGGGCTCCATGTCTGATTGATAACATCTAAACAAACTGATCCTGACCTGAAACTCAAAATATTTAAATAAATAAAAGCAAACAAATGTACAAAAGTACCAACAGTTAAACAAGCTAAATTACTAGGCTAGGTCCATTCAGTGACTCACATTTCATCAACATTTGGATGGTAAATCTTGTTGATAAATCCAATAGAAGGAGACTTATAGGGATAAGCATCTGGCAGCTCCACCCTTATCCTCCACACACCTCCTTGGTAAGGACCTGCCACGTTAAATTAAGAAAAGCTCCCTTTTGTTCAACATTCCACTAAAAGAAATAGTGACCAATAATCTTGTAATGAACAATAACTTACTCAAAAATTACATTCTTCAGTTTTGGGCATAACCCAGTACCCAAAATGATATAATTAGACACATTCAACTAAAACCCAAAAATCAGATTATTCAGAAAATCAAAGAAAGAAAGAAAGTAAAGGGTCATTTATTTCAAAGTTAAAGTAAAAGTAAAAGTACTAAAAAAGCAAAGCTAAATCAAGGGCATATCTACAACTTTAAAAGCACATGCATCAAAGTCAACAAAGTTAAATTAAACAATAAATCATAAAATTTGGAGAGAGAATAAGAAATATACTGTCTTTGGGTCCATGAAATTCCACATAGAACTCTTGCATGCCATCATTGATCATGTCCACCTTATAATCACTCATCATCCTAGTAACAAAAATAAAACTTAAAAGGGTCAGATTAAAACTAAACAATTATGGTACATTCAACATAATTTTTGGGGGTTGGATTACAGTTTCATCAAATCCATCTCTCTGCGTTTGCTTGGGGAAGACATCCTTATTGTTAATGCTCTCTTTTAATTTCTGGGTTTGAGATATATAGATATATATATATGTGTGTGTGTGTATATAAGTGTGTGTGTGTGTGTGTGAGAGAGAGAGAGAGAGAGAGAGTATTGTTCACAAGCTAAGAAAGGTAAGGTGGTTCAGACATGGATGAGTGAAATCAGGAGTGAGCAATTTATGTACCATTTACAGAGTATTTTGTCAAGGCAACTTTTACTAATGCCAAGGAAAGCCACTTTGATACTACATCGTTTCACATGGGTCTTTGGCTAGTCTCCATGTTTATGATTATGATTGGAGCGAGCAAACTGATCTATGAGACAATAACACGATACAAACTGATACGAAGTTATAAATTAATGGGATGGACCCTTAATGAATTCGGATCATATCAGTGTCATTATGACCCATTAATTTAAGTAATTAACGGGTCGAGTTACGATTAGGGTTGACTCCCTTCACCCGTTAATACCCGATAAAATTCGTTATAACCCGTTAATTTAATTAAATAATATATACTTTTGGAACTTATAAATAATATATGTAGCATAATGTTAATTTAATCATAATAAATTTTACTAAATGAGAGATTAAGTAATGTCAATGAATTAATGGGTGTATTTGGGTTCAAAAATGAGATGATATATCAACTTGTATACAATTCAAATTAATTCATTATTTTAATGGGTATTAACGAGTGAACACGGCACGATACGATAACATAATGGGTCGGGAGTGGATATGATTTTTTCATACGATAAAAAAGTCACCCGTTTAGATACGAATAAGACCCAAACATGATAAAAAACGATACGAACACGACTCGACACGACCCATTGACAAGTTCAATTATGATTGGCACATCCCATATGGTATTTGTGTTGAACCTTTCTTATAAAAATATTTTTAAAAAGTGGTATTTTGGTTATTTTGAATTTTTTGTTTTGTAATATATTCTTACTTTTGTCTAAATTTGCAATACACTTTCATGCTATTAACTACTCATTTAAATCGTTAGTACTACGTACATTTTTTTCTCCATTTTCATGATCGATTTTGCAAAAGACTCCGGTAAAGAAAATCATTTCAATCCCAAATTATTAGCAGTCCAACTTTTTTTATATAAAGAAACTTCGTTTGACTATATTTAAAAAATTCAAAACTTTTTCAAAAGAATTGAAAAAAGTAAAAAAAAAAAGGGAATGAAATAAGAAAGGAAAATTTTCTAACAACATCTATTAAAAAGTCGGAATATTATAAATTCAAATAAGTAAAATATGTCAAACTACAATTAGAATATTTTTAGAAAAATCCAAATTGGGCATATTTTAAACATATCAAAATAGTATAATTTTAAAAAAATGCCAAAAAATATGGAAAAAGTTGAAATTAATTCCGATTTCAAAAATATTTGGAATTTTTCAAGGTTAAAAAATATGCTATTTTTTATTATTTAAATATATGGAAATTAATATTTTAAATAGTAAAAATAATAATTGCCATATATTTAAATAATAAAAATAATATAATTTTTTAACTTCAAAAAATTCCAAATATTTTTATAATAAGAATTAATTTCAATTTTTTCCATATTTGTTTTACATTTTTTTAAAATTATACTATTATGATCTTTTAAAAAAATGTCCAATTAGGATTTTTCTAAAATCATCTTGATTGCATTTTGACATATTTTCTTTATTTGAATTTATACTATTCTGATTTTTTAATAAATGTCGATTAAAAAAAAAATCTTTTTATTTTATCCCAATTTTTTTATGTTTTGGACTCTTTTTTATTTTTTTGTAAAAGTTTTGAATTTTTTAAATATATTCCGATGAAGTTTCTTTATATAAAAATTAAAAAAATAAATAAAGTGCTAATAATTTGGGGCTGAAATGATTTTCTTTAAAATGAGGGTCTTTACAAAATTGGTCATAAAAGTGTGTGTGTGTGTGTGGGGGGGGGGGGGGGGGGGGGGGATACAAAATGTAAATAGTATTAACGGTTTGAATGGAAAATTAACAAAATGGGGGTGTATTGCAAATTTTTGCAATATTAGTGGGGGTGTATTGCAAAAGTGGTCATAAAAGCGGCGAAAACACTCAAAATAACCCTAAAATCATTACGGTGTTAGTAGTATTATTTATAGCGTATTGTGTCCTGTTTCAACAAGTCTATTTGTATCAAGTAAAAAATTATAATTTTATTTCGTCCATGATTTGTTATGTGTATGTCGGGACAACATATGATCCAAATATATAGCGGATTGTATTAAAGACACGCAATATTTGTCTCATTTATTACATAAAAAAAAATAGTCAAAATTATGGCACCCACAGAAATTACGAATTGAAAAGAAAAAAGGGAAAAAATCATTTTCCTCGTAAAATCATAAACCTTGTTACATGCATCCAACCCATCAAGCTTGAACGTAAATCTTGATCTTCCCACTCAATCACCTATCGCTTTAAGTAATATTTGCATCATTAGGTTCATACATGTGTTATTAAGCTTAATAAGGTGATTCTCGTTGTTTGTAATCATTGTTATGAGCAATTGAGCATAATGACTCCTACTCGAACTCAAATGAAGATGTGAGTCCTTCAAACTCATGGAAAATCTCAATGGTATACTTTTAGAGGTATATAATCATATACATTATTTATTTAGATCATGTTAGTCATTGAATGAACCCACATAAAGGTTGGAAAATAAAATTCATGTGCCCTATAGGGTCGATGATATAGTGTCGAGAACGATGACCAAACCCGATATTCCATCACTGAACCTAGTAAGCAGGTCATGAAATTTAAACTTCTAACACTCGATAACTAGACACTGGATATGTTTAAAAATATTCGACTTTTATACATCAAATATTTCCCATAAAACTCGTTGGTATGGAACCAACCCAAGTGTTATTAGATTAAAAAATATTTGGTTATAGAGTGTTGAGTTCGTAATTCAAGCGCAATATTAAATCCCTAACTCATGTATATAATATATTTGATGCACAATTTGTTCATTTATTTTTTATTCTTAGGATGATTCCTTATTTTGCGATGAAAAAATATGGGAGAACATTTTATGGCATTGAATTTGGTTTAGACCTTAGCCTCACCAAACAGGCCTCCTCGAGGTTGGAGGAGATCTTTTTAAGTTAAAACAATAGTAAACCAAGAATTATAGAGGTTAATACCTCTGTTAAGGTACATATGTCCATTCTTAAGGTGTTTATCTATTGTATATCCAATGTTATAGTGAATAAGACATGTATGACCAACCTTAAGCTTTGGATAAGGTGGTTTGGAGTTATATAAGGTCTTTATAAATGGTAGAGAGCTCTTAAAAAGTAACTTATTGACTTCTCTTAGTACTTTTAACCCAATTAAGACTCACAAGACTGAAAATGACTCTAAGACCAAAAAGTTTAATGCCTAAGATATAATATGAGGAAAGGAAATGGTCATCCTTTTGTGAATATGAAAGATTTTGACTTAATTATTTACTCTTTTTTATAATACCTTGAAATCAGTCCTTTTTGCCTTCCCCAAGTGTCCAATATTTAACCAACTTCCTCGAACTCGTGAAACAAATATTTGCGGCATGGGCAACCTTATTATAACACTCTGTAGTTTAAAAAAATTAAATAAATTATATATGTGAATATGTGTGTATATTTATGTTGTGACTGGTGACGTCGCTACAAATTATATTTTATTAGAAATTGTATTGAATTTAAAATACGATAATAAAATAATAATTATTGAACGAATAAAAATAATTATGTTGATAGAATAATTCGAGTGAATTTAGGGACGTATAGAAGTTCGAGTATTAAGGATCACAGGTTAGTGTACAATTTGAACTAGACTTTAGACTATTTATGGATGATTTTGGGCTTTATCGGTTAAGGTTATGAAAGGGCCCAACCATAATTTTGTGGCTAACAATATAAAAAGATGATTAGGGTTAGCTTAGTTCATTCTTAACACTTTTGAGGGAATCCTTAAGTCTAAAGAGAGGCTAGAGAGAGGGAAATACTTAGAGAAGAATAAATTATAAGTAAATAGACGAGGGAATTGGGATAATTGGATTGAAATCTCACATATTTGCTCAAAGCAAGTTTATTTATCATAATTTAATTGTGTTATGTAAAAACAGTTTTTTCAACATTGTTTATATTATAACTTTAGGAAAGTTTGGCATATTTCATTACAAATCGTTACGCACCGTCAAGACAAATCGAACTCAAGCATCTCCAACTTTGAAGACAACGCGATATCCCATAAAGGTATAAAATAATTTAGAGTTTGAATTAATTTACGAAATTAATGTTTGGGATGTTTATTTTTTCAAAATACAAATCGAAACTTTTTATTTTCGAAAAATATTTTATGAGTTTACAGTAGGTGGAATTTTAATTTTTCGTTTCATTCGTTCAAACGACATGCTTAGGTCGTTCGATGCCTGCTTTCAAACGAGCTTCAAATGAAGTGTACCATTTTAATTTTATGTAACAACCCTCACTTTTGGGAGCCTATTTTATATTTATCTACCACATGGTGTATTTATATATATATATATATGTGATTGGCTGTGGAGTAAATATTAATTTCATGAGATAAGTTAATATTTACTAAAATGTTGCATATTTACCTTATGTGTGGGTGAATATTACCATGTGGTGTTGTATTTTGTCATAAGAATTAAAATGACATTGTGGTTTAAAAATGATATCGGAACTTAAACTGTGTTATAAAATTTCCAAATGATAATTTGGAGGGTGTAGTTAGTTTCGGGAGGTGCGAGATAGTCAAAATGTGTGTCATATTGTATTTTGAGGTTTGGGGCACTTTTGACTGGTTTTGATATATTGCGTATTAGAAATCATTTTATTGCGGTATTAACCATTTAAAGATTAGAGACTTTCACTTAAGGCCACGATTTAGTCTTCTTAAGTCTTTCATTTTCCCTAAGTGTATTTCTAGCCCTAAAGTGAGAGTGAGAGAGGAAGAGAACTAGTGGAGAAGAGAGAGATTGGAGATTTGTGGTTTGATCTTGCATTCTTCTTCATCAAAATCTGAGATTTGAGGCCCCAAGGCAAGTTTTCTACTTGTTATTATATGGTTTAAGGTGGATAATTAGTGTTGGTAGATATGTGATAGTTTTGGTTTAATGTAATTATGGTTTTGTTGAGATTTATGAGTTTTGATGTCTTTGAAAGAGATTTGATTATGGATTGATGTAGAATAATGTAGTTGGAAGCATTTATGATCATTTAGTATCAGTAAATGAGGTTGGTTTGGTTTGGTTGAAGTTGGCTTTGGGCTTAGCTTGAAAATAGGAAAGATTGGTCTAGGCTTGCAATGATCGGTCGACCGCGGTCCTCAAACCGGTCGATCGGGCCTTCGGGAGAGGGCACACTGCTTTCTTTCAAAGGCATAAAATTTGAGGCGCGATCGACCGCGGTCTCCTTACCGGTCGACCGGCCCTGCCGAAGTGAGCTTTCTGCTTTTCTTCCTAGGCAAAAACTTGAGACGCGATCGACCGCTGTCTTGGGATCGGTCGACCGGTCCCCTGTTTTCTTCTTAAAATCTTATTTTCATTTCTTTCAATCTTTTCTTTTCATAGGGACTTAGGAACCTTATTGAATGAAGTAAACCTTGGCTTTTAGAGTCCTAGTTGAGTTTGGTTGCCACCCCAGTGCTGAGTGGGTTCAACTGGGGTTAAGTTCAGGGATGTTTATAAGTGATGTTTAGGCATCACTTCTCTTTTTACACCTTAATAGGTGGATAGGGGTTGTAGGCCCATGCTTGGAGACTTTAGGGGCTTAAATTGAGGTATATAAGACCTTAAGATTCGAGAACAATTGTGATCCCTTAGAGAATTATTCGAGGCATACCCAATGATGGATATTAATAAAATATTTTATGATTTCGATTTCAGATAAAATGAAACACACACATATGTTAATGGAAATAAAAAATGGGATTTTTTTTTAGTGAATGCTAATTTACTTAAACACACCTCTCTAAATGTTATCATAAGGGAATCTCGCGCATGAGGTGATGTCCCCTGACTAGTGAATGCAGGGAGACTATAGTCCTCGGCCATATGCGGGTTTATTATATATTTTTCTGCGCTAGTGAGGTAATTCCGAGTGTGGTTATGACTCGCTCGCAGGCATATGGCCACTTCCCGACATGTGTTAGCTGCCCAGGCTGCCTTGTTTGATAGGCCCCTGGAAGATGATAGTTATTTAGGGACGCGCCCAGTGGGGAAACTCGGAGGGCGGTCTTAGAATCGTTATATGTATAAGAATATAACCTTTCTAAATTCAAGTGGGACTTGAGATATGTTTATTACCACCGAATGTATGATGGTAATGATATTCCTGCTAAGGAATAAGAATTGAAAATAAATGAGAATAATAATGATATTATATTCATGTTAAGGAATGGAAATTGGATTAAAGTGGCTATGAAATATGGAAGCTTTAAACTTAATCATGCATAATTTAATTCTCTTACATAATTTAATTGTAGGTATGTCATTTTAACTGTCCCATTTATTATCCATGATTAGGGTGTTAGATATTTCATCTTCATCATTCATGACTAACTGTTCATATCTATTATGCTTCTTATTCATCTGGGAACTATATAAAAATCGGGCCCCGACCCGTTCATTTCTTCCATGTTGTGCATGTTATTGTATCCGCCCAAGTGCTCCTCCGCAAGGACGCCCGTGTTGATATTTCCACCCTTATGTTTTCGAGGAGCTGTAAGATTTGCGGATATTACAGGATATTTTGTTAGACGCCCTCATTTTTGTAATTCTAGATATGATCGGGTCCGTTATTCGGGCGTGTGGCCCAACTTTGTACTTGTTTAATGGATGTAATATGTATCATATTGAACTGTTGTGATTCATTTTGTGTAGCTGTGGACCGACAACTTATTCGGTCCTCTTCTTGCACATTTATTATGGGAGGTTGATATATATGTATGTTATCTTGGAAATTCCACTATCTTTTAGAGTGGGTTGCTTAAATTATTTTCTTAACTTAATCCTTTAATCAAATTAAATGTTTTGGCAACCCGTTTTCTGAATTATTGGGTGGTTTTTCCATATACTCGTATTTTATTTGTGATGCTGAGAATGATTTCCATCCATGATTTCCGTATTTATTAGAGTATCGGGCTGGCCACCCCTTATTTCGGAATGCGGGTTGTCACATTTTGTTTAAGTTGTTAGAAGCGAAATCATATCTCGTTCAAAGGAGATCAGCATCTCGTTTGAATGACTCTCCATTATCGTTTGAACGACGCGCCGCCTTTAGTTTTGTATAAGTACCTGTTTCGTGATCATAATGTTTAAGACTTTTGCCACATTCGTTTCTGCATAACTTTTGCGAAAGTTCTTTGAGTTTTGTGTTGAAAAACACTTGTTTAATTCACAACAAAATATCCTTGAATATTTTTCAAATCCTAGAAAGTTTTTGTATCTATTACATACACCTTTTTGGAAAGGATCTCCATTGATGACTTATGATACCTACAGGGATTCACTTCTAAGGACTGAGGCGGAGGTTAAAAGAGGAAGACTGCGGTCTTTGTGGTTCTGGAGGGAATCATTATCGTCGACTGCGGTCATTGTAGTTCTTGCGAACTATAATTAATGTATTTTTCTTGTAAGTTTGTAAGTTGCGATTTACAAATTCTTAGTGGAATAAAAGGTTTTGCCCTGCGGAGATGTTTCCTTAAACTTGGCCTTTATTGAATGCTTGAATGATTTATCTATTTTATCATAATAGATGCATGCTTAGGATAAAAAGATAAAATATGTTTCAAAATTAGCTTTCGCATTTAAATTGGTGTTGCAATCTTTGCTTAGAATCACCCTAAGATTATTTGTGCATTCACAAATTGGTATCAGATCTTTTAACTCGAATTTTTGCGTTCTCAAATCGGTATCAGAGAAGGTTGCACTAAGTTATTGTGTTTTATCTTGTTTAGTACAATTTGGGTGATTATTTATTCATCTCTCTTGGTTTCTTTTTCTCTCGATGGATTTTCCTAGTTTTGACGAATTAAATTTTTTGAACTTGAAGTTTGTAAAAAGAATTGAAATTCTTGAAGAAGAAAATTCTCGTTTTAAAAATGTTGTCGAATATTTGCAAATAGTTCAAACTTAAAGAGATATCCATCGTGAAAAGTTTGTTGCCTTGTATGATGACTTTAAATCTTTAAAATTGGCCAAGGAAGAGAGTGATAATAGAATCCTTATTTTGGAGAAAAAATTAGAGGACTTAAAAAATTCTAGGATTTGGGTTTGTGTTGCTGAGGAAAATGTTTTGATTAATGATTTTAAGGTACGTGAGAATACTCTAATTATTTTCTTGAGACTAAAATTTTAAAGTTAAAAAATAATTTAAAAGACTCGAGTTGTTGGAGCAGTGGTGGTAATAACTCGTCTTATTCTCATACTTCGAGTGTTAAAGCCAAAACTATTGTATGTTTTAGAGGGTCAACCACATCCAAGGACGTTATAAAATGTCACGCCTTAGGTAACATTCCTCATGTTTACATATGTTCACATTGTGGTAGGAAAGGTCGCCTTAGGTGTTTTTATTTTGATCTTGAAAAAGGTCGTAGGAAGTTGAAATCTTATGTTCCGTCGGTTCCCATAACCACTCGAGTTAGGAACTCATCTGTTTTGGTTAAGAAATCAATTTTGGAGATTCTAAATGTTAGGTTTCTTGATTCTCACATGCTCGCACATGATGCTTCTCATGTTATTTCTTGTGGTTGATTGCATGCACGATTTTGGTTGTCATACGCTAGTTGTGCTTCATGATAAATGTTTACTAGTGTTATGATATGTGTACCTTTTGTATTATATTTTCTTTTATTGAGTCATATTGAAAAATACAAAAATATTTTTAGTTTTATATATTTTTTTAAGAATATAAAAAGATTTTGTTTTTTTTAAATTCAAAAAGATTTTCAGTTTTTTGTGTATTTTAGTTTTACACATTTGGTATGACATATTGGTGTGTTGGAATCCAATTCACTACATAATTTCCATGTGGTTTGGACATTTGGTTATGACTTTTTATGCTTAGATTGATCTCAACCATGTTTATGGAGTTGTTTCGAACTTGACTTGCTTTATGGATTCAACTTTATTTATGCCACCACACATACATGCACGAGCTTATTAAATTTTGACTTCATAACGTATAGTTGAGATTGGTGAGACATTATCCTATCAATGTTGTCATCTACATGTTTATTTGAATATGGAGCATTTGTGCATGTAAAACTATTGTCAGTGAGAGTTTGTTTATTATTGAAAAAATATGAGTGTGCGTGGAAAAGGGCTGCGAAAAGAGTTCAAGAAAATTATTTGAGGTAAATCTAGAGTTCAAGAATATAAAAAGATTTTGTTTTTTTTCTTGAACTCATCGTGAAAACCACCGTTTAAAAGAGTTCAAGAAAAAATTAAGACAATAAAAAGGTAAATATACCAAAGAGGGAACAAATGGTTTAGTTTACTTGATCATTGAAAAGAAATCACTTCAAAAGAAAAGAAAAGAATAGAATAAAATATATGATCATGTTTATCTTTTTAGGGTGTTTAGTTGAAGATCAACGGGTTTGCACAATGATATTTAGTTATGCTTAATTTGTCATTATGCTATTGATTTGTAAAATCATCAGTATTATAGGCTTGTGTACATTGTGCCTGTTTTGTTCAATGATTTCAACTTTATTTGTCACTTGAGGCTAAAGCTTAGTTTGATAAAGTTTTATAGTCAATCAGAACTTCTTGAACATATTTGAGTGTTTGGATTATAATTCTTTTGTTACTATTTCACACCCATTCATTCCATCCCACAAGTTTGGACACATCGATATTATGCTAGTGTGTAAAGTTTATATGTTTTGAGTTATGTTTTGTGGTTGTTTATACCTATATATATGTGTCAAATTCGCTTTGATATATTTTCCATATCTTATATATAGTATTATATGTTACTTTTGTAAGTTTTACATTTTTTTGAAAAATAAAAAAACTTCAAAAATAGTTAGTTGTATTTTCCTTTGAGATGATCATTACACATGCATGATTTATATCTTTTAGTGATGATATCTTATCTTCTACATGATGCTTTGTATTTCATGTTTTTGTTTCTATTTCTTTGTCTATTTTGATAAAAACTAAGGGGGAGAGCAAATTAAAATGAGTTTGATTTATGGGGGATAATTTATTTATATGAGTTTTACTTTGTTTTAAACTCGATGCGTTATGAGGGTATATATTTTTGTCCCATGTGTGTAGGTACTTAAAGCGAAAATTCAAGACACACGGATGAAGACAAACTTTAAAAATGGGAATAATAATAAGTTTTTGAAGACAAGAGACTTATGACATTCCGTTCTAGGGTTAGGAAGGGTGTTAGTATTTTTGTCATATGAGATTTTGATTTTAATTTGTTGTTCCATTATATTTGTTTCTTTTGTACCGTAATAGCCAAAGGGGGAGATTTGTAAGAATAATTTTTCCAACATTGTTCATAGCATAGCTTTAGGCTAGTATGGCGTATCCTGTTAGAAACTGTTACGCACTGTGAAGATGGATCGAACTCAAGCATCTGCATGTTTGAAGACTTCTCAACATCTCGTAAAGGTATAAAATAATTTAAATTTTGAATTACTTTACGGAATTAATGTTTGGGATGTTTATTTTTTCAAAAGACGAACAAGAACATTTTATTTTTGAAAAATGTTTTGTGAGTTTACTACGGGCAGAATTTAAAATTTTTGTTTCGGTAATTCAAATGACATCCCCATATCATTCAAACTACATGCTTAGGTCATTCAATGCCTACTTTTAAACGAGCTTCAAATGAAGCGTACTATTTTGATTTTGTTTAGGTCGTTAGAAGCGAGATCAGATCTTGTTCGAACGAGATCAACATTATCATTTGAACGAGGTGTATACACCTTAAGTTTTGTATTTATTGCATACACCTTTGTAGAGAGTATCTTCATTGCTGACTTGTGATACCTGTGAGGATTCACTGCTGAAGACTAAGGCTGAGGCTGAAAGAGGAAGACTGCGGTCTTTGTGGTTCTCGAGGGAATCATTGTTGTCGACTACGGTCATTGTGGTTCTTGCGAAAATCAATGTTGCATTTCACTTGTAAGTTTATTAGTTGCGATTTGCAAATTATTAGTGGAATAAAAGGTTTTGCCTTGCAAGGGATTTTTCCTTAAACTTGGCCTTTGTTGAATACTTGAATAATTTATCTATTTTATCACAATAGATGCATACGTAGGATAAAAAGATAAAATTTATTTAAAAATTGGCTTTCGCATATAAATTGGTGTTGCAATCTTCGCATGGAATCACCCTGGATTATTTGTGCTAGGGCTGTCAATGGACCGGGTTTGGACCCGAACCCTAACCGAATTAACGGATTAGAGCAAAATCTGTAGATCCGATTACTCGATTACCCGATTAGTTAATGGACCGGGTATTAATATACATGACACCGATCCGATAAGGACCCGACCCAAATACATATATATATTATTTTACATTTTTAAAATCAATGTTGATTTGGATGTGATTTGAAAATGTTATAGTTAACTGTTAATTATTTTGGAAAATGTTAAAATGTTAACTGTACAATGCTCGGGGAATCGGGTTGGGTATTCGGGCCGGGTCCTAAATGGATCCGGGTTTGGATCCATTTATTGAGATCCGATGGGTAATCGGTCAAGACCCGATTCGCTAAAAAAATACCCGATCGGATATGGATATACCCTTACCCGATCCCGACCCGATCTGTTTACACCCTTAATTCGCGCATTCAAAAATTGCTATCATAGCTTTTAACTTGGATTTTTTCATTTTAATGTTGTGGCATGATTGTCTATTCTATTCTTAACTTAATGCTAAAATAATCTGAATCAGACAACCTATATAACGATTATTAAAATCATGTTAATTATATAATTAAATTAAACCCCGTGTTTTTAATATATTATGAAATTTGGATGATTCATCATTATTTAAAGTATATTTTACTATATTGATGGTATGACTATGATTGTTGATGTAAAAAATTAGATCACTTTAATTATTCAATCACAGATAAATAAATAAGACAAAGAGTTTTTAAAGTGGTTCAGCCTTATAAGAATGGCCTACGTCCACTGTTTTGGTATTGCTGTTTGTATGGGAATTCTCGATTACAAGTTATCTCAAGAAATTTCGGTCTGGGGTTTTCTTCCAATGAGGTTTGTACAATGTATATATATCCCTGAGGCTGTAAAGTGAAAGGGTACTACATTAAATGATATACATATAAAAGGGTAATACATTCAATGCCCTTTAAGCGTATGTGTCTGAATGATAAGCATTTAATGAACAGTCGAACTGTTGGTTATCCCGCTATTAATGCTTTATTCGAGGTGCAGCTCAGACTGCCTGAGTTGCTCGGATCGCCTAGGCTTCTCGGTGCAGAAGAGTTCCTCGGAGATTTCTCGTTCCTCGGAGCGTATGAGTTCCTCGGGGAAATAGTCTTCCTCGTTGTAATCTTGTACCTCGGAGCTTGTGGGTTCCTTGAAAGTGTCGTTGTTGCCATGTAGATCCCCACGTGTCTTCATTTAATTGGGCCATGTCAGCAGACTAAATTTGGTATCAACAATGATATTTAATGTTAAATGACAGAAAGACATTTGTAAGTTCGTGAATTAATTTGTAGTTGGGTTGAATTGGGATCAATTTACCTATGAGGGTTCTTGAAATGATAATTGTATTTATACCTAAAATATATGTAATATTAAGTTAAAAACTTTAGTTACAGGTTAGGATTAATATCGACACACTTACATACGACTATTGTTAGGTTTTGTTTTGATTTAGGATATTGGAAGATTGTTAATTGAGCTTTTTGAGGTAAAAGTCTTTATTTTAGGCAACATTTACTTTATAGCTGACACAAACGGATTCGGCTTATAATCGAATTAATTCGATACCTGGGATTTGTAGAAATTTAAATTACAAATGCGTGAGCGATGGTTTCGTATTTTTTGGACTTTTATTGAATTTATTATGAATATTTTACCAATGAGAACTCGACTTCAGTTTGAAAAAGTAATTTTAAACAGATTACTTAAGTTGGTAAAGGGTGAATGAAGATTGGTAACCCCTAAATGAGTAGGATAACTTATTTTATGTATTATGTGCGATATATCGGGTGTGTGTACTCGTAGGATACGTAATATAAGGGATATCCATATGGGGCACGAGTGATGATGATTACATTGATACCCTGATGCAAAAGACGGGTTTACCTTAATTAAGTGATGATGATTATATGTGTACCCTGATGTGATGAGACGGTTTTACCTTGGTTATGATTACCCGGACACTAAGTGCTGAAATTCTCATTGTATCCAGAGTGAGAGGCTCGGGTTGATCCTTTCATATAACTTTGGGTAGTTATATGACTGGTGTGAAGGCATGGTGATTATCCTTTTGAAGATGACTTGATGGTTATAGGTGTGGGATAACCTATAATTATTCATAGTATGCGCGAGTAATCCTCGAAGATAGTAGGATAGGCCTTCGTTATGTGTGGGTTTGTGATGAGGCCCTTTTATGAGTACATGTATGGGACTATACTTGAATTATATAGACATTAATGTAGAGACTACTTTCCCATGTGGCATTATGTAATTGTGATGTATAAATGAATAAAAAATATAATTGGTACATATAAGTCTACAACGATGATTAAGACTTTATCATGGGAAACATATGGGCTTGGGTGTAGATGCAAATGATATTAAGGGTCGTTTTGGGTTGGGTTAAATTAAAAGCAACTAAAAGACTGGAAGAAGGTGTGTAGATATGTTATAACATAAAATCAATTACATTATTATGCTACTTAGACTTGCTATTAATGTTTCCCATAAATATTTTTCAGGATATAAGTAGATATATCGCTTATGCCCTAAGGTTATTTGAGTAATTGGATTTACGTTAATATAGTTGTAGGTATGTAATGGTACTAGTATTGTTGGTTAGTTCGATACCAAAGTTATGTGGTTCACCTATGGTATATTTCAGTTATTTATTTTACGCGTTTAGTTTTTATTACAATCATGCTTAAAATGATATTCAATTGTTTGATTCTCGTGAGTTTATATTGGACTTTGTTAATTTTTTATTAAATTTTATGGGGTGTCACAGTTGGTATCCGAGAATTTCACGTTCTAGTGTCTTAGGGATCTTAAGTGCGTCCGGCTATTTTTCGTATATCATTCTCTGATTACTTTAAAGCTTTTTTGTTTAGGATTTGGACTCTATATAATAACGACCAATGAGAGAAATTTTATAACATTGTTCCAAACAAATGGTTTGAATAAGATCAAGTATATCATAAGGGTTTCTTGTTTGCATTTTCTTTGTAAGACGTCCCACGCATGAGGTTGACTTGGGTCAAAATTTAGGGGCTTTTGTGCATGAGATCTTTAGCAAGTGCTTAACGTATGGATCATGGATAAATGTTTTTATCATTATTCATAACGACATTAGAGGTATATTTTTGAAGACCTCATATGTGCAGCCGCGTTGTAGCCACTATATGGAAGAGTTCAATTACCTCTCCCTCTATACATTGGGAGAGATTAATATGGAAGTAAAGAAGGATGTCCACGTTCTTCGCTTTAATGCGATCACAATTTGTTTTGAGTTGAAACATACCTTACAATGAGGTATTGGCAAGTTTTATTGGGTAAATCGTTAATTACCGCTTATGTTCAAGTGGTGGGAGTTACCTTAATACATTAATAGGACTGCCATAACTATCTAAAGGATAGAGTTCCTAAGATTGTAAAGACCGAGGCCAAAGTAGACCCAATAACTAGAGATGGTGTAGCATAGTTCCAAGTAGGAAATACTACACTAGTAAAAGGAATCGCATAGGGGGATAAGACCCCAATAATTTCCAAGAGTAGACAATTTGATTTGTTATGATGAGGAGAGCCAAGGAAATTATGACCAGTGGGCTCACGACTAATGAGAGCAGACCAAATGAGGCAAAAGTTAGTAGTGATTACTATAGAGGCAAGATCAATAGGTTCACTTGTAGAGCCGACATTAGATAGTTCCTTAGAAGAAGGCGTTCCACTTATGGCGAATGAGATCACTTAATTAGTAAAGGACGTATAACTACCTATGTTATTAAGAATATCACCGGGGAATGGGTACGATTATATTTATGGCTTATGCGCATGAGTCTAACTTAGACATAGAGGAGTTAGCATTTTTTGTAAGTAGTGTGTTAAACACTATTTTGAGATATATAGATGTCATCATCAGGATTTATTTCTATGTTGATACCTAGCGGGTGGGTGACTACATTACGACATGACTGTAGAGACATGACAGTTTGTTGATCGACTTGGGTGTTAAGACGCTTTATTAATTTAGACATGTGATCTTATGATTAATATTATTTAACTTTGAGTAATAGCTATATGTATTACGCTTATAATCGACTATCATGGGTAGGTTTATATATTACACTTAGGAGATATATAGATGTTATCATCATGATTTATTTATATGTTGATACCCAACGGGTGGGGGACTACATTACGACGTGACTATAGATACATGGCAGTTTGTTGTTCGACATGGGTGTTCAGATGCTTTATTAATTTAGACATGTGATCTTATGATTCATATTATTTAACTTTGAGTAATAGCTATATGTATTACGCTTATAATCGACTATCGCGGGTAGATTTCTGCTAATAATTATTTTTCAGACAGGGATGTTTCTTATAGTTATGCATGGGACAAGGTAGGGTCTAACACATACTTGTATTATATTAATGCGACTTCGTTTGAGGAGGTCACCGTATTGTTAGACTCAATACAGATTGTCCAGGAGTTTATGGACGTATATGATGAGCTAACAAGATTACTACTAGTTAGAAATATAGACTCTATATAGATTTGGCTTCGGGTACTAGGACCATTGCGAAGGCACCATATCGAATGACTTCATTAGAAATATAGGGGCCGAGTGAGCAGGTTTAGCCATTTTTTAGCCAGGGGTCATATGGAGGAGGAGTCTCTGTGGTGAGCCCCATTTCTATTTGTGAAGGAAAATGATGATTCGCTATGATTATGAGTGGACTATTGAGAGCTGAACAAGGTCATGATACAAAATAAGTAGTTATTGCCACATATTGACGACATATTCGACCGTTGAGGAGTGCATTATCCTTAGCCAAGATTGAATTGTGCTCAGGGTGTCACCAGTTACATATTCAATAGGAAAATATCCTGAAGATGAATTTTCTAACAAAGTATGGATCATATGAGTTTCGAATAATATTGTTTGGGTTTCCCAATGAGCCAGTAGTGTTCATGGGCATGCTAAATTGGGTTTTTTGGCCATTTTTAGATTGGTTAATCATAATATTTGTCGAAAACATTCTAATATATCATCGATCGAATGAGAACACGTGGAATATTTACGATTAGTTTTGAAGACAGTACGGTAACATAAGTTGCACACTATGTTTTATA
Source organism: Sambucus nigra (assembly GCA_949130495.1). Taxonomy (NCBI): domain Eukaryota; kingdom Viridiplantae; phylum Streptophyta; class Magnoliopsida; order Dipsacales; family Adoxaceae; genus Sambucus; species Sambucus nigra. Next base: position 500,656,733 of record OX422211.1, on the reverse strand, counting down.
AGTGTAAATTTTAACTTTGAAAAGTACAGTTCTTGAGCCATGTTATATCAGCATCTAAGATCTTGGTATATCCTAGCCAAGTTTTTGTATTTGTATATTAGGGACATCCCACGACGCCTACATAAGTTAGGATTTTCTTGGATTTGGTGGGCTACTATATGAGGTTCATCCAGGGGTTCTCGAAAATGAGCGAGACACTAACTCACCTCACTCAAAAGGGGGTACCATTATGTGGAGTGTAGATTGTCATATAATATTTAAAGAGCTCAAGGAAAATCTTACCACCACCCTCATCCTTGTGTTATCACGAGGTGGCATAGAGTACTTGGTATATAAAGATGAATCACTTAAATGACTAGGAGGTGTGTTGATGCAGGAGGAGAGGCCTGTAGCTTATACTTTTTGAAATCTTAAGCCTCATAAGGATAATTATCCCACTCACGATTTGAAGTTGGTAGTGGTAATCTTTGTCCTTCTGTAAGATATGCTTCAGATGTATGTCTCTAACCTCAAAGGGAGCTTAAAAGGTCCTAATGTGGAATAAGTATTCGTTACTGCGTGTCATTGACTTATTCGATCATTTGAAGATAAGTGTTTTTTTTATGATGGGATCATCGCTAGTTTTAATTATGACATCTTAATGAATAATAATAATAATAATAATAATAATAATAATAATAATAATAATAATAATAATAATAATAATAATAATAATAATAATAATAATAATAAGAAGAAGAAGAAGAAGAAGAAGAAGAAGAAGAAGAAGAATTCGTCACAAGGGTGATCATTACGCCCAATTTGTGGGTTAAGGTAGATTCCTGATCAATGTGGAATTTTACTGAGGGAATAAATGGTAACCTTCTACATCCATTAATATAGAAAGAGATTGTTCCCAGGAAACATTTTACCAGGTATCTAAATCCTTTTGTTCTATTTGGTTAACCAATGGATTCCTATTGGGAATTAAAATTTTGTATTTGGTTCATGCATGGAAAGTGACATGAGAATGTATAATATATACCAATAATACCCTTTTATCACACACACACACATACATATAGAGAGAGACAATATTATGGTTCACTATTTATAAATGTATAAACCTGTAATACCCCGTATTTTTATTGCTTTTAAATTTAGGGATTTATTAAATTTAATTGAGATAAATTAATTTAATTTTAATTCGAAAAATTATTTTAAATATTTACTAGCGTGACGAGAGTTAGTAATTATTGGAAATTATTGAATGTTACTGGATGATTATAGTAATATATGAGATTTATTTTATAAAAATTGTCACGTGTGAATAAAATGACAATTATGGAAATTAAGTCGGGACGCGTCTGTGTCGTGACATGACTAAATTATTATTATTATATAAAGTGAATAAATTATAAGTTGCCCGTATGGTCATTTCGAGTGTGCCAAAGTATCTGGAAGGGTCGAGATAGTCAAAATAATGTACCCGGGGGTTTAGTTTGGGTCTTGGGGCGTTTTTAGGCTTAATTAGTACCCCGGGAGGGCGTTTTGGACATTTCGTAATTATGGGTAATTAAACCCACGAATTTTCTAGGGTTATATCAGATGGTAAGTGTTGTCTTCTAGGGTTAGTATGACCAAAAACTAATGACGTCCATTGGAGAGGAAGAGGAGAAGTTTTCCAAGGGTTCTAGGCCAAGAACTCCTCCGGTTGCACCGCCGTCACCGCCAAATGGTAGATCGCGCAACGAGGATCTCAACCACACCAAATTCTTCCACAAATCAGAACCTTGAATTTCAAGAAAGTATCTATCTTGCTTTAATCAAGTTAATGCATCATTTTATATTAGTCTAGGGTTGATTAGAATTAGTGTTCTTGAAAGAAAACATTAATTGGAGATAAAAATTTCATGTTGTAGAGGTAAAGATCATATTCTGGAAATTCAATTCACATGTAGAGGTTGAATCACGAATATCCATAGTGTTAATGATAGAAAATCTGGAAAAAAAATGGGAGAAACTAAGTTAAAGAAAAATATTAGGGTTCTTGAGTTTTATATAGATTTACCCTTTTATTTTGTTATAGATCGATGAAAACTCACATATTTTACGTAGGATATTATTTATATGAGTATACAATACTTGTAGTATAAGTGGTTGGGAGTTTGGGACTGAAACATGATGATTTGGATGAGTTTGGGGTATGATTTTCGTAGCTGGGTTTCTGCAGTTTCGCCATAACCGCTTGATCGATCGATCGAGCCCAGAGCATTGATCGATCGATAGATCGATCGATCAACCCCATTTCATCGATTGATCGACCCCTCCTGGAAAACTGCATTTTTGCTCGTGTTAGCTTAATCCGATTTGATGCGTAGTAAATTTTGATTAGAGTTGTTATAACATAATGAAACACTAAAAGGACCAGTAGGGTCAAGAGATAAACTCCGTTATGTGGGACTTTAATGTGAAAGGGAAATGAAAGGTAAATGGGAGATATTCATACTTAGGAAATCATACGTGCGTTGATTAAATAATCGAAATGTCTAGGAAGTTGGATTAGAAGGTGAGTGAGGCCTACTGAAATTGTACTTAGGTAAAGATAATACTTCGAGAGGCGAGAAATGAGTTTAGAATAACTTAATTATGAGAATAAATTGAACGAGTCCGTTGTACGAAATAATCGAGTAAAATGTGTAATAACGGATAATTATAATTATGGGTTGTGAGCTCACCTAATTCAACAATGGGGATGTGTGTGTGTATATATATATATATATATGACTGTGCGATTGTGCATATATTTTTCTGTGTAAAAATCATACTCGGGCTACTTGCTATCACGGAGATTTCCGCGCCGGGACGGTCTTATCTCGATGGGACCTTTATGGGGGATATTGACTCGTACCCTAAAACATAGGATTATTTAGTACAGGCTATTTGATTGATAGTCAGACGGTCCTTAGAGACGTGAGGGTATGTGCTATCCTCTTAGTGACTTGGAACTATGCTTCACCTCCATTTTTTTTATGTGATAATACAGTTCGAGAGTAATTTCGAACTAGTATTTCCCTTAGTTTGTGTGATACGGGGACTTGATAGCAGAGTATACCAGCACCATAGTTTTTATGTGGGGTGTCGTTAGTATATATATATATTATATGAGTGATTAGTATATATGTACTTGTATATGAAATCCTAGCACCATAGATTTTATGTGGGGTGCTGTTTGTATATATATATTATACGAGTAATTATTATATATACGTATACCTATATGAGAACTTTCTACTGTGCGTGAAAGAAGTTAAGCAATGTATAAATTTTCAATTTCACTATAAGTATTCGTAAACGTTATAACAATATGGAATTATTCTAATTAACGTAAGAAATCTTGAAGAGATAGATTTTCTAAAAGTGAATAACATAACCTTAATTTCACACGATAAGACTTATGGAGAATAAGTTAGAGAGATATATGAGAATCATAAGTACGGTAGACGTGCACACTAGATGAGAGGTGAGATTTCTCAAGAGAGTGTCGCATACTAATATGATTGTTGCATTAGCCGGTAAGCATTTTAAATACTTGCTAAACTATTTTAAAACTATTTTACAATTGGCCTCTTACCCGTTTGCTGTTATCTACTCTCTTGTGTGTGTGTGTGTATATATATATATATATATATATATGTATTACATGTGCCCAATCACAGGGGCGTCATGCTTAGGATTCTTTGGATGAAACGTGTTGTAGCTTTTGTGGGAGTTGCAGGCCATCGTTTAGACGACTTCATTGTTGACTCCACTTCTAGTTCAGTTTTATCCAGTGTGGCATGTGTCGCCCTTTTTCCTTATCCAGTTGGATTTTGTCAGAAATTGTAATTCATTTACTTTCAGTATTTTTACTTCGGGATTTATTACTGTCATGATGTTTTCCTTTGGTATTTTAAATGTGGGATTTGTTATTTGATTGTTAAATTCTTGAACGTTCATTTACATTCTTACTATTATTGTGTGTCTCTTAAACTGTTAATTGTCAAAGGTTTTATAATTGAATTCAATAAAAATGGAAATAAAGTTTTTAAATAGTTTTGATACTTAGCTTAATTAATCAGGGTGTTTAAATTTGGAAATTTTAATTTGCGACAGTGATGCTAAGAATGAACCAAGTGTTTATCTTGATTTTAATTTAATAAATGATTGATCGCCCGGTATTTAATTAGTCAGGGTGTCACAAAACCCAAATATGCTTTCTTAAGAAACATATATTATTTTCAATAGTTAACAAATATAATAATTTATTATAGATATGTGTGTATTATATTGCAACTTAATAAAATTAATTATTAAATGAGTATAAAAAATACCTAAATAAATTTTTTTCAACTTTAAACATTGACATGACAACATTGTCTTTACAAAATAAGTATTTAGATTTTATAGGTAGTTTTTATAATATAATATTTTAATAGTATTTTTTCTTCACAAAAATTATTTGTAAGGATTCCCATGGAAAAGTAAGAATCCCACCTATATTTGATGGATTTTGATCCCACCCACTTTTCCACAAAGGAGGTAATCCGATTCCATACCAAATACAGTAATTTTACAATTTTTCAAGAATGTTCGGAAGGAATAAAATTTCACCTAACTTTATCACGTACCAAACGGGGCTAGGGGTGAGATATTCCTAGATTTTCGAGTATAAGTATAATGAACTTGAATTCCGAGAATGAAATTCCTTATTTTATGGGAGAAAGAATGTAATACCTCGTAATTTAAAGAAAATTAAATAAATTATATTTGTGAATATTTGTGTGTAAATATGTTGTGACTCCTGACATCACCACAAATTTTATTTTTATTTAAAATTGTATTGAATTTAAAATACGGTAATGAAATAATAATTATTTGATGAATAAAAATAATTATGTTGATAGAATAATTCAAGTGACTTTAAGGATTTATAGAATGTTCGATTACACGTTAAAATTTTGGGTTTTAAGGCCCATAGGTTAGTATATGGTTTGGGCTAGATTTTAGAATATTTAAAAATGACTTTAGGCATAATGGGCCAATGTTGTTGAGGGGCCCAACCTTAGTTTCGTGGATAATAAGATAAAACGAGGATTAGGGTTAGCTTAGTTTATTCTTAACACTTTAGAGATAAACCCTAAGTCTAAAGAGAGGCTAGAGAGAGAGAATTACTTAGAGATGAAGAAATTAGAAGCAAGTAGATTTGGAGATGAAGGAATTGGGTTAATTGGATTGGAATCTCATATCTATGTTCAATGTAAGTTTATTTAGTGTAATTTTTTAATTGAGGTTATGTTATTGTGACAACACGGATTTAATTATGATAGATTATATTTAAATCATGCTTACCTTATATGATATGAATAATGTGTTATTAGTATATCTAATGTTAAGATATCATTGTTAGTATAATCCTACTTTCATAAATCATGAAATGTCGAATTATTTCCAAACACAAGATTTTGTTATTTTCGGTAGAAATGTTCCTGTTGGAGAATCTAACAATTGACTCAAGGTGAAAACTATATAGGTGTAGATATATGAGTTAGGTTTTTGGAAAAATAAGCGGTTTATCAAACGGATGTCCAAGTAAGAAGTTATGCCGAATTTACGAACAAGGGAAAAATCTGTCCATTCCCTTAAGTGGTAAATTGTCTTTTAGTAAACCAAATATTTTAATTTGATTGGTTGGCATGGGAGGCAGCCTTGGACGACTTAAAACTCTTCTTATAAGCTATTTCTTCAGCAAATAAAACCCTAGGTTCAGTTTTGGGGAGTTTTTGCTTGAGGAAAGAGAAAGTGGAAGTTTAAGGAAGAAAAGATTTCAAGAAAAGCTAGGAAAATTCCAAGAAAATCCTTAAAGTGTTTCCAAGGTATAATTATGTGATTAATATTGTTTTAATGTGGTATTATACTTATTTCAAAGTATATAAATCATTAATGATTGATTAAAATTCCATCCTCCTTTGTGATAATAAGTATTTGTTCACATGTGAGATAAGTGGTGTATGTAGCTCGTATTGTTGTTATTTAAATCCCTTGTATTCAAACTTGCATATATTTTTGTGTGCTTACTGGAATTACGAAATTCTAATTGTATATTATACTAGACTCATATATCCATATCATATCCGAAAATTAGAATTTAAATCCTTGTGGTTGGGCCTTGGTGATGGTTTCAAATTGGTACATAGTTGCTATTTGGATATGTAATTTTGATATGCCCTGAGTTTGGTCAAGATTTTGACATAGCAAATGAAGTAAAAAAATTAAGAAACTTTAATTCTGTACTATTCAGTATGTGTATTTAAAATGGGTGAAAAATCATGGAAAGTTGTGCTGGAAAAAAATTATGAAAATTCTTGGAAGTTGAAGGAACAATAGAGGAGCTTGTGGGGTAGATTTTATAGGTTGTAAAGAAATTGTCATAACTTGCACTAGGAAGCTTGAAAAATTGTACTGTCACTTGTATTGGAAAGTATATTTAGAAATGTTTTCATTTTGATAAGATTGGACACTTGCTCTAGGAAGCTTGAAAAATTGTACCGTCACTTGTATTGGAAAGTATATTCAGAAATGTTTTCATTTTGATAAGCTTGAAAAATTGTACCGTCACTTGGACACATGCTTATATATATGTATATATATATATATATATATATATATATATATATATATATATATATATATATTAAGATAATACTTAGGATTGAAATTCAATACTTATTTAGTTGGATTAACAGGTGTAAGGTCAAATCAACTAAGTTCAGCTCCACCCGAGGGAAATGTGAATACATAGTTGACAACCCAATATGACTGTACTTAGTGAGTTGATTATGGATATGATGTGTATGTATTATATATTGAGATGATATGGCTTATTAAAAGTCATGAGATGTTGAGATGTTATAGCTTATTAAAAGTCAAGAGATGTTGAGATGTTATGGATTTATAAAAGTCAAGATATGTTGAGTTGCTATGCAATTCAGGAGATGTTAGGTTATTAAAACCTATGGATATGATTATTGCCTACGGGCAGGAGATGTGGGGTTTATTAACTCCGGATACGTATATGGCCTAATTTGGAACATAGATGGATATATATTGATATGTTGAGATGTTAAAATAGTACTTTTACTATATAGAGATGTAGTACATTCACTGAGTTTTTAAACTCATGGTTTTATATGTTTACATTTTTAGGTTCTGAAGTTGCCACGGTCAGGTCTAGGATGTTGAGTAAATAATAGTAGGGTCTTGATAGTTTTGTTTTATACATTGTACTAGTTGTAATTAAATTAAATGGTATGTGAGTTATGTTTAAATTATGTCTCCTTAAAACGATTGGATTTTTAGTATTCCGCATTTTAACCTTGAAGTTCTTTCAATATGTGTTACTAAATAAATAAATAAATAAATAAATAAATAATGAATGTGGTTTGTGAACTATTTAGTTAATTATATCCTAATGGGGTTAGGGGGTGACAGTTATGGTATAATTATACATTTCATTCTCAACCTAATGCTAAAATAATTTGAATTAGACAAACTATATAACAATTGTTAAAATTATGTTAATTGTGTAATTAGATTAAAATCCATGTTATTAAATATTATGGAACTAGGATTATTCATCACAATTTACAGTATAGTTTATTATATTTATTATATGGCTTTGATATTTCATATTAGAGGACAGAACTCCATTTGATGATTTAGTGGATTAATATGTAATTGGGTTGAATTGGGATTAATTTATCTAGTAGGGTTCTTGAGATGATAATTGGGATTTATAGAAAATATCTTTAAGATTAAGTTAAAAACTTTAGTTATAGGTTATGATTAATATTGACACACTTACATGTGACTATTGTTAGGTTTTGTTGGGATTTAGGAGCTTAGGAGATTGTTAATTGAGGTTTTTAGGTAGAAGTCTTTATTTTAGGCAACATGTACTTTCTAGCTGACGCGAATCTATTGGGCCTATAATCGAATCGATTTGGCACCTAGGATTTTTATAAATTTAAATTACAAACGCGTGAGTGATGGTTTCATATTTTTTGGACTTTTATTGAATTTATTATGAATATTTTACCATTGAGAACTCGACGTTAGTTCAAAAAGGTGATTTTAAACAGATTACTTAAGTTGGTAAAGGATGAATGAAGACTGGTGACCCCTAAGTGAGTAGGATTACTTATTTTATGTATTATGTGCGATATATCGACGTGTGTACTCGTAGGATACGTAATAAAAGGGAAATCTATATGGGGCACGAGCGATGATGATTACATTGGTACCCTGATGCGAATGACGAATTTAGCTTAATTAAGTGATGATGATTATATGTGTACCATTATAAATCCCATATTTATTGCTTTCTTTCTAGAGTATTGGGCCCAACCTCTAGATTTTCAAGTTTGCTTGGGTTTGTAAGCTTCGGAGAGGCTTTTTCTCCTTATTATATTTATAAAACGTGTGGGGGTCCCGTCCCTCTTTGCTAAAAAAAAAGATTATATGTGTACCCTGATGTGATGAGATGGTTTTACCTTGGTTATGATTACCCCGGACACTATGTGCTGAAATTCTCGTTTTATCCAGAGTGAGAGGCTCAGGCTGATCCTTCATATAACTTTGGGTATAGGGTTATATGACAGGTGTGAAGGCATAGTGGTTATCCTTTTGAAGATGACTTAATTGTTATAGGTGTGGGATAACATATAATTATTCCTAGTATGCGCGAGCAATCCTCGAAGGCAGTAGGATAGGCCTTCGTTATGTGTGGACTTGTGATTTTGCCCTTTTATGAGTTACATGTATGGGATTGTGCTTGTATTATATAGACATAGATATAAAGACTACTTTCCTATGTGGCATTATGTAATTGTGATGTATAAATGAGTAAAAAATATAATTGGTAAATATAAGTCTATAACGATGATTAAGACTTTATCGTGGGAAACATATGGGCTTGAGTGTAGATGCATGTGATATTTAGGGTTGATTTGGGTTGGGTTAGCTTAAAAGCAACTAAAAGACTGGAAAAAGGTGTGTAGATATGTTATAACCTAAAATCAATTACATTATTGTGCTACTTAGACTTGCTGTTAACGTCTCCTATAAATATTTTTCAAGATATAAGTAGTTGTATCGCTTATTCCCTGAGGTCATTTGAGGAATTGGATTTTACGTTGATATAGTTGTAGTTATGTAATGGTACTCATATTGTTGGTCTGTTCGATACCAAAGTTATGTAGTTCGGTTATGGTATGTTTCAGTTATTTATTTTACGCGTTTAGTTTATATTACAGTCATGCTTAAAATGATATTCAATTATTTATTCCCGTGACTTTGTATTAGACCTCATCAATACATTATTAAATGTTACGGGGTGTCACACTTGTCTCAAATTAGAAGGGACATCCTTATCCTGATATTTCCATTACATGGAGAGGTGGAGTGTTAGTGGAAAGAGTTGCAGGTCGGACATAGTGGTGGTTAGGAGCATTAAATGCTCAACTATAAAATGTGTAGTGTGAGTGACGGTTGGTGGAATAATGGGCACACTATTTCACTAACCGAACAGAATAGTAGAAGACCTTATTCTTTGATGTTTGATGTCTCTCTTAGCTTTGAGGTTTAACAAAAGGGGTACTAAAGATGTCTCGACTTTGAACAAGTGAGCTAAGACCCTATTATGGTATGAGGAGGGTGATTAAGGTAGGCCCCACCTTGGTGAAACTTTATAGAGTTTCCACTGACACTTCCTTGAGGTGTGGAGCTCCTAGTGGTGGCTAAGAACTCCTTAATGACTTCTCAATGGATATAACATGTGTTGCGAGGAACTACTAGGGTCCTTATTGGAAGGACATTTTTCTCAAGTCCGACATGTTACATTTGTGTATGTCGTACGCCGCTACATTTGGCACGTCACTTCACGATATCACATGACGAATTTTATTCGAATTCTACGAATCAAGCATGAAACATCTCCATCAAGTGTCCCACATCTTCCTCAACGACTTCACGTTCCACGATTTTAGGGATTTTATGCAAATGGTATGCAAGAGAAGTCAAAATAATGAAAGAAAGGCAAGATAGGAAATTTCAAGGGAATTTTGGTAATTTTTTAGCCATAGTCCGAGGTCTGGTCAACTGAAAATTTTAATATCTCGACACCACAAAGATACTGGAAGAAACGATACCTCAATCCGAGCTACAGTGAAGGAGTTATGACCTTTTGAAGATGGAGAAAATTCCTTAGAAGAATGCTGTTTTCTTTTAACCCCAAACCAGCGAGGTACCGCGAACCGCATAGTGAGCCGGTTCAGGGGGAATCGATTCGGGGTACAGGTGAATCGGTTCGGGATACACGCACAGCAAAAGTCCCACCTACCTAAAACTCTTTTGGTTTTCCTATAAAAGCCAACTTCGGGGGAGTTATTTTGTAAGACTTGGAGAGACATTTTGGAGAGTTCTATTAGCTCAAGTCTTCATATTTTTTATCCCCAAAAACTCATGTTTTGATTCACACATCATTCCTATATTTTTGTGAATCCTTTTGGAACCCAAGAACACTACTTTGCTTTTGTTCATCTTTGTGGGGAGATCTCTGCAACCGAGGGCTGCGTGTTATTGCTGAGGGAGTCTCTACGAAGTATTATGACTGTGTGCCATTGAGGAGTGCTGCGGTTCTTCCTTTGCTTATTGGATTGAGGTCCATGTGGGTTCGTTGTGTCTGGATTCATTGCTGACAACACCGACCAACGCCTGCGGGTATTCGTGTGTCACTGTATTTCATTATAATCCGTGTAAGTTGCGATTTACTTGTTATAATGAAATAAAAGGTTTTGCCCTGCGGAGATTTTTTCTGAATATTTGTGTCTCATGCTTTATTTATTTATGGGTTGACATACGCACACACGTATTTTCATGTTTAGGGGATGAATTAATTTGGTATAAAAATACACTCTAATTAAATAAGATTTAATTTAAAATTTGCGAAATTAATTTAAATCGGTATCACACACCGCATTTACATGTTTTACACTTATTGACAATTGTATGCCTTAAGGCTAGGATATAAGGTTTAGTGCAAGTTGTGTGCATTTGATAAAATGTTAGGAAGCTTGGGTGACTCCCCATCTAAGTTATATAATCAAATGTGTTTTCAGAACCTTGATCAAGACTAGTTAGGTTTTTAACCTCACCTTGAGGTGTAGAGTACCGTTTGAGAGGTTTGGGGTTGGAAATAATGATTGGTATCATCGGCAGCCCCTATTTCTTCTTTCATAACATAAAGGGTGAAAAGTTAGTGAAATAACTTACATGGGTATTGTAGTCATTTACATGCGTATTTTGTCATAAATGAAACTTAATGGAAAATTAAGTTATTACCATAAAGCATATGGAAAATTATGTTGATTTAATAGTTGACATGTTTGAGGGGAAGTTAGGGCGGGTACTTTTAACCTGTGAGTACCTATCTTGGGTCCCCGACTTCCCTCGCACTTTTTTGCAATCCCTAATTCTCGAACTGTATTTTCCTATCTTCATTTGTTGTCTTCGATTTCTTTTTCTCTCAATATTCTCTTAACGTCTATGGCTCTCAAGAAATATGTTCATTAAGTATTCAATCCCTGGGCTGTGGCTACTCCTTCATCTGTAGAACTCCCCAAATTAACTATTGGTCTTAATGAACAAGGAAACAAATACCATTGCTCCTATGTTTTCAAAGATTCCATCACCCATTAATACTACCGGCATAATGTGATGAACTACCGTGGTCTTCTTGACCCTACATTTTCTGAAAGATTCCATGAGGCCTCTGTTATGATTGCTAAGGACCACTGTAACAACCCGCACATTTTGATCTTGAGGGTGATCAAACGACGATACAAATATATGTCGGTCATTTAATTGAAATTTCATTCTTAGTATATGACATAAATATGAGACATTATTTTTTTTACAAGATATAATTTGAAATAATCCAACAATAATTACACCATCTTCCATAATAAGATCTATCACCATGATAAAGTCTAATAATATAGAACTCAAATGATGGAAAAGCTATCAACATAAATTTTCCAACCAAAAATCCATAAACCAATCGTGGAGTCGAGTGACCCACTAAATCCACATATAAATGTTTCATAAATAAAATACTATAATTAGAAAACTAAACTATACAATAAAATAAATCTCTAGCTGTAAGATTCACTAATCTCTAAAACCATGCAGCTACCTAACAACCTATCCTAATAGGTTAGTTAATAACAATGGGTTAGATCCCATCGCAAGAATATTTACTACTCTTCTCAATTTAGTTGCATGAACCTAGTCATAAGCATTATAAAAGATAAAATCATAATAGAATGTAATACCCCGTAATTTTAGAATAAAATATTTCGACTAATTTAAATTCATTAATTTAATATTAATTGGGAATTAATTAAATCGGATGAATTTAAATTTAAATGTGTAAAATTTTTAATTTTTTAAATAAATAATTATTCATGATAACATAGAGATAGAACTCAACTGGACATAATGGACTTGTGAGTGAAAAATAAATAACACATAAATAAATTTATTGGCGCGTGTCATTTTAACATACTAAAATGTCTAAGTGGAATAAAAATAATTGGGACGCATTTTGGGAAGCGTTATAGACTCAGTTTAGTGTTTTAAATATTTAAAATGGGTCTCGGGTTGTAGGTATATAAATTGGGGTGCTTTTGGGCTAGTTGAGTTATAGATTCGGGTCGATTTGGGGGTCTAAAATTTGGGTTTTAGGCCCAAGTCGGGATTAGCCACTAATTAAGTGTTTAAATGGGGTAAACCACTCCCCCACTTTATTAGAGAAAACCTAGATTAGCAGCCACGGGAAAAAATAGGTTTTGGATTTTGTTTCCTTTTTGACGAAGCTGTTAGGTTGGATTCTCACTTTAAGATTTTGGGTACTGTTAAGAGTATTTGACGAGTATAAACAAGGAAATTTAATGAGTGGTCAAATAATGTCATGGACACACTTAATTGAGAATAATTATCACTGATTTGCTGGTTAAGTATTTATTTATGGAATGGGACTAATAATTTATTAGATTATAAATTATTAATTAAATGAAATTATTGTGGATTATCATTGTACTTTTTATGGTAATTATAGAGTAATTACCTATACATATTATATAAGATAATAATATGTACTATTATATTTGTGTGTGGGCATACCAGTGGACCGTCCTATCGAATCGGGGGTTCGCGTATTCAGGCCACGTACCACACGTTGGCACAGGTGGGCTTGACGATGTGTAGGCCATATAGGTATTACGTGGAGGCTCCACCCGCGAGAGGTAGGTGTTGGCGCTGACCGTTCCTGTATCACCGCTGGGTAAAGCTGTGTACAAGTGTCCTGCGTAGGGACTGCCCCCAACTTGTGTGTGTTTTGTCATGTCTATTTAGGATAAGGGATTCCTCCGAAATTGTCAATAAAGCACAAATCAGACACCAACGACAGATGCCCTCGTGTATCATGTGTGAGTATATATGTATATGTATATATACCCTAGCTTTATATGAGATAAATTGAAATGTCTAAGGATGTGAACATAAATTAGAATTGTGATCCTTTATTGCATAATAAATGTTAATGCTTCTTATGTGAAAATTCTGAGACTGAAAAATTATGTAAATTGGTAATTAACTGTTGTCGATACATTTAAGGCATTTAACCATTTTATTAAATTGACACGTAGTTGTAGTTATTATTTTGGGACTTTTGGGATGCGAGACATGTCATACTTAGATGAGGGGTGAGGTGTTATATGCATGTGAGTGACAAATGGGGAATATTTATTGTGCATTGACTGTATTATTACATCATAAATTAAATAAGTTAATTCTTGCATACCTCGGGCTCTGACCCAAATTATAAATGTCCCCCCGGTTATTTATAGAGTGGTATAGTAGGACTGTTGTTGTACCAGCGTTGCGATCTTTCGGTGCTTAGCAGATTTCCAGATTTTTCAATCTAGCCTAGGTGCTTTTCTGCGAGAATTTAGTTATTTTGTTTGGGAAACATTTTAAGGGAATAAGCCCAAGATTTATTTATTTATTTCCATTATATTGGAGTTATGACATTTACTTGTTGTTAAATTTATTATTTTAGTTGGCTTGGTTGAGTTTAATTATTGTCAGTAAGTTATTCATAAAGTTTAAAGTATAGGCCTTTTTTAAAATAACAATATTTTATTACAATGTGGTGAAAATGGTATTAATTGATCGACAAGCCCCATCTTTGGCGTATCGTGCCTGACCAGCCTTTAATGGGGGCTGTCACATAGAATATTTTAATTAACGAAAAGCAATATAAATAACGATGCGAGTAAAGTACACTTACTTAACTATCCAATGCAAGTAAAGGAACTATACCAACTACCAACTATCCACTTGTATTCTTTTCAACATTTATTAGCATATTCTCACTATATTTCTCAATATTAATTTATTATCAAAAGAACACCATTATATATAGTTTGTTTTTCCTAAGACCCTTTACATATCATGGTGTGCCAAAAGTCTCATCACATCATATTCACATACATCACTATAGCCCGACATCCCAAACTATTAGCCGACACATACCATGATGTTCTCCACATAAAATCTATCATTTTATCCTATCTTCTTATTTACTGCATATATTATGTCATAGTCATTCAATGCTGGGAATCTCACATACCATGACGCATACACACAAAACCATTACTATAGCCAATTTGCCTAGGTCCTGCACACATCGTAGTGCCCAATCAATACTAGACCCTACACATTGTAACACCCCATCCGCCCAGGGAGAGCGAACGACGCGCTACTCATCGATAAAAACTATACTACATCCACAAATCATAAGGCATAGAGCATCTAAATCCCACAATAAAAATAGAGAACTACAAATCTCAATCTCTTCAAATAAATACCAAGTCTCTCGAATAAATACCACAGCTAAAAAATAAATCTCTAATGCTCTATACATCAAAATAAATGAATACAAGTCTTCTCTCTTGTATTAAAATTCTTCCCAAAATAATCCATGCTAAAATCATCCCAATTGGTCCATAGCGCTCAAATCCACGCTAACCTGCCAACTAAAAGAAAATATGGAGAAGTACACAATACGACAGGAAAGATGCTAAACAAATATATTAACGATGAATAAAGCGTAACAACACGAGTACGAGTATTCAAATCAAATGCAAATCTCAAAGCATTTATCAACAAATTTCTCAGCAACACATTAACCGGGTCACCAGGCCTCACCCCATCCGCATATGCTTTATCAAGACATAGCCTGGGAAGCAGGAATTTTGGCGGGTGCCCAACCTCCGTGCCATATTAAAATCTCATGACAACGTACTCAATAACAACATGAATAATACCACATGAATCAAAATAATTCCAACAATTATTTTTCCAGATTTTCAAGAATTTATCAATTCAAATTTGAGTTCAATTAAACATGAAATCAACGGAATAACTCTCGAGATTTAAAGGAGCATATTGTGTAAAACCCCATACCTTAAAATCATTGCATGAATCCTCACATAAAAATCAGCCTCAAAATCTGATTGCACCATCACGTTCCTCTGGCAAAAATAATCAAATCACGTTCTAACCCCAATACGATATAACTCCAAATAGTCCTATTTTAAAAACCCAAGAAAATCAGATCCAAAAATTATTCGAATCGCCAATCGGACTTCAGATTTGGATTCTACACGAAAAATTGAGTCAGGTATGTGTGGAGACAATTATTATGCAATACAAATAAATACGAGAAAAGCAATTATCAAGGAAGAACAAGGAATATAAGATGCCAATCACACAACAAAGGATGTACGTGGTTCAGCAAGGATGTGCCTACGTCCACGGTGGTGCAGTTGATATTATTTCTATACACTCCGGAGAGTAATTATAGAGAATACAACTTGTCCTTTTGCCCTGGACCTAGGATTTAATATATACATGTACATGTACATGTAGGTAAGTGGAGGTGATGGGTTTCTCCACATTTTCCATTTCTCGTATAACTTCCAATTGTGGAAACGTGGGGGAGATCGGATCAATATAAGAGATGAAGGGCTCGGACTTTGGGCCGCCAGGACTGGGCTACTCGTCCGGGCCCATGGTTCTAAATTTCGGGTACCCACAATTGCCCCTAAATTTGTTGGGCCATGTTTATGGGTTCAATAGATTTAAATGATCAGCCATTATGGCTGATTTGCGATTCTTCGAAAACTGTGAAGTTGATTTGGCGGCACCCGCTTCGCTTATTGTGCGCTATGATTAGAATTTGAAGGCTTGTTGGGATAACCACTTTTTCTCCCGTCGCTTCAGCCTTTCCAGTACTCTTCTATCTTCTGAGAACTTTAGTGCCTCGTACATTCTTCTCTCAATTTCCATTTCCATTGTTTCTTAGTTGTCTGAGCTCGTGCTTCTTCATCATCTGAATCGATCTTCTATTTTGTAAGTTTCCTGTGCCCTTTCCTTGTACTTTCTCTTTGGTTTGTAGATTTTCTTGGGTCTTCTAATGGCGAAGATTGGGAATAGGTCAATCTCTGAATTTAGGAAATTTTACAACATTCCTGAGTGGGTAGATATTGAGTGTTGTGCCTCCCCTCCTAGGAATGTTAGGGATATAGATGATGCTCACTGGATCCATGTTCTGTTACTTTCCCAGGGAGGACTCACTTTCCCTCCTAATGATTTGTTCCTGCAATTCTTTGGCTATTTCAATATTGTTCCTGCACAACGCTCGCCCAATGTGTGGAAAATAGTAAATGGCATCCATAGGATAAATCAATTGTATGGTACTAGGTTAGGACTTATCGAGGTCTGTTTCTATTACTCCTTTTCTCGAACTAGTTCAGGTGTCTTATACCTCAAAGCTAGGAGCCCTGATAGGGTATTGGTAGTAAACCTACCTGATTCTCATAAGGACTACTGGCAAGAAGCTTTCCTTGTTAGGAATTGGTAGTTCCCTCCCTAATTTGAAGGGTCGAGGTTTGAGAGGTTCTCTGTTCCTTTTTACGGGGAGGAATATATAGGTAGACATTGTACTGTTGTTTCAACTTTTGCTGATTTGTGACCTTTCTAACTCTTCTTTGCTTTTTCTTGCGCAGCGAAGTCAAAGAACTTGGAACCTTCACTCAACGAGGTCCGTCTTTCAGAATTGGTAAAGGCTTGGAAAATCAGGGAGCCCTTAGGTGACAACGAGCACCCCAGATCTGCTGCCTTCCTGCTCGAGTATAAGAACGTTGGCTCCAGCTTCATAGCGAGGCCTGTGGATAGTATTCCAGAGTTCGATTCCTTCGAAGAAACTGCTACAGAGCCTATCCAGCTGGACGAGGAGGAGAGCAGCTCTGAGAGTGACTTTGCAGGTGTCGTGAGCAATTTGGGTGGAAGGAGCTTTGATAGTAGCAGTTCCTCTGACCGTGAAGTGGTTTCTGAAGCTCGGAGATCATCGAGCACTTCTAGCAGCTCAAGTGAAGACATGGTTCCTCCGAGGAAGAACTTGATTAGAGACGATGATGATGAGGACCACGTGCTCCTTGCACAGAGGTTGAAGAAATAAAAAGCTACTTCTGGGGCCGTGGCTACTGGTTCTCGATCCTTCGCTTAGGATCAGGAGAGGAGGAGGAAGGAAGAGGAGCTGGTGAGAGAGAAAGAGAGGAAAAAGGAAGAAGAAAGGAAGAAGTTAGAAGAGAAGAGGAGAGCGGAGGAGAGGAAGAAGAGGGAGAGCGAGAAGGAGGAAGAGAAGAGAAGGGCTGAGGCGAGGACGAAGGCTGGGCAGGCCTTAGTCCCAGTATCTGCTCTGTCTGAAGGGACCTCCGTGGTAATTTCTCCTCATCTGGCCCCGGCTCTTCTCAAGAGAGCTGTCCTCCCGGCTGATCGCCAAAGGGCAGTAGGTTCAGAGCACCTGGACCTTCAGTCTAGTCAGAGGCTTTCTCTAGTAAGGTTTTTTTTTCTCTTGCATTTTTCTGACTTCCCTTATTTTCCTCTTCTAATATCTTCTCCTTTTTGCAGTTTTTTACTGACTTCACCGTGCTATATCGTTTACGCGACGAGCTGGTGAAGAAAAACAGTGAACTGGAGCAAGAAAACTCTGCCCTGAAGCTGAAGGGTAAGGATCTCGAAGCCAGTTTTAAGGCTGTTGACTCTGCTAGGATCTCATCCGATTTGGCTCTTGCTAATGCGAACAAGGAGAAGGATGTGGCGATCACGGATCTAAGGGAGCTGAGGCAGGCCTACGACCAAGTTTTCTCGAGCAAACTTACTGTGCTGGAGGAGAAAAGGGTGCTTGTTGAAGAGCTGAAGAAGAAGGAGTCCGAGGCTGTCATTGCCAAAGAAGACTCTTACAACTCCGGCTAAGCTGCGGTATACGAAGATGCTGAAGTTTAGATAGGCTATATCAGCCGTATGAACTTCAAGAAAGGATGGAATAAGTCTCTCGTAGCTACTGGGGTGGATGTTGCATCCCCACTTTTCGACGAGCACGACCCGGGGTCGAGGCCAGTCGTAGACGGGGACCCTGCCCCAGCTATTAAAGGCCCTGATCCTGTCCCTTAGGCGACTCCTGCTGGCGTTTCTCAACTGATGGGATAGAGGTCATCCCTGACGAGGACAGTGCTCCTACTGATGCTGATAAGGAGAAGGGACCATCCACCTCTGGGCCTCCTGAGGTTGCTAATTGATAGGGTCTTTGTATTTTTGCGTTTTCTGGTCTGTAAATTTTCTTTCTTCAGTCTGATGTAACTTCAATTTTTATTAATAAAAAAGCTTCCTTTCTGTTAGTGATGATCTCTTTCTCTCCCTTATCTTTCTTTCACTTGTAGTTAGTTGATGTAGATGATTACATTCCTGTTACTTCCCAGTTGGGTAGGACCCTTGGACCCAATGCGAGCCCTGAAGTTCGCCAGGCTTTTGTTAAGCTTTGCAAGTCCCTCAGGTCTAGAAATCAGAGATATAAGGAGCAATCCGAGATAGTGGCTAGGCTGAAGGACAGGCTCCGGGAGATGGAGGACATTGGTGCCTTAGTGCAAGAGGAAGTCAATGTGCTGAGAACAAGACTCCTAGAGGCCACCGAGGTCAACCAAGTTGGGGAGTTCCTTCAGCAGGAGAACGAAGACCTGGGGAGGGAAGTCTTACAACTTAGGGAGAATGCACCGAGCACTGTTCAAGCAGTATTACAAGGAGAAGAAGCAGGGAATGAAGACCTCATCATCGCGAGCTGGAGTTGATCATAACGTTACCTCTCCCATGTCGCGAAGTCTCACCCGCCCTCCCCTTCCGCGAGCTAGCAGGAGCACCAGGAGAAGAAGCAGGGAAGGAGAAGAACTTCGCGATAGGGAAATGGAAGAACTCCGCGGTGATGTTCAGCGAGCATATGTAATCTTTGCTGGGCTTCAAAGGGACGTCACCCGGTTGCGGCACTTGTTCAAGAAAGGTCCTCGGCAAGCGTGGGCTGATGGTTATGATCAAGGCTGGTCGGATGCTCCAACAAGGTTATTTGAGTTCGAGGAGCTTTCTTTCATCAGGGGATGGCTAAGTGCCTTGAAGGAGATGCAAGTCCTGAGGAACTCGGTGCTATGGTATCGTCATGAGATGTCTTCCTCCACTCTAGTGCCCAACCCATTCAGAAGGGACGATCGATGGATCCCCATCGATGCTATTCCTTTTCAATTATTGGAGTCGGATGCAAATGAGGATGTGTAAGAGTTTGCTCCTTCTCTTGATGACGGACGAAGAGCTCGAGTGGCTGATTATCTTACTCGGAGGCTTCCATCCCCTTGAGATTTTGCCAGTTGTTATATATATATATATATATATATATATATATATTTTGATAATGTAAATGCTTTGGGCGAGCTCGCTGACTAAACATGTATTATCATTGTTATAAGATGGATTAATGAAAAGTTTGTGTTTTTGGGTAATTTTGCCAAATAAACATGTATATCCTACTTTTCGTATCCTTGTTGCTTTATGATTTCTTCTGTTTTGTCATGCAAGTGTCCCCCCAGTCCAGTATAATATCAAAGTACCATTGTGCCCCACCTTACCTTTTAGGTTGTGTCGTCACACTCCCTTAGGCCTAAGTAGGGCAATTGGCGAGGACACACCTGTTGTTGGATGTCTTCATCCGATCAGGATTTTGTTCAACCGAAGTAGGTTTGATGACCAGTATAAGATTTGGTCGTATTGTCTAAGAATCCTCTGTAGGGCTTTATATATTGCCGGGGGCAACGCTAAGAGGTCTCTCGTGTTTTATGATGATGACATGAGGAGGGGTATTCCCATGCTGTAGTGATCAAGGTGCTTGTTATTTGGAAAAGATGTGTGATGAATGCAATTGTCACCAATCAGAGTGTAACCAACTAAGTAACTTTCATTATTAATAAGAAAAATGAACTTCTGTTTTCATAACAAAAGAAATACAAGAAAAAGATATAAAAATAGAATTTCTTGAGATTAGCTGCGTTCCATGCTCGTGGTATTTCTCTGCCCTCCATCGTTTCCAAGTGATAGGCACCTTGCAGATCATCTTTAGTTACTTTAAAGGGTCCTTCCCAGTTTGGGCCTAGCTTGTCGTCTGAGGACTTCACTATGCTGCCCAGGACCTTCCTTAGAATATAGTCCCCAACTTGGAATGCCCTCGGGCTAACCCTTTTGTTGTAATGCTTTGCGAGCTGTTGCTGATAGTTCGCTAGCTTCACCAGGGCCAGTTCTCTACGCTCGTTGGCTAGGTCGAGTTCGGCGAGCAATGCTTAATTATTCAGGCCTTGGTCGACAAGGTTGGATATCATTGTTGGCAAGCCTGCTTCTAGTGGGATGACTGTTTCCATGCCATATGTCAGCAACAATGGGGTTTCTCCTGTTGCTCGCCGAGGAGTGGTTCGGTTTGCCCATAGAACATGGGGTAGCTCTGTTACCCATGCGCCTTTGGCTCGCTCTAATCGCTTTTTTAATCCGTCGATCACAATTTTGTTGGAAGCTTCAGCTTGGCCATTGCTCTGAGGGTAGGCTACCGAGCTGAAGTGGTGTCTGATCCCATATTTGTTACAGAAGTTCTAAAAGGGGCCACTTTCGAACTGCCTTCCATTATCGGTGATGATGGTTCTGGGGATTCCAAACCGAGTGATTATATTTCTCCATATGAACCTTATCATATCAGCATCTCGGATGTTCGCCAGGGATTCAGCCTCGATCCATTTGGTGAAGTAGTCAGTCGCAATCAATAGGTATTTATGATTGCCGACGGCGGTAGGCAGCGGTCCCACGATGTCCATTCCCCATTGGGCGAAGGGCCATGGGCTGGACAGGGACTTCAGATCGCTGGTGGGTTGGTGGGCCATAGGAGCGTGGAATTGGCATTTCAGGCATTTGCGAACATATACTGCGGAGTCATTTTGCATGTATGGCCACCAATAGCCTTCCTTTATTGCTCGAAAGGCTAGAAACCTTCGTTCAATATGACTTCCACAGATTCCTTCTTGAAGCTCGTGTAGCACTTGCTCGACATCACCTGGGTGGACGCATCTAAGGTAGGGACCGGATAAGGATTTCTTATACAAGTCGCCTCCTGTGGATAAGTGAAAGCGAGCAGCTTTGACTCTTATCTGGTGGGCAGTTTTCTTGTCATCTGGGAGCATGCCATCCTTTAAATAGCCCCTTAAGGGGTCCATCCAGCTGGGGGCTGATCCCACCTAGAGTACTTGTTCCACGTTTGGTAACTTGCTGTTGTGGTTAATGCTCGAACAAATGAGGAAATCGATGGGGATGACCCTCTTAAGGTCAGAGTCAACTGCCGAACTCAAGGCTGCTAAGGCATCAGCGTGACTGTTTTTCCCCTGGGAAATCGCTGGATGTTGATCTCTTCAAAGCCTGACATTAATTCTCTCACTAAGGCGAGGTAGGCTGCCATTCTTTCATCATTTGCATTGTAATCTCCACTTATCTGCTTGGAGACTAGCTGAGAGTCGCCGAATACCTGTAAACGTTTTGCTCCTAGAGTTTGTGCCTTTTGGAGACCGGCTATTAGGGCTTCGTATTCTGCTTCGTTATTGGAGGCTGCAAATCCAAGCCTGATTCCTTGTTCGAGGATTGTGTTTTCTAGAGTGATGAGGACAATGCCTACCCCTGCCCCTTTTGAGTTGGAGACTCCATCAACAAAGAGTTTCCAGGTTCTTTCTGTTGCTTGGTTCTTCTTTTGCTTTGTTGGTTGGGGTTGGTCGGAGAGTTCCTCGCCCGTGAATTCGGCTATGAAATCAGCAAGGATCTGACCCTTGATAGCTGTCCTTGGTTGAAGTTGGATGTCAAACCGGTCGAGCTCGATTGACCACTTAGACAGTCTGCTCGATAAGTCCGCTTTCCTTAGGATAGCCTTAAGGGGATGCGATGTGAGAACGATGACAGTATGGGCTTCGAAATAATGCTTCAACTTCCTCGAGGCAATTACTAGTGTAAAGGCGAGCTTCTCCAATGGCAGGTACCTTTGCTCGGCGTCTAATAAGGTCTTGCTCGCATAGTAAACGGGGTGTTGGATTCCTACAACCTCGCATATTAACACAGAGCTGACAGTGTGATTGGATATCGAGAGGTACAGGTATAAAGAATCCATTTGCTGTGGTATGACAAGCAACGGTGGAGAGCTTAAGTAGGACTTGAGCTCGTCCAAAGTTCGCGAGTAGTCTGGGCTCCACTCTATTAGTTTACTCCCCTTTAGAAGCTGGAAAAAAGGTTTGCACTTCTCGGAGGATTTGGAGATGAAGCGATTTAAGGCGGCGAGCATTCCAATGACCTTCTGCACGTCCCGGATTATTCGAGGGGGTTGTACCCTATTGATTGCATCGAACTGGTCTGGATTAGCTTCTATGCCTCTCTTACTGACCAAGTATCCAAGAAATTTTCCTTACTGGACACCGAAGGAACACTTGCTCGCATTAAGCTTCATTTGGTACTTCCTGAGGATTTTGAAGGTTTTTGACAGGTCTGAGAGGTGATTTTCCTTCTTCTTGCTCTTAACGAGCATGTCATCGATGTAGACCTCCATTGTGTCTCCCATTTGATCCTTGAACATTTTTGTGACCAGCTGCTGATAGGTTGCCCCCGTATTCTTGAGCCCAAATGGCATGACCTTGTAGCAATATAACCTAACTGTCGTGATGAACGCCGTTTTGTCCTGGTCTGGGGCATACAAGGGGATCTGGTGATATCCCGAGTATGCGTCCAGGAAACTCATTCGCTCGTGAGCTGCAGTGGCATCTACTAGTTGGTCTATCTTTGGGAGGGGGAAACTATCCTTAGGGCATGCTTTGTTGAGGTCAGTGAAGTCGATGCAAACTCTCCACTTCCCATTATTCTTCGGAACTACTACTAGGTTGGACAACCACTTGGGGAATTGCACTTCTCGTATGGATCCTGCATCCAACAATTTTCCGACTTCCTTTTCGATCGCTTTAGCTTTCTCGGGTACAGTTCTCCGTGCTTTCTACGTGACTGGCTTGAATGTGGGGTCGACGTGCAGTTGATGACAGGTGATATTAGGATCGATTCCAGGAAGCTCGTATGGTTCCCATGCGAAAACATCTACGTTGTGTCTCAGCAAGGTCGTCAACTCCTTCTGTTCTTGGTCGGTGAGAGATGCTCCAATCAAGAAGACTCTGCTACTATCACCAACTTCGGCTATAACTTTTACCAGGTTCTCGACGACACGCTCGGAGGGGAGGAGCTTGGTCTCCTTTACTCCAGGTCTTCCATACTTTAATTACTACTTGGAAGGTATCACACCCTCTTCAACTTTCTCGCTAGGTTGACCGGCCTTCTTCTCTGGCTTTGGTCGGATGGCTGCTATGAAGCGCTTCCTCGCCATCGCTTGGTCGCCGTGGATCTCCATTACTCTTCGCTCGGTTACATACTTGAGCTTCTGATGGTAGGTCGAGGATACCGCCTTCATTACATGTAGCCATCCTCTGCCGAGGATGGCCTGGTACGGTGATTCAATGTCAACTACCAAAAACTCAATCATCTTGGAGACGTTCCCAGCACGAACTGGCAGCACTATCTTGCCTAGGGGCATGGTCATTTTTCCAGCGAAGCTGACTAAAGGAACAGTAGCTTCCTTTAGGTCGGCGACGCTCAACTTCAATTTCCTGAATAGGTCGAGGAACATTACTTCGGATGAACTTTCTTGATCGACGAGCAGCTTGTCGATGTCAAAGTTGTCTATCCTGAGTGTAATGACCAGGGCATCATGATGTGGGGTCCTTACTCCCATAAAATCTTCATCCGTGAAAACAATATGCTTGTTATAGTTGACGTCCTCTGCTCGTCGACGCTTTCCTGACTGTGACTTTGCTGGATCGATTTGAAAAGCCTGCATTACCGTTGTAAGTTTTTTCATTTCCATTCGAGCTGAGTTCCCTTGTATCTGCTTGACGTCAGATACTCCGTGGATTACTGCGAACTCGTGTCCAGCATCATCCTCCAGCACATTATCGGGTCTCGCCTCTCTGTTGGCAGCCACTTTCTCTGCCCTTTTTTCCACAAAGTCGTTCAAATGCCCGCACTGGGCCAACTCCTCGAGGTGAGACTTAAGAGCTTTGCAGTGCTCGATCTTATGTCCTCCCTCTTTGTGAAAAGCGCATCTCAACGCATTGTTCCTCTTCGAGGGATCTCCTCCCATTTTCCTGGGCCACTTGATGAATGGCTCATCTTTGATCTTCGCGAGAATCTTATAAATTAGTTCTTTAAAGACGGTGTTGACCGCTTGGAATACTTTCGACGCGTCATGGTTCCCTCCGTTCTTGGAGCCATTTTTGCCTCCGTTCTTTCCTCCTTTCCTATGGTTCTCAGTTTTCTCACCTACCTTGGTAGTGAGCTTAGCTCGACCATTTTCTCCTGTATTTGGGCGGGTGACATCTTCCACCTTTGCGTATTTCTCGATTCGGGCTATTAGGTCGTTAATAGTCATAGCTTCCTTCTTCGTCAGGGACTGGTAGAGGAGGGAAGAACTAGGGAGTCCAATTTTAAAGGAGGCCACTGCTACTTCCTCCACGCAGACCTCGATCTCATTGAATAACTCCCAGTACCTCTTCGTGTAATCTCGGAGGGTCTCTTGAGGCATTTTCTTCATTGTTAACAGAGCATCCATCCTTTTGGGATGGGAGCTACTGGTAATGAATCGGGCCGTAAAAAGTTCGGCTAGGGATTTAAAATTCTTGATCGACCGGTGGGGGAGCCTTTCGAACCACTTATGTGCTACATCATGAAGGATCGAGGGAAAAATGCGGCACATCAGGTCATCTCGGTGACTCCAGAGGGTCATGGCCTGTCGGTATTGCCTGATGTGATCGATGGGATCAGTTTTTCCGTCGTAAATCTTGAACCTTGGAATGGCAAATTTCTTGGGAGCTTCCTCCTCTTCGATTTGTCTTGTGAAAGATGACTTCATCTGGGTTTTGAGAGCTCGCCTCGTGAGTTCTCTGGTTGATCTTGTTCCGTGGTGAGCGGGATGCTGGTCCATCTCCCTACGGACCATGTTTCGTATGTTCTCGTCGCCGCGAGCAGGGCTCTGGTAGCGGCGAGCTCTTCGCAGCTGTTCGCGGAGGTCATCGTCTGACTCGCCTCCTTCGTCCCTTTGAGATTCTCGCCTAGGGCTCCTTCCTCGGCTGCGAGATTTGCTCGCCTGAGGGCTAGGAGTGCGATAAGGGCGTCTCCTGTTATCAGGACGAAGCTCCCTCTCCAGTCTCTCCAGTCTTCTTTTCAAGCGAGCATTCTCAGCCTCGTATCTGCGAGAAGACTCCCTCTGATCGTGGAGCCTTGCCTCGTACGCATCAATTAACCTGGATATCTGCGTGGACCTCACTGGTCCCTGACTTTCTTCTTAGGCTGGTCTTTCCGGGCGAGCTCTCTGATCTGAACGTCGGACGTCAGACCTAATCCTGCGAGGAGTAGGTGGCTCTTGAATATCTCCTGCTTGGGGAGCATTGCTGCTGTGACCAGACATCTTAAACTCCTTTCTTGACGTGGGCTCTTCTCAGGGAAAGATGAACGCTTCCCACAGACGGCGCCAATTATGGAGACAATTATTATGCAACACAAATAAATACGAGAGAAGCAATTATCAAGGAAGAACAAGGAATATAAGATGCCAATCACACAATAAAGGATGTACGTGGTTCAGCAAGGATGTGCCTACGTCCACGGTGGTGCAGTTGACATTATTTTATACACTCCGGAGAGTAATTACAGAGAATACAATTTGTCCTTTTACCCCGGACTTAGGGTTTAATATATACATGTACATGTAGGTAAGTGGAGGTGATGGGTTTCTCCATGTTTTCCATCTCCCGTATAACTTCCAATCGTGGAAACGTGGGGGAGACCGGATCAATATAAGAGATGAGGGGCCCGAACTTTGGGCCGCCAGGACTGGGCTACTCGTCCGGGCCCATGGTTCTAAATTTCGGGTAGCCACAGTATGTATTTTGAGTTTTTCTCGAATCTCATTTGCATTCTAAATTGGCTCTTCTCATTCCACTCGTTTTTGCCTCTTTTGATTTCGTTTTTGACTCTCTTTTTCATCTCCCTTTCCTTATAATCATCCATAATATTCCTTATATAGAATCTCTCTCAAATCCTATCTTGGATCCTAAGCTAACGCATATTACTATATTGCCCCTTAATTCAAAATTATCAACTTTACATATTTAAACCGTTTCAAAATGTCCAAAAGTCAATTAAATTTGAATTTAAATATTCGATTAATTTCAAATAAAAATAAATACAATATCAATATCTCAATTATTAAAATTATATACCATATTCATAAATAAAGCCCTCAAAATTACGGGGTATTACATACTTCCTCCCTTGAAAAGGAATTTCGTCCTCGAAATTCGACGAAACCTAACACTCGAAATAAAATGCTACTCGATTCTATATCCCAAAAATCACACACTAAACTCCCCATATTAATTATAAACATCCTCACCACGACGCCTAACATATCCTCAAAAATTTCTATCTCCGAAGAAAATATATCTAACCCGCATGCTAGACCCAATACCCAAGACCCAAGGGTTGTCGTATACCTAAGCTCTGATACCATCTGTAACACCCCGCCCGCCCGGGGAGAGCAAACGGCGTGCTACTCATCAATAAAAACTATACTACATCCACAAATCATAAGGCATAGAGCATCTAAATCCCACAATAAAAATAGAGAACTACAAATCTCAATCTCTTCAAATAAATACCAAGTCTCTCGAATAAATACCACAACTAAAAAATAAATCTCTAATGCTCTATACATCAAAATACATGAATACAAGTCTTCTCTCTTGTATTAAAATTCTTTCCAAAATAATCCATGCTAAAATCATCCCAATTGGTCCATAGCGCTCAAATCCACGCTAACTTGCCAACTAAAAGAAAATATGGGAAAGTACACAATACGACAGGAAAGATGCTCAACAAAAATATTAACGGTGAATAAAGAGTAACAACATGAGTACGAGTATTCAAATCAAATGCAAATCTCAAAGCATTTATCAACAAATTTCTCAACAACACATTAACTGGGTCACCAGGCCTCACCCCATCCGCATATGCTTTATCAAGACATAGCCCGGGAAGCAGGAATTTTGGTGGGTGCCCAACATCCATGCCATATTAAAATCTCATGACAACGTGCTCAATAACAACATGAATAATACCACATGAATCAAAATAATTCCAACAATTATTTTTCCAGATTTTCAAGAATTTATCAATTCAAATATGAGTTCAATTAAACATGAAATCAACGGAATAACTCTCGAGATTTAAAGGAGCATATTGTGTAAAATCCCATACCTTAAAATCATTGCATGAATCCTCACATAAAAATCAGCCTCAAAATCTGATCGCACCATCACGTTCCTCTGGCAAAAATAATCAAATCACGTTTTAACCCTAATACGAGATAACTCCAAATAGTCCTATTTTAAAAACCCAAAAAAATCAGATCCAAAAATTATTCGAATCACCAATCCGACTTCAGATTTGGATTCTACACGAAAAATTGAGTCAGGTATGTGTTTTGAGTTTTTCTCAAATCTCATTCGAATGCACTCAAAAATAAGATCTAAACATTCCAAATTGGCTCTTCTCATTCCACTCGTTTTTGCCTCTTTTGATTTCGTTTTTGACTCTCTTTTTCATCTCCCTTTCCTTATAATCATCCATAATATTCCTCATATAGACTCTCTCGCAAATCCTATTTTGGAGCCTGAAAAATGCGTTACTAAAGCCGTTTATTGAAAATAAACTATTTAAGTAACTCCGAGTTATTTTTTGAAGAAACTCTTTTCTTAAATCAAAAAGGATTAATCACAAGATGTGTTTAATAAAACAGTATGTACGAGATCTTATTCAAGATTTAGACAACAAGTTAAAAATATAGTTTAAACAAGTTTTAAACACAGCACAACCAAGACTGAGATGAGAAAATGTAGAAAGATTTTGTTCACAATTTTTTACGTGGTAAAACCTCACCAATTGAGGAAACATCCACGACTCCCTCTACGGAGTAAAATGAAAAATCCACAAAAACAAATTTATGAGTTACAAACTATATAACTAACATGCAAACAACTCAGACCTATATAAGTTTAGGAATGTACCCTCTGGTGTCCTTATAACTTCTCTGCAGTTCTGATTGTAGATGTAGTTCTCTCAGTTTGTCAACTCCTTATTTGCTCCAGCACTTTACGTCGACTTATGATCACAAGATCTTATTACCAACACTTTTCATGTTGTAGGGTGTAAATGTTTGTGAAAGTGCTTTCTAACACATGCATGCACACACACACACACACACTTATTAAGTACAAACAGTCCTAACAAATTACAGTTACACTATATGCTGTGATATTTTCTTTTCTTTCTTCTTACAAAACTTTGAACCTTATTTGACCTTTCAATTAATCCCAGAATCCACGGATACCTTGCTAGGAAGACAGACAAGGTCTTAATCAATCTCAAAATTTAGAGAAACTTTTCGAGATTGAAAACCTCCAAGTGAGATTCCAAACTAGGTCAAAGGTTTAGTTATACAAGAACAAAAAACAGAAAGCATTTATTGTTGATTTCAAAGTAAGAAAACGTTTTAGAGAAAACAATCAATAATATATTTCTCAAGATGAGAAATAAAATGAAACTAGGTGTAATTTAACATGAATAACTCAGATCTGAGATTTATATGAAATCAGAAACTAGATATAAGTAAAAGTCTAAGTTGGAAACAAGATCTCACGAACACAAGGTTACAACAACAAAAATAACTCAACTCAAACTCTCAAACACTCAAGAACACTCAGGGTAGTGTTTTTGGATATGGTGTTTGGGTAAGGTTTGAAGAGGATTTAGACGAATGAAGTTAGGGTTTCTAACTCTCTCTCTTCTCTCTCAATTTCTCAAAGGAAATGAAATGGAAAAAGTCTTCGAAGTCTGAGGGAAGGATCCTTTTTATAGTGGGAGGAGAAGGTTCGAGATATCTGATCAAAACCAAGGGCTGAGATCGAGTCAATTTAAATTGACTTGAATCTAAGGGCTCACACAAGGCGGTGCTTAAATGAACGCTGATTGGCTTATAAAAGTTACACGGGGATTCATCAAGGCAACATGCAAACCATTGATAAGAAATGATCCAAGGGCTGATAACACACGCGTCTATTGTCTCAGTAAAGAAACACACTCTTAACCAATCAGAGGGCAACAAGTGTTGGCCAGTTAAGGGATATAAAATGCGCATCCAAACTAATTACAAATTATACCCTGAAGTCTCTGCCGCTTTTGGATTCTACCCAAGGTAACATTAGGCCATAATACAAAACAAAGAATATTAAGAGATTGACCCCAAAACTTTTAAATCAAGTTTTAATTATTAAAACATGG
Source organism: Sambucus nigra (assembly GCA_949130495.1). Classification (NCBI taxonomy): domain Eukaryota; kingdom Viridiplantae; phylum Streptophyta; class Magnoliopsida; order Dipsacales; family Adoxaceae; genus Sambucus; species Sambucus nigra. Next base: position 500,626,706 of record OX422211.1, on the reverse strand, counting down.
TTTAAAAATTCCCAAAAAATTATTAAAAATCAAACTTGGGGATTTAAACACACTCAACACATGTACACACATTATAATGCAATATGACATGCATGAATTGAATTCTAAGTGTGTGAGTGTTGGCAATAATCTCTTGATCACTACAAATAAGAGAGATGAATAAGCAATCCAACTTCTGAGGCTCTTTGGTTTCTAGGATGGACATAATTTTGTCACAATTTCCAAACTAGATGAGAACTTATACAATATAGACTCAAGTGAGTCAAAGGTATAAGGGCTTCAATCTCCCCCTTTGGAAATATGAGACAAAATCTTCTTTGAGTCAACTAGGACTCGTAGGGCAACAAAAAAATAAGAAAAACTTAGCCTTATCAAAATTCTATCTACCCAAATCCTAGAAATCAAAAAGTAAATAACTCAACTATTTATAATTCAATACCCTAATACATCAGTTGAGAATGACTGTACAAAAAGGAATACCTGCAATGAATCACTAAGATCAAGCTGTTTAGAATATGTAAGAGATTAGTAGACTCAAATTTCTCCCCCATTTTGTCTCAAATGGACATAGGGAAAAACTTGGATAAGAAGCAAAGGTATTACTCAGCACAAACCATACCAATAGATTTATGTAAAGAAATGAATCTATTATAATCTAGAGGTTTGGTAAACATATCTGCGAGTTGTAGATCAGTAGGAAGATAATTAATTTCTAATTCCTTAGATTAAACTAATTCACGTATAATATGATGTCTTATTTTAATATGCTTTGTTCGCGAGTGTTGAACAGGGTTTTTAGAAATATTAACCGCACTTTGATTATCATAATAAAGATGCAATTGGTTTTCTTGAATACTATAATCACTTAGCATTTGCTTAAGCCACAATAATTGAGCACAACAGCTACCAGCGGCTATGCATTCAGATTCAGCAGTCGAGAGTGATGTGCAGTTTTGTTTTTTACTACTCCATCCTACCAAGTTATTACCAATATAATAACATGCTCCTGAAGTACTTTTACTATCATCAGTACATCCAGCCGAGTCAGCATCAGTGTACCCAATAATAGTGCTTGGTGTGTCATTAGTGTACCAAAGTCCTAGATTCAGAGTGCCTTTAATATATTTAATTATACGTTTGACAGAATTCAAATGGCTCTCTTTAGGGTTGTTTTGATAACGAGCACATACACACACAGCATACATGATATCAGGACGCGAGGCAGTGAGATAGAGTAGTGTGCCAATCATACTACGATATAGAGTAGGATCTACAGATTTTCCATTTTCATCTTTTGACAATTTTACCGTAGTACTCATAGGTGTGTTAGCATCTTTAGCACTCTCGAGGCCGAATTTCTTAACGATCTCTAAAGCGTACTTAGATTGCGAAACAAATAATCCTTCTGGATTTTGTTTGACTTGGAGACCTAGGAAGAACTGCAACTCCCCCATAAGGGACATCTGAAATTCCTTACTCATAATTTCAGAAAAGGATTTTACTTCTGAGGTAGAAGTTGATCCAAATATAATATCGTCTACATATACTTGAGCAATAGTAATGTGTTTGTCAAAATGTTTGACAAATAGAGTTTGATCATTTCCACCTCTTTTGAAACCTTTATCCAAAAGAAAACTGGAAAGACGTTTATACCAAGCTCTAGGAGCTTGTTTAAGGCCATATAAAGCCTTTTTCAGACGAAATACATGATTTGGATATTTAGGGTCAATGAACCCTTTAGGTTGTTCTACATAGGTTTCCTCAACCAGTATTCCATTAAGGAACACAGATTTGACATCCATTTGATATAATGTAAAACGCATGTGACAAGCTATAGTGAAAAGCAGACGAACTGATTCTAAACGAGTAACGGGGGCAAAGGTCTCGTTAAAATCAATTCCTTCTATTTGGGAGTATCCTTGAGAAACTAATCTAGCTTTATTTCTAATTATTATCCCATTTTCATCAGTTTTATTTTTAAAAATCCAACGAGTACCAACAACCTTTTTGTGATCAGGACGTGGAACAAGATACCATACTTCATGAACGACAAATTGTAAAAGTCCATCCCGCATAGCAGAAATCCAGTGAGAGTCATTCAATGCCTCATTTACATTCTTTGGTTCCACAAGGGAAACAAAACATGCATAATGTGCATAATTTCTAAGTTGGGATCTTGTACGAACTGGCTCACTAGGGTTGCCAACTATGTTGTTTATGGGATGACCTTTACAAACCCAGTTAGGTACTTCAGGTGTCTCAATAGGTAATGAATTATCTATTTCAGAAGGGTCATTTTTTAAAATATTTTAAGACTCTTCGTCAATAGGTAATTCACCAGTCTTGCTTTGTACAGTAGTGTCACTAACAACTACATTTATGGATTCCATCATGGTTTTAGTGCGAAGGTTATACACTCGATAAGCTCTACTGTTAGGCGAGTATCCTAGAAATATGGCTTTATCTCCCCGGCTCTCAAATTTAGATAAGTGTTCCCTATCTTTGCATACATAACAAGTACTGCCAAAGGTTCTAAGATATTTGAGATTAGGCTTTTTATTGTACCAAAGTTCATAAGGGGTTTGTTTGGAATTCTTTCTAAGATAGACCCTATGAATGATGTGAGACGCAGTACGAATAGGTTCTACCCAAAAGTATTTAGGTAAATTCTTGGCATGTAACATGACACGTGCCATCTCTTGCAAGGTACGATTCTTTCTCTCGGCGATTCCATTTTGTTGAGGAGTCTTAGGAGCACTGAACTCGTGTTTGTAACCATTATAGTCACAGTATTCTATAATACCAGTGTCTTTGAATTCACCACCTCTATCACTACGGATTCTATTTACTTGAGTGTCCTTTTCATTTTCAATCCTAAGAAGAATTTTTAGGAAGGTTTAAAAATTGTCAGACTTTTGTTTTAAAAAGGATACCCAAGTAAATCTGGTGAAGTCATCAACCATAACTAAGATTAACTGTGTCCACAAAGGCTAACAGTTTGGGAAGGACCCATTAGGTCCATATGGATGAGTTCTGAGGGATTAGAGGTGAGAATATCTTTGACTTTCTTATGAGGGGCCTTAACAATTTTACCTTCTTGACAGGAACCACAAACAATATTATGAATGGGTTTAATTTTTGGAATTCCTCTTACTATGTCCTGAGTAGACAATTTACAAAGATTATCGTAATTTATGTGACCCATTATGTTATGCCATATCTCGTTGTCATCCATTCTGGCAACATTATAAATTTCAGAATTGTTCTTGACAGTGTAACAGTTGTCAGGAGTTCTGAATCCTGCATTCACCTTTTTCATTTAAAATCTTGCAATTGTTCTTTGAAAAGGTAACAGTATGGTCCGAGTCACAAAATTGCGAAATACTAAGTAAGTTGGCCTTTAGACCTTTAACTAGAAGAACATCTTTAAGAATACATCTTCTTGGAGAGTTCCTTTGCCTATGATTTGAGATGAAACTCCATCACCAAAAATGACTTTACCACCAGCAAATCTGGTTTTGTTTAAAAGTTTAGATTCATCTCCAGTCATGTGGTTAGAACATCCAGAGTCTAAATACCAACCAGATGATGTGTGTTCGGCTTTTAAAGCAGTAACAACAATATTACACTTCATCTGAGGTAATAGATCAGCTTTTCTAATCCAAATTGCTCTAGTTTTCATCTTGCGCTTATTAGCTCTCAACTGATAAAATTTGCGAGCATTAGATTTTTGCTGAAAAATGTTTTGCGCATGATTTTGAATTTTATGAAAGACTTGAGCATTTGGTTTAGGAAAGTGCTTAGGATTCCTTCTATGAAATGTTCTTTTAGGTTTGGTCTTTCTCTTTCTATAGTTAGAGTTTTTATCTGGCTGTCTAGGAAGTATATAATTGTTTCGATTCCTCCTAGAATAGTTAAAGTTCTGGTAAGTACGAGGATTATAGATAGGTTTGACAAGTCTCCTAGCATAGCAACCATCGAAAGAGTGACCATATATGTCACAGTAGGAGCAATAAAGATTGCTCAAGATGGGGGTCTCCTTAGGAAAGTCTCTAAACAGAGGTTTTGAAAAGTTTCCAGTCTGAACTTTATTCCTGGGTAGTACAGGTTTGAAAGTAGGTTCACTCTTTCTGATAAAAGGGCAGACGTATTTAGCCTTAGTTGGACTTTTATGCTTAGAGCAACTTGATTCCCCAATGTTGAAGTTTTGATGTTTTAAATCAAACTCAGTTTTTTGGGAATGAAAATCTGGGCATGTTTCAATAGGTCTTTTGCCTTCTGACACAAACTTGATAGGTTCAAAAGGTTTTGTTTGTGTTTTCAAATTGGGACAAAATCCTATACCAATTCGATCCTCAGAATTGGTTTAGATTTAGCAAAAAATTCATCAAAACAGTTAGAATTATTTTCAAATTTTGTAAATTTTTTGAAAACAATTGCTGTCTTTTCTTTGGTTTGTTCCAATTCTAACAATGTCCCTTTGTATTTTTTCTCCAGAATTTCATTTGTTTCAATCAAATTTTTCAGTTTTTCATCAAAAACTTTAATTTCACTTTCATGAGTTAAACATTGGGTAGTGTACTCTTCAGCATTCAGTTTAACCATCAGGCTTAGATCTTCCAATTTCTTGGTAAGATCTTTAACAGTCTTTTCTAGTCTAGCGCTTTTCTTGAGAGTCTTAGTGTAAAGTGTGTGAATGTCTGAGAGGTCTTCATTGTCCGAGTCACTAAGTGTGGTGTGTGAAGTGACCCCTAAGGCTTCATTATTAGAACTTACACACCCATTAGCATCGTCATTATCGCATTCCCTTTGACTCACACACCCCGAGGTAGAACATGCAACATTCTCAGTAATCAAAGCATCTAAACCAGAAATAACCACATTCGAAGTACCAGTCATAGAATTATTTGGTTCATCCTCATTGACAAATATAGGCATGTCATCATTATAAATAATCTTGGCAAAGAAAGACATGCAAGGATAAAAAACATCTGATGACTCAGGTTCCTCATTTTCAGAGTCACTTGAATCATCCCATGTTTTGCAGATGTTAGCTCTAGTGTGTTTGTTTTGAATGTTCAAATTAACTCTACAGTCTTATGCAATGTGCCCCAGTTTACCACATCTATAGCATTCAGTCTTCTTAAAGTCTCTATTAGGTCTGATATGAGAGTCCTTGTGATTTTTGTCATTGATTTTCTCATGAGGTCTGTGACTAGAGGGAGTTGGATAATTTGACTTGCCTTGTTTATTTGCCACTTTGTTTCTAAACTTAATGATTTTCTTGAACTGTTTTGTCATTAAGGCAATCTGATTGTCCAAACTCTCTATATCGCAGTCCTCATCAGATTCATCATTGGAAGTATTAAACTCAGGCTTAATCAATTTAGAAGAGAAGCTTAGATTGGAACTAGTCTGTTTCCTATGGGATTGGGTTAATTGTTTCTTAAATTCCAGTTCCATTTACACAGTTCTTAATTTACTACTGAGTAATTCAGGAGTGATATTTATATCACACATTTCCTCAATAGCATATCTTTTGTTATCAAACTTCTGTGGTAATGATCTCAGAATTTTAGATACGATTTCTTGTCTATCATAGGTTATCCCATTAGCATGCAGTTTGGTCACAATATCAGTCAGGTTCATATAGAAGTCATCAAATGATTCAGTCTCAAACATAATTAAGGAGTTATACTGCTGGATAAGCATTTGGGTTTTAGCAGCCTTAACTCTAGTGTCTCCTTCATGAGCAGTAACCAAGGTGTCCCAAGCTTCCTTAAAAGTGGTATATGATGAGATTCTTTTGAACTCATGTTCATTTATGGACATAAATATGGCATTCTTTTCTTTGTTATTATTTCGAGAAACTTGTTTCTCTTCTTGAGTGAACTCACTTAAAGCTTTCTTAACTCTCTCATTACTTCCTTCGTTGGCTGGTTTAGTAGGAAAAGTATAACCATTTTCAACAATGTCCCAGACATCATCTCCCAAAGTTCCTTGAATGAAAGCAATCATCCTTACTTTCCAGTAAGCAAAATTGGTTCCATCTAAGATTGGAGGTCTGGTCAAGTTACCAAATCTTTCATTTTTCTCGTCCATATTTGATTTTCAGAAAATAATTTCAGAAAAATAGGATCTCTTTAAAAGCAGTTTTACCAAGCTCTGATACCAATTGAAAAATGCGTTACTAAAGTCGTTAATTGAAAATAAACTATTTAAGTAACTCCGAGTTGTTTTTTGAAGAAACTCTTTTCTTAAATCAAAAAGGATTAATCACAAGATGTGTTTAATAAAACAGTATGTACGAGATCTTATTCAAGATTTAGACAACAAGTTTAAAAGATAGTTTAAATAAGTTTTAAACACAGCACAACCAAGACTGAGATGAGAAAATGTAGAAAGATTCTGTTCACAATTTTTTACGTGGTAAGACCTCATCAATTGAGGAAACATCCACGACTCCCTCTACGGAGTAAAATGAAAAATCCACTAAAACAAATTTATGAGTTACAAACTATATAACTAACATGCAAACAGCTCAGACCTATATAAGTTTAGGAATGTACCCTCTGGTGTCCTTATAACTTCTCTGCAGTTCTGATTGTAGATGTAGTTCTCTCAGTTTGTCAACTCCTTATTTGTTCCAACACTTTACGTCGACTTATGATCACAAGATTTTATTACCAACACTTTTCGTGTTGTAGGGTGTAAGTGTTTGAGTAAGTGCTTTCTAACACATGCATGCACACACACACACTTATTAAGTAAAAACAGTCCTAACAAATTACAGTTACACTATATGCTGTGATCTTTTCTTTTCTTTCTTCTTACAAAACTTTGAACCTTATTTGACCTTTCAATTAATCCCAGAATTCACGGATACCTTGCTAGGAAGACAGACAAGGTCTTAATCAATCTCAAAATTTAGAGAAACTTTTCGAGATTTAAAACCTCCAAGTGAGATTCCAAACTAGGTCAAAGGTTTAGTTTTACAAGAACAAAAAATAGAAAGCATTTATTGTTGATTTCAAAGTAAGAAAACGTTTTAGAGAAAACAATCAACAATATATTTCTCAAGATGAGAAATAAAATGAAAGTAAGTGTAATGTAACATGAATAACTCAGATCTGAGATTTATATGAAATCAGAAACTAGATCTAAGTAAAAGTCTTAGTTGGAAACAAGATCTCACAAACACAAGGTTACAGCAACAAAAATAACTCAACTCAAACTCTCAAACACTCAAGAACACTCAGGGTAGTGTTTTTGGATATGGTGTTTGGGTAAGGTTTGAAGAGTATTTAGACGAATGAAGTTAGGGTTTCTAACTCTCTCTCTTCTCTCTCTTCTTTCTCAATTTATCAAAGGAAATGAAATGGCAAAAGTCTTCGAAGTCTGAGGGAAGGGCCCTTTTTATAGTGGGAGGAGAAGGTTCGAGATATCTTATCAAAACCAATGGCTGAGATCGAGTCAATTTAAATTGTCTTGAATCTAAGGGGTCACACAAGGCGGTGCTTAAACGAACGCTGATTGGCTTAAAAAGTTACATGGGGATTCATCAAGGCAACATGCAGACCATTGATAAGAAATGATCCAAGGGCTGATAACACACGCGTCTATTGTCTCAGTAAAGAAACACACTCTTAACCAATCAGAGGGCAACATGTGTTGGCCAGTTAAGGGATATAAAACGCGCATCCAAACTAATTACGAAGTATACCCTGAAGTCTCTGCCGCTTTTGGATTCTACCCAAGGTAACATTAGGCCATAATACAAAACAAAGAATATTAAGAGATTGACCCCAAAACTTTTAAATCAAGTTTTAATTATTAAAACATGGTTTAAAAATTGTTTAAAAAATCCCAAAAAATTATTAAAAATCAAACTTGGGGATTTAAACACACTCAACACATGTACACACATTATAATGCAATATGACATGCATGAATTGAATTCTAAGTGTGTGAGTGTTGGCAATAGTCTCTTGATCACTACAAATAAGAGAGATGAATAAGCAATCCAACTTCTGAGGCTCTTTGGTTTCTAGGATGGACATAATTTTGTCACAATTTCCAAACTAGATGAGCACTTATACAATATAGACTCAAGTGAGTCAAAGGTATAAGGGCTTCAGAGCCTAAGCTAACGCATATTACTATATTGCCCTTTAATTCAAAATTATCAACTTTACATATTTAAACTGTTTCAAAATGTCCAAAAGTCAATTAAATTTGAATTTAGATATTCGATTAATTTCAAATAAAAATAAATACAATATCAATATCTCAATTATTAAAATTATATACCATATTCATAAATAAAGCCCTCAAAATTACGGAGTATTACACACATACCATAACGTCCACATAGTCCCGTCAAAGTAGATAAGGCAATGTAAGTCTCGCACATACAGTGTAGTCAATCAACACTCACCCCCATATATAATGACACCACATCAATTCATATCTGATACCCATTATTTATCTTTGGTATTTATTATTTTCTCATTATATTTTATCATGTTCCATCAATTTACCACTAGTCCCCAAATCAGTCGAGCATCCAAAACCAAAACTCGTCATTAGTACCATACTTAGATATCACCTAAACCATAAGTACATTCTAGTTCCTCACCTAGGAAGAATTTCCAAAATCTAAAGCATCCCTTAGTCCCGTGCCTAGGATAAGATAGAATAAAATACGTATCGTCTAGTCCCTAGGAAATACCCATCCATAAATTAACCACTACCTAGTGCCATACCTAGAGAGCATCAACTACATACAATATTATTGAATGTACAAACTAAAGTACATAACCTGAATGCCCCAATGATGTCATTATACTAACATACGCAACTTTTACACTTTTTACATCCTTTAGTCCAATCTCACAATTCTTTATTTCATAATTATAAAAAAAATAATTTTATATGCACTAACGAAATTTATCCAGCGATATACGAGTCATACAAAATATCTCAACAAGTTATCCAAATTCAATATTTCTATTCATATATGAATTAATCAATTTAAATCGTATACCAATATAAACATGAAATTTATTAATTTCCAGCAATATATTATAATGTTGTAATACCATATTCATCATTTATGTGATCTCATGAATCGAAACATATATATCACGTGATTCATCCCAATAATAACAAGGTTAATACTCTAAGCATGAGGGATTTAAAGTATTAAATCCAAACTTCATAAGTTCATACAAATAAATTTATAATTATGTTTTAAAAAATAAATTTATTTATCGCTTTTACTAATTAGGTTGCTAATCGTCTTTAAAAAATATGCATATTTAATGTTTAGAAAATATTTAAATAAAATAATACTTAAGGAGAAAAATAGAGATATTCTTATCTTAGAATTAAGTATTCTGAAAATCTGAAAAATCCACTATGTTCCTTTTCCAAACATAAACAACTTTCGTTCTTTGACCTTATTAAAAATATTAGTGCAAAGCCACCTAATTATATGTTAAAACTTGGTTTAATTGTATTTTGTGGTTAAAGAATATGTTTTGTATGTGTTTTTGTGTAGTGAAGTATAAAGTATGCACACCAAAAATTAAGTCACGAGTGTTCTTTTCAAAAGAATTAAAACTGCCTCGCGAAAGAGCCACCAATGAAGCAAATACGCATTGAACAAAAATCACCCCGCATAGGGAGGTGCCACCTGGCCGCTATCTGACCGTTATTGAGGGAGTTCTCCCTACCACATTTTTTTTAGTTCAATACGCAATTAATTCTTTCTTCTTTTAAGTTTCCAACTTGTTAAAACTCTTTAATTAAAACATGATTAGCCAAATCAAATTATTTTCTTGGATTCCAAGCCATTACAAAAAGACTCAAGTGCCCCTAGGTATTTACCAAAACTCCAAATTAGCCAAAGTTCACCAAATTCATTTCAATTAAATTCTTTTAGTTTAATTCAGTTTCTAACTTCATAAATAATTGTAATAAATTGAACTAATTTCTTAATTAAATTCGAATATAAAAATACTGGGATTACAACCTCAAGGTCCTTATATGGAAGCACTATATACAATACTCGGTGTAATTGAGACATATGTATCCTCATGAGAGGTATTATTCACGTGTCCATATGTTCATTTGATTTAACGAATACTTTGTGGGGTAGATATTTTTGTTCTCATTTCCATTTGCGATGGGGGGCATCTTTATCACTGTTGGGCTATAACTTTCTCAACCAGTGGCCAACCTATGTTGACCTCTGATGGCTATTATCTTAGCTTATAAGGAAACAAGTAATCAAGAGTTTGATATGATCCCTACGCAATTCTTTCATTTGTATCGCTTTCAAGGGAAGAAGATGAATGATCTAAATTACCTCTCTCATAAGGTTGGGAGGAAATGGGTTTTGAAAGACAAGCATAATACCCCTAATTAGTGAAGAAATAAATTTTCTTCGTTAGTGGCAACTCATGGCCAAGAGTCTCACACGGGTGGGAATTCCCTCTCTATGTAATGCTCCCCGTATTGTGGGTGAAATCCTTATTACTTTAAGGAGGATATAAGTTGAATATCAATGGGATTTCACATTTTTTTATGTGAATTCTTTATGTCCTTATTGCACTATTTATTTTATACGGTTAATTTTAGGTCGTCATCGTCATGGACCTAAAATATCTCACCTTGTATCAGTATGAGTGATGTAACACCCCGTATTTTTAATGACTTTTAAAATGGGATTAATTAGAATTAATTATGGAATAATTGAAAAATTAATACGAATTTAAATATTACTCGAGAATAAAGTAATATGTGATTTATGTTGAATATTACTTGTGATTAAAAGTAATATATATGATTATGACTTTACATATGATTATGATTTTATAAAATTGTCGCGAGTGATGAATACGATAATTACGGTAATTAAGTCGGAATGCACGTGTGAGTCGTGTTGAGACTATATTTAAATGGAATGAACAGTAAATTATTTATATGTCATTCGAATGGTCGTTTTGACTACGCCAAAGTGTCCATAAGGGTTTAAATAGTCGAAAAAAATCTACCTGGGGGATTACTTTGGGTCTCGGGGCAATTTTGAACCGAACAGACACTCCGTAGGGGTATTTTAATCATTTTCCAAAATGAGTGAATAGTACCCACAAAATTTGAGTAATATTATATAAGTGTAGGAGGTAGTAGGATTAATGTTCATTCACCAAAAATTAGAGGGAAAGACTTAGGGGAGAGTGAAAGACTTCTTTGGGAAATGAAGAGACTTCTCTCGGAAGCCAAGAGGCCAAAGCTCATCCTACATCACCACCGCCACCAGAAGTTGGCCGAAAAAAAGGGGAGGACCACCAGTAGACTATCATCCCCAAAGGTTCAGACCTATAATCTAAAGTCAAGTGATTTAACCTTTGCAAATTTAGTATGTATATTATCCATGTTAGTATGGTGATGAAATTTGGAAATATTGCATAATCCAATGATGATTATGGTGATTTTAATTAAATCCTTGAAATGAGAATTATGTAGGATTAATCTCTTTTTGAATATATAGTTTAATCCACGAAATTTGGTAATCATTTGGTGAAAGAAGTCTAGGATTTAAAGTTGTTCTTGGAGAAATGATAAAAAAGAAGTTTCTGAATTTTAAGGGAAATAACATGGTTTAATTGAAAATTCTTGAAGAATTTATGTTGTTAAATGTTAGAAATCATTTATAAACCTTGATATATCATTTGGGATGAAATATGAGGATTCTGGGACTAATTGATAATGGTTTGAAGATGGAAAAATGTAAAGCCCGTAGGTAAACTTATGTAGAAATTTGGGCCATTATCTGATCGATTGATCGATCGACCAAAATCGTCGATCTATCGATCCCCCCTAAAATTGTGATTTGTTTTTGTTTTAATTTTTGAGAAAATCCTAACTTTGAGAAATCTTTATAGTTGATTAATTGAACATATTGGGACTTAGAGAAGGGTAGTAGGATATACTTAAGACCCGAAAAAATATTATTATGTGTGGGATTGAATGAGAGAAATTAACGAGTGTTAATTGAATGAATTACGATGGAGAATTATATAAATTAAGGTGTAAATCGAATAAAGGATAACTTAAGGTTATTACCAGTAGTAAGAGGGTCATTAATTATGGGAATAACCTTAGGCTTATATGAGATTAACCCTAAGAGATGGAATGAAGGGTTAAAATTGAATTAGGGATGATCAATAAATAAACCTAATTTAATATAATTTAATTCATAAAAATTCGAGAGTTGTGATGACATGGACTAGTAGGGTGAGGATTTTTACCTACTGAATTTATTTGCGAAATAAATTATTGCCCTTTGAGTGATGAGAGAAGCTCGGGAATATAATTTGAGAAGTAAAGTCATAATCTGTAAATATGTAGGATATTAGAGATACATATATTACGCATGGAAATATCTATATGGGTTGTACGTGTGCCCTATGTTTATTATATGTAGGTAGGGTGAATACCTATATTATTATTTATTGTGTGTATGACATACCTACGCTGCTTGCTATCAGGGTGGAGGTTTCGCATTGTGGATGATCTTATCCCGATGAGCCCATTTGGGGGGATTTTAGATTCGTACCTTGAGCATAGGACCTTTGACACATTCTATCGATGTGAATGATAGTTTCGGTGGTTGAATGGGAGAGTATGCATTTGCGTGACCCATTCGGCTGAGGAGTATGCTTGCCTCCAATATATGCGTTATGATATTTATGGTTCGTGAGAGACATCGAACCAATAGTCCTTTATACAGTGAAAGATATATCAAGACATGATCGCAGAGTATGCATGCACCACAGCTGTGTCTGGGAGGTGCCTTATTAGTATATATAATAATGTGATGAATATATATACTATCATGTAATCTACTATGTGAAATTATAGATTAAACTATCTAGACTGTGATGTAATCTACTGTGTAGAATTTGTAGATTAACATATATATTATGATGTAATCTACAATGTGAAATTGTAGATAAAAATGAATAATGAGATTTGATTTAATTAAGGAAGTGAATACTTAATATTAAAGCTTTGAAAGCCTAGTTCATAGTAAAGAAAAATGAACATGTTTAATTATCATACGTATTATGTGGGAAATATGGGGAAATGATGTGGGATAGAATCATAATTGAAAATATTAATTTGGGAGATGATAAGGTACGTTAGGCGTGCACACTAGATAAGAGGTGAGAATTCTCAAGCCAGATCCCAAGAAGCTAATATATACATAATAATTGCTTAATTTCACTTATTAAGCACTTGCTATTTTAAAAGTCTTTTACAATCCGGCTTTGACCCGTTTTCTTGCCTATTCTCTTCTCTATTGTATCTTGTACATCAGATATTTAGTATCGTGGATGCCATCATGGAATATTGATATCTCGACGAGTTATAGCTACTTGAGAGGCAGATTTTGTTTAGACGCTTCCATTCTGTTGAATCACACATCTGTATTGTCTACTTTCAATTAGGGCATGTCACCCAAGATTCTAGTTATTTCATTCATATTCCAGAGATTGTAATTATTTATGTCAATACTGTTGATATCAGAAATAATTGATGGTAATGAAATATTTTAACCGGAGATTTATTCCAATCACATTTATTCTTGTTATATTTAGTTCAGCTGTATTGTGATGTTTCTTCTTCTTCTTCTTCTTCTTCTTCTTCTTCTTCTTCTTCTTCTTCTTCTTCTTCTTCTTCTTCTTCTTCTTCTTCTTATTATTATTATTATTATTATTATTATTATTATTATTATTATTATTATTATTATTATTATTATTATTATTATTATTATTATTATTATTATTATTATTATTATTATTATTATTATTATTATTATTATTATTATTATTATTATTATTCCGTATCGTGGAATGGTCCTAATTAAATTAAAATTGAATTTTTTTTACACTAGCTTAATTAATTATTAGGTGAATTAATGAAAAAATTATTTTTCGACAGTGAAGCTGAGAACGAACCAACTCGATATTCTGATTTAATTTAATAAAGGGTTGATCACCCTGTATTTAATTAGGCGGGGTGTCACAAGTGACTCATGTAATCGTTTGATTTATAGTTCAGTTTGGGGGTGCATTTGTTGTTTATATGGGATTCGCTATTTTTTAGGTCCTTAAGATGAGTCTTATTCCCCTTTATGATAAGTGCATGGGTTTTCCTTATTTGACATCATCTTACATTTTATACCACTCATGTTTCTTTTATGCTTTTTATTTTATTTTATTTTTTGTACCAGGTATTAGTCTATTTTCTATTTTTTTCTATTTGAAGTGTATTTTATTGTCTTGTTCATACGAGGTACTCTGTCTTTTCAAGCTTCATACACTCATTCCTTGAACACATTCTCAATAAAGATTTTACTTTTGGGGTTTAGACACGCTAGGAGGCAGTGATTTCCTATCGAGGATCGTTTTTGTTAGTTTCTCTTCTTACCCTTTACCACACACACACACACACACACACACACACACACACACACACACACACACACATATATATATATATATATATATATAAAGAGGGAGAGAGAGAGAGAGAGCACTCATAGGGTTGTTTTTTGGTGCTTTAGCTATATAGTTCTTCATCTAGTTGGACTTGAATTTTGACAAGATTTTTTATGTAATTATGTCGCGTCTAGCTACCTATGTCAAGATCTCCATTCAAGCATACATCAATTCAGAATTCAGCCATACAATGAAGGTAATCTCTCGCACCTATTCACCTTGGCTCATAGGATTTATTTTCTACACATAGGACACGTTTTGCATTTCACTGCATATATTACATCATTCCTCATTATTTATATTTTTTATGTTTAAATAGGATTTTTAAATATTTTTATAATATATTAAAACATTCTAAAGCAATTAAATTCATAACTTAAATTATTTGGTGCAATTAATTTAAACTATGAAGAATAGGTGCAAAACTTGTAAGGATGATATTTTTTGTGTGTAAAAGCATTGATAATATTATTCACATTTTTTTCATATGTTTTGGAATTTTTCTTTATTTATTGTGAATTAAAAAGTCTTGAAATCATTTTAAAAATATGATTTAAACAATTGTGTTGGTATTTAATGTGTATACGCTTTCCATACATTAACTGTACCTTATATACGTATGTATTATTGCATTTGTATATGTATTATATCCATATATATACTAAAGATAATTGAAACTGATTTCAGCACACGATTTTTGGTTCTTGGTTTTGTTAATGCGTTACAGCTGTATCATACCTCTTTATAAACGACATCGTTTATGGCTTTTTTCTCTCACTCGATTTGTGCTAGTTGATGACAGCTAGGTGCCTCATGTCGATCTCTAAGATGATTGTTTTGTGCTTATTCTTTGATCGTTAGATCTGTTTTTAATCCACAGTTTGTGTTACTTTGCTACAATCCATGTGAGCTTTATATCACCCAATAACAACACACCTCATTTGGCTACAAATTGAGACCTTTGTGTCCTCATTTTTATAATTCAAGAAAATTAAAAGAGAACCGAAACTCTATCAAATTCATTTCTAGAGAGAGAGAGAGAGAAAGTACACATTCTACGCACACAAGTGTTCATTACTTGATTCGATCTTGTTTATAGATACAATCCACCACACGAACACTAATATTGTTTGATTTATTTTATGTGTTTGATTTTTGTTTGGAATATGCTTGAATCTATCAAACTTTTTCAAAAACTCTCATATTAGGGTTTGATCTTACATTTTGGAATTTAATTGAAAAGAAACCCTAAGTGTCATTTTTGACTTTGTACGTTTTGAATTTTTTGAAGTGAAATCTCATCTCTCAGTGTTATATTTTGTTGAGATCGTTATTCACCTGATTGCATTGAAATTCGTGCCGTGTAGTTATTATACTGTTCTATTATTGCATAATAAACGAACAACACACACTGAATCACAAATCTTGTAATTGTGTTTCTGATTTTATATTTAAATCATTTAATACACAAATCACACACTGATTTAAACCATTCTCGTGTTCATCTCTATTTTTGTTCTTAGATATAGCTGTTTAGATCGTAAATAATTTTTAGGTTGTTCAATATTTCCGTGTATATCACTACACACACGAAACACACATCTTATTTTATGTAATTTCAGTCAATAAGTGTTGTTAAAACTGTTGCTTGTTTGTTAGAGTGTTTTCGTACACTTCACACACAGTTTTACACGTTCTGTGTATTGATACAATTTGGATTTGGTAGGTATTATAGATCTTGTTTTTGTGTTTATTTGAACACTAATTCACGCTAAAATCACATTTGTGTATATTCTTGGTCATTATGGTTATTCAGAGCTGATATTTAAAATAGTTTGTTTTAAATCATATCTAAGCAAGTTTGGAATTAATAAGGTTATATATGATTTAAGGTTTAGACATTTAAACCTAAAACCATTAAGGACCTATTCGTAAAATAATTAACATTTGGACTGTCCCTTTTGAGGACTATTCTTAAACATGGACTAAAACTAGAACTATTGAAGTACTTAGACTTGGACGAACTTTTCAAAATATTGGACTATTATAACTTTTAAGACTATTGCTAGGTTGTTAGATTAAATTTGGTTTAATCTAAGCTCACATTTAAAATAACTTTTTAATATTTGACTTTGTGCTCGAGTTGTTTATATATTAGGAGTCATATATTGTTTTGTCCATTGCTCTATTGTATATGCTTACTTGACTATTCCTGTTACATAATCTTAGTGGTATTTCAGGAAATGCGATACATCGTTGCATATCACTTGTAGTTCATACACTGTACACTAATATTCATATAGGCACTAATTCTTATGTACATATTAGATCAAATATGAGTGTTCTGATTTTTGAAAAGAAAGTTTACTGAAAACAATTTTAAATTATGATAGCTTGATTTAAACAAAATAAAGGAACATAATATTTGCTACTCATATTTCGGATATCAAAACTGTTGAATATCTATTCGGTTTGTAACAATTAGGGTGAGTGTGTCATATAAAATAACGCACGTCACAAATACTGCACTACTACATGTCATTATTAGAAGCAGTAGGCACTGAGTTGACCCGCGCTGGGGAATCTAGAAAGAAATCTGAGACGTGAAGAAAGCAAGGTGGATAAGAGCTGTATAGTGAGGTTAATTGCAGAAGAGCAACCAGAGCAGATAGGGTCGGTTGAGATAGGAAATAGCTTTCTGATTTAACCTACTTTAAGTCTTGTTACATGTTTGTAAATCATTCCGCATTGATTTGTTTTAGTGGACTTTGGTAGATTAGGGGACCCTAGAGGGTCCTTCGTTTTTTCCAGGGGAAGGATTTTTATGACCTAAAATAAATCACCGCGTACTGTAATTTTTTGCATACATCACCTAGCACGAAAAAGTAGGACTTAAGTCTAGAAACTCGCCTACATTAACTGAATTAGTTATATCTGCTTAATCACCTAGTTTTATCAAGATAATAATTAGGACTTTAATTAACATGGCAAACATTATTCAGTTTGCTTTATATTTAGCAATTTAACAAAAGTTTAGATTGGTACCCTTTTGGATATTCTATAAAAACTCGTAGGTAATTCGAGTTTATTCTACATTAGTTTACTTCCGCACTAGAGTCTATTTCACCTTTGGACGCCCGCTATATATATATATATATATATATATATATATATATATGGGGTTGAAAAATGAGTCAATATAGCAATGAGTGAGCTGACAAACTTATTTTAAAATGGATATAGACATTTCAAGGTATCCCTCAAAAACTATTCAGCTGAAAATGATTTTTTTTTACTATTTTAAATTTTGGTTAAAAAAATGGTTATCTAACATTCTTCTAATGTTAATTTGTCACTCCATTCTTTGTTAGGTGATTAGATATGTTAGGGTCTATCCTTTTCGGTTGTTGCATGTTATGAGTGTTGTTAGGTTATTGTTGGTTGGCATTTGGATTGTTTCATACTAGATTACTAAAACATACTTATTCCCTTTTTTCATTTAAGTTAATCATTTCCCATCCTTATGGAAAAAGGGTTAAAGGCAACCTTGTTCGAGAGGATTATGGGATTACTTCTTTAACAAATAAACATTCGTTAATATCTTATTTACCGGTCCTAGCCAATAGAAGAACTAACCTAAAATTTGACTTATAGATCAATTTGCAATATTTCAACACTAGTTTTCCTAGCATATCAACTTGCAACTAAATAAACACACACAATCAATTGATAATACAATACTGTAACATTCTAGGACCACCGCTCAACTCCAATAGTAGTTCATAACTATAATTTGGAGATAGGTGAGAGTCGTGGCATTAGGTGTGATGCGATAAAGGGATATCATTGGAGGTGGTGGATCAAGAGGTGATGGGGATAATGCATATGCCGGAGGATATGAACTGAGAGATGGACAAGCATAACTTATGATCACATGAGGTTAGGAGTTTTTTTTATGTACTGGAATGAGAGAGAGAGAGAGAGAGAGAGAGAGAGAGAGAGAGAGAGAGAGAGAGAGACTATAGATATGTGGAAATGGAATTCATGTCTATCATTTTTTATGTCACTAATCTATGATATTTGATGCAATATGTTTAGCATTTGTTTATCTCTATTTTGGATTATTGATTACATTGATACATTTATTGGATATTGCGACTTTAGATGATTTTGGATATTTAGCAATAGCTATGGATTAGTGCTTCACATGCTATATGTTCCGTTATATTTGTATCTCCATAGTTATTATGTTAATTTTCTCATTCGAACATGTTTTTATATAATGGCATATTTTTCATTGTTGCTTCATCTGATTGATTTATGTTGTTTTTACTATCGCGCTCTTTCCTTTGTTTATTCGAGACAAAATTTGGGAGAAATTTTGAATTGAGAGCGAGCATTTATGAGATGAGTATGGGACTATATATCACATATTATGTCATTACTCATTTTTTTTATATTCTCCTATATTTTTGTGTGTTACAAGTATTTTTAACTATATATGCTTATAGGGCTTGTAACGTATAGAAAAATCACGGATAGTTGAATTTGTACATACCGAGTCCGTCTTATGGAAATTGGGATGAGTAGATATGATGTACATGTATTTGATCTAAATTCCTATTTTGTATATTTTTTTCTTTTGTCTTTTATCCCAGAATAGTTTCGTAAGTACATATGTTTTTATATCCTCTTTGGTTTTTGGCTTTATTTCGAAAGTTAACAAAACTAAATCGAGGTATCTTTCTGAATATTGAGTTATAAATTGAATACTTAAAGACAAAGACACAGTATCAATACATTGCATTATTAATCTTAACACATTCATTGCATTGGATCTTTGGTAAAGATTTTTTTGGGTTTTTCTAGTTCCGTAAATTATTTTAGAGTTATGAGTTGACAAGAAAATTTAATTTTGGATTTTATGAGAATATTTTAGAAATCTCGTAAGAAAATCTTTCGCACGAGTATAGGATCATACAAAGTTCATACCATATTAGGAATAACTTTTCAAAACAGAACTCCTCACATGACAAGTTTTTTGTAAGAGGGTCTATTGTATAATTGAATTCTATATAACACTCACATTTAGTTCTGAAGCCTTGTAGGAAGACCAAACTTCATAAGAGGTCCTTGTGCAAATTTGGTCATTCGAGCTAGGAACACCTGTTTCGTACGAGGGTTCATTTTTATGAGTCGTGTTTGATTAACCCTATTTCTGTAGCAATGAATACATAGGTTCGTAAAACAAAATTTTCAAAGTGCAACCCAATTTTACAAAACCATACTTTTGGTTTTGAGATATTTTTCATGGGAGTTTAAATACTGTCAATCTTAACACTCCATGAGAGATTTTGATTTGAAAATACCCTTTATTATTCATATGAAAATATTAACACGAATGATCGTGTGGGTTGAATAACATAGGAGATTGTGTTTCCAATTAATATCAATGGATATCGAGATATGCGAGTTGTCAAAGTTACTATTGATGTGATCAACTAATTGCTAATACAAAATAAGACATCAGATCAAAACACAAGATAAAGACACTTCGGTTATAATCGAGTCTCATGTATGTCGAGTATGTTCTTTTTAAGTCTTGTAAACATTCAGTAGTAATGGTGGACTTGGTTGGGTAGGGGCATAATAATAGTTTTATCGTGATGGTTTTCACTCTAAAATATAATGTGTTTTGAATTAATTAAGATTAATTAGCTAATTGGACTTAGACCACCCTACTACTTTTTCAAACTTCGTCTTAAAGAAACTCACCCAAATTCAAATTTATCACCTTTTCACAATAAAGGATGAATAAATACATTGTCATAATAACTGTGAATTTTATTATCACTTTGTCTAATGAATAAATTCTTTGTGTTTATCCTAATCACAATATTAAAGGACAATATTTTACATTCCTCTTGATTTTTCTTTTTGACTTTATTATGGAACAAAAATTCAATGTTGCATTTATGAGTCTTCTTTTTTGTTTTATTGAAGATAATGAAAATGCAGATAAAGCACCATTGAAAAGAGCTGTCGGATTGAACAATTTTAGGCTATTAGGGGTTTAGTAAGCGTTTACAGTTTTGCATTTCCTTAAGTTTATTTTTGAAGTAAGGAATGACGGGAATAAAACTATTTTTTAAATGAAAAAAAATTAACTTTTTAAAACTTCAAATTTATAAGTGGCCGGGGAAAAGGTTTCGTTCGAACGACCTTTACGAGTATCAATCCTTCATAATATGTATTTTATGAACTCATATAAAATCCTGTTAGTTCCTGTTAATGAATAGATGACTAATATATACAATACCCACAATACTAAAACTGGGATCTACACCAAATAATTGTATATCATAAATATAGCAATATATAAGTTGGGACTACCCCCCACTAACTATAGGGTCATTAAAACACCAAATAGCCCGTGACTATCCTCCGTTTATCACGGGGTCACTAACACAGAATTTCACCATTTTTAGCTGGCACAGGCATAATAAATCGACACACCCCTTGTACTCCTCCATAATAATTGTCACACCCCTTGCCTGTCTCCATAATATAAAATTTCAATATAGCATAACCTTGAACTCGAGTCATGCGAAATAATGAATTATGCACCCCCAATTCTCTTTATCATCTTAGTCTAAAGGATAGATAATCAACTCATTTCTTTAATTAGGTGTTAGATCCCATCGTTTTACCTTTATATTTTCTCAATATGTTTAAGGGCAATATCAAGTTTAATCACAATCGGAGATTAAGTCCAAATGTGTAATTATATATTTTACATTCTCATGGAGAGGGTGTCTAACATGTGAAGAATCGTAATAGAAACAAGTCACAATGTAAAGAGATAACAGTCATTCTAACCAAATTCATCATGTTTACTTTCTTTAATATCTTTTCACTCATAATCACCAATTGTTTATGGGATTTAGCCTTTAAGTATTCCCTGATGGTACTTTTAAATAAAAGAGGGAGATTCACATAACAATGACACGCTTTTCATATTTCATTAATAAAATATATGAATTTAATTCCAATTTCAATTATAAGAGGAAGAATCATATGTTTCTTTAATTTAAAATTTTCAACAACAATAGTGTGAATTTCTAATTCTATCTCAAGAAATAAGGAACATCTATTAAGTCTCAAAATTTCTCATTTACATGTGAAAGCATATTTATCACTTTAATTCCAATATATAATTATGTGGGATTAATAGTTGTTGATGTAAAAAACTAGATTTAACTTAATTATTTAATCACAGATAGAAAATAAATAAGACAAGAGATTTTTAAAGTGGTTCAGCCTTGAAAGAATGACCTACGTCCACTATTTGTGTTATTGCTGACTGTTTGCAGAATTCTCGATAATGGGTTTACCAAGAAATTCCGAGTCCACTGCTAATGAGGAGGTTACAATGTATTTATAGCCTCAAGGCGATACAAATGAAAGAATAATACATAGCTGTCTAATAGGCGTATGCGTCTGTGTGATAATAATGAGCATTAAATGTGCAGTCATCCTCTTGATTATCCGGATATGAATGCTCTGTACGAGATGCAGCTCGAACCGCCTAAGTAGCTCGGTATACATGAGTTGCTCGGTACAATAGAGTTCCTCGGAGAACACCTGTTGATCGGAGCATTCTGGGTTGGTCGGGGAGGTTGAGTTCCTCGGAGTTAAGGTGTTGTTAAAAAATGTTTGCGGGTGCCATGTAAGTTGACACGTGTCTACACATAATCGGTCCACATTAGCATACTAAATTTGGTATCAACAGAAGCCCCCAATGTTTCGTAGTTTGATGTTGAAGAAAAGTATGGAACATTACGTTGCCTAAACTTTATGGATTTTAGACAATCGTTCGCTGTTTATAGCCCCTTTTTGAGTGCATGGTATTAGGCTTTTTAAAGTATTTTGAATTTCAATAATCGCTTCGTGTTTTGTGCCTTTTTCTTCTTTTGAGCCGCCAGATACGCAATCGTCCATCTTGGTAATCATTCCCTTTCTCCATTCTTGAGGTAAAGTATTTAAACGCTTCAGAAAACTCGATCGTCTTTTACTTTTTCAAATCTGCATCTTTAGAATTTCTTCACTTCTTCTCTGTCTTGTGTGTTCGTTTCTTCCATTATTCGTTGTCACCTGATTCATCTTTTTCCTGTAAGATCTTCTTCCTTCTCTTTTATTTCTTTTGTTCATCATGGTTTACCTTATTGAGTCGCTTGATAAATTTTGTTCTGATTTTTCTATTCCTTCCTGGGTCATATTGGAAGAGCTTTCTGAACCCTCTGACTATTTTCGTTTGGCTGAGGGACATTGGTTCCCCAGTCTCTTTGTAGCTAAATGTGCCTTTTTCCCCTCCAAACCCTTTGTGTTTAGAATTCTGTCAATATTTTAACGTGGTACCTGCAAAAATAGCTCCCAATACCTGGAGTTTGCACCAAACTGTTGCTGACCAACATATCAGATCAGCCTCATACTTGTTGCAGTACAAGAGTTACACTTCATCTTTTACTGCTCGTCCAGTAATAAGTGACATAGAACCAACACCAGCTTCTGAAGGTTCCTCTCCTGAATCAAATATTTCTCTCAGTGACAGAATGAAGAGAAGAAGAGCTCCCTCGTACTTTGACAAATCAGACTCTGCCAATATAGAGGCAAAGAGAAATAAGCAGGATGTCCCAGAGGAAGGGACAAGAAAAGTTGATGCACCCCTTCCTGCTGCTGCTAAGAAAGTTGCTGAGAAGCCCCCTGTGGCTCCGAGCAAGGTTGTAGCTGTTTCTACTCCAAGCGAGGTCATCGTTATATCACCGACCAAGACAACATCCTTGATTGAGAATGTTCCTGCTCCCACGAGGAAGTTGAAGAAAATTTCCTCGGATAAACTGGCTGAACCTGTCTCTCAGCCTTTAACTGCTGGAAGTGGTGTTCCCACTTTTGTTGCTCCGAGCTCTGCCATGGGCACTGTGAAGTCTTGGATATCCCAGAAATCCAAGGTCTTAAAGACACTCTTTCTCGGGATAGGGTTACCACCTTGACAGCTCAACATATTGCCTCAGTAAGTATTACTAATTTAAACTTTCATTTTTCAATGTGTTAGCCCTGCACTGACTTATAATTATTTTCTTTTTCCAGCTTGTAACCTGTTTTAACACTATTCTGAAAAAGGATGAAGCTCTTAAAGCTTCGAGCTCCTCGGGAGGTGTGGAGGAGGCTTTTGTAGGTCTGACTCAATCCTTAAAGGATTCTCGTCAGAAATATGAAGAAGATAAGGTTGCTTGGGAGAAGCAACTGAAGTCCGTCGAGCAAGAGAGAGAAAAAGCTGTGGAGGCCTCTCAGGAGTTGGAGAGGAAAATGAAAGAGTTTAAGAAGAAAAATGAAGAGCTTGAAGAAAAGCTCAAGAATGCTAGAGAGCTTGAAACCAAGCTTAAAACTGCTGAAGAGGAACTTGGTAGACTTCGTGAAGCTGATCGTCAGAAGGTAGAGGTAGAAGGAAAGTTGAAGGCAGCCGAAGAACTTCTTACTAAGAGGATTTCCTCGGAGAAAGCAAAGAGAAAACTTTCTGTTAAAAAGTCCTTTAGCGCTGGTTGGGACAAAGGTTGGAACAAAGGCCTAGCTACCATGTCCTCTCAGTTGGATTTTGCTAGCCTCAAATTCTTCAGGGACGGATGGATTGCTGCTCTGCAGGAGTTAAAGGTCTCAGAGAGTTCTGAACTTTTTCAGCGCCATGTTCATGGTCCTCCTCCCTCTAGTGGAGAAGAAGAAGAGGACGAAGCTGCCTCTGAAGAGTCTTCAATGATGATTGGAGACCAAGTTCCTCCCGTTCCAGTTGTTCAGACTTTCTATGAGCAACTTCAGCCCACCAGTATTTCAACCAAGCAACTTCCGCTATCCTCCGAGCAACTAGCCTCCTCATCTCAGCTTTCCGAGGAAGTCGCAAAACACAAGGAGAAGGTGTAAAGTTGCTCGGGCTTTAATTTTATTATTTCTTTTGAATGTAACCCTGAACCTTGTACTTGTCTTTTGATGAATCAAAATTCGAGTTTTTGTTATTCATGTTGACTTTCTTCGTCTTGCTCTGTCTTTATCGTTTATTAATCCTTTTTATGGATTCTCTTTGCTAGTTTATGGCCAGGATGGAACTCTTGTCAGCTCACGATACTGAGTTAATGAAAAAATGTAATGAATATTTCAAAGCTGTCCATACAGATTTGGATGAGTCACAATTTTTTTTTATCCTGGGCTTAGATGCCTCTGAACGAGCAGTGGAATCTTACCAATATCTGAAATGCTTACTTGACCGAGCTGTTGCCAATAGTGTGGCTTATTACGAGATGATTGAAGATCTCCAAGGTACCATCGAGGAACTTCAATAACAATACAAGGAATCTTCTGCCCTTTTGCATCAGGGGTATGAGAAAAAGTATCAGCAACTAAATGCTGACAAAGGGTATGATAAGTTAGTCGCTGCTTATGATTTTAAGGAGAGGACTTTGAAGACCGAGGTTGAAGAGAATAGGCAGATCACGAAACTGCTGGAACAGGAAAATAATAACTTGAGAGGAGAGATATCCCAACTGATATCTGTAGCATCTACCTCAAGAGCCTTGGTCCCTGTCAATGATGAAGGTTTCTCCTTTTTGGAGGTTAAAAATGCCAATTTGAGAGACGAATTGAAAACTTTAAAGAGAATTAGACCCTCTACATCTGCTCGTGGACGAGCAAGAGTTTCTCGAGGACGAGCTGCTCGAGTTACTATTGAAGAGGCGAGAACTCAAGCATCTTTAGAAAATCAAGCAGTTCAGTTGGTTGCGAAGAATAAGGCTCTGGAAGAGATGTCCAAGAAGATTTTGGACCTTAACGAGCAACTTTACACACAAGGATCCGCCTTGGAGAATAAAGAAATTTTTATGAAGAATCTCCACGAGCAGCTGGAAAGGTTGACTTACCAATTCCACAAATAGCCTAGAGAGTTTTGGATGGCTGACTATAATGAAGCCCTCTACCACCTTGATGATCGAATCCAGCAAGCGAATAATGAGGGTTATAAATAAGGATGGTTGAATGCACTGGGTGTATTAAAATTGGAGCAGGGCCATTATCTATGGGATTATCATAACCCTGGATTGCTCGAGCTGCCTGTGCCACCTTTTAAACTTGACATGAGATGGATTCCTGCTCAGGCAATCCCTCAGTGCTTAATCTCCAAATATCTCGGCGACTACAGCCTTCATTCCAACGTTGATATTTCTCTCCCTGAGCATCTGCTTGATCGGCCATCAGTGATGAATGTTCGAATTCTTCGAGATCTGAATTTCATAAATTCCCCTTATGCCTTAAACGATCCTCCTGCTGGAGTAGAACCTGTTTCAAAGGCAGAAGGGAAGAAACCAATAGAATAGGATTTTATGTAATAATTTCTACTTTCCACAGCATATGTAATCCTTCTAGTTTTGAATGAAAAATTTTGGTAATACATTTCTCACGTCATTTGTAATTTTACTTAGTATGAATGAAATTTGCCTTTTGTCATTTCATTTTCTTCTAAATAATTTGTAGAAGGTTTTTTCTTGTTGGTTGCTTATTTTATTGCAGTCTTTGATCTTTATGTGATAAAACATCCTTTATCTCATAATCCTGTTTAATTTAAACAACTGGAGATGATTGTAATTGGCTTACCAACCAACTAGAGTTTATTAAGATATTTATTTTCGACCAACCGGAGTTGGTGAACTTTTATTCCTCGACCAACCGTAGTTAGGGGATTTTATTTATCAACCATAGTTGGTAGACCAACCAACAGTAGTTGGTGGAATTTTATTTATCGACCAACCTTAGTTGGTAGACCGACCACTAGAAGTTGGTAGGGTTTTTATTTATCGACCAACCGTAGTTGGTAGACCGACCAACCGTAGTTGGTAGGGTTTTATTTATCGACCAACCGTGGTTGGTAGACCGACCAACCGTAGTTGGTAGGGTTTTATTTATCGACCAACCGTAGTTGGTAGGGTTTTATTTATCGACCAACCGTAGTTGGTAGACCGACCAGCCGTAATTGGTAGGATTTTTATTTATCGACCAATCGTAGTTGGTAGACCGACCAATCGCAGTTGGTAAGTTTTTTATTTATCGACCAATCGTAGTTGGTAGACCGACCAACCTTAGTTGGTAGGGTTTTATTTATCGACCAACCGGTAGTTGGTAGACCGACCAACCGTAGTTGGTAGGGTTTTTATTTTAAACTTGATGCATAGTGTGTAGCACTAATACTCCGAAAAAATTTCAACAAAAGGAGAGAATTTGGTAAAACATCCAAAGCTTTATTCATATCGAAGAAAACTGCATTACATAAGGATTGAACTACTGATAATATTTGGGCAGATGCTCTGCGTTCCATGCATTCTTAAACTCCTCTCCTAAGGTTTCAATCCTATAAGTTCCGGGGCGAACAACTTCTATTACTCTGTAAGGTCCATGCTAGTTAGCTTCCAATTTATTGTGCTTTTGAATTACTTTCTTTAGCATGTAGTCTCCTTCCTTCAAATCACACTTTTTTACCCTCTTGTTGTAGAACAAAGCTGTTCGTTGTTGGTACGAAGCATTCCTGATTGCTGATTCTTCTCTAACTTCCTCGAGCATATCCAAGTCTAATCTTCTCATCAATTCACTGATAGGAGAATTAAAATTCAACACTCTGTGTGTGGGGAGGCCCAGCTCGGTAGGTATAACAGCTTCACTTCCGAATACCAACATGTATGGAGATTCTCCTGTTACTGCTCGTGGTGTAGTATGATAAGCCCATAGTACAGAATGTAGCTCGTTGATCCAATTTGCCTTCGCATCATCCAGTCTTTTCTTCAAACCATTCAGCAGCGTTCTGTTCGTCACCTCAGTTTGTCCATTGCTCTGGGGATGGCCTGGTACCGAGTGGATTTTCAATATATTTGACTGATGACAATATGCAGCGAACTCCTCATTATCAAAATGAGTTCCATGGTCTGTGATGAATGAATGAGGAAGACCATATCTACAAAGGATGTTCTTCCATATAAATTGATACACCTTCTCATAAGTCATATCAATAAGAGGTTTAACTTCCACCCATTTAGTAAAATAATCAACAGCGACGACGAGGTATTTGAACCTTCCTCTTGTCGTCGGGAGTGGACCGATCAAGTCCATTCCCCACATGGAAAATGGCCAAGGGGATGTTATGGGTGTTAGCAATGCCCGAGGAGTTCTTTGAAGGGACGAGAAGCGCTGACATTTGTCACATTTCTTGGTATACACTATACAATCAGCCCTCATCGTCGGCCAATAATATCCCTGTGTCATTATTCTTTGCAAAAGCATTCGACCTGCTACATGAGCTCCACACGACCCTTCATGGACCTCTTCAACCAAATCTTTCACCTCGGAAGGGTGCACACATCTTTGCAGACCTGCTATAGTTCCTCGTCTATATAGAATACCATTAGTCAATACATAACGAGCAGCTTTAAACTTTAGTTTCTTGGCCGCGAGTTTGTCAGTTGGTAATTTCCCTTCCTCAATATATGCCCTGATGGGATCCATCCAAGATGGTCCTAAATCAAGGGTAATAAAGTTCATCATTAGATCTTCGTCTATGCTTCGACTAGCCAAGACTTCTATTGGGATTATTCTTCGTAGCTCGGTGCTTGTGGCTGAAGCTAACCGAGCTAAGGCTTTCGCTCTTGCATTCTCCAATCTTGGTATTCTAATTATCTGTACTGCGATCAGGCTTGATAAAACCTCCATTGCTTTTGCATGATACCTGATCATTAATTCTCCTTTGGCTGCATATACTCCCAGCATTTGATTTACGATCAATTGCGAGTCACTGAATACGATAACCTGCTCCGCTCCCAAGGTTTTTGCCAGGCCAAGTCCTGCAATCATAGCTTCATATTTAGGGCTGTGTTTCGGCCGGATCGGATCGGAAAATGACCTTTCGAAAAAAATTCCAATTTTTTCGGAAATAAAATATTTGTTCCAATTTCCTATCCAATTTTTTCGGAAAATCAAAAAAGTTTCCGAATTCGGAAATATCGGAAAATCGGAAAAAAATCGGAAAAATTCGGAAATTAGAAATATGGTATTTTTTTCTGTTCTGCCGCATGAAGACAGTATGAGAAATTAGAAATTAGTTTTTTTCTGTTCTGCCGCGGCCATCAATATAACAAACCGATGTAAACAAATTTGTAAACCTATAAACCGATCAATATAACAAACCTATTAAACCTATAAATCGATCCCAACAGATGTATTAGATGAAATAAAAAAGATGTAAACAGATGTAAATAAGATGTAAACCGATCTTATAAACAAAAGTAAACAAGATGTAAATAGAGCCTATAAACCGATGTAAACAGATCTGTAAATAAGTAGAAATAAAAAAAAATAAACTAGTAAAGGCTTACCTATGTTCGAGACTATAAGGGTCGGACGATGTAAACAAATATGGGCCGCCGAAAGTAGAAGAAAGGGGTTGGACGACCGTATAGAGATTGGGTCGAGAGAGAGAGGTAAGAGATATGCACCGCCGAGGAGAAAGGGGCGAGACGAGAGAGAGAGAGAGAAAGATGTGAGAGATATTTTAATAAGAATATCATACAACCCTAGTTGCTCTCTACTAACAGCATATATAAATATATGGGGTAAGGTAAAAAATAAAGGAAATCTAAATTTTACACATTCTTATTACAAAAGGATATAACTTATAAGGTAAAAAATATATATAGAAAATATTCAAAAAAATATTCGAAATATTAATCGGAAGATATATTCGGAATATTAATCGGAAAAAAGATTCGGAAATTATATCGGAAAAATCAGAAAATCGGAATTTAAAACATAGTTCCAATTTCCTATCCAATTTAATTCGGAAAAATCGAAAATCGGAAAATCGGAAATCGGAAACCTTATATATGTTCCAAAATCGGAAAATATCGGATCGGACATCGGAAAAATCGGAATGTTCGGAAAAAAAACACAGCCCTATTCATATTTATCCTTATTATTAAAAGCCTTGAATTGGAAGCGCAAAGCATACTCCACATCGACCTCATCCAGGCTGTTCAAAATAATACCTGCCCCACAGCCTGTAATGCAAGATGAACCATCCACATATAGATTCCATATAGGTACCTCATCCTCAAATTTTTTATCGAATAAAGTTCCTCGGTGGAATATTTGTTGCTTCCTTTTATCCTCCTCTAGTACTTCTTGCTGCTTGTCGACCATCTCCCCCTAATCGTCAACTGACTTAAGTTGATCGGGGTTTAAATTTGATGATCCTGTAACATCCACAGGTTGGTCGGTATTCAACTTTTGCTCCTCGGAGGTGTCAGGATAAGTGAATTCTGCGATAAAATCTGCTACTGCCTGCCCTTTAAGTGACGACCTAGGCTCATAAATTATATCATATTCACCAAGTTTTACTGCCCAGTACATCAATCTCCCTGATTTTTCTGGTTTATGAAGAGCGTGCCTCAGTGGCATATCGGTATACACTACTATGGTATGAGCTTGGAAGTACGGCCTCATTCTTCTACTTGCTTCGATCAACGCTAGTGACAACTTTTCTAGTCTTGGATATCTGATCTTTGCTTATCGGAAGGCCTTGCTAGTGTAATAAATTGGTTTTTGCATCCATCCTCCATTCTTATCAATGCCGAGCTAACTACATTCTCCGAAACTGCTAGATACAAGTACAATCTTTCTCCCATCACTGGCCTAAACAATAGTGGGGGTGCTCCCAAGTATTTCTTTAACTCTTGAAAGGCCTTCTCGCATTCATCATTCCATTCAAACATTTTTTGGAGTGTTTTGAAGAATGGGAGGCATCTATCAGTTGCTCGTGATACAAATCTATTAAGTGCTGCAACTCGCCCTGTGAGACTTTGGACTTCCTTCTTCGTCGTTGGAGATCGTAGTCCCAATAGAGCCTTGATCTTTTCTGTATTTTCTTCAATACCTCGTTGGTTGACAATATACCCGAGGAACATGCCTTCTCGTACTCCGAATATGCACTTAGTAGGGTTCAACTTCATTTGATATTTATCTAATTGATCAAAGGTTTGACCTAGATCAATTATATGGTCAGCATCTTTCTTGCTCTTTGTCAGCATATCATCAACATAAACCTCCATATTGTGACTGATTTGTTCTTCAAACACCTTGTTCATCAGCTGCTGATATGTTGCACCCATATTTTTCAAACTAAAAGGCATAACATTGTAACAACCCGAGTAATTTTTGGGGTATTTTCGAAATAAAGAGGAAAAATAAATTTTGAGATAAAATTATTTTTATTTCTCAAATATGTTGGTTATTATTTTTAAAGGAGAGAATTTCAAACGATTTTGAAATCAAAATTAAAATGGAGTTTTAATTGAATTTTTATTATTTAGAAGAGTCCTCAAAATATAAAACTCTCTAAGAGTCCTCAAAACATATAACTTTCTAGTAAAAATAATATTTTTTAGAAATTCGATCGTTTGATCAAGCTGAATTTTTGTCAGCAGTCCTGTCTCGCCGTTTGCTACAACATAGTAAAAATTCAAGTGATTCCAATGGTCCGATCATCCGGAATAAATTTTTTAGTGTTTGTATCTAATTAGAACTCTTTTCTTAATCAAACTCTTAACCCTTTATATATCAAATAATTCGTGGCTTGGCTTTTCAAATCACTTTTTCTCAAATTTTTCAACCAGAAGACCTCTCCAAAATTACTCCCTTTTATATACAAACCACAGCCCCAAACTTATTCAAGATTTCAACCTTAGATTAGAAAGCTTATTTGGTGTTTTCTCGAGTTTGGGCTAGAACAAGATTTGATTATTTTCGCGAGAGGAACATGATGGTGTGATTATATTTTGAGGCTGAATTATGCGATGATTCATTTGATGATTTTGAGGTATGGGGTTTTACACAATATGTTCCTAAAATCTCGCGAGTGTTTATTCCGTTGAATTCTCGTTAATTGAACTCATATTTTGAATTGTTAAATTCATTGAAATCTGGAAAAATAATTGTTGGAATTATTTTGATTCATGTTTTATTATTCATGTTGTTTTGAGCACGCTGTCATGAGATTTTAATATGGCACTGATGTTGGGCACCCGCCAAGACTCATTTTCCGGCTACTTGATAAAGTATGGCGCGGTATGGTGAGGCCTGGTGACTCCGGTTAATGTGTTGTTGAGAAATTTATTGATAAAATGCTATTGAGATTTGCATTATTTGATTTGAGTATTCGTAGTCGTATTGTTGCGCTTTGTTCGTCGCTAACATCTTTGTTGAGCATATTCCTGTCGTATTGTGTACTTCCCCATCTTTTTCTTAGTTGGCAGGTGAGCACGAATTTGAGTGCTATGGATCAATTGGGATGATTTTAGCGAGGATTATTTGGGAAGAAGTTTTAATACAAGAGATGAGAAAACTTGTATTTATTTTGATGTATAGAGCATTTGGAGATTTATTTTGTTTCCGAGATATTTAGATTGTTGTAATTATTTCGAGAGAATTGTTGTATTTGTATTTTGAAGAGATTTGGGATTCGTAGTTCTCTTTTGTTGTTTGGGAATTAGATGCTCTATACCTTGTTGATTGATGGATTTTGGTTAGTTTTATCGATGAGTAGCGCTTCGTTCGCTCTCCCCGGGCGGGCGGGGTGTTACAAAATGGTATCAGAGCTTAGGTATACGACAACCCTCGGGTCTTGGATTTTGGGTCTGTTGCGTTTTTGTGGCACGAATTTGGAGATAGAAATTTTTAGAGAATCGTTTCGCGTTAGGAATCTAGATTAGATGTGAGGAATTTATTTTTGGAGACGAAATTATTTTTGAAGATTGTTGGCCTGATTTTTTTAGAGTTAGGTATTCGGCGAATTTCGAGGGCGAAATTTCATTGTTAGTGGGGAAGTGTAACAACCGGAGTAATTTTTGGGGTATTTTCGAAATAAAGAGGAAAAATAAATTTTGAGATAAAATTATTTTTATTTCTCAAATATGTTGGTTATTTTTTTTTAAAGGAGAGAATTTCAAACGATTTTGAAATCGAAATTAAAATGGAGTTTTAATTGAATTTTTATTATTTAGAAGAGTCCTCAAAATATAAAACTCTCTAAGAGTCCTCAAAACATATAACTTTCTAGTAAAAATAATATTTTTTAGAAATTCGATCGTTTGATCAAGCTGAATTTTTGTCAGCAGTCCTATCTCGCCGTTTGCTACAACATAGTAAAAATTCAAGTGATTCCAATGGTCCGATCATCTGGAATAAATTTTTTAGTGTTTGTATCTAATTAGAACTCTTTTCTTAATCAAACTCTTAACCCTTTATATATCAAATAATTCGTGGCTTGGCTTTTCAAATCACTTTTTCTCAAACTTTTCAACCAGAAGACCTCTCCAAAATTACTCCCTTTCATATACAAACCACAGCCCCAAACTTATCCAAGATTTCAACCTTAGATTAGAAAGCTTATTTGGTGTTTTCTCGAGTTTGGGCTAGAACAAGATTTGATTATTTTCGCGAGAGGAACGTGATGGTGTGATTAGATTTTGAGGCTGAATTATGCGATGATTCATTTGATGATTTTGAGGTATGGGGTTTTACACAATATGCTCATGAAATCTCGCGAGTGTTTATTCCGTTGAATTCTCGTTAATTGAACTCATATTTTGAATTGTTAAATTCATTGAAATCTGGAAAAATAATTGTTGGAATTATTTTGATTCATGTTTTATTATTCATGTTGTTTTGAGCACGCTGTCATGAGATTTTAATATGGCACTGATGTTGGTCACCCGCCAAGACTCCTTTTCCGGCTACTTGATAAAGTATGGCGCGGTATGGTGAGGCCTGGTGACTCCGGTTAATGTGTTGTTGAGAAATTTATTGATAAAATGCTATTGAGATTTGCATTATTTGATTTGAGTATTCGTAGTCGTATTGTTGCGCTTTGTTCATCGCTAACATCTTTGTTGAGCATATTCCTGTCGTATTGTGTACTTCCCCATCTTTTTCTTAGTTGGCAGGTGAGCACGGATTTGAGTGCTATGGACCAATTGGGATGATTTTAGCGAGGATTATTTGGGAAGAATTTTTAATACAAGAGATGAGAAGACTTGTATTTATTTTGATGTATAGAGCATTTGGAGATTTATTTTGTTTTCGAGATAGTTAGATTGTTGTAATTATTTCGAGAGAATTGTTGTATTTGTATTTTGAAGAGATTTGGGATTCGTAGTTCTCTTTTGTTGTTTGGTAATTAGATTCTCTATACCTTGTTGATTGATGGATTTTGGTTAGTTTTATCGATGAGTAGCGCTTCGTTCGCTTTCCCCGGGCGGGCGGGGTGTTACAAACATTATAACAGTAAGTTCCCCTAGGGGTAATAAAAGAGGTACTCTCCCTGTCTTCAGGTTTCATTTTAATCTGGTTGTAACCAGAATAAGAATCCATTAAGCTCAACAACTTGTGTCCCGAGGTAGTGTCCACTAATTGATCGATTCGGGGCAGAGGAAAATGATCCTTTGGGCATGCCTTGTTGAGGTCGGTAAAGTCTACACACATCCTCCACTTGTTGTTCTTCTTCTTCACCATCACCACATTAGCTAACCAGTCTGGATATTTAACATCTTCAATAAAGCAAGATTTTTGGAGCTTCTCGACCTCCTCTTGTATAACTTGGTTCTTCTCGGGGCTGAACACTCTTCTTCGCTGCTTCACAGGTTTGATTTCCTTGTTCACATTAAGTTCATGACACAAGAAATTTGGGTCTATTCCTGGCATATCTTCTTGGCTCCATGGAAAGTTTGTTTTCTGCTTTTTAGGAAGGCTATCAATTCCTGTTTTAGTGGGGTGTCCAACAATGAACTTATTTGAGTTGTTCGTTCTGGGTGTTCGTCGTCCAGAATGACGTTTTTAGTAGCTTCCACCACCTGACCTTTTACGAGCTGCGACTCGTCTCTAGGATCTAACGTTTCAATTTCTGCACCTTTATCCACTTGATAGGTGGTAGTCTTTTTCCTAGATTCTTCTAGTTCTTCTTGTTCGGTAGATGAATAGTAGCGTTCCCGAGCTACTTTTTGGTCACCCTTCACAATTCCTACTCCAAAGTTGGTTGGAAATTTTAGGCATTTATGTACAATAGATGATACTGCTTCGAACTTCTTTAATCCTACCCTTCCCACGATGATATTATAAGCTGATTGAACATTCTT
The DNA here is from genome assembly GCA_949130495.1 of Sambucus nigra. Taxonomy (NCBI): domain Eukaryota; kingdom Viridiplantae; phylum Streptophyta; class Magnoliopsida; order Dipsacales; family Adoxaceae; genus Sambucus; species Sambucus nigra. The sequence continues at coordinate 500,591,869 of OX422211.1, read as the reverse complement.
ATCCATCACAAAAAAGCGCACTCTTTCTGTTCGACAAGTAGGCCATGTACCGATGAACATATCCAACTTGATCGTCCCAAGTGGAAAAATTTTCTCGCCAGTAAAACCGAGGAGGGGACGATGATATGGCTCCAACTGGGATAGCTTTAGGTTCAAACTATCAAAACATGGGTAGAACATAATATCTGTCGAGCTGCCATTATCCACTAAGACTCGTGAAATCACTACTTCCTTCATCCTCATTTTGATCACCAATGGGTCATCATGAGGGTATAGCACACCTGCGAGGTCATTCTTAGAGAAACCGATGACCAGTTTATCTTTGCTTACCTTCCTCAGGCGATCATCCTCAGCTAGATTTATCCTTGGAATATATGAACAAGCTTGAGCGTCATTGAGGTAAGCTTTCCTTTCTGCAGTATGGTCTCCACCTCCTACATCTCCACCAGTAATAACATTGCAATCAAATGATCCAAAACGGATAGAAAATACCTCACATTCTGGCTGCTTTGGTCTTTTGGGGAGATCGGGGTCATCTTGATCTTCATCTAGGTCTTCTTCATGATTTATCTTCTTGTCTTATTTTGTTTGTCGAGGAGATTTAGAACTCTACCTTGCTCGATCGTTGCTTTTTCCACCATTTTGGCGATCCACATACTTGTTTAATTTTCCCTGCCTGATGAGCTCTTCAATTTCATTCTGGAGAGCTATACAGTTTTTGGTCATATGACCATGATCCTTATGGAACTCGCAATATTTGGATTTATCCCTTTTGTCAGGATCTGTCTTCATTTTTTCAGGCCAGTTTAACTCCTCGCTGTTCTTGATCTCTTCCAAAACGTGGTTTATATCTACCTTCAAAGGAGTATAGTTTCCAAATTTCTTCAACTATTCCAATGCTTGCTTTGATTTTGACAGATTTTTACCACCATTATTCTTCTAATCCTTCTTCTCAATCTTCTCGGCCTCAACTTTGCTCTCCTTAGTGTCCATGCTCTTCTTTGCAGCCATAGCTTCCTCGGCATTCATGATTTTGGCTGCTTTTGCCATTAATTCTGACATGGTCCTAGGTGGATCTTTGGCGAAAGTATAGTACAATTTATTTGGCAACAATTCACTCATCGGAGCAGTAATTGCTGTCTTTTCCTCGTAATCAATAACTTCGAGCTTCTCATTATTGAAACGAGTAATATAATCCCTGGTGCTCTCACCTGCTTTTTGTCTAACGCTTAGCAAGTGTGCTACTCGCTTAACTGGTTTTGCTCCAAAATATAAGTTTCTAATAAAGAGCTCGGCCAGTTGAAAGAAAGTTGCAATCTTCCCGCGAGGAAGATTGTTGTACCATATTTGAGCAGATCCAGTGAGAGTTCCTGAAAATGCCCTACATCACATCTTGTCTGGACTAACATAGATATCAGCAGTTGCTTGATATTGTTCTATATGTAGAACATGATCAATTTTTCCATCATATTTTGGTGTTACCACTGGGGCTTTGAACTTTGATGGTGTGGGAAAGTCCACAATTGCTTAGATAAAAGGTGTCCCTTTGACAAAAGTTCTTTGTAGTGGATTTTTTGCCTTAGCCATTTCCCCTAATCTATCCTCCAACCTATGAATAAAGCCTTTCCATGCGTCATTTGCCTCCTCGGTCCTGTTGGTCCGAGCAACTGATCGTGTTGAATTTGCCTCTTGGGATCTTTCACGACGAGCAACTGGTCAGGATTGGGCAGAACCTTCCTTTAAATCAGAGAATCATTGAGAGTTCCTCGACACCATCCTAGGGGGACTTTTATTCCTTTTAGGACCCAAATGATCAAAGGGAGAGACTCTAATCAATCTTTCAAGAGCATTGATCCTTTCTGGAGATAGAGTGACGTTTTGTTCAGTATCTGTGGCTCGTACTGATGAAGTTCGACCAAGTTGATAAGAAAAATGATTAGATCTATCTGTGCGATATGAATCGACATGTCTAGATCAAGATTCCTCTGGGGGTAATGCTCGTTTAGTTTGTGAGGAGGGCAATTGGGTGTTTCTCTGAATGCTTCGTTGTCCTGACTGGGCAGGTGCTCCACCCTGGATAGTTTGCTTGAGTTTTCGCATTGTTTCATGCATGGCGGTCTGGCTCTGAGCTAAATTAGCCATTATTCCATCCATATATTGGACACTTGGAGGAGTGGATAAATTTGGGGGGTTTCCAGCGTTTCGATTACTGGATTCAGGATTATCAGCCACTGGGGATGAATTATTTTGGTGAAAAACGATAATTTCAGTCGTTTCTCACAGACGGCGCCGATCTGTTGATGTAAAAAACTAGATTTAACCTAATTATTTAATCACAGATAAAAAATAAATAAGACAAAAGATTTTTAAAGTGGTTCAGCCTTGAAAGAATGGCCTACATCCACTATTTGTATTATTGCTGACTGTTTACAGAATTCTCGATAATGGGTTTACCAAGAAATTTCGAGTCCCCTGCTAATGAGGAGGTTACAATGTATTTATAGCCTCGAGGCGATACAAATGAAAGAATAATACACTGCTGTCCAATAGGCGTATGCGTCTGTGTGATAATAATGAGCATTAAATGTGCAGTCATCCTCTTGATAATCCGGATATGAATGCTCTGTACGAGATGCATCTCGGACCGCCTAAGTATCTCGGTATACATGAGTTGCTCGGTACAGTAGAGTTCCTCGGAGAACACCTGTTGCTCGGAGCGTTCTGAGTTGGTCGGGGAGGTTGAGTTCCTCGGAGTCAAGGTGTTGTTAAAAAATGTTTGCGGGTGCCATGTAAGTTGACACGTGTCTCCACATAATCGGTCCACGTCAGCATACTAAATTTGGTATCAACAATAGTATTATTATTTAAAATTTTATGAATGGAATATACACAAATATTATTACATGAGTTTACATTATTAATTTTTCATGCCACATTGGAAAGCATAATTATAAAATGCTTATGCCTACTTTGTTTCTAACAAATTTTCACAATTTAGAATACATATGTGTAGGTAGAAGTTGCTACCTATATGCATGAGAGGAGGGAGTAGTTTTATATTATCTCTACATTGAAAATGGAGGATATAGGGATGATAATCCAAGCCTATTAATATTATGAATTCCTCTTGATTCGTCCTTTGATTTTTCTTTCTTTTTTATTCAAACCTTCCCTGAAGTCTTCTTGGTCTTTGAATTACATTTTTAATGGTGTGTTAAGATCAAGAAATGATTAATATTTATGTGTAAATGGTGAAGATTCGGTCTTGAGAGGGTAGAAAATGGTGTATTAAATTAATGAAAAACAAGGCTTTTAACTTATATAAGCCAACAAGTTAGCACACCCCACAAGGCGACCTGCAACCCAGAATGGGCGCGGGCGTGGCCTGCGTATGAGGCGTGCCTCCCCCCTTTTCTTGTGATTTTTTCTTTTTATTTTAATCCTACGAAAATCATTTAGTTTCCTTAATTATTATAACTCATTTCTTACCCAACTAACTTATTTGCCTTACTTGTTCCCCAAGTCATTATTAATTGATCTACTTAGCCTTGGGTTTATTTGTATTTTACCAACCCAACCATAATTATACTTTACTTATGTAAACTAAGTGTTATATACTAAATAAATTATAACTTGTCGACCTCTCAGGAGGTGACACATGTCCCCATTAGGGACAAAGAATATGCTCGGCTATGGGCAATGTGGTCAGTTTAGGTATAAACGTGTTCGGCTCGTTAGTATGAGTGACCATCTCATTATTATTAAAACGGTGTTAGTTAACAACATTTATTAACCAATACAATCCTTGTTCCAGTTATAGCACGTGATGGAATAACAACAGTCATGTTTATCCCACATGTACACGTGAAGAAGTTGCATAATATTCCACCTTTATTTTTCTATAACAAACTCATCATCATCTGCCTTTTTGGAATGTAACATGTGTAACTTTCTGACCTATAAAATTACTCCGCCTATCTCACTGCACTCTCTCTCTAGTAACTACCTATAAATAACACTCAATCCCATAGAAAAAGGGATCTGGAAATATTCTACCTAAAGGCCATAGATAAACCCATAAAGAAAACCTCATGAGCCGTTAGTCATTCCTTTCATGGCTATTGCCTGTCGAAATATATAAAATCGGCACTGCACCTATGGACATAAGCCCAAATTGAGAAGTTGGTAGTTGTGATTTCTTTATTTGTTATGATTTATTATCGGTATTTAATATCTAAGATTCATAAATTCATATACCAGTTTTAGACGGTAACAAATTAGTGCATTCTATGGGAAGTTGACAAGCTTTTTATCATTTCTTACCATTTTCTATCCACAAATCCAATTTTTGTGAAATCACCCTCACTCGATTTTACCTAACCTATGTTTATCCACAAGTTATGGGAAATGTCAAAAAACCCAGAGAGTAGCCGCACAACAGAGCCAACTTCACCGTAAATCTCTATTGGAAAGGGTGGCATACAGGGAATTCTGATGAGCCTAGCCAAGGGCCAAGAGGCAATTTAGGAGAGCGTGAAAATACTGACACAGACGCTCCAAGCTAGGCAACGCAGGTCAAGAGCAGATCATTTCACCCCAGCTACATGGGAATCATCTTACACGAGGGGTAGAAAGTAACCCGTTGCCTCTATAGAGATAGGCGACATCCTTACCGAGAACGAGCTTTAGAAAACCCAAGGAGACTGAATTTGGGATCACAAGATGATAAGAGTAAATCCAAACCATATTTCATCAAAACAATTGGTCATGACGATGAACAATCTTTGTCTGAGGAGATGTCAAGTGTGTTGGAAAGTCTTGATAGAGGCTCAACATTCGATCGTATAGGACCACGTAAAATAAGAAGGAAATAACACAAGGGGCCTAGAGAGCCTAGAGAATGTAGAGAAGAGATGATGACATTCGTCACTAGGAGAACAAAATGCTCAGTCAAGTCTATGATGAGCGTGCAAGGGTCGGCCAGAGCCGATGAGACTTTTAAGAAAGAGAGCTCATTTAAAAGCCGAGGCTAATCAAGAAAGACCATACCCGTTAAAGCTGATCAGGAAGACCAACCATATAAATGATCAATCCAACGGCTAAGGATCAATTGGGAGAAACTTCCAGATCAAGGAATCCCTTACATAGGGGTTTCATAAAGGGATTCCCGTTCACTCCATCTATTATAGGCTATCCGACACCTGTAAAAGTTCAAACAACCAGTTATTTCTTATAAGTATGAAGGCAAAACCGACCTAATATTGTATATAGAACAATATCAAGCTGTCGTCGACATTTACTCAATCCCAGACGAAATGCATTATCGAGTATTTTCCAGTAAGATTATTGGGTTGGCATAAATCTGGTACAACAGTTTACCACACAGACTGATCTCTAACTTCTAACACTTGGTTGAATTTTTTTATCACTAATTTATGTTTTAGGGCCAAGCTCAGAAAAAAGTATCTCACCTATTCAATGTGAGGCAAAATGCTGATGAAACCGCACGTGAGTTTGCCAAACGTTTTAATAGCGAGAAGCTTGAGGTAATAAATTACGATAAAAGAATTGTAATAATTGCATTGATGAGTTGATTACTATATGGGAATCAATGTTAGGCACTAGCTAAAGAGATACCCAAAATTATGATGGAACTCCTAGATAAGGAGGCAAAATTATGAATGTCGAAAAGGTAATGTCATCCAAAGAATCAAGTCACGCGAAGGCCTACATTTATAAGAGTGTGGAAAAGAAGGAACAAAAAGGAAAAAAACTGATAAACCAAAGAAATACGACCACTACACTCTCCTGATGATGGATGTTCGTTGCATACTTGAGGAAATTCACGGAATAAACACATAAGATGGCCTGGGAATCTGACAGTTCTGGTAAACCAAAGGGATAAAAAAAAGTATTGCAAGTTCCATAAGGATTATAAGTGTAATAAGAACAATTGCATAGCCCTGAAGAATGATATTGAGAGCTTTATCATAAGGGAAAACCTATCAAGATACGTGCATAAGGGCAATCGAACTGATCATGGTGATGAGCAAAAATCTAGGAGATGGTCAAAATTCCTTTGCAAAAAGGCAGACGAGAATAAAACAGGAAGACATAATGATTCAGACCTTCCTAAGAAACTCAAGGAACCTGTGCATGAGGTTAAAACGATCTCTTGCAGATGTAATTTCATTATAGGCGGAGATACTGATGGTGAAGATAAGCTAACAGAGGGAATGGCCTACCTAAATAAGGCAAAACTTGTGCTTATATTAGACAAATCAACTTAATAAGCAACATGGATACTTGCCCTAATAAGGTAAATAAAGATTATCTAGTTGTTAGCTTTTCCAAGGATGATTTATTCGGTGTCTTGTATCCACACGACGATCCTCTGGTCATCATAATGTTGGTGCGTGAGAGCTAAGTCACAAAGGTCCTTGTCGATAATAGCAATTCGATTGGTGTCTTATTTTATAACTATCAAGGGCTTGAGGCTGAGAGATAGTAAGAAGGAGGACTATCATAGGCAACTAATAAGTTTTTCTGGAGAAAAAGTGTACCATCTAGGCACGATCAAACTAGAAGCAGTGATCGACACCTAACCGACCATGCCGAACATAAAAGATATACTTTTTTATCTTAGAAAAGAATGTTCACTTAGCATACACCATCATATTTAGCAGAGTAGGGCTGAAGAAGTTCGAAGTCGTACCTTCTATGGTGCATTAATTTTTAAAATTCCCCACTCACTATGGGTCCAGAGTAGTTAAAGGGAACCAAGTATAGGATAGAGAATGTTATTTCACCTCAGTCGACCAACAAGAGTAGAAGAAACTGATGATAACCAACCAGATTAAAATAATAGGCATGGGAGATGAGAAAAAACTAGTTAAAAGGTAGGTTGTTGAAGAAATTGAGTTAATTGTCTTAAATGGCGAGCAAATAAAGATAACTATTCAGATCGACTCGTCACTAGAACCCAACCTTAAAAGAGACTTGATCGACTTTCTGAGGTAGCGAAAAAGTGTGTTTTTATGGAGTCACGAAGACGTTTTAGGAATTGATCAGGATTTTATTTATTAAGAGTTGAGCATAGTCAAATATTCTATGATAATAAAATAAAGATGATGTGCCTTCGACCTGAAGAAGAAAATGATTGAACAGGAAGAAATGCAGAAATTACAGAAAATAAATTTCATAGAGGATGTCAAATATTCGGAGTGGCTTTGCAACGTGGTAATGGACAAAAAGAGGAATAACGAGGCTGTGGATTTCACCAGCCTGAGCAAAGAATTATCAAAAGATTATTACCCCTCGACCAGGATTGACCATTTAGTCGATGCCACTTCTTGTCATGAACTGCTTAGTTTCATGAACACTTATTCAGGATACAACCAGATCAAGATGAAACCATAAGACATGGAAAATACCTCCCTTATTCATTACTAGTTAAGGTACATACTCTGTAACGTAATGCCTTCGGGACTCAAATTTTTTGGAGCAATCTATTAAAGATTGGTGAACAAAGTATTCAAAGAATAGATCGATAAAAATATTGAGATATACATTGATGACATGCTTACAAAAAGTAAAAAGGTAGCCTAACATATCAAAGGCCTGTAACAGACCTATTATACCTATATAAGGAGGTTAGGGGTGTAAAGAGGACGACTCGACTCCTCCTTTAGTTTAATCACTTGTAGAGGATGGGGAAACCTCCTCTATGTGATTCCAGGACGTTCTGGCTCTAAACTTCGAAAAAATTCATAAACTCCCTGAACATGAAGGGGAAAATTCATGCGTTCTCCTAAACTTTGGTCTTGCTAAACCTAGGCCAACCAACTCAATGGCCGTCTAAATGATGCAACCTCCAAATAATAACAAGAACCAACCAACAAAGAACTAAAACGGTGAAACCTTAACTAAAGCAAGAAAGGCGTACATGATAAAGAAAGACAATGAAGAATTAAGTTACCAAGAATGAAGGAGGAAGCATTGAAGTATTTTGGCGACAAAATAATTGAGCTTTCGTAGATAATGGAAAAGACGCTTTAGACTTTCTCTCTCTTCAGCTCTGTGTAAATCTTTAAAGTGAAAAAAATAAGGAAGTGGCGTGTATTTATACTCTTTGATGAAAGATTGAAGAGACGCATCAGACAAAATGTTAGCAAACCTGTAAAAATTGAAACTGCGGGACAGAGTATCAACGCGCGTGACCAGTCTCCATCATTAGACAATAGACCCTTTAATTGCCTGACACGTGTCCTTGATATATCGTGGGAAAACTTAAGGGAATCTGCTCAGATTCAGGTCGACCAAGATGAGCCGACCACAAATGGGCCAATACGAGCATCACATAACAACTCTTCCGCTCACTTAGCATTAAATTGAGAAGTTCCTGCAAGATGTCTTGGGGGCATTCTGTTATACCTATATAGTCTCAACAGAGAATAAGTTCTAAATAATCCAAGGGGATTAATAGAAGTGCTCGACTTCATCATTCAAGGAGGTCGTCTCATTGTTGGACTGCTCGGCCTTCTTATTTAATATAAGATTGAATACACATGTATTCCTGTGAGCACTTACACACGAGATAAATGTTATTAACCAGGTGGGATTACAACAACCAAATTTGTTACCTCATAATTATCCGGACGTTCATGATCAAAGCTATTTCGTACTTCAAGGCATCCTTATTTATTGTGATAAACATGTATCAAAATGTATCTTCTCGACTTATAAGGGCAGTCCATCTCTTTGTAAACATCTGAAAATCACATATAAATAGGGGAGGTAGATATGAAATAAGGGGGACCTTTTTTTATACCTTCTCAAACCTTGAGTTATATCGGAAAACCCTATATTATAACTGTGTCAACAAGTGCAATACCCAAGCAGTACCATCGTGGATGTAGGTTTCCTCCAAGGGCCGAACCACATAAAAATCATTGTGTTTTCACCGTCTCTCATCACCATTCTTCATAATTCTTATATCTTACAAATTGTCTCTCCTGATTATTTATTGTCTCCACTTTTGGACGTCAACAAGACCTTCGACCCGTTAGAAAAGCACCAGATGAAGCTTAATAATACGAAGTGTGTCTTCGAAGTAAAAGAGGGGATGAAACTGGGATTCATAGTTAATCAAAATGGAATTGAGGCCAACCCCGACAAAATTCAAGTGTTGATCAATATACAATCCCCAATAAATAAAGAAGAAGTTCAAAGACTTACGGGATGCATGGAGACAATAAATAGTTTTATTTCCAGAGCCACTAACAATACATTCCATTTTAAAGGTGTTATGTAACACTTTTGAATGGAATGACGAATGCAAAGCTTCATTCATGGAGTCGAAGCGGTATTTGGGATCAACACCAATGATTTTTAGACCAATTTCGATTGAGAAACTTAATCTTTACTTGTCCATATTTGAATATGCGATCAGTTTGTCTCTAGTTCAACAAGAAAAAAGGATACAAAGGCTTATTTATTACCCCGGCAAGGCATATTAAAGAAAAGAAATTCAGTATCCTAGGTTGGAAAAATTAGCTCTAGCCCTGATGGAAGCTTCTAGCAGGATGAAGCCAGTGACACCCCACCTATTCTAATATCGGTTTATCAGGTTTTTACTAAATTAAACGAAAATCAAATCTGATTTCATTTGTAGCATCACTGTCAAAAATCAATTAATTAAAATAATAACCTATTAAGTCCGGTGCCAAATTTTGAATATTATTAACATGCATACATGGAGCCATTCAGCGGTATAAATATAAACGTCCACAGTGACTTAATCATAAACGTAATGATATCATAAATAAATAACCGAATAAATCCTTAACATCCAGAATACAATAATCCAAATGTAAATGAAATATTCAAAATAATGTCTAATAATAAAACTGTCCAATTGCAGTCAACATGACCAAGAGAAATACTGAAATGACATCCTAACTAAATAGAATGTAAAATGCATCTTATCAAATCCTACATGCATCCACATCTGCTGCATAAATGTCTGATTGGAATGAAAGGCAATCCCTGGCGAACTTGTGGATGAGCACTGAAAAGGTTTTGAAAACATTTTTCATACGGGTGACTACCCAAAACATTTGAAAAAAAGTTGCAAGTATATAAATGCAATAATAAATAAGTAGTAAGAAATATCCATATTCATCTGCTGTCGCACTCATATGAGATTATCCTCACCCCTCATCTACATTGCACACCTAATATATTTATTTTATTCGTCCAGTTATGCTACCCCGCCTAACTAGTCTATCTATTCTTTACATAATCTAATCCCCTAAGCTTCTACCCTATTTATACTACTCATATCTTACTTTACTTTATTTAACACGTAGGTAACACGTAAACCATAACTTAGGATTTCTCAATTGTATCCATACCATTACAAGGGAAACGTAACTCTACACTAGTTATAATTTGATGTTCACACAATCATTTCAGTACACTTATACATATATCACTCTTTGTACGTATATAAATAGCATCCTCCAAGCAGGACCTCCCGAATGTAACCCAAGTATGCTATCAGGCACCATGTACATCACGTACTACTCCTGTACCATCGGGTCATAATTTCAAACCAAACCCATAATGTAAACACATAACGGATGCGGTCTTAAACATACATCCGTGGGTCATAACCATACTGCGTTACACCCAACAAGACTCAAAACCAACACCTATCCTCGTATACGGATAATGGCCATGCAACATTACTATGACCTTGGGGAAAATAATCCAACACCTGCTGGTCAACGCCAGGGTGGACCACCCACTACACGCAACCTCCAATAATAGCATATTAGAGTAGGTATGTTCACAGATTGTCACACACACACACACACACACACACACACACACACACACACACATCTCTCTCTCTCTCTCTCTCTCTCTCTCTCTATATATATATATATATATATATATATATATATATATATATATATACTGGTTACACTCGATACGTACAAATATACAAAGTTGACATACGTGTGTAATATCTCTCGTAGCGCTAGCCTACCAAATCTTAAAGTTTATCCAGGTCCCGATCTTAGCTAAGTACTAATTTACTTATTATTTAACTCTCTGATTTTATACTTCTAGCCAATATGTTATTCCAACCAAGCACTAGCCTAGTCGTTCTTGAAATCTTAACCCAATTTCCCGATTCTACCCATGAACCTACACTCACTTATGCATGTGTTTCTTTGAACATAACCGATCCCCGATTAGCTTACGATATTTTTTAAACCCCACATTAGATTTACCGAAACCTAAATACGTTTCCAGACCCAATTTTCCATGCCCGGTCCTCAATCAGTCCATGCAAAATAACACAAGGCAGAGGAGGACAAGGAGCAAAACCAATCCGATTCACTGGCTGAAGTAAATCGGTTCAGTTCGTTGGGCTACCAGAACAAAATTTTGATGGGAATTCACCTTCTACCTTCATCCGTGGTGGTCATAACCTTCCCCAAATCCCTCTATATGAACCCCATATCATCCCCAAACACAAAGCAACCAATTTATATATAAAAAAATCACGAAATAACGTCTAATTCATCCAATAACGAATTATATCAAGAAATCATACAAGACTAAAAACCCTAGTTTCAAGATTCGATTTGTTCTTCTTAAATCATTCAAGAACTAATATTTTTTATTCTATTTATATCAAATTCATCATGTAATTAGATTTATCTCTGAACATTTACTTCCTTCAAAACCCTGATTTACATAGTTTTCCTAAACTAAATTTTGTGTTGTTCAACACCAGATTACATGAATAATTGAAACTATATACGAATATTAAATCAAGTAAATACTTGCCTTTAATATGAGATTTAAGAGATTTCCCTTCTTGAAAATCCTCCTTTGATGATGATCTTCAACCTCGAAACACTAACCTTCCTCCATAAATCCTCTTTTCCCTTTTATTTCCTCTCTTTTGCGTTCATTTTTCTCAAAATATGAGGGATTTGAGATTGATTTGAAATGTGAATGTTATATAGTATTGTTTGCGATTTCCATGGAGGTTTTGATTTCTTTAAAACCACATCTATGAGGAGTTTACAATCAGTTTCTAATAATACATTTTGAATATTTAGTTGGGAAATCAGTTTAAGGCCTTCTGTTAATTCCACTGCTTCTGCATTGAAAGTGTTTTGAATTCCAATAGACTTTTCAAAACTTGCAATAAAAGACCCTCATAATATCTAATAAATCCACTAATTCCACTTGCACCAGGATATCCTTTTGATTCTCTATCTATATTCAATTAGAAATGGCCTAAAGGAGGTTTAATCCAGGACCATTTGATGATCTGCATAATCTTAGGATTTATTTTAATTTGAAAACAATTAATAACTTAAGTCTCCTCTAGAAAACTTCTATCATAAAATTTAGTGTTGTTTAGGATGTTACTGGTAAGGGTTATAACTTGTTGAATAATGTATTAGGAGGATGAACTTATGATGTCAAATAGTTTTTTATTTATTGCCTTCTAGAGATCCTAAAATATAATCTTGGGAATAATTGAGAAAAGAGTTTTTTGGTGATCTCTTTTGTGATTAAACATCCACCAAGATAAAAGAATAGTCCCCCATGAATTGAAGTTAAGATTCAAACCAAATAGATTAGAAAAATACTCCCAAACATCTTTAGTTAAATTACACTCTAGAAGAACATATTGGCTACTATCTTCATTTGAATAACATACTCTACAAACCGATGCCAATCTAATACATGCATTTTGAATTTTTGTTTCTAATGGAACTGAATTGTTAAGAAGTTTCCAACTCAAATTAGATAATTTCATTGGACAATCCATAGACGAATTGATTTTCTAACTTAAGGATATAGGCCCAGTCCTTCTACAAACATTATATACAGACTTTGATGAGAAATCACCTGTTGTTGATGGAGTCCATATATGATTTTCCTTATCTATGTTACTTTATGCTAATTGAGATATGTTTGCCAACCTCTTTACTATACTGGAGACATTTATAATGTTTAATCCTTAATGATATTTGTTTCTAATAAAGGTTACCCAAAGGCCTTTATCAAATTTGAATTTCCAATAAAGTTTTATACTAGAAGAAGAAACAATATCTTCAAGACTTCTGAAATTTAATCCACCCTCTTCAAATGGGAAACAAGAATCATGCCACTTGGTCCATTGATAATGATGTTATTTTTTATAACCTCCCCAATAGAACTTAGAGAAGATATCGTTCAATCTTTTTAAGATTATTTTAGGAGGATTAAGAATTGCTAGATTGTAAACAGGGATTGGAAGTAGCACATTCCTTATCAAAGTGGCTCTACCTGCTTGAGATATAAATTTAGAAGACCAAGTATTGAGTTTTTCTCTAATTTTAGAAATTAACCCAAAAAATTAGATGATTATATTTCTACCTTTATTTATATAGGAACCTAAGTATTTTATAGGTAAACTTTTACATATCAGACCAAAATTATCTACTATTGACTTGTTCCTGACATAACTTATTTTTTCATCCACATAAATGAGGTTTTAGACTAATTAACGGTCTAACCTGAAGTATCTTCATAAATCTTTAGAAGTTTGATAATAGATTTAAGACTTTTACTTCCTCCATTAGTGGAAATTATAATGACAACCATTTATCTCTCCCAAACTCCTATGCCAGTCGGCCATAACCCTAAACCACCAGATCCAAAAAGAGAGGAAAAGAAATCCTTTGCATCGATTCTTAGGAGTGAAACCAAACTTAACACCTATCGGTCAATTCAAAGGATAACCTGCCCTTCATTTCAGTGAGAAGGATATTGAAATATTGGCTGCACCCTATAAACATACGCTGATAGGTGAGTTTCCTTGTGGCAGACCGTCTATGGAAACAATGAGAAAGGTATTCCTAACTTTTTAATTAAAGGTGGGTTTTGATATTGGCCTGATTAATCATAATCACATTATCATTAAACTTTGGTCTGAAGAAGACTATCTAAGACATTAGTTAATAGAAAAATAGTCCATTGACAAAGCTCCTCTCAAAATCATTAAATGGACTCCAAATTTTAACCCAAATACGGAATCTCCAATATACCCCATTTGGGTTTCTCTGCCATTGCTACCTGTTCATTTGTTAATAAAATGGCTTTATTCTCTATTTTAAAAGCTGTTGGTACCCCTTTAAAATTAGATGAAGCCACTGTGAATGTATCCAGACCAAGTGAGGCTTGTGTTTGCGTTGAAGTGGACATCTCAAAACCCCTACCTAAATGTATATGGATCGGGTGTGGTTCCAATGGATTCTGGCAATCTTTTGTGTTTGAAAATGTCCAACCTTTCTGTAAACTTTGTAAGAGAGCAAGTCATATTGATGTTTTGAATGCTAATGAGAATGGGGTTGTTGGTGATAATAACAAAGGCAATGAAGTAATCTAAAACAAAAATATTTCTCATGCAATTCTTCCCACCTAAAAATGGCAGGAAATAAGACCACAAAAGCCAAATAACTCCTCTAATCCCATATTGAGAATCCATACAAAAACTTCAATTCCCAACACTAAACTGTCAAACCTTGTTACCTCCAAACCTTATACCCATGCAGCTGCATACCCTAACCCTAATACCACGCCAACTACAAACTTTGAACCTGGAGAATCATTAAACCCTATTAACCTTACTTCCTCACCCATCCTTAATAACCAAAGCATACAGTCCCCTTTTATCCTTGCCCAGAACCATGAAATATCAAATTGATCTCCCATTTTATTGGAAGCCAAAACATAGACAATGGTGATACCGCTGACTTTGACATATCACTCTTACCAGCTCTTATCAAAGTACCAAAAAACCCAGCTTTGCTGAATAATCTTAACCTCTCTCCCATACCCAAAAATTTCCTTCTGCCGTAATATCCAGTGACAAATGGAAAGCTAAATGGTTATCAGATACTGAAGATGAAGAAAATGTGGTTCAATTTTGTAAAGAGGATTCTTTAGCCTTTTCGAATGAATTAAGAGATAAATACCCTTGTTTACGTGATGAAGAAGAATTCACAGTGGTCTCTAGGAGGAAAAGAAAAAACTATAAAGCCTTGGCTCAAAATTACCCTATCACTAGCAGATCTGCAGGTAGGGTAATAAAGACTAAATCTCAAAATAGTCTTAGTGATTAATCTTCTCTTATGAAAAATTTGTGGGGTGGCTAACGCCCCCTCAATTCGTAGATTCAAGCGAATCATTAAAAAATATAATATTGGTGTTATTGAAATAATGGAGCCAAAATTTGAGGAAGATAGCCAGCAACAAGTGTGTAAGAAAATCAACTTCTGTGGGAGTGTTGCTAATTCGAACAGCAAAATATGGGTCTTCTGGAAATTTTATTGGAATATATACATTATCCAAAATAAAGATCATATAATTTCCATTAGAGCTAGACATGAAAATTTTGATAGCCCAGTTATTTTTTCAGTTGTATATGCTAAATGCGATAGGATGGATAGAGAGGAGCTGTGGGATAACATTCTTGACATTGCAAATAAATATAAGGAGAAATGGATAATTGGGGGCGATTTTAACATAGTCAAAAATCAAGATGAAAAAGTTGGGGGTAATGCAATTGATAGTAGAGGAGCCGAGGATTTGAAAAATACTCTTATCCAAGTAGGTCTTTTAGAGTTTCCATTTAATGGGTCTCGTTTTACCTGGTGTAGTAATCGTGGTGGAATTGCTCGAATATGGGCTAGGCTTGATGGAGTCGTTGGAAATAATGAATTGTTTATCATGAATAGCCTCACCACTGTTAAACACCTTCCACGTATTAAATTTGATCATAACCCTCTTGTCACTAGTATTTCGTTTCCACCTGATAGGATAAGCAAACCATTTCGTTTCATCAATGCCTGGACATCGCACCATTCATTTTTGGAAGTTGTAAAAAATGCTTGGCTAGTGCCCCAATATGGAAGTCTAATGAAAATATTTTCCTTGAAACTCAGACACCTAAATCAATCCCTTAAGTCCCGGAACCAATCAACTTAAAAAAAAATTAATACCAAGCTTAATGAAGTCGAGGACAACCTGATAATTACACAAGCTCTGGAAGACAATGATCCAAACAATCTTAACATAAGTGAATGGAATAAAGCACAAGCGGATTTTTTTGTTAGCCCTGAAAAATTAGGAATCATAATGGAGACATAAAGCAGGAGTTAAGTGGGTAGAAGTTGGAGACCTAAATACTAAATTTTTTCATTCTTTGGTGAATCATCGGCGGTGCATTAACACTATCCACAAAGTTAAAAATAAAGATGGCAACTGGACTACCTCCGTTTTTAAAATAGAACAGGAGATAACATCCATTTCAAAGAAATTTTTGGTGATCAATAAGCTATGGCTTATGATGACGAACTCTTTGCATACATCCCAAAACTGATAGATGATGTAACGAATGACAGACTCACGAGAATTCCAAATGAGGAAGAAATTAAGGGAGTGATTTTCTCTATGAATAAAGAAGGTGCAACGGGTCCAGATGGATTTAATGGCGTATTCTTTCAACATTCTTAGGACATTATCAAATCGAAACTCATTGCAGCTTTCCAATCTCTTTTCCTGGGAAGTGATATTCCAATAAGCTGGTCAGCCGCAACAATAATTCTCATTCGAAAAATCCAGAACCCAACAGAAAGCTCTGACTTTCGGTCTATAAGTTTGTGTAACTTCTCTAATAAAATCATTTCTAAAATCATAAACAACCGTTTACGAGATATACTTCCTAATATTATATATTTATCTCAAACGGGGTTTATTAAAGAACGTGATATAACTAAAAATATTCTTTTAGCCCAAGAAATGATGAAAAGTTTTAATAAAAAAGTGAGGGGAGACAATGTGATCTATAAATTAGACATGTCTAAGGCATATGATCGTCTATCATGGCACTTTATTATTAAAACTCTTCGATTATTTGGATTTTATGAACTTATCATTGATCAAATCTGGAGGTGTATTTCAGGTTGTTGGTATTCCATAGACATTAATGTAAATCTATGTGATTTTTTCAATTCAAAAAGAGGAATCCGACAAGAGGACCCTCTTTCCCCTACACTGTTCGTCATAACAGCTGAAGTATTATCTCGTGGCCTGCATAAACTGACAAAAAGGGAGATATCCAACATTTTGCTCAACCTCTAGCATGACCTCTCATTTCATCTTTATCATTTGCTGATGATATCCTTATTTTCGCTACAAGTAACAAAAAGAGTACAAGGAATCTCCTCCAGTTTCTCACAGATTATGAAAATAATTTGGGTCAGCTAGTTAACCATGCCAAAAGCTTTTTCTTAATTCCGAACTGTACCTCCAAGGGGAAGATTCAAGTAATGAATAGATTAATGATATTTCAATACAAAAGACCTCCATTCAAATATCTGGATGTTCTGATTTATGAAGGCAGAAAGAAAAGGGTCCATCTCCAATCTTTGGCAAAAATAATTAAAAATTGAATTGCAGGTTGGGCCTCTAAGTCTCTAACTCAATCAGGTAGGAATATCCTCATTAAGAGTGTTTCTCAATATATGAATTTTAACTACTTGGCATCCATTGATCCGCAAAAGACGACCCTTAATGACATCAATAAGGCCTTTACGAATTTTCTGTGGGGTTCAAATGAAGGTAAATTTAAAAACACTGGATTAGTTGGGAAAAAATTATTTACTAAAAAATGAAGGAGGCCTTAGTATTAGATCTCTTAAATATGTGTGTAAGGCCTATACATGCAAATTGTGGTACTCATTCTTTAACAAAAAGGGTTTGTGGTCTAAATTCATGAAAGCAAAACATAAAAAAAATCTAAAATCATGAATTTAGTGGCACTCCATCTTTTTCCAGTCACACTTGGAAAAGAATGCAAAAGGTTCTTAACACTTACAAAGAGTTGGAGATGAGGGATAATTTCAAACTTAATCTAGCTTGGGATTACATTAGAAATAAATATTGTGTTCAACTTTCTTTCTCTTCCATTTGGGATAAACGCATCGTCCCTAAAGTTTCCACTTTCATGTGGCGGCTTCTACATGATGGTTTAACCCTTGACGAGAATATCAAGAAGTTAAAAATACCTCTTCCATTCAAATGTAGATGTTATTAAGAACCCAAAGAGGAAAATAGGGATCATTTATTTGCCAATGGTGAAATTATGATATAAGTTTGGAATTATTTCCAAAAAAGGATGGGCTTATCTTTTTATTTCAATACCGTGAAAGGAGAGCTTATGAATTGGTGGTTATGCACTAGTAGAAAATTGATCAAGGAAACTCTCTGTAATATGATCCCTTCTTTAATTTGTTGGAGAATTTGGTGTGCTAGAAATAAAATGAAGTTTGACAATGTCGCGATGAATGACCGAAATATTATAGGATTGGTCTATAATGACATTGAGGTGGCCTTTGAAGTGAGGCCTTTCAAATTTTCTCCATGCCCTTTTTACATAAACTTGTTCAAAGAATTTTAAATTTCTTATGTTTAGCACTTGCTTATCTTTAGTCTGTATCTTTTATTTTTTCATAAACTGGATTCTTCATGTAATGCCACATTGAGAGGGCTTTGCTCTCAAATCATGAATAAATTCTACTTCCTCTAAAAAAAAAGAATATGGAATGGTTTTATTTTGATGAAATATCTTATTAATTCTTCTACTAAGACTTTCAGCATCTAATATAAAGAGATTAGGATACAAAGGATCTCCTTGTCTCAGACCTCTAGATGAATGAAACAATCCTTTACTTTGGCCATTAATGTTAATTGAAAACCAACTTTTGGAATGATTATCCAAACCATATCTATAAACAGTTCATTAAATTCAAATTTTCTATGAATTCGACATAAAAAAGGCCAATAGACTTTGTCATAGGCCTTTTCCATATCGAATTTGATAGTTAAATTGTTCCCATGAGCTTTTTGCCCAATTTATTGAGCCATTTCTTGTGACAGGAGGATGTTATCTTGAATACTCCCCCCTTAACAAAATCACTTTGGTTAGGGGAGATAACTTAAGGGATAATTTATGAAAGTCTATCATTAAGGATTTTAGATATTTTATATTAGAAAAATTACATATACTTATTGGTCTAAACTGTGCACAAGTTGGAGGTTTAAAGACTTTAGCAATAAGGGAAATATTTGTAGAAGTCCAGCTTCTAAGGATTTCTGCACCTGCAAAGAAGGAATATATTTTAGTAATGAGATCTTATTTAATAATCCCCCATAATTTTATGTAAAACTCTCCACCATATCCATCTGCATCTGGAGCATTTGAAGAGTCTAGACTTTGAATGGCTGTCAGGATTTTTTCTTCAAAAGGAAAATCAGATAAAAATTTATTTATATCTTCAGTAATAACTCTATCAATAACATCCAAAAATTCATTATTGAGAGTTTTAAAGTCAGCTTTCAAAATGTTTTGAAAATGAGAGATAAATATATTATCAATTTCTTCAAGATATTCTTCCCATTGGTCATTATTGTTTTTAATTTTTGCAATGGCCAACCTTCTATTTCTATATTTGACTAAGGCATGAAAAAACTTAATATTGAGGCCACCTAGCTTAAGCCATTTTTTATGACTCTTTTGATGCCAAAAACTTTCTTCTTTTTGCGAAGAAATGTTAAGCTGAGATCTAGCTTCAGATAATTCAGACCTAGATGTTTCATTTGGAGATAATTCAAAAGCATGTTCTTTAATCTTTACCTTATCCTCTAAATATTTTACTGTTTGAATTTAATTCCCTTTGTTCCATGTTTTAAGTTTTGTTTTAAGGAGTTTTAACTTAATTGGAAATTTGATTATAAGAGCGACATAAATTAAAATTAATCATGCTTCTTCAATAATATCTTTTATATTATTTTTAATGCACCATATTGATAAAAATTTAAAAGGTTTAGGGCAATGATCTATTTCACTCCGTATTGAGAGAAATAGAGGACTATGATCTGAACAAGTTTTGTGTAAATGAGAAATAGAGGTTTTAGGAAATTGATACAACCATTGAGTGTTAACCAATCCTCTATCAAGTCAGCAAAAGATTGTACCCTCGACAATATTATTTGTCCAAGTAAATCTTGAACCAGTGTAGCCTAAGTCCAATAATCCACAAGATGAAATCATATCATTAAAATCTTCTATAGCATGAAAATCAATATGATTTCCTCCTATTTTTTCTTCTTCATTAGATACCACATTGAAGTCTCCCATGATTATCCAAGGGAATGTTAAAGAATTTGAGGTCATGTTTTCTAAATCAGTCCATAAAATTCTTCTTTCAGAAGTAGTGCATTTTGCATAGACTAATACCAAGAAAACATAAGTGTTTAAGTAATCTATATTAATTTTAAATCATATCATTTGATCAGAATTGAAAATGGCAAAAACTTTAAATTCATTAATAAAAAAGAATTAAATTTTGTTGGACTGATTTGAAATACTATTGGTGAATTGCCATTTTACTTGATATTTGGAAATAGATTCAATTCCAACTTTTGGTTCTAACAGAGATATATCAAGCAGTTGATATGCTTTAATGAGTTTTTTTTAAATTCTTCAATTTATTACTTTATTGGAAACTCCCCTAAGATTCCAACGAATGAAATTTAACATTTAGGATTTTTGGAAAAATAAAGAGAGATCGACTTACCCGATGAACTAAGAAATCTTCTAAAAAGAGGATCATAAGGAATTGGTTTAGAGGGTTTACCCGATATATGATTCTTTAAGTAGATAGAGTAATACCTGAATACTTGCTTTGCTTTTCCTTGGAAAACTTTGATTCTTGAAAGGATTTCCATTTCGCATCAAACCAGGAGGCAAAGTTTTGAAGCTCTTAAATCATGGGAACTTGGATACACATATCTTCGTTATCAGAATGGCAATCTTATCACTTGCAAGGCATTTTTTTGATGCTCGCATATTTGATCCTTTAGGGGATAAATTATATTGAGCCACTATAATTGTTTCTTCAGTTGAATAGTCAACAAGATGAACATTTTTTATTTGGTGTTGCTGGAAGCCTATAGATGTTGCCTTTTCTGAGAGTGAGGCAATCCCATTTGACAGTCTAAGGGGTAGTTTTATAGAATTTCAAATCGATTTGTCATTTTACCTTGTGCAACTTATTTATTTGTGACTTCTTGAATTGGCTGTTCAACAGGATCTTGATTATTTTTGGAGGTTTATTTTGAATTTCAACTCTTTCTTGATCTTAGATTGGATTTTTTAGGAGATTTATTGATTTTGTTTTGATATTAGGATGTTTGAATATGCATTTTGAGTCTTGATGACCTTTTTCTTGCAAAACTCACAAAATGGGGGTATATTTTCATATGAAACTTGCTGCCAGAATCCTTTACTACCATAACCAATCCAAATCCTATGGATTTATTCATGAATAAGGCTAATATCCTCACAAATTTTTGCTATGCTTTGCCTTAAAATCGATGTTGTTGAAGCATCCATTTTAGGTGGTTTCCTAATAAGTTGCGCAATAGAGTATAATGATGATTTTGCATAGAAATGTATAGGCAAATTTGGAAGATTTATCCACACCGGGACAACTGGGCTTTCTTCATATACAGACCATTTAAAAGTTTTCATTAGGTATTTTCCTATATACCAAAGATCTCTTGGACATAACCTTATATTATCTTCTTCACAATTAAGCCTGATAAGGATACCTTTATAATCCAATGGCCCATTTGAAAAGGCTGACTTCAATGAAAAAGTTTAAAAAGTTTTGCCTATGCAATCAATTAGAGGTCTGCCATGTGAGAATTTCCTAATTATGGAGTGCTTGAATGGATCCGCAAAGAATGAAATTTCTTCATCCAAAAAAATGACTGCTGGTTCTCCCTTAAAAGTTATTAAAGGCTTAAGTTCCAGTTCTTTGATTGACTGATTCATAAGAACACTTGCGAATGATTTTATCCAAACATTAGTTGATTATGGAGGTTTTGGAGAAATCATTATTTCAAGAGGAGGGTTAGCCATGTTTGCCATCGAAGGAGATACAGGTGTGTCAATCCGATAGGAGAAGGAGAAGTCTCCATAGGCTTTTAGAGCGTTATTAGAGAAAGAACTCATCATGTAAATTGTATTGAAGTTAAATTACATGAGTATACACAATTGCTTGATTAACATCTGCTACAAGGATAGAACTAAGAAGAACATTTTCAATGGATATCCTTATGCATCAGAGCATTATTAAAGAAATTGTTAATATGATAGAGCTAGACATAAGACCATCCTGGATGGATCCAATACGAGCATACACAGAAACTGTCTTCATCCCAAAAGACCCTAAATAAGCAACAAGATTTCAGTATAAACCAGTGAGATACATGCTAAAAGGAGGAATCTTGTTCAGAGGAGGGTTCATCATTTCATTGCTCAAATATATTCATCCAACCGAAGTAAATGACTTGATTTAAGAAGTACATGAAGGTTCTTAGGGAACACATTCAACAGGCAAATCACTAGTAAAGCGGGTGGCTACGCAAGGTTATTACTGGTCCACTATGAAAGTAACTGCGCAGACTATTCCAGGAAATGTAACAAGTGCAAAAAATATGACTACATCCACAAAATTCCAAGGGAATCCCTTATGACGGTCACCTCCCCTGTCCATTTGCAATGTGGGGTATAAATTGTATTATCCCAGTACTAAAAATTAGATGGAGGTTCAAATACTTAGTGGTAGCAGTAGATTACTTCACTAAATGGATGGAGGCCGAGCCCTTGGTAGAGATGTCATATTAAAAAGTCTTCCAATTCATCTAGAATGACATTATTTATCGATAGGGATGCTATAAACCTTCTCATTGACCACGATATGAAATTTTATAACTAAGAGTTCAAAGATTATTCCATATGATCCAAAATCCAGAAGCTACACTCTGCACCAAGTCATCCGCAGTATAATAGGGAGATATAAGTGACCAATAAGAATTTATTTGATGGGATGAAGAAAAGGCTGAATGATGCAAATGGGAACTGGATTAATGAGCTTTAGAGTGTCCTCTGGGTGTACATAATAACTCCACGAAAAGTAACAGGTGAAACCCCCCATATGTTGGCTTTTGGAACATAGGCAGTAGTCCCAATAGAATTCGATCTATCTAGCCTTCGCGTTCTTAACTTCAACTCACCACGGAGCGAACTGATGAGAAGATTGGATTTGGATCTAGTAGAGGAAGTCAGAGAGCATGGAGCACTTAAAATTACAGTGTACCAGTAATGAACTGCACAATTTTATAATAAAAGGGTAAAACTGAGCACTTTAAAAGAAGAGGATTATGTACTGAAAAGGGTCATCCAGAAAGGAAAAAAAACTATAAACCAATTGGCACGGTCCATATAGAATATCTATTATCAAAGGACCAGGAATATATAGGTTTGAGACCTTAGAAGGGGAACAATTCAAAAGTTCGTGGAACGCCGAACACCTAAGGAAGTACTATCAATAGAGAAATGTAAAGTCTTTTCCTTATTTGTAATTACATTCGATGATGAATAAAAAAGTTCATATTTCCCCTAGAATGATGCCAATTTGATTTTTCTATGTTTTGTGGGTATGAGATATGTACATATGATCAAGATAATTATTAACAAACTTAATGTATGACCTCGTCTCTAAACATATCACGAAAAGAAGTTTAACTTCATGTATGATCTCATCATAGGATAAATTGTGAATAAGAAGCTTATCAAGTCTGGGAAATCCAGTGTAGTCTAATGGACAACAAGATCTGACCATAATTAACTAACGCAAGGATAAATCCTAATAAATTTGGTTGAATCTGGTAACCAATGCTGACACTTGGTCAGGACGATGAGATCCATCCATACGACTAGTAAGCTGGCACAAGCATCGGTAGATTCGAAGTCAGGATAACTCAGGTTTATCCAAAAATGGTATCTAGTAAGGCCGATCCTATTGGCAGCAAGCCGACCATGTGATCGTACGGCTAAACTATTAGCATGCCTATCCTAAATAACTAAAGCAATCAGTAAGTTGATATGGCCAAATGGCATAATGACATAATAACTTCATAAGACTAGAACTGACTCATTTGAAGACATACGATTACATTTACTTGGGAAAAACATTTTGAATATGGTTTGATCATGTCTAAATTCACGTAAATATTTTTAAAATAAACATTATAAGAATAAACATAAAGATAATAGACGTAACAAAGGAAAAATTATTACAAATTAAAGACATAAAATGTTTATCACAGATATAGTAAAAAATATTCAACGACAAACACTCAAGGATCAAGACAAGGGAACATCTTCAACAGTTATAGGGGAAGGGGCATCAATACTGACATTATCTTCAGCAAGGAAAAAAGTGACCTCAATGGCAGTAACTTGATCCTTGTCATTAATTTGCTCATCTTCACAAGCAGACTCCTATTACATATGTTCGGCAGCGAGTGTTGTAGTCTATGCATCAAAACCTGATCACTTTTTAACTTCGGCGGAGATATTAGAGTAGTGTTTCATGACCCTCTTCTTAAGTTCCTCATAGACTTCAAGAATTAAGACCAGGTCGTCCATATTATAATCAGCAGATGATTTATACTTCTCCACCATTGCCTACCCAGTCTTTTGCCAAAGCTTCTTTAACCTACACAAGTTTCTGATTATTATATCTAAAGCCTGGTTGGATGCTTCCAAGTCATCATTTTCTTTGTTTAAATCCTTCTCCAAGCTCCTCAGGTAAGAAGTATTTATGCTCGATGGGGCTTTCAAATTTCTAATCTCCTCATGAGCCTGACTAGGGGAGACCATCTTGGTGGTGACTTTCTCATCCTCATGCTCTAACTCAGTGCATGTATTCTTAAAATTATCTGCCATCTCCTTCAGATTATCCTTTAACTCAGTATTTTCCTTAGTCATTGACTCTATGGCTCTTCTCTACTCCCTATAAGCCACGTGATTGGTAATAACTTTCTCTTTTCGAATGATCGTGGCCATAGAGCTCTGTCCACAAAATAGGGAGTCAGTAATAGTGGTAAAATGAGTAAATTACACGATAAAAACAAGTTTGGTAACATTTACACTTTCGGATGATTTTGGGCCAACCTCAACATGGTGTCTGGATCATATGCCCTCAAAAACTCGAAGTTAATACTTTGAATAGAGTAACTATAGAGGATAATTGCATTATTCATGTGTTGATTAATGGATCCGGAGTCCCGTTTAAGATCCTTTAATTCCACCAGGTAAGGAGGATCAAATTTAAACTCTTTATCTTCTCCATAATAGGAGGCCGATCCCTATGTTCAGAATAGGTGATGAGCAGGTCTACGCTCAATCTGAACCCTTTTAGCAATGACTCTAACTCTAAGAACCTTGGGATCACCCCGAGGCCTCAGATTTTCAAGTGGCCTTTTGTACCTCATTGTAGTAGGAATGGGGAATATGAGGACTTTCCCTTTCGCTTTAGCCTTAGCGAAAGCTTCTGCCTTAACCATCCTCCAAGTAATAACCTCTACTTGCTTTCTCTCTTTAGCGTCAG
Source organism: Sambucus nigra (assembly GCA_949130495.1). NCBI lineage: Eukaryota > Viridiplantae > Streptophyta > Magnoliopsida > Dipsacales > Adoxaceae > Sambucus > Sambucus nigra. The sequence goes on along the minus strand of OX422211.1, from coordinate 500,566,262 downwards.
CCTTTTTTTGGGCATCCACATTTTTCTTGGCCTTGACTCAGCACCAATCTTCCTTTTTTGCTCAACCTCCATCTTCTTGCAATGAGCCAATCCGATAAAGTTGTCTAGGAGCCATTCCAAATGTGGACTCAGAAGGTTGATTTGAAGAGGTGGAAGAAGAAGATGCACAAATGAATAATTAACAAATTACTGAACGTATAATAAGGAGGAGAATTTTTTTCAACATATAGTAAGGATGAGCAAAGAAATAATTACCTAGCTCAGCTTCAGCCTCAGGCCCTTAATCGGCTTATACCTTAAGGTTCTAAAAAGCACATCATCTTCCATAGGGATGGCTATTTAAACTTGAGGAACCGCATCTGGAGGGGTTTTGTACCCGAAATATAAATTTGGACACATAAAATAAATCTTCATATTTAGGAGACTTGGGTAGACAGTAAGTCTCCACCAAGTCATTCACTGTAACTGGAAGTTTTGGGTCATTCTTCACTGAAATAGATCACAGTGCAATCAAGATAGTGTAGCTTAAAGAGAAGCAATATGTTAGAAAAAATAAAAATTTACCTATTTTATTCGGCCCATTCCATTCACGCGGAACCCTTTTTGTGGTTCCTAAACTTCCAATCACCCCTCGCGAATACATATTGACCCTTCCAACTATGATTATTGATCTGGACGACCTTAACCATCCTCAAATGTGACTTTTTGAGAGAGAAGTAATAGTATCCAGGTGCCTTAGCATTGTCTTTCAGGCCATTGACATATCTGAATATGTCCTGAGTGAGGTCAAACTCAGTCTGTGCCTTACAAAACATCGCTGCTGTAATGACCCCATTTTCTTATGCCAATATATAATTGTCTTCTTTCAATTTCATTATACTTACTATCTAATAATAATATATTATTACATATATGATATTCCGAGTTCTTAATATGACATATCCCGTTTTTAAATTTGAAGAATCAACGGTAAAATGGGTCAGATTGAGATTTTATGGCACATCCTAACCTAAGTGATAAGTTTTGGGGTAGAAAATGTAATTTTATGAAACTTTAGGGACTTGGTTTTAATAAAGAAAGTTTCAGGAACCAAAATGAAAAATAAAAAGGGGCCTTTTTGTAAATAAAATATTTTCAGGGACCTATAAGAAATATTGAAAATATATGGTGTGAAATTAACAAAATGCCCTTCAGGTCTGAAATGACCCTTATACCCTTAATACCTATCCACCTCGTGCTCGACACCTCGTGCTCGATTTTGACACTTCCACCGTACACGTTTCATCATTAGAGGAGAAGCCAAAACACGTGCCGTCATTAGAGGAGAAGCTAAAACACGTGTCGCAGTCCGGTGAAATAAGACTGCAAGACGCCTCCGTTACGCGACACGTCAATGCTGACTCCCATTGTAAAATCTTGGTCAGCATGGACATGTGTCAACCCCGGGATGTCTTTGAAAAACTATAAATAGGGCCTTTGGGGGATCATTTGAAACTCACACCAATTCCTTGAGAATTATAGAAAGAACTAGTGAGAGAAAGTGTGAGAAAGTTTAAGAAGAAGTTCTTAGGGATATTCATCTTAAGGTAATCTTAATGTTATAATGCATCTTTATAGTTTTAATTTATTGTTTTATAGCTTTACTTAGTAGTTATGCTGGTAAAATACAATATAGAATTCACTAATCAAAACTTAAAATTTAGAACAAATCCAAGTTGATTTTATAAACTTGTTTAAAATTATACGCTTTTAAAAATGATTCTTTTTAAAGAAATTGCTCGTTATTATGGAATGTGATTTAAGTAATTCCAAAGTCAGGCCCGGTGAAGTTCTGTCTAGATGAGATGGTATTTAAGTGGTGCCCCTGTGACCCTCCATCTCTACTAGGAACCGACTGATGAGGAAAGACTATGAATTGAATTCTTCAATTACGATCAATGAGTTTTAAAAGTTAACAAATAGGGATTCAGTAATCCTTTAAAACAAGAGGTTAGTATAGTATAAACTGGACCTTAGAATGTGTACTTAAATCTTTATCAGATTAACGTGTGATCAAAGACCAATACCAGTAAATTTGACCTCTATTTTGGGTCAGTACTCTGACAGTCCTTGTATATTTTGATTATATGATATTATGCAAACTATATATATTTTGTGAACTGCTTTTATTCTCAAAATTCATGTGACACCGATGACTGATTCAATTGTGATATGTTTATATTTGTCCATATAAACATACAGATTAAAATGATTATTGAAAAGGATATTGAATATTGAAAATATGATTTGGCCTAAGGGACCTCTTTACTGACTGACCTTCCCAGCTGGGTTATCGCTTGTGTGCCCAAAATAAGGCGTTGTGACGAACATGTTCGATTGACCCTCAACTACCGGGGTATAATACGATAGAAGAATACGGTATTAGAGTGTACTTGGACATCAAAATGATATGATTGAAAGAAAAAGATATCACATTTGATTTGTTGCATTCGTCTTATTCTGCGCTATCCAATTGTGATATATATAATTTCATTTCAAAATATATATCTATTTACTGCAAGTTCCTCTCCATATATGTATATGCCTTCTCTTTTGACTTGAATAGGTATCTATTTTCTGAAAATACTGGAATGTTTGGAGATTGAACCTCATTCGGATTTTAGCTGATGTTGTATAAATAACCATTTTTCAGGAAACGTTTAGGCTCACGGACGGAACGAAAATGGACTATATTGAAGATTTAGCGTTTAGAGCTCTTTTTGTAAAATGTTTATTTAGAGCATGTCCGGCTCTCTTGTAATAAGGTTTAAATTTTCTCTTAAGTTGTAACTCGTTGTTACTTTTAAAATATATGAAGTTTCCTTTAGAAAGCTCTGATGACGTAATTCCTTTACTTTCACTATTTTACGATTCATAACCATGTGATAATACATCCGTTGCATTTATTTAAGGAAACAATTAAATCGAAATATTTGTTGCTTTGGTGGCATGTCAAGACACTCGTTCCCTAACACTATTTTGGGTCGGGGTTGTGACAGAGGTGGTATTAGAGCATAGGTTATGAACCCGTAGACTACTGAACATAAGTTTCGAATGTTATAGATTTTAAGTTTCCATACATAGGATACATGATTAAATATTCGACTTATGTGATAACCCTCCACATGTATTTAAATATATATAAATTATTTATATATCATTGTTCTTCTAAATTGCAATCTTGGGCTAGTATAATACATCTTATGTTTGGCCATGACTGTAGAAAATGACCAAGGCAAGATCAACTCCAGGAACTAGTGGTTCGAGTATGGAAGGACTGGAAGGTGCATACAAGGCAATTGAAAGTCTAGCAAGAATTGTGGAGCATCAAGTGAATAATGGAGCACCAAGGAATCTTCAACTAAGTAGTTGTACTATTGAACAGTTCAAGAAGTTGAATCCGCCGTCTTTTAAAGGGACTCCTAACCCCACTGAAGCAGAAAACTGGGTGATGCAAATGGAAAAGATGTTCGATGTTCTTAAGTGTACAGATGAACAACGAGTTTTATTTGGAACACTCATGTTAGAAGGTGAAGCCGAACATTGGTGGAGAATGACTAAGAGAATGCATGGGGAAAGGAATAATCCCATAGGTTGGAATGACTTCTTAGTGATCTTCTACTAGAAATACTTTCCCGAAACGCTGCAAGACCAAAAAGCAGCTGACTTCATGGGTCTAGTTCAAGGAAATATTACGGTTAGTCAATATGAGGCAAAGTTTACTAAGTTATCCCGTTTGCACCTCATGTTGTGATAACCGATGTTTTAAGAGCCAAGAAGTTTGAACGTGGGTTAAGATTGAATATTCGTAGCCGAATTTCCATCCTAAAGTTGGCATCATATAATGACGTGGTGGCTAGGGCAACAATAACTGAGAAGGATAGTGACGAATATAATCAGGTTAGAGAGGGGAAGAGGAAGTTTGGAGAACAAAGAGGAAGGAACCCCAATAACAAACCCTTTAGGAATATACCTAATATAGGACAACCTTTAGTAAACAAACCCTTTAATGTTGATAAATGCCAACGTTGTGGTAATATTCATAGAGGGCGATCGTGTTACCTAGAGATGGGGAGTTGCTTTGGGTGTGGACAAAAGGGGCATAAAATGCGAGATTGTCCTAACAAAAGGAAGGCGGCAACAAATACTTCTAATGACAATAAGAATCAGGGCAGACAAGGTAGAGTCTTTAATCCTTTCGATGCAAAGGCTTCTAATGAAGTTGTGTTAGGTACATTTTCTATATGTGCACAACCTTTACAAGTTTTAATTGATCCTAGTTCTACCCATTCATTTGTGTCTATGCATTTTGTTAATCACTTTCCTAATATTCCTGAATCCTTGAATCATATCATACACATTTCTACTCCTTCGGGCGAGTTATTAACGGGAATGTTAGTATATAAGTCTTGCCCTATAAATGTCAGTAGTCATAAACTATTCGCTGATTTTATAGTTTTAAATATAAGAGATTTTGAAGTCATTTTGGGGATGGTATGGTTAGAATCATATCATGCTAGGGTGGATTGTTTTGAGAAGAGAGTTATTTTCCAAATTCCTAACTAACCACAATTCAGTTTTGAAGGAACTAGCTCCTAGTAAAGAAGTAGAATTTACCATTGACCTTGTTCCTGGAACCACACCAATCTCAAAACCACCTTATCGCAGGGCACCTTTAGAATTAAGGGAATTAAAAGATCAATTACAAGATCTATTAGACAAGGGTTTTATTAGACCTAGTGTATCCCCTTGGGGTGCTCCAGTGTTATTTGTTAAAAATAAGGATGGGACGATGAGGTTATGTATAGATTATCGTGAACTAAATAAGGTGACCATTAAGAATAAATACCCCTTACCTCATATAGATGATTTGTTTGACCAACTTCAAGGTGCATAAGTATTTTTGAAGATTGACCTTAGGTCAGGCTATCACTAATTGAAGATTAAAGAAGAGGATATTTCGAAATCAGCTTTTCGTACTAGATATGGTCACTATGAATTTATTGTGATGCCATTTGGATTAAATAATGCACCAGCCGCTTTTATAGATATGATGAATAGAGTGTTTAGGAAATATCTGGATCAGTGTGTGGTTGTTTTCATTGATAACATCCTTATTTATTCCAAAGGTATTGAAGAACACGAGAAGCATTTGGAGATAGTATTACAAATCCTTAGGAAAGAGAAATTATATGCGAAATTAAAGAAGTGTGAATTTTGGTTGCCTAGTGTTTCTTTTCTAGGACATGTCATATCCAAGGAGGGAGTGTCGGTTGATCCTCAAAAGATCGAGGCTATACTAGATTGGCCAAGACCAACTGATGTGACGGAGATTCGTAATTTCCGAGGATTAGTAGGTTATTATCGAAGATTTATTGAAGGATTTTCTAGTATTTCCAAACCTCTGTCTAGGTTAACACAAAAGACGGTGAAATATGAATGGCCTGAGGAAGTTGAGAATAGTTTTCGAGAACTTAAGAACCGATTAGTAACTGCCCCAATTTTGACTATTCCTTCCGGTACAAGAGGATTTGTGATTTATAGTGATGCTTCTAAAAATGGTTTGTGATGTGTGCTAATGCAAAATGAAAAAGTAGTCGCTTATGCCTCGAGACAGTTAAAACCACATGAGCAAAATTATCCAACCCATGACTTAGAATTAGCAGCGGTAATGTTTTCTCTTAAGATTTGGAGGCATTATTTGTATGGTGAGACTTGTGAGATTTATACCGATCATAAGAGTTTGAAATATTTCTTTACTCAGAAAGAATTGAACATGAGAAAAAGGAGGTGGTTAGAATTGATGAAGGATTATGATGTAAATATTCACTATCACCTGGGGAAAGCTAATGTAGTTGCCGACGCTTTGAGTAGAAAGTCTACACCAAATTTAGCATGCCTTATTACCAGCCAGGAAGCTCTATTGAAAGATTTGAGAAGTATGGAAATAGATGTACGTATTTATAGTGAAGGAGGAATAATCGCAAACTTACAAATACAACCCATGTTGATGGAAAGAATTAAAGTTGCACAAGTAAATGACCCACAACTGAAGAAGATTAAAGAAGAGGTTATTGAAGGGAAGATAATTGAATTTGCGATACGAGATGATATATTAAGGTTTGGAAATAGAGTCTGTATACCCGGTGATGCCCAACTAAAGAGGCAGATTTTGGAGGAAGGTCATTACTCGAGATTCACAGTTCATCCCGGAAATACCAAGATGTACAGAGATCTCTGAGAAGTGTTTTGGTGGAATAACATGAAAAGGGAGATAACAGAGTTTGTATCTCAGTGCTTGATCTATTAACAAGTAAAAGATGAACATCAGAAACCATTAGGATTATTACAACCTTTACCAATCCCTGAGTAGAAATGGGAACATATTACCATGGATTTTGTGATAGGGCTACCAAGGAGTTCCAATGGTAATGATTCCATTTGGGTAATTATTGATAGGTTAACTAAATCTGCTCATTTTCTTGCCATTAAGATTACCCATTCCTTAGAAAATCTAGCTAAATTGTATATACGAGAAATTATTAAGCTTTATGGAACCCCAATTTCAATTATTTCCGATTGTGACCCTAGATTCGTATCTCGCTTTTAGAAAAGCCTACAAGTAGCCATGGGAACAAAACTAAATTTCAGCACTACTTTTTATCCTCAAACAGACGGACAATCTGAAATAACCATCCAAACCTTAGAGGATATGCTTAGGGCATGTGTACTTGAGTTGAAGGGGAATTAGGACGATCATTTACCATTAGTGGAATTTGCATATAATAATAGCTATCATGCATGTATTCAAATGGCTCCGTATGAGGCACTCTATGGTAGAAGGTGTCGTTCTCCTGCATATTGGGTAGAAGTTGGGGAAATAAAATTATTGGGACAAGAATTGATTCAGGTCACAACAGAGAAAGTGAAATTGATACAAGACCGACTTCAAATCGCTCAAAGCCGTCAAAAGAGTTATGCTGACAATCGGCACCGACCGTTAGAATTACAAAGAGGAGACTATGTTTTCTTACGAGTATCACCGACAAAGGGAGTAATCCGATTTGGGAAGAAAGTAAAGTTGAGTCCAAGATACATAGGACCTTTTGAAATCCTTGAAAGGATAGGTGTTGTTGCGTATCGAATAGCCTTACCCCCTGAACTCTCTAGTGTGCATAATGTGTTTCATGTTTCAATGATGAAGAAATACATCCCTGATCTAGCACATATCTTAAGTCACGAGCCTCTTCAAGTTAGAGAAGATTTGACATACATTGAGCATCCAATGGAAATCTTGGACCATGAAGATCAAATATTACGAACCAAGGTTATTTCACTAGTCAAAGTATTATGGCGGAATCATTCTGTTGAAGAAGCAACATGGGAGAGGGAAGATGAAATAAAAGAGCGATATCCACACCTTTTTGGAAATTAGTGTAAGTAAAGTTTGGGGACCAAACTTTTTATAAGGAGGGTAGGATGTAATGACCCCATTTTCTTATGCCAATATATAATTGTCTTCTTTCAATTTCGTCATACTTACTATCTAATAATGATATATTATTACATATATGATATTCCGAGTTCTTAATATGACAGATCCCATTTTTAAATTTGAATAATCAATGGTAAAATGGGTCAGATTGAGATTTTATGGCACATCCTAACCTAAGTGATAAGTTTTGGGGTAGAAAATGTAATTTTATGAAACTTTAGGGACTTGGTTTTAATAAAGAAAGTTTCAGGGACCAAAATAAAAAATAAAAGGGGCCTTTTTGTAAATAAAATATTTGCAGGGACCTATAAGAAATATTGAAAATATATGGTGTGAAATTACCAAAATGCCCTTCAGGTCCGAAATGACCCTTATACCCTTAATACCTATCCACCTCGTGCTCGACACCTCGTGCTCGGTTTTGACACCTCCACCGTACACGTGTCATCGTTAGAGGAGAAGCTAAAACACGTGTCGCAATTCGGTGAAATAAGACTGCAAGACGCCTCCGTTACGCGACACGTCAACACTGACTCCCATTGTAAAAGCTTGGTCAGCATGGACATGTGTCTACCCCGGGATATCTTTGGAAAACTATAAATAGGGCCTTTGGGGGATCATTTGAAACTCACACCAATTCCTTGAGAATTATAGAAAGATATAGTGAGAGAAAGTGTGTGAAAGTTTAAGAAGAAGCACTTAGGGATATTCATCTTAAGGTAATCCTAATGTTATAATGCATATTTATAGTTTTAATTTATTATTTTATATCTTTACTTAGTAGTTATGCTGGTAAAATACAATAAAGAGTTCACTAATCAAAACTTAAAATTTAGAACAAATCCAAGTTGATTTTATAAACTTTTTTGAAATTATACGCTTTTACAAATGAATATTTTTAAAGAAATTGCTCGTTATTATGGAATCCGATTTAAGTAATTCCAAAGTCAGGCCCGGTGAAGTTCTGTCTAGATGAGATGGTATTTAAGTGGTGCCCCTGTGACCCTCCATCTCCACTGGGAACCGACTGATGAGGAAAGATTATGAATTGAATTCTTCAATTACGATCAATGAGTTTTAAAAGTTAACAAATAGGGATTCAGTAATCCTTTAAAACAAGAGGTTAGTATAGTATAAACTAGACCTTAGAATGTGTACTTAAATCTTTATCAGATTAACGTGTGATCAAAGACCAATACCAGTAAATTTGACCTCTATTTTGGGTGAGTACTCTGACATTCCTTGTGTATTTTGATTATATGATTTTATGCAAACTATATATATTTTGTGAACTGCTTTTATTCTCAAAATTCATGTGACACCGATGACTGATTCAATTGTGATATGTTTATATTTGTCCATATAAACATACAGATTAAAATGATTATTGAAAAGGATATTGAATATTGAAAATATGATTTGGCCTAAGGGACCTCTTTACTGACTGACCTTCCCAACTGGGTTATCGCTGGTGTGCCCAAAATAGGGCGTTGTGACGAACATGTTTGATTGACCCTCAACTACCGGGGTATAATGCGGTGGAAGAATATGGTATTAGAGTGTACTTGGCCATCAAAATGATATGATTGAAAGAAAAAGATATCACATTTGATTTGTTGCATTCGTCTTATTCTGCGCTATCCAATTGTGATATATATACTTTCATTTCAAAATATATATCTATTTACTGCAAGTTCCTCTCCATATATGTATATGCCTTCTCTTTTGACTTGAATAGGTATCTATTTTCTGAAAACCCTGGAATGTTTGGAGATTGAACCTCATTCGGCTTTTAGCTGATGTTGTATAAATAACCATTTTTCAGGAAACGTTTAGGCTCACGGACGGAACGAAAATGGACTATATTGAAGATTTATCTTTTAGAGCTCTTTTTGTAAAATGTTTATTTAGAGTATGTCCGGCTCTCTTGTAATAAGGTTTAAATTTTCTCTTAAGTTGTAACTCGTTGTTACTTTTAATATATATGAAGTTTCCTTTAGAAAGCTCTGATGACGTAATTCCTTTACTTTCAGTATTTTACGATTCATAACCATGTGATAATACATCCGTTGCATTTATTTAAGGAAATAATTAAATCGGAATATTTGTTGCCTTGGTTGCATGTCAAGACACTCGTTTCCTAATACTATTTTGGGTCGGGGTCATGACAGTTGCTCCTAAGATGGTCGTAGGAGATGGGTAAGGGTGACACCATACCCACTTAGAATAGATGTAATATCAGGATGATGGAGTAAGCAAAGTCCAACAAGTAGGGCCTGTAGAGGAAGGCAAATTTTTTCTGAAAAAGCGGTGTCATAACACGATTTCACTAGTAGAAAATCTAGTGGTGATACTAATAGGGATACTGTATTTTTCCTTCAAGACGTCCAATCTGTCCTCTGATATTTCATAAGCATACCACCTAGCTTAAGTGGTTGAGGTGTTGTAAGAAGTTGAAGAGTCCCTTGAAGCACTCTCTTTATTAATTGGTTCCTCACCAAATTAGTTCCTTTATAGGGGATGGGATGGGAGAAGCCTTACTAATATTTCTCTATTAAATATAACTCTCAAGGAGAAAGAGTACAAATCTACGGTAGACATAGACATGTATTTACTAAATGTTCAACACCCACTTGTTCTTTTACTGAGTTAATTGCCTCTAGATCTTCAAAATTAAAACCCTAAAATTCCACTCTATCCGGTAATGGGGAAGAACCACTAAAATAAGTTGTCTTAGGCATATAATTAGGGTGCCCAGACTCATCTTCGGGGAGAATGACTTATAGGGGTTTTCGAAACCTCCTCACTAAAATACCAGAGCAATCAACATCTAACTCGGATAAATACTTTAACCATCCTCGCACATTGGGTTTGTAACTCATCAATACTCAACAAAGTAGGGCATTGTGAGGTTTGGGGGATATAGGAAAGATAAACCCAAAGATTTCGTATGAAAACCAAAATTCAAAAAAATCCTAAAAATTATGGGATCCTAGGCCAACCAGCTCAATGGACACCTAAGTAATTAAATTTCCAAGAATCAGAACCAAACTCCATACGATTCAAAAATTGAAGAAGAATGGAACTACAAATAAACCTAAAAGCTTAAGGGGTCAAATCGTTGCGTACCATCGAATCTTACAAAGAGTTGAAGACAGGTGGGAGAATGTCGAAACTTCACCTAAAATGGAGGAATCACGTCGAAAAAGAAAAAGCTTTTGAGACGGGGTAATATCTTTCGCTCTTTAAAAATACTTAGAAGATTTGAAATGGTATGGCTATTTAAACGATGGGTTTTTTTGGCCTTTAAATACTTTACGTTTGATGACAAGTTCATTTAATTATGCAGATAACATCACGCTAGAAAAAATAACGACAGTTGCAGGTTAAGTGAACAAATATGCAATACTCGAAGCGCGTATAATGATTGCTCTAAGTTCCGGTATGTAAAGGCCAAATTTTCAATTGAGTCTTAATTTAGTTTTGACTTATTATCAAATAAAAACATGTTTGAGTCATAGATAGTCTTTTATTGTCTGAACCCACGAGTCTATGACATATTGATTTGAAGACGTAGCGACCAAGCTTCAGCGTATTATCATGCCGTGTTATTGATGCAAGTTTGAAGTCTTCAATCAAATTGAATAATGCATTCTGAATTTCTCTAAGGTATGAGTGCTAAATGATTATAGAAATCGAAAATTGTTTAAGGATGAATTTTTAAAATGTTTCATTTGTTTACAAATCAGATAAAGGACGGATTAATGTTGGATTAGAGTTGGTTTGCATTAAAACTCGTTGTTTAAAGTTGAATCAATTTGGACTCTAATCAATATGTCGTTCAAATGACAAACGATGTCATTTGAATGAGATGCATTGTTGTTCGAACGACGTGTCATCTCGCTCGAACGAGATTGCATCGACTTGAGTATTTTATTTAAGTCAGGTCCCATTCCTTTTCTCGGTGTGTGCAGAGCCAAATATTTCCAAAATACTGTTACGTTTTTTGCACAACAGTTTATAAAGGTTTTCATAGTAAAATCATCATTTGTGTTTAAATATATGATTTTTCATATTCATATGCGATAAAGATCTTACGTTTGCATCAAGTGGAACTTATTCAACCATCTTTGGACAACTTGTGGTTGCTGGTTTTATGGTGGAGAAGAGACGAACATTGTGTTCAACATCGTAGATGTATCAAGCTATATCGGTGGACACCGAGACATTCATGGAGTCGAGTGTTGTGGACGATCATGGTGGAAGATAAAATTTCTGCGTGGAAACTATTGAAGGAAGCTAAAAGATATGAAGGAGCATCAAGACCCGTGGGGATCAAATCATTGAGTAAGGCTAATCTGTTTTTATAAAATCATTGTTCATAGTGGTTGTTTGGCTTGGGCCGTCTGAGATTTTTTCCCGTTTGGGTATTTCCTCGTACATCCGGCATTGTGAGTATCTTTACTTAAATTTACTTTCTTTGATCGCTAAATGCATGTTTAGGATTAATCAGTATAAGACTTGGTTAAGTTAACTTATTTCACAACTTGGTTTGATAAAATTCAAAAAGAGTTTTTTCAAGAAGAGAAAGTTAGTTTGCATTCATCCTTAACTTAATTCTGCAAAAGCAAAAGTTATATTCTGGGGACCTACAAATTGGTATCAGAGTTAGAAATACATTTTTATTGTGTTTAATCCCTTTTTGCTTATAAGGATGAATTTTGAAAATTATGATAGTTTTTGCACTCTTATTTTTTATGGCAGTAATTATGGTTATTGGAAAATGAGAATGAAAAATGCTTTAAAATCCATTGATGAGCGTGTGTGGTTATTTGTTGAAAAAGGTTGGACACCACCTGTCACACGAGAGAGTGAGGTCACTAGTTTGAAACCCATCGAGTCATGGACCGAGACTGAACATAAGCTTGCACAATATAACTCTAAAGGTATGCATTTTATTTCCTCACATATCACACCTGAAGAGTATAATCATATCATGACCTGTGAAACTTCAAAAGAAGCTTGGGATACACTGGAACTCACTCACGAGGGCACGGGAACGGGAACTGGCACGGTTAGGGCGTCTAAGTTGCAAAATCTCACTACACAATTTGAGATGATTAAGATGTTAGAGAGTGAGACGTTTGATGAATTTTACACTAGGTTGTCCACTATTGTTAATGCGGCATTTAACCTTAGGTGAGAAGATTCCCGATAACCGAGTGATTAAGAAAATTTTACGATCCTTGCTGAGTAGGTTTGTTGCTAAAGTGGCCGTTATGAATTCCCTTGGTATGCTTAACTCATAGAAACTAGAAGAGGTCGTAGGTGACTTACAAACCTATGAACTTGATATGTTTACCTCCAAGTAAGTGCCAAAGAAAGAAAAGGGCATTGTGTTGAAAGCCTTGAAGGAGGAGACTAAAGTTTCGAAGGACGACTCAGATTCTGACTTTGAGGATGTCGTCTTGTTGGCAAGAAAGTTCAAAAAGTTTCTTCAAATTCATAAGCAATTGAAAGATGCCCAAAAGTTTAAAAACCTTAAGAATAAGGGAGACTCCACCCCTGGGGATAAAAGTGAGAAACCTAAGAGAGATGAGTCTGATAGGTGTTTTGGGTGTGAGGGGTATGGTCACAAAGTTAAGGAGTGCCCCACTAGACTTAAGAAAGAGGTCAAGAAACCGATAGTATATAACGCCACCTTAAGTGATAATGAATCAAAAGAGGGAGATGATTCCCCCATTGAGCGTGACTTTGTTACGTTTACGACATGTCATGTGAGCGACGACGATATATCTTCCCATGAGGATACTCATGTGCATGACAGTTCCGAGGCTGTTAAGAGTGCTTACCGAGAGGGTGAGGGTAATGAGAGCGAGGATGAGGAGATCTATGTAGGAGAGTTGCAAGTTGCATTTCGAGATTTATTTGAGGAGACGGTGAAGGTAAAAAAGGCTAACTCGAAATTGCAAGCTAAGTTGAAAGAGCGTGTCGTAGAAAATAATGATGTGTTGATTGAGGATATTAGGGCACGGGAGAAGAAGCTTAGGGAGAAGCTAGAGTACGTTGATAAAGAGAGGGACACCCTTAGGGGTTTGATGGAGGCCTTGAAAAAGGAGGTTCTAGAGTTTGAGGAGTCTAGGCGTCTACTCGAGTCTAGGATTAAGGAGTTAAAGGAGAGTTTGAGATACTCGTCTAGAGTTAAGTTTGACTTGGAGTATAGAAGTGAGAAGTTGGATAGGATGCTAGGCACCATCCAAATTAAGAGAGATAGGGGTGGTATTGGCTTTGATGATCGTGTTGTTCCCATCCCCCCCGCACGTGTCAGAGATCCACATAGGAACGTTAGACAAGGTCCACATGTAGGTCACTTTCCATACCATCGCTACACTTGCACGTTTTGTGGTACAAAAGGTCACCTTAGAAATTTTTTCTATGACCTTAGCAATGCTCCTCTAAAGTTTAGGAAGTTTATGAATAAAGTTGCCCCAATTCCCCCCACCCCCATACGTCCTTACACACCTACTTGGGTTAGGAAGTCGGATTTGGTGGCTTTATGAATAAAACTTCATGGATCTCATATGGTTGCACTTGATTCTTCCCATGCTAAATCTAAAGGTCGAGTGTGTTTACCATGTTTATCATACTGTATTATACTTTTCATTTATTTCATCTAATTTGAAAAATACAAAATTTTTTTGATAAAATTTTCGAAAAATACAAAAAGATTTTTGATAAAATTTTCGAAAAATACAAAAAGATTTTTGGTTTTGATTTTTTTTTTGAGAAATCCTAAAAGATTTTTGGTTTTTGTTTTTGTGTCATGAGTTAACATGTTTGATATGGCATATTGGTGTGCTTGTACCCCCTTCCTTCCACTATCCATGTGGCTAGGACATTTGGTCATTATTTTCAATGCTTAGAATGATCTTAATCATTGTATTATAGGGATGTTTCAAAGTTGATATGCGTTTTGATTTAATTTTGTATATATAACATCTTTGCACACATGCACGAGCTTATATGGATGTTTGACTACTCTTTCATATTTGAGTTTGGTGAGACGTTCTTATCTCAATTTTGTCGTCTATGCGTAAGTAGACGTAAGGATGTGGTGTGCACTTAATAACCGTTTACCAGTGAGCATTTTAAATTTAAAATATGATGTGTACGGGAAAGGGCTCCAAGAGTGTAAAATCGACTCATCATAAAAGCCACCGTTTAAAAGAGCCCAAAGAAATTCATAAGGCAATAAAAAAATCATATGCCAAAATGGGCCAAATTAGTTTAGTTCATTCAAAAGAAAAATATGATATATTATTAAGGGAGTTTGGATGGATTAAATTTTTTTTAAACGGGTTTGCACAAAGAATCCTATAGTTGAAAATTCGTATCATGATGCTATTGTTTATAGAATCGTCAAAATTCTGGATTCATGTGGATGATGCTTGTTTCGTTCATTAAGCTCACTCTTTAATTGTCACATATGGCTATAATAAAATTTGATGATAGATTGATATTGATGAGAGCTTCTTGATCATTTCGATGTGTTCGAATAATGATTCCTTTGTTTTAGTTCACGCAAATACATTCCGTGTTCTTATTTAGGCACATTGATACTATGTTAGCATATTACTCATATTTGCTTGTTTTTAAGTTTTCTTAGTTTTCTTACTGTTTTGCTACTGTTTCGCAGTTTTGAGCACCTATCAGTTAGAATTTTCACATAATTTTTCCACTGGGCAACTCTGAGGAGACTGTGAAAAATTTGACTATGTCGTTCTAACGACATCTTGTTTCATTCGAGCGATGTCGCTTCTCGTTCGAACGATATCCCTAGCTCGTTTGAACGACAACCTGTTTGACCAGTTTGACTTTTTCTGGTTGATTTATGTTTCAGTACCCTGTTGCATATTGATTCATATTTTGGTATTGGGATTATGTTTATGCAGTATACCTTGATAGGTTACAGTTTTCTTTCTGCATTGGTTCGTTTATCACACATGCTTAGACTGCTATAGTTTTGTGTGATTCATTATTTGATAGCTGCTGCTTTGACATTACTTGATCATATTTTGCTGGTAATTTCATGTTTATCTAGCATAATATGCCTTCAAGAAATCATATTGGTATATTAAATGCTAGTTTTGTTTATCTTTTCATCGAATTATCTATTTGAGACAAAAAGGGGAGAGATGTCTGTGATGTACGGGGAGTTTTATGTGAGGTTTACAAATTGGTATTCCTATTAATATATATCACTCGTTCCTCCATACATCACTGGGTATTTGTCTATTTCATGTGTGTAGGTATTATTAAAGAAGATTCAATATTTCAAGTCTACATCACATTCAGACATTCGAGACAGTTTCATGCTTGCCGATCCATTGTTAAAAAAGCGTATCCTATACTGATGATGTATTTTTCTTTTTGGGTTTTATGGGATGGGTTTTAGGCGTCATACATCTTGAGGGCCCAGCTTAGGCATTTCACTGTTGGTTTTGTCTCGAAATAGTCAAAGGGGGAGATTCGTAAGGACCAAATTTCCAATTGAGTCTTAATGTAGTTTTGACTTATTCTCGGAACAAAACATATTTGAGTCATATATAGTCTTTTATTGTCTGATCCTACGAGTCTATGCCATATTGATTTGAAGACATAGCGGCCAAGCTTCAGCGTATTATCATTCCGTGTTATTGATGTAAGTTTGAAGTCTTCAATCAAATTGAATAATGCATTCCGAATTTCTCTAAGGTTTGAATGCTAAATGATTATGGAAATCGGAAATTATTTTAGGATGAATTTTTTAAAATGTTTTTAAAATGTTTCATTTGTTTACACATCAGATAAAGGACAGATCAGTATTGGATTAGAGTTGGTTTCCATTAAGACTCATTGTTTAAAAGTTGAATCAGTTTGGACTCTAATCAATATGTCGTTCGAACGCGATGCACTATCGTTCGAACGATGTGTCATCTCGCTCGAACGAGATTGCACCGAATTGAATTTTTTATTTTAGTCAGGTCCCAGTCCTTTTCTCGGTGTATGCAGAGACAAATATTTCCAGAATACTGTTACGTTTTCTGCACAACGGTTTACGCAGGTTTTCATAGTAAAATCATCCTTTGTGTTTAAAGATCTGATTTTTCATATTCATATGCGATAGAGATCTTACGTTTGCATCAAGTGGAACTTGTTCAACCATCCTTGGACAACTTGTGGTTGCTGGTTTTAAGGTGGAGAAGCGACGATCATTGTGTTCAACATCATAGACATATCAAGCTGTATCGGTGGACACCGAGACATTCGTGGAGTCGAGTATTGTGGACGAGCATCGTGGAAGATGAAATTTCTGCGTGGGCACTATTGAAGAACGATAGAAGATCTGAAGGAGCGTCAAGAACTGTGGGGATCGAGTCATTGAGTAAGGCTAATCTGTCTTTGTAAAACCATTGTTCATAGTGATTGTCTGGCTTGGGCCGTCCGAGATTTTTTCCCGTTTGGGTTTTTCCTCGTACATCCGGCATTGTGAGTATCTTTACTTAACTTTACTTGCTTTGATCACTATATGCATGTTTAGGATTAATCAAGATAAAATCTGGTTAAGTTAAAACTACATGAAAAATGAGTTTTAGGGACAGTAAAAAATCGTCCCTAAAAGTACAAAAACCATCCCTAAAGAGTATTAGGGACGGTTTTTGCAACGGCAAAAATCCGTCCCTTATACTAGGCGTCCTAAATATTTTTGGGACGGATTTTACCGTCCTAAATGTTAACTTATGAACACTTTGCATTTGGCATTAGGGACGGATTTTTCCGTCCCAAATGGTGTTCTCGCGAAAAAATTCCCACTCCCGGCAATAGTTTTAGGGACGAATAAACTGTCCCTAATGCTACTGAGATTCTGGCAACCCAATTAGGACGGTTAAACCGTCCCTAAAGGTAATTTCAATTGATGCAGAAATGCGTATTAGGGACGGTAAAAACCGTCCCAAAAGGTATTCGTAATTAATACAAATAAGTATTAGGGACGGTTTATAACTGCCCCAATTGATAAATAAAAAATTATCATAAATAGTTATATTATTATATGTTTTATGTTGCAATAATATTTGACGTCTAATATTCATTATAAATCAAATCACCCGATAAAAAACGCAATATATCAACCACATTCATTTAAGCACGTATCCAATAACAATTTCTTCCATTAAACTACATTCAAGTCGAAATATTTAAATGAGTACAAAATCATACTAATTAATAAGATATATAATAAAAAAAATATCATCCCTAAATTAAGATGATAAATATGGTTGTCACGCTTCAAAAACTTCTCTTAGTGTCACATATAGTAGACACACTCAAAAACATGTATCTTCAACTTCTTGTGCACAACCTGCAATCAATAAATAATCATTTTATCAAAATAAAATTATAGTAAAATAAAATAGCCAAATATATTAGTTAATCGTATCAACTTCTTCTTACAATTTTTTAAAAAATTTGACAGAGTCTCCTTTGTTTATACCTAAAAACCAACCTATTTAATCAATACAAAAGCCCGCACGGCTATAAGAATCTCGCATATCAACAATTCTTTACAATTTAATTTTTTTTTTGACAGAGTCTCCTTTGTTTATACATGAAAACCAACCCGTTTAATCAATACAAAAGCCCGCACGACCATAAAAAAATTGAAAAATCTCCCATATCAACAATTCTTTACAATTTTTTAAAAAATTCGACAGAGACAACTTTGTTTATACATGAAAACCAACTTGTTTAATCAACACAAAAGCCCGTACGACCAGTAAAAAAAATTAAAAAAACAATCTCGCATATCAACAACAATAATAAATAAACAATCTACTTGCCGCAAACCATTGCTTTGTTCATGTGTTCCACGCGAATAAAATATAACCATAAAATGTTATCCAGTAAAAAAATATAAGAAACAAAATAAAAAGATATCAGTAATCAAATAATGTTTAAACATAAAAGTCTAAATGTTGCAAATTCTCATCGTGTACTCAAACCGAGAGTCCCGTGACTACGCGATCGGTTCGTACGAGTTACATTGGTCCCGTGCGAGGTGATGGTGCCTTTAACGGGACCGTTTTGTTGTTGTTTTACGTTTTCACCCTTTGATGTCATGTTTTCAAGCCTAAGTCTAAATTTTCCAAATTCTCGTCGTATACTCAAACCGAGAGGCCTGGGACTACGCGGTCAGCCACTATGAGTTACATTGGTCTCCTGTGAGGTGATCGTGCATCTCACTGGATCATTTTGTGGCTGTTTTACATTTTGAGACGTTGACGTCATGTTTTGAAGCCTAAGTCTAAATTTTACAAATTCTCGTCGTATACTCAAACTTGGAGTCCTGTGACTATGCGGTAGGTTCGTACGAGTTACATTGGTCCCGTGCGAGGTGGTCGGGCCTCTTACGGGACCGTTTTGTGGCTGTTTAAAGCTTTCACCCCTTGACGCCAAGTTTTTTGCCCAAGTCTATTTTTTTACAAATTCTCATCGTATACCCAAACGGGGAGTCTGGTGATTACGCGATCGGTTCGTACAAGTTACATTGGTCCCGTGCGAGGTGCTCGTGCCTCTTACAAGACTGTTTTGGGGTGGTTTTACGTTTTCACCCCTTGACGCCATGATTTTAGCCATAAGTTTAAATTTGGCAAATTCTCGCCGTATACTCAAATCGAAAGCCCGGTGACTACTCGATAGGTTCGTACGAGTTGCATTGGTCCCATATGAGGTGCTCGTGCCTCTCACTGGATCGTTTTGTGACTGTTTACGTTTTCACCCCTTGGCGCCATTTTAGCAACACAAGCTATTATATACAGTATATATTATATATACAGTATATAATATATATAACACAGTATATACTGTGTTATATATATATGTATACACACACAGTTATATATATACTATATATGCAACATATATAGTATATATATAACTATATATGCATCTATATAATTGCATATATATGCATGTATATACCAGTATATATACTGTATATACACCAATATATATACAGTATATATACTGCATATATACGCATATATATAACTGTATATATATGCATATATATACCAGTATATATATACTGTATATATAGTATATATGCAGTATATATAATGGTATGCAGTATGCAGATTATATACTGCAGTGTATATATATGCAGTATATATATACTCTGCAGTACACTGCATATATATATATATATATATATATATACTGGTGTTTGTTGTATATATATACTTCAGTGTATATATATGCAGTATATATATACTCACAGTCCAAGCTTGTAAACGAAAGAGGATGTTGTTTGTTGTAGATGCTTTCACAAGCGTGGGACTGGTGGTGAAATGTGTATTTCCGGCAAGGTCTAGTCCTTCAATATGGAGAGAGGGGGCAAAGGACTCTTGAGAATTCTCTCATTGGGCCAAAATCATATCTGGAATCACAACAATCAAGAGTTGACCGACAATCCCCCTTGCTACTAGATCCAATTTGTTGATGGAGGCTGACACGTTTTAAGAGTGAACTTTTTTGAATGGTTAGAAGGGTGGACAGGCCCATTTTAGAAACTTCGTTTAACGATGAGTTGTTGTCTTGGGTTAAGGAGAGTCCCATTTGTTCCATATCTTTCGAAGTTTAGGAACTCGTTCATCCACGGGACATCTTTCGCAGTGAGGGAACTCCTCCGTTTTTAGGTTGATGAGAAACTTTTATTTTCGAAAAAAGCATAAAGCTCGATATTTTCGTTAAGAAGGGACGACCGATAAGGGACTTGAGTGACTAGCCCTAATCAGTAAGCGGGAGAGGGGCGAAGAAAGTGTTGTGTACTAATTGAAAGCCTGACCTTTGATCGAGAACTGAAATCACGGAAAGGGGTACAAAAACATTCTTTTGGATCGTAAAGAGGTTTGGTGTACTCTGTTTTGAACGAATCTCTTTTCTTTTTTGCATTTTCTACTCAACCACAACAACCTGGTGATTAAACAATGTTTTATTTTAAGGATAAGCCTCTCGGTTAGATAGATGACCTCTTTTGCCTTTTTGCTTTAAATCCCATCGATGATCGGAGGTGTGTTGGATTAGGGCATTTGGGCTACCTATTCATCTTTGGGGGATGAAGGTGTTCAAAAATAGTGGGGAGATGCGTGGGAGTTTATTAGTAGACAACGAAATTGTAGCTCTAGTAGGGCAAAATCTTTGTGTTGGCCGTGGACAAGTGAATCTTCAAGGTTCCGATATGGGTAGAAGACATGACGCATTGTTCATTGTGTCAAACTGGTTTTGTGGGTGTTTTACGTTTTCACCCTTCGATGGCATCTTTTTTATAAGTCTAACTTTTTGCAAATTTACGTCGTACACTCAAACTGAGATCCCTGTGACTACCTGTTCAGTTCCTACTATTCATATTGGTCCCGTGTGAGGTGTTCATGACTCTTACGGGATCGTTTTGTGGATGTTTTATGTTTTCACCCTTCGATGGCATGTTTTTATGCTTAAGTCTATTTTTTTGCAAATTTACGTCGTATACTCCAATTGTGAGCCCCGTGACTACCCGGTCGGTTCCTACGAGTTATATTGGTCTCGTGCGAGGTGTTCGTGACTCTTACGGGGCCGTTTTAAGGTTGTTTTATATTTTCACCCTTCGATGGCATACAAGTCATCGGGATCCCCGTGACTACGTTGTCGGTTCCTACAAGTCACATTGGTCCCTTGCGTGACTCTTACTGGACCGTTTAGGGGCTATTTTAGATTTTCATCCTTTGATGGCATGTTTTTATGCTCAAGTTTAATTTTTTGTAAATTTGCATCGTACACTCAACCCGGGAGCCCCGCTACTACGAGGTTGGTTCCTACAAGTCACATTGGTCCCGTGCGAGGTGTTCGTGACTCTTACGGGACCGTTTTATGCTTGTTGTACATTTTAACGACACTAGTTCCTTCATGAGTTAGTTGTAAAATATCCCAAGCTTCTTTAGCGGTTTCACACGTCATAATGCGTCGGAATTCATCCGGTGTGACTGTGCTAAACAAGGCATTTAAACCTCGGGAATTAAAATTAGAAAGTTTAAACTCATTCTCAGTCCATCTATCGGTCGGTTTGGGAACACGTTCAGTCACTCACTGCCTCAACTTGACTCATGGTAAACTTGTTTGAACTAAAATTCGTTAATCCTCATTGATATTTTCTTTCACTTATATAAGGATTACTACTGAGAAAAAAATTAGATGCACACATATTGAGAAGATTACAATTGATTTTGATTACATTTCAAAATCCAATACTTATTCAATTTCAACAATAATATAAAATGGCATAACAGGTATATCATAATATAACCAACACCAATCTAATTAAACCAGGTATATATCTATCCCTTTTTTTTTCACAAGGACAAATCTAAAACCAAATTGAAAATACCAAGGCCAAGAACAAAATTAACACCTACAGAATTCTTAAGGGACTATTTTTTGTTTCTAACCCCCAACCCGGTTTCCACCCGTCTCCACCGCAACTCTTGTAGAACTCCATAGACTCTCCTTCCATAACCAAATCCGGTACAAACCAACCTCCAAACCCACACCGGATTAAACCACAAATAACGAACCCCATACCCTCAATGACCCAAACTAGATTTACAGCAAACCATAAACAACGGTGACCTGGAACTTGTATCCTAATCCCACCTCCGACCAGATCCACTCACCCCTCCAGCCAATGAACCCAAGCCCCTGCCATACTCGGATGTCCGGACCCACCTGCCTAAATCCGATCCTGCCTAAATCCGACCCAAGCTCCGATCGCGACCCATCTCCGGTCATACATACTCCAGGGCTAGGGGTGGGGTTGACCAGGACCACGACAGAGAGAGATAGAGTTGTAACAGTGAGAGGGAGAGGGAGAGGAAGCAACGTAGTGGAAGATAAAGAGATCGTGCGAGAGAGAGAGGCGGCCCTGAGACCTAGTTCGCGCGCAAATGAGAGTCCGAATTCAATTTCGTATGGGTTGGAAAAATGTATGCGAAAATGAGGGAAAATACCAAAAGGGTCAGAAAAAACCGTCCCTTTTAGTATATCAAAAGGGATGGATTTTAAAACCGTCCCTTTTGCTATACCAAAAGGTACGGTTTTAAAATCCGTCCCTTATATTTGTTTGGAAAAAAGCTAAAAGTTTGAGATATACCAAAAAAAACGAATTTTTAAACCGTCTCTTTTGCTATGGGACGGATTTTTAAAATCCATCCCATTTGGTATAGTAAAAGAGACGGTTTAAAAATCCATCCCTTATATTAGTCCGAAAAAATCAGTTCCAAAAATTCTCATATACCAAAAGGGACGGTTTTAATTATCGTCCTTTTTGATAAATACCAAAAGGGATGTTTTTTTAAAAAAACGTCCCTTTTGGTACTATAAAAAAACACGGTAATTAAAACCGTCCCGTTTGATATAGAATAAGGAACAAAATGACACGGCCGTCCCTATTACTCCCATCCCTAATATTCATTTTTCTTGTAGTGTAATTTGTTTCACAACTTGGTTTGATAAAATTGAAAAAAAGTTTTTTCAAGAAGAGAAAGGTAGTTTGCATTCATACTTAACTTAATTTCACAAAAGCAAAAGTTATATTTTGGGGACCTATTTGTTATACACTAAATATGGGACACCTTATTAGCCTCTCAAGAGGTGACACGTGTCTCTATTAGGGATAAAAAATCTACTCGGCTATGGACAATCTGGTAGGCTCAAATATAAATGTGCTCGGTTCGGCTTTATGACTGATCGTCTCATTATTATTAACACAATATTAGTTAAAAATGCTTATGAACCCCATTAATACTAGCCTTGCTCCATTTATACCACGTGATGGAATACCAACAGTCATGTTTATCACACATGCACATGTGAAGAAGTTGTATAATATTCCACCTTTATCATGCTGTAATAAACTCATCATTATCCGCCTCTTGGAATGTAAAAGGTGTAACTGCCTGACCTATAAAGGAATTCCACCTGTCCCACTACACTATCTCTCTAATAACTACTTATAAATAGAACTCAATCCCACATAATAAGGGATCCGAAAATATTCAACCTAATGGCCATAGGCAAACCCCTAGGGAGAAACTTGAGAGCTGGTGATCAAGTCTTTCATGGCTATTACCTATTGAAATATATAGAATCTACACTGCACCTATGGGTGTAGACACCCCATTAGGACGAACCACGTTAATCCTCTATTTCTTCCTCCATCTCTCATCTCTCTATTTATCCCTTGTGGCAATTTCTTTATTTTTTATTGTTTATTATTAGTATGTAATAGGTAAGACTCATAAATCCATGTACCAATTTGAGATGATAACACCAACCAAACTCAAATAATGTATGGCCCAACAATTTAATCTAATTACATAATAAAATAATCAAATCCAATGCATTTTAATTATTTCAATTCAAATCAATTTAACTAATTTAATTTAAATTATATCATTTTTCCTTCAACTTTATATATTGAATAAATCCTCAAAATTATGAGGTATTAAAATCTTTCCTATCAAAAAAAGAATTTTGTCCTCGGAATTCACAAATAAAAAACATAGATGTCCAAAAATAAATGTGGGTATTAATGTCTCATAAAATCCTCGCATTCTCGCTTGGAGTCCTCATCAATTTGGTGGTTACACTGTGCGCGTACAATATGTATATTATTTGAACTCATTCTCTTGATCCTCGTATCTAGTATAGGCTTGTCAATAGATCGGATATAGACCAGACTCGACCCAGACCCGATCCTTTTAAACAGGTCTGGGTAATTTTCTTATATACCTAGATACTCAATTACTTGATTAGCATATTAATCGCTTATTAAATGGACCGGGTCTAGTACATATTATTTATTAATCTTTTTCATTTAGGACTACTAATACTTTTGCTTTATATCTTAGTACATTTTGTCCTTTCTAGATCTACCACAAACCGTGGGCTGCGACTCTCTTCTATAACTGCATGTCTCTCCTTATCTGAAGGTACCACCAATTTATCCTCGTAACATAACCCACCATCGAATCATATAAAAAAGAATGGAATCCCAATAGTGAGAAGCTTTAATATTTTTTCGTGCACATTTCATCTTGTGACTGCATCCTAATCACTAGTATCACAATCTCTGGAGAGTGTGAGCATTCCCATAAAGGCCTTGGCTAACTCACAAATCATCTCCATTACACCTCACTTGGCCAATTGAGGTACTAATTAGCTACCACTGGATCGTTGGCTCAATGCGTCTGCTATAAAATTAATCTTTCTCGAATGATAGTGGATAATGAACTGATAATGCTTTATAAACTCGAACCATTTTCTCTACCTCGTATTCAAATCCTTATGTGTGAACATATACTATAGATTCTTATGATAGCCTAAGAGTACAAATTTCTGGCCAAAAGGTAATGTCTCCATGCATG
This sequence comes from Sambucus nigra, assembly GCA_949130495.1. Lineage (NCBI taxonomy): Eukaryota > Viridiplantae > Streptophyta > Magnoliopsida > Dipsacales > Adoxaceae > Sambucus > Sambucus nigra. The sequence goes on along the minus strand of OX422211.1, from coordinate 500,541,233 downwards.
TAACACATTTACAATGGTAGTTAACTCTAAGTCATGAGTTACACAATGGACCTCATGCAGCTTTAACTTCTAAAAGGCATATAAAATAGGTATGTCCTGTTACATCAATACCCCACCTACTACCTGTAGAGAAATATCGGAATAGACTAAGAAATCCACTCCACTCTTAGTTACGGTAAGAATCGGTGCATAAGTCAACTTTTCATTGAGAGTTTGAAACGCCTGCTGACACTCCTCATTCCAAATGAATGGTACATAATTCTTCATTAACTCAGTATGTGGCCTTATTATTTTTGAGAAACCATGGATGAATCTATTATAATAATCGTCCAAACCCAAAAATTGACAATCCTTAGTAGGTATCGTGGGTTGTCCCCAACCCAACATGATGGACACCTTGATGGGATCCACTGATAATCTCTTATCTTAAATAATATGACTAAAAAACTTCTCCTCCCTCATACAAAACTCACATTTAGATAAATTTTCATGAATCTTATGATACCTAAATGAATGTTTGTTACACTATCTATAAGTTTATGTCATTTTCATTATCTTTTCCCGAGTAGATCAAAATGTCATCAATGAAGACTATGATAAACTAGTCCAAGTACAATCATAACACCATATTTATCATGTCCATGAATACTTCTGGGGCATTAGTCAACCTAAATGGCATCACTCTAAACTCATAAGACCTATAACGAGTTAAGAAAGTTATCTTGGGCACATCCTTCTCTCACACCCTCAGCTTATAATAACTGAATTGAAAATAAATCTTGGAAAAGATAGATGATATCTCCAAATGATAAAAAATATCATTTATCCTTGGTAGCAGGTAATTATTCTTCACCTCCACCACATTCAGCTCACAATAATCAAGACACGACCTCAAAGGCCAATAATTATTTTTCACAAATAACATTGTTGTACCCCCAGTGAAGTTCTATAATGAATACGATCTTATTCTAGCAATTGCTTAATATGATCTCTAAGATTCTTCATCCTAACAGGGGCAATGCGATAAGGTGCTCTAGCTACCATTTTTTTTCTCGGTGCTATGTCAATATAATAAAATAAATCTCCCTCTTAAGTGGTAAACCCAAATTCTCAACGAAAACATCTGAGAACTCTTGAACTACTGGGATCAAATCGAAAGTCACTATGCTCTTCTCCTGGTATCCTTATCAATAAAATAAAAAATGGGCAGCAGCCCACCCTCTGGCCTAGGCATAGCGAAAGAATACATCTCCTGACTCGGTATGGTAAATGCACTAGCCCTACGTACATAATCAATCCATCTTCAAAATAACATCATATGTGTGGGTATCTAAAACCAACAAATTAACTACAAATCATATCCAGCCGATATCAATATCTATCCCATCACAGGTTTAAGTAATAAGAGTGGATAAACTTAGCTGAGTAGATATAGTTAACAGTCTAGCACATGGAGTGAGAATCACCCTTGAAATACCCATACAATGTCGTGCAACAAAAGAATGTGTAGTCACTATGTCAAATAAAACCCCCATAAGTATAAACATACCATCAACTGCCTGAATAGATGGTATGTAATGCCACCTGAATAAATACTAAAACATTGTGCCCTGATTTATCTATGTCCCAAAGAGAACTACCAATAAGCTTATTGAAAACAAACAGTGAATCGACTGATGAAATCCCAACTTGGTCATAAACTATAATTGAAAGGAAACTATTAGATATGATATGAAGAGGGCTTACTCTAGCATAGTATCATAAATATATGAAATTAATTCAAGTTATCTAATTTAATTGGTGCTTGTATGTTTAGCTTTGAATAATCAGTGAAGATATATTCAAGAAATCTTATCCTTAACATTTGGATATTTTTATACAAAATTTGGCCAAATAGAAATTTTTCTCTATTTTACCTCAAGTCAACACTGTTGTACTAGAAAAAATGGCTGGGAGTTCGAGATCTTCTATGATGACTGCAAATAATAGATTTTTACTTATTAATACGTGAGTTATATAAAATATTTTTACGTATTAGTAAGAAAAACAAAAAGTGAAATTTTTTATAGTAAAAATTACCCGATTCTAGATCCAACATTTCATCCAATCACATCTCAACTTCTAGTGGTAGTGGTGATGCACGAAGCCAATCTTATCCACAAATCAAGCACTCTGCTATCTTAGGGGTAGGGAAATAAAATTGTTCAAGTAAATGGCTCCATGCTAGAGGCCGACTCCAAAGCAACGGTGGAAACGCAAATAGCTAAAACATCACCTACCACTATAGAGAGTGTTGGATACCTATAAACATAAAATTTTCACCATACTAAGATGTCTAAATTACTCCACCCTTTGCTACCCCATCATTAAAATACTTATTAACTTCGGACTTTGAATCTATACTTTGTCGTTCTTCTAAATGATTTCAAAACTACAGTCGAAGGGACTTAACTTGTTCACCATTATCACCTTCCAAGGAATCAACTTCCATTTCATTTAAATATTGAGTGTTTTTTGTACGAGAACTCGTATTATCAAACATTTGATAATGAATATACATTCGATGTATAACTTGTTGTATTCTCGTTGTCAACTCATACATTTTTTCCAAATGATAAATTCTCTCGTAATAGAAGTTCACATACTTCAAATTTTATCGTGGATCCAACAAACCTCAACCAACAACATCATATTTCTGTTAACTTTATCAATTTTTCCCAATATTTATCAAATTTTTCTTTATTTTTTATGCCATGATACTCAACCTAATATCACTATGTTTAGTCCAATCACTCAATAATTGTTCAATTGCACACACTTGATGAAAGTAATTATTTGATGCGACATATAAACACCTCAATAAGTGTTTAGTAATGTGGTAAAAAACTTTCAAATTTTTGTCAAGACTCAAGCATTACCCCAATCCTTATCACTAGGTACCACTTCCTTAAGATCAGAGGAAAAGCTTGTTTCTAGTTCATCCAATCTTTCAAATTCCTTTTAAAACTTGAGTGAAGTTTCTAAGATGAGAAATGTGTAATTCCATCTTGTGGGGACATCAAGACATAATGAGAATTTGGACATTATTGTTCTTAGTCACAATTAATTCCAAATTGTTGGGCTCTTTGCGTAGAACTCCTAATGTATCTCACTGCACCACGAATTCTAATAATGGAATCCTCTATCTCTTTCACCCCATCCCTCACAATTAAATTCAACATATCGACGAAACATCGCATATTACCATCTAAGACAAGATAATTTTTTGGAAAGTTTTTTCTTCAAGTGGGTAATAGCCGTGTTGTTAGAAGATGCATTATCAAATGTCATTGTAAATACCTTTTTTACACCCCATTTATCTAATCATGCTTTAACTAATTAGCCTATAACAATAATCCAATGACTGACAAGGATAGAGAAGTTGAGTATTCTTTTTTTTAATTTCCAAGTACTCTCTCAATAAAATGAGCGATAAGATACTTGTAACTCATATTTTGTATTGATATCCATGCGTCGGTGGTGAGAAAAATTCGTTTAATATGATGTCACAAACTATTTTTAACTCCTTTTCAACCTAGCATATAGTTAGACAATGTCTCTAGCAATTGTAGTGTGGGACACATGATGAAATCTAGGTTAACAAACTCTCTCAAACAACCTAAAGTCTTCACATTCAACAAACCTAAATGTTAATTCATCAATCATAATCATTTTGGGAAGTGCCTCTCTGTAATCCCCTAAATCAAATTTCCATTGGACTAGTCTACTCCCCTCTTCATCATCCTTTTGGAAGGCTAAATTTTTTGTGTTTGTATCCCTATTAAACGAATAAGCTTTACATCTCCCAAGGGGATTCCTTAAGGTACTAGTTCCATAAGAACTTGAACATGCATATACATTTAAACAATAGTTACACTTACATTGATAATGATTACTCCAATATTCCTTCTCTATTTTTGTGAAATCATCCCACACATTAGATTTTAACTTCTTTTTAGCTACCTCGGTCAATTCCTCGGCTATTGTTTATTATTATTGTGTAGTGGTAGGATTTGTTGGTTGAGAAGTAGTAGTTAAGTGACCAACAACAGTGTGTGCAGTGCTTGCCATCTAGAAAATAAAATAAGAAATGTATAAGAAAAATTAGTAAAATTTACAACAAGCTCAAGAACAATATACAAGCAAAATAAACATTTAAGTCATTAATTAGAAAGATATAGAAATTCTCAGTTTATGTAAAAAAATGAAAAGCAGAAAAGCAAATTAAAACTTCAAAGCAAAATGTATAATAAAATTCTGAGCTTCAAAGTAGAAATGGCATCTCATTTTCCTTCTCTATTTTAGTCAAATCGGAATTTACAAAATATTATGTGTTGCCAAATTTAATGTGAAGAACATCCAGATATTAAGAACAAAGGTAGTCAACATTTGCTATCATAACGTGTATGTCGATGATCAAGTTTGTAAACATAGTGACCGAACTGAATCGAAATAGTGAAAATATAAACTTAACGATAAAAAGAAGAAAACCATTGAATGAATTGTACTCATTTTAATTTGATATGGATTAATAAGTAAGTTAGATGATGTCTCTTACAAACATGTTTATAAAAAAAATGCATACTATTTATACACCACACTGTTAACTCAGCAGATCAAAATATTCTTCATCAAGATGATAACTAACCAACAATGATATACAAAACCCCTATATCTATATACAAAATAATTTAAATATGTACGAAAAATCTAATATAGTGAGGGGAGAGAGAGTGTGTGTGTGTTTCTTTGAGTTTTAGAGAAGAGCTCCACCGGATGAAAGAGGGAGATGAGATCTACCGAATAAGGGACAGAAAGGGGCTCAGCCGCTATTATTGTTGGAGTGGAAAGAGAAACAATTGGTTTTCCTAATTGTGTTAGATTATAGGGTTTGGTTGGTTGGGTAAACATAAAGGCCAAAAACATGGTTTAGGTTTCAATTCGGTTATACTTACTGGTTCTAGGTTTGGTTTTCGGGTCAATTTTATGGTTTGTGCTTTTGGTTCAGTTTATATATCAACATGAGAACCGAACCGACTATGTTGGGTTTTTTAAAGAACAAGAACCAACCAATATATAAAAAAACCAACCCAACCCGAACCAGAAAGGTAGGTTTATTTTGATTCTTCGTGTTGACGATTTCGATGCACAACCCAAGCTGGTGGTTCAAGTGGTACTGGTTCTACTAGGACTACGTGAGTATTATGTGTAGCTATGCATGTCTTCCATAGACAATCCTAATAAAACCTATGGAACCTACATGTCATACGAAATATGATACGTAACTCTTATTATTACTAAAGAATACATGACAAGAATGGAAAAGAAAATAATGTATCAAAGAACGCTATACGAAAGTCTAGAATGGACTTATGGAGCCTACGTTTCATAGGACCATACTCTGATACCAAGAGTGACACCCCCTATAATTTAATAATTAATTTAATCAATTCTATTTATTAAATCTATTAAAGTTTAAAAAAAAATTATATATCATCTTTATCATGAAAAAGAAAATAATGAATAATGATAAACTAAATGAGTACAGCAAGAATAACTCAAGTAAACATAAGTAAGGGAAAATAGTCATTCATCACCGCTAACTAATATAAAGAGTAGTTTTTTCTGACAATGATATCACAAAATAAATACACACTTTACTGTCTCACTATCTCCAAAATATTATAATTCAAAATTGAGTAAAAGAACTAAGTGGTATGATAATTCACGCATCTCGAAAAAAATAAAGATATTAGTAGGTAAAAAATCTACATTGCATAAATTGGTTATGATTGGAACGGATGACTAGGTTCTCGAGTGAGAGAAAATTAATCTTGATGGACATAACAAGATAAAAGTTATGCAACTAGTCTAATAAAACTGATAATCACGTGTAAAAATAATAAATCCACAGTTGTTAAATAAAATGATATACCCCACCCTTATAGGTGTAAACCTTTAACAATATGTATTTTATGAACTTATATAAAATCATACAAGTTCCCGTTAATGAAGAGATGACTAGTATACATAATATAAGAAATACTATAACTATTATCTACCCCCAAATAATTGTATATCATAAATATAACAATATATAAATAGGGACTAACCCCCACTAACTATGGGGTCACAAGTACATCAAATAATCCTCAAATATCCCCCCTTTATTACAGAGTCACTAACATGTAAGTCCACCATTTTATATCTGGTGCCGGCAAAATAAAATTGACACACACCTTACCCGCCTCCGTAATAAAATAGTTAGAACACCCCTCTCCCTCATCCATAATATTAACCATCAATATAGCATAACCATGACTTTAACCCCAGCCATGCAAAATATTGAAGTATCCACACCTGACCCACTTTATCATATTAGCCTCTAGAATACATAAACAACTCCCTTCTTTAACTAAATATTTGTGACAACCCGCCTACTAAAATAATAGGTGGCCAGCCCAATACTCCAATAATTACAAGAATCATAGATGGTCCATTCTTAGCATCACTGTCGATTAAAATAATAGTATGAGATAACCACCAATCATTTTAGAAAACGGATTGTCATATACAAAAATTTTAAAAGTAAAAGAGAAACACTTAGACAATCCCATTTGTAAAAACGGTGGGTATCAAAAATCGATGAATAAAGTATGACAATACAATAAATAATCATCGAATAAGCTGTCGGTGCACAGACCAATACAACAATATATTAAGTATTACAATTCAATATTTGCAATATAATGAATGAGTGCTAAACCTTGGGCAAACACGCCCGAATAAATATACTGAACATAACTAGAGTACAATAGAGGGAAGCGTCTACAACAAGTATCCTACAACATCCGCAATATGCCGTAGCTCCATGACAACTGGAAATGGAAATGTAGACACGGGTGTCCATGCGGAAGAGCACCTGTAACGGCAAAGAATATGCAGAAACAAGGAAATATAGAAACCGGTCAGGGCCGGGTTTGATATGATTACCATGTGACTAAAAAGCATGGCAGGTAAGTGCGTAATTCTCTCGCAGATAACAGTAATATTCCTCACCTCTCAATCTAGCAGCAACCTAACGCAATATCGTGAGATGTTCTAGTTAACCCTAAGTACTAAGGGCTAACTTTTCCCCATTCTCAACACTATGCCTTATTCGTGCGTGGGGTGTCTCGCAAAGCGAAATCCAAACAAGGAACCCCCCCGATACACTACTACTTAGGCAAGGTTGATCGTAGAGATCCATTAGACCCTAAGCACGAAAATAAGAAATAAATAAATGTGTGTGAATAAGTGTGGGAGGTCACAACTACAGCTAATCAAGAAATAAAACATAAACCCATCCATCATCTAACGGCACAATTCCTAATTCTATCTTTAGGAATATACATATAAATGGTACAACACTTTATCAAGTGTTTACCAAATTAATTTCATCATACACTAATTCATTTCATGAATTTGTTCCTTATCAGGAAAGATAATCATACTTTTTATGCTCTAGAGGCATTTATCTCAATTGTTCACTTTGTAAAAATATCTTCCTTATCAGGAATATAATCATCATCATAGGCTCTTTATGGCCTTACATCGTGCTCTTTATGGCACTTTCATCATGCTCTATATGGCATTTTACTGTGCTCTTTATGGCACCCATCAAACATCAAGTCCAACTTGATTTAGAATAGTTATATTCATATATATATATATATAACGATTCTAAGACCGCCCGTCCGGGTTTCCCCACTGTGCGTGCCCCTAAATGGCTATCATCTTCCAGGGCCTCCAAGACAACCTGGGATCCTATCGAAACGTCGGGAAGCGACCATGTGCCTGCGGGATAGTCAAGACCACACCCGGAATCTCCTAACCAGCGCAGAAAATATAAACAAACGCTCACATGGCCTAAGGACTATATCCACCCTGCATCATTAGCCAGGGGCTTCACCACAACGCGCGCGACTTCCCTTATGATAGCGATTTAGAGAGGTGTGTATCCATAAATTATCATTTATGAAAAACATTACTTTTTCCATTTTTGAAAACTCATATTTTACATTTCCAAAAATCATTCACTTAGCCATTAAGCACCAAGCTTTAGAAGGTGCATACTATTCTTATTAAGTCATACATTTTATTAATGACCTAAGACCCAAAGTGACACTAACCTCAAAATAGCCCCAAATAGTTCATATAATTCATAAACCCTCAAAGTGAGTCTCCATAATGGAGTGTCTCTCAAAGTCTCAACATAAATATTTTAGCTTCAAATATATCTTTAGGTTAACTTCCTATATCAGTTGGACATTAACCTAATCCAAACTAGTCCTCGGGTAAACTTAAATCTCCATTCTTAGCCTAGGACATTAGTCTACCCAATACAACCCTCTAGGACTCCCCATTACTTCCCAAAGGAAGGTTCCTAAGCCTCGAACCTAAAAGAAAAGGGCTAAAACAAAATTGGAAAACCTCACCTTTTCAGAAGAGGTCGATCGATCGACCTCTGGCCGTCGATCGATCGAAGGCTTCGATCAATCGATCCTCCAGGTTCGATCGATCGATCTTGGCGGACAGCTTCTTCTCCGAGAAGCTGTTTCGGCCATTAACGAGCCATCCAAGCTTCTACCCGCTATTTCACCCAACCACAACAACAAATACTACTATAAATCATTCCTACATATCAAATGACTAATTATTTCTCTTCAAATCAGATTAAAACATAAGATTTAGGATTAAACACCCAAAATCACCCAAAACCCATTTATGGTTAAAACCTCCCAAAACTTAACTACACATGCATATTTATCACATTAAATCAATATCTAGCAAGTAAGAAACTTGCCTCGAGGTTCGTAGTCTCTGAACACCTCCGGTAGCGACGGATTTCGGCCCAACTCTTCCATCTCTCTCTCTCTCTCTACTTTCTCTCCTCTCTCTCTCTCTCTCCTTTGGCTTCTCTCACACAATTGAAGAAAAAGAAAGGGGTGGGGGATTTATATGGGTCAAAATATAAACCCCCACTCCTAATTGCTAATACACCACTAAAATGACTCGTAACCACTTAATTGAGTCATAACCCCCTTAAAATGCCTAGATCTCAAAAATTATAACTGGGCACTTATTTCGACTATCTCGACTATTCTAAAAACAACCGTACCCCCTATTTTGGCATTCGGGAAAGTGTGAACTATTTTTAAGTTCCAATTCCATTTTTAATTCATTAATTATACCCAAATTTAACTATAGGTCATAACCGTCGTTTTACATATAACGACGCAAAATACACAATATAACACTATTTACCTTCTCATAATGGTAAATAGTCAAAACATAGTAAATATTATCCCTAAGTCTCACGGGAAATAATATTTACTCCAACATTCCTATTTTATAAAATTAGCCCATCAGGCAAAATAGCATAAAATAGTCACTCGAAAACCTGGGTTGTTACAATATTACATTCTAATTTTTTAAATTTATATCTTTCCAATATGTTTAAGGGTAATAAAAGTGTAATCATAGCCGAAGGCTAAGTTCAAATGTCTAATGTTGTATTTTACATTTTCATGGAGAGGGTTTCCAACATGTGAAGAATCATAATAGAAACAAGTCCCAATGTAAGTAGATAATAATTACCTGAAAATTCATTCTAACCAAATTCAACATGTATACTTTCTTTAGTAACATTTTTTTTAAAATCACTCGTTACTGAAGGGTTTTAACCTTTAAGGATTCTAATTTATGGAAAAGATGTAATTTATAGTCTTTGATGGTACGTTCAACTAAGAGGGGGATTCACATAACAATGATATATTTCATACTTCACAAATGAGTATATGAATCTAAGTCCATTTTCAATTATAAGAGGGAAAAGCACATGTTTCTCTAATTCAACAATTTCAACAACAATAGTGTAAATTTTCAATTTAATCTCAAGAGGTAAGAAACACCTATTAAATCTCAAAATTTATTTTTTACACGTGAAAGCATATTTATCACTTCAATTCTAATATAGAATTATGTAGTATATATCTTCATGTCCTACATAATTATATATTCATAAATATGCTTTCACGTGAGTTGATAATTATGGGGAAAATATGTGTCTCATACGCACCTTTCCATTATGATATGTCTATTTTAGTATTAATATATCTTTATATCCTCATATGATCTTTATCTTTTCACTTCATTTGTAAGATTTTGTAGTGATATCTGTTATACTATGGTTTATCTAATGTAATTTGATATTGCATATCCCTTATCTACATTTTTCTCATCTCCTATAACTATTCTTGTAAAATAGGGGAAAGAGCACCGTATAACATATGGGGAGTTCTTTGAGTAATTTTAGTAGGAGAAAAATATTTTTTCTCCTCGATATTATCATATATACGGGAGTCTTCCACCTTTTTTGGTCATACATTTGTGATCCTTTCATGTTGTTCACATCTAATGAGTATTGCCCTGATTTTAGACTCGATCCACTCCGAGTCGACATCGCTTCATGTGTATCCTCATTTGGGTTTTATTTGTTTTTTTATAATTTTTTTGCATATGTCTTAGTTATAGTTTTAGTGGGATCAATGTGATTAATTATGGAATTCGATGTATTTTAGATATTGTGTTTTTATAAATTAACCAATGGGAAAAATTATAAATCTGTAAATAGAAGTTAACTTATCCCATGTGAAACCTTTGAGTCACACATTTAGTCAGAAACATAACCTAAGTTTATATTATTTTCAGTTTCTTGTCCCTAGAACCTTAGAGTAAGTTTTAGTTTTAGTGTTTGCTTTAGATTCCATTCTTGTTTAGATGGATCAGAGTTCTTGGTTTCACTTAGAATGGTATCCAATTAAGGATAAATATTTTGAAATCTAGGTATTCTCACATGTGAAAATCCAAAAAAAAAAAAATTCATAGTTTAATCAAATAATGTGAGACACTTTTGCAAAATCAAAAAAAACTTTTATATACATTGATCATAATAGATCGTGCAACACAGGGCATGTTCACAGCCTTTCTAATCCACTATGTGCACAATTTTAATGAACCAAAAGTTAATTAGAAATGTGGATTATTTACTATCTAGTGAGATCTGTAACACGCGGACGGGGGTCATATTCCCAGTGTGCATATGATACCTTGTGCTATCCAAGTTATTAAAATGGTTCTCAAAGGAAATGAGGCTAATTTTTTTTCAAATCTTAGAGCACATTTTTAGAGATTTTCAGAATTTTTATGTAGTTATTATATTTATTCTCTTTTGGACAACCCTATATCTTTATATCTTGTTTCAAGTGGATTTTGTGTGATTTTTGAGAAATTTATTTGAAAAAATACAAAAAATAATGATCAATTTAGAGAAAAAAAATATTTGGTTGATCTCAATTTAATAACATCCGCTATACTTAATAGATTCTTCATTGAAGGGAGGATTCAGGAGAATGTATTGGGTCATGGTTTTATCTATTCTATTATGCATCTCAATAAAATACACTCCTAGATTGAGGATTGTGAAGGTATGGGGCATATAAATTTATAAAGATCTATAGATTTAGTTGATTTTGTTAATATTGTAATTTTTTTCAACTTTGGTAAAAGAGAGAATGCATCTCAAGTTTTTTAGACGTTGTTGACTGGTGTGGTTGATTTTTTTAGTAAACCCCCAACACACCTAACCACTCTAGATATAAGTTATAGATAATAATTGTCTAGGTTAATTTGAGTAATATTGGTATTGATTTGGCTTAAGATGGTGATAGTTTTAGCTAAAGTGTGGGGTGTGAAATTATGTCATACTAATATGAATTTTGGACTTAATCACACTTGTTCCATCAATTAATTTTGTAATTCACACTTCAAATATGATTTCAAACCTTTTTACCATATATATGCACATTTTTACACACATTATCTTAATTTGCACATGTTTTGCTTCCGTTATAAAAAAATTGGTCTACATCGTATTAACACACCTCAAGGACTTTATTTATCACTTTATAAACCCTAAACCTAGAGAGTATCTCCATCGATAACCCTTAAAGAAATCATTCATCACCATACCAAAAGTGGAGACTTATTCATTAAGTACGTTATATTTGGATAGTTTTATTTCAATCCATGTTTCGTTCTATTCAACCCATTTACATTTTTTGAAATTTTCAAATGTAAAAGTAAAAGATATACAAACCCCTTATTAATCCACTTATAATTTTACATTACATTAAAATTAAATTAGTTAAATTACATCTTTAATTCCAACCTATGTTGAAGTGCTTGTATGTAGTGAAAAAGGAATTGATTCACATAAAAATGAAATAAAATTAGTAAAATGGTTTTAGTTTTATAATGTGAAAGATCATCTCTACTTTCAAAAAGGGAAAAAGAAAGCAATTTTCATATAGATAGATTAAAGGGAATATTATCTTTTTTCGATAGGATAGATTCATGGCTTGTCAAATTGGTAGTTCTTCATAACTAGAGTTTGTTCGAGTTTTTTTTGGGGGAGGGGGGAGAGAGTATTTATTTTTTGATTAGGACCTTTACACCTCGATCCTTTGACCAAAAGGATGGACACTTGATCCCGTGATTATTTTTTTAAACCCTGAGGTCCATCACCCCTCATTCATTAGACTCCTCTCCCTCGTCAATTTTCTCTCACATCTCTCCTCTCAAACTTCCCCCCACTTGCCCATTAGACTACCCTCGTCGCCGGACTAGAAATTTCATCAGAAGCTCCATCTCTATCCCTTAGTTTATCTATATTATCTTTCTCTATCTCTATTGCTTTTTTCATTCTCTCTCCCTCTCTCTAGTTTTTCTCTTCACCAGGGCTCTCCATTTTTTGGCGAAGAATAAGGGGTTAGGAGTTTTTTTTTCTTCATTTTTCTATCAAATCTCAAACTTTATGGTGGTTTTCGTTGATGTTTTGGGTGAGTTTTATGTCCTTTTTTCATCTTTAAAAGTTTTATGGTTGTTTTAGTTGGTTTTTTGGAGAATTCATCAAATACTAGAAAAGGAGATTATCAAAAAAGGGTCGTCAGAAGGGGGGTGCCAATGGGGAGTTAGCTGAGGGACTGCTTATAGGAGGAAGGAAGAGGGAGAACGAGTTGAGTGAGTTTGGTAACTAATTATAAAATGAGAGACCTAAGTGTTTAAGGAAACATATTATGTATTAAAGTGTCCAAATCTTACATTTTAAGGACTAAAGTGTAAAAATACATTTTTTTTTATTTCACATGGATACACAAGGAACATTGATTTAAATATTGTATGGAGAATGTATTCAATGTTAAATATTGGTTAATTTTTAAGTACATTAAAAATGAAGAGGGTGGAGGAGAGAAGTTATGGTAGTGTTTTTCCAAAATTTGATGTGCGATCGTCCTAAAATTGATAAAAATCTACTTGTTGATTTTATAGTTTATAGTTTTTAAGTATTAGCATTGGGTACACGTGATTCATGTGTTATGCAAATAAAAATAATGAAACACCTAAACATAAAAACTTAGGCTCAGTTCCTATTTTTGTTTAATTGGTGAATTCATTTTCTTATTACTATACTCAATTTACAAGTATTTTAAGAATCTGTAAGAGCAAGATTTTATAATTGCTCATAGCTTAGGTATTTTGGCAAATCCTGTTACAAACTGGAGTTACCAATCAAACACTACATCTATATTTGCCTCCAGAATTGTTTGAATATATGTTTGTGACTGAGCATCATTTTCAAATTTCAGGCAATTGGAATCGTCATGAACACTTTGTGGAGGTATACAGATTTTTAGTTTTGATTATTTATCAGTCAAATTATCTTATGGGATGATTTTCATACTCAAGGCATTTTTTCCATAAAAGGATTTTAAAAATATTTTTATTTATCTTTTTAAATCGTTAAGACGAGATTTTCATCTGATTAGTACGAGCACTGATTCTCGTTCAAGTGAGGTTTAGCTTCATTGGAACAAGTGGTTGATTTCATTCGAACAGACTTCAAACGAACTTCAAATGAAAGGGGCTCTATTTAGAAGGCACACTTTCATTGTAAGTTAGTTGGAAGGACATTCAAACGACATAAAATTTTTGATTGAATGAGATTAGATTTCGGTAGAATGAAACCGGAGTTTCATTCGAACGAGGTTTCATTTTCGTTCGAATGACTTCGCCGTCTCAAAATTCATATTTTCAATAAAAATGATTCTTTTGACCTGTTTTATACCTGCATCAAAAGTTTTCACCTTTGTGTTTTATAAAAATACTTGTACTTTTCAAATCATACATCCCTTTGTAATACCCCGTATATTTATTGATTTTTAATTATGGGATTAATTAAATTAAATGAGAATTAATTAGAAATTAATCCGGATATGAATACTAACGAGATGTGAGTTGGTATTTGATTATGATGCGTACATATGGTAATATATGAATATTGAAAATATTAAAATTATCGCGAGACTGAAATACGACAATTTGGGAAATTTAGTTGGGACGCGCGTGTCAGTCGCGTCAGGTATGAAATTATTTGAATTAAAAAATGAATTTTATTTTTATCAATGGAATGGTCATTTTGAGTGCACCAACAGGTCCATAAGGGTCGAAATAGTCAGAAAACACTAGCCGGGGGTTTAGTTTGGGTCCCGGGGCATTTTTGGGCCATACCGGCAACTTAAAAGGGTATTTTGGTAATTTTAAAAATTAGGGAATTAAAACCCACGAAAATTGGAGTATGTATTTATAATTTTAAAGGGGCCACTAAGGCCATTACCAACAAAAAATTTAGAGAGTGGGCTACGGGAGTTTTGAGAGAAGTTGGAGAGAAGTTACAAGAACCAAAACCAAGCCATCTTCAACCTTGGGAGAAAATCCGTAGAGAAAGGAGAGAATCAACATTCATTCACCAACATCAATCGTGAAGAACAATCTAAGGCAAGTGATTTGATATTTTTAACACATTGAATATTTCTTCCATGTTTAGTGTAGGAATTTCTCTTATCTTGAAAGTTTTGAAGAAAACCAAAGAAATTGTTGGAGAAACTTTGAATTTGGGTTAGTATTTGTATGTAGAATGATAATGGACTGATTTAATATTCAAAGAGTTGTATATGATGATTTAAAAATGGATTTTTGATGAGTAATTGGGCATAATAAAAATTATGGGTTCATATTCATAGGGTTTGGGGAATATTTGGAGATTTACATTAATTTCATGATGATTTGTAAGATTTGACCCCTAAAATATATTAAGAGATGATCTAGGGTGATTAGAAATGGTTTATATACGTTAAAACATAAATTGGATGGACTTAAGATGGATTTAGAGAAGAGAAGAATTGAGAAAAATGGACTTGGGAATTTCTAGGCTGAAACTGCCATCTCGTTAGAAGACCTGCCCAGGTCGTTCGAAAGACCTCGTTCGAATGAACTTTTAACGAGATGATAGTGTGACTTCTAACGAGTTGGCATTTCGTTCGAAGCCATTCGTTCGAACGAAAATCGTTAGAACGTCCTCGTTCGAACGAGACTTCTAACGAGTTGACAGAATGGCCTTTTTGTCCTGAATTTATTATTAGTATCCCGTAGACTTATTTAAATGGTAGAATAACCTTCCCTTATTAACTAGTGGGTATACTTGGGAGATTGGGGTACATGGAAGAGTGAAACTTAGAACCGTGTAGTAAACCGAATGACAATTGTGGATTGGGAAGAGAGTACCTAATTACGACGTGAGAAGAGTAAATAACTTAATTACATATAAACCGAAAACTTGTAAGTTGTAAAACACTAAAGGTTGGTATAAGAATGAGATGTGTACCACTAATGAAATATTATGATATCTAAGATGTGAGAATGCTTAGTAAGTAGTTATTTGTGTATAACATACCTACCATACTTGCTATCATGGGAGGTCGGCATTCGATCAGGGCCATCTAATCTTTGTGTGCCTACGGGGGGGAATTAGATTGGTACCTCGAGGACATAGGTCAGAGAAGGACTTATTGAGAAGTTAATAAGTCTGCTGATCATGGGAGCATAGGTATGTGCATGACCCATGTGATGTGAACTATGTTCGCCTCCATTTTTTGTGATTGTTGTTAATGAAACGTATCCTGAGAGATTCGGAATACGTGGTCCTTATGTACGTGATGTACCGGGATTGGATAACAGAGTATGTGTGCACCGCTGCTTAGTCTCGGGGTACTAGTATTGTATATTTATGATGAGAATAATATACTGTTAATTGAAATGTATTATCATGAATAAATGTGAATATTAATAATAGCTACATTTTGTCAAGTGAAAATGGAAGATATCTAGTAATTAGTAGTGCTAATATGGGAAACTGTATAACAAGTTATAACACTCTGCTAACTAAAAGTTGTTGGGAATTTGAATTGAATATCGTATCGAAATGTTAGATTTTAGTATCGGACTAGTTAGAAATGGGAATAACTAGAATGGGTACGGGTGCGATAGGAGTGCACAATTAGTTGAGAGGTGAGGAACTCATGTGAGTGCACACAATATCATGTACTTTATATTCACTGTTTAATGATATTAAACACTTGCAAAATTTTAAACTATTTTCACAATCGGGCTCTGACCCGTTTGCTTTCAAATCTATTTTGCTATAAAACCTTTTAGGTGCCCAGCCACAAGGACACCATGCATAGGAGTTCTATTCAGGTGACGTGTTGTAGCTGCTGTGGAAGTTACAAGACCTTGACAGTAGACGCCTCCATTTTGATCTTGACTCCGTTATCAGTTTTTATCATTTGTTGGGCATGTCGCCCATTCCTTTTATAGACATCTTACTTATTCAGTTATTTCAGACTTTGGGTTGTAATTAATTTAGTGATGCAGACTTGGTATTTATTTATTTCAGTATTCGGATTGTTGTGAGGAGTATTTACTCCAGACTCATTATTATTTGATGGTTATTCTATTGTGACTATGTTGTGGTGGTTATGTTAGCATTTCATAATTTACTTGTTGTATGTTAATCGAATTTAATTAAAATTGACAACTCACTTTTTAAATATTAGGTGGCTAGTAATTGTTAAAATGTTTTCGACAGTGATGCTATGAACTGAACCAACTTAACATTTTGTATTAATTTAATAAAGGAGTAGCTACCCAGTATTTAATTAGTCGGGGTGTCACAGGTGGTATCAGAGCATCAGGTTCTAGTGTTCTTAGGATCTGTATGACTTGTTATCTTTCCGCTGAGCTTTCTTTGATATACTGCCCTATATTTTAGGACTTTTGTATTATTGTGCGTATTCTTCGCTCTTCAGTTATTTTGAAATAATAACTGCGAACTTATAAGACTTTACTCTCATTTCAGATGCCTCCACGACGTGCGCAATGAGTTCCTAGGGATGCATAGCCAGAGCCACAGCCTGCACCAGTTCAGGGCACTATGAATGACGCCGAGGTTGAAGCTATTGTAGCCCAAGCGGTAAATGCCACCCTAGCCGTTGTACAACAGACACCACACCAGGCGCCGGTAGTTGCGCCAGTTCAGGCTCATGCATTCCCGTCTGCTTGGGAACGCATCCGTGATGCTTTTCAGAAAGCACACCCTCCGGAGTTTGCAGGTAGATCCGATGTTGTGGTATCCAGTCAGTGGAGGAAGGACATTCAGAGGCACTTACGGATGTACGAGTGCACAGATGTTCAAAAGCAGATATTGGCTACTTTTAAGCTAGTAGGATCTGCATTGCAGTGGTGGGAGTCCATTACCACCGCAGAGGAGAGGAACACCCATTCTATTCAGAAGTTCTGGGTGCGGTTCGACCGTATATATTTCCCGTCAGCTGTTCACACTGAAATGAAGAGGAAATTGATGAACCTCAAGCAGGAGGGGAGGACCGTGGCCGAGTATGAGGCCGAATTCACTAATCTCTTGAACATTGTTCCCGATGAGATACCAACTGAGGAGAAGAAGATTCAGAAGTTCACGGATGGATTGACTTGGAGGATCCGTCAACACTTGTTGGGGAATCTCTCGTTGGCCACTTATTCTGATGTGGTTAACGCTTCACTACTTCACTGCCAAGATCATCGCTTCCACATGTCTGAGAGCAAGAGATCAGTGGAGTCCAGCCAACAGGGCAAGACCTGGGGAAATGGTGCCAGCGGGGCACAATCTGCTCAGGGACAGCACAGGCAGGGTGACCAGGGTTCCCAACAGGTGGATCATAAAAGATTCAGATCTGGAGGTTTTAGGAGTGGTCAGGGAGGTTTCAGACAGGGCCATCAGGGTCAGAACGGACATCAGGGCCAGCAGGGTCAGAATGGTCAGCAGCCGCAGTTTTAATAGGGCCAGCATGGCTAGGGGAGGAATGGTAACGGCCACCAGGGCCGAGGGCAGCAGGGATAGCGAGGGGGAAACTTCCTGGGGAAGTGTTTCGTTTATGGCAAGACTGGCCATAAATGCCAGGATTGTCCTGACAGGGGCAGGGCCCCATCGCAGCAGCAGAGTGCTCGACATGAGCCACAGAGGCCTATGTTTCCTGTCGCCCTCCCAGCACCACCACAGATGGAAGCACTACCACCCATTCCAGCAATCCCAGTTCAGTAGGGACAGCTTCAGTATGGGAGAGTGTATCAGCTCCAGCATGCCACAGCCCCATATGATCCACTGACCATTGAGGGTATGTTCTTTATCCAGGGGACTATGGGGCGTGTTTTATTTGATACAGGGGCCATACATTATTTTATTTCCATGAGATTTGCATGTACCATTGGGTTGTTAGACACCACCGAGGGCACGGTTACTTGTGTAGATTCACCATTGAGTAGAGGTTCTGTGATTTCGCTTATTTGTAGAGGTGTGGGTATAGAGATCGGGAGGTTTACTTTACCCGCGGATATGTTAGTGTTAGAGATGACTGAGTATGATGCCATTATTGGTATGGATTGGCTAGTTGCGTATCGAGCCATGATTGACTGTTTTAGTAGGAGTATTATCTTTGCCATTCCCGGGCAGGAGATGTTTTTAGTGGAGATGCCTCGCCCTGAGGGAGGATCATCCACTCATTTTTACTATATAGAGGAGGAGACCTCTAAGGAAGTGGTGATACCACTCGATGCGATACCCGTTGTTAGTGAGTTCGCTGATGTATTTCAGGATATACCTGGACTACCTCCGAGTAGAGAGATAGATTTTGTGATCGATTTGACACTGGGCACTCAGCCTATTACCCGCGCACCTTACCGTATGGCTCCAGCAGAGATGAGAGAGTTATGAGATCAGATTAAGCAGTTATTGGGTTAGGGGTTTATCCAGAGGAGTACTTCGTCGTGGGGTGCCCCTGTGTTGTTCGTAAAGAAGAGGGATGGATTGTTGAGGTTGTGTGTAGATTACCGAGAGTTGAATAAGGTCACAATATGGAATAAGTATCCGTTGCCCCGAATCGATGACTTATTCGACCAACTGAGAGGAGCTTCATTCTTCTCAAAGATTGATTTGCGATCGGGATACCATCAGTTGCGTATCAGGGAGCAGGGCATCTCGAAGACTGCTTTCTTGACATGATATGGTTCCTACGAGTTTCGTATTATGCCTTTTGGCTTGACCAATGCTCCAACCGTGTTTATGGACTTGATGAATAGGGTGTTCAGAGAATTCCTAGAACAGTTCGTTATTGTCTTCATTGATGACATTCTGGTTTACTCCCAGACAGAAGAGGAGCACGCCGAGCATTTGAGGCAGGTTTTACAGACACTACGTCAGAATGAGTTTTATGCAAAGTATGAGAAGTGTGGGTTTTGGCTGAAGGAGGTTCAATTTTTGGGGCATATAATTTCAGACTGGGGGATATCTGTTGATCTCGGGAAGGTATCCGCGGTGAGGGAGTGAGGACAACCCACAACACAAATTGAGATTCGTAGTTTCTTGGGCTTAGCAGGATACTACAGGAGGTTTATTCGGGGTTTCTCAAAGATAGCGGGTCCTTTGACACATCTGACTCGTTAGGGTGTGCCATTCATCTGGAGCGATGCCTGTCAGTTGGCATTCGATGAGTTGAAGGACAAGTTGACCTCAGCACCTGTGTTAGCGTTGCCGAGACTGGGAGTTAAGTATCTAGTCTACACTAATGCGTCCTTACAAGGACTTGGAGGTGTACTGCAGCAGGAGAGTCAGGCCATAGCTTACGCTTCCCGTAAGCTTAAGCCTTATGAGAAGAATTACCCCACCCGTGACTTGGAGTTAGCGGCAATTTTTTTCCCTTTGGATTTGGAGACATTATCTTCTGGGGGAGAAGTTTCGATTGTTCACAGACCACAAGTCTCTACAGTACCTCTTTACGCAAAAGGAGTTGAATATGCGTCAAAGACGGTGGCTTGAGTTTGTGAATGATTATCAGTTTGATATCCAATATCACCCGGGGAAGGCTAAAGTGGTAGCAGACGCGTTGAGCCGTAGGCCAGTAAATGAGGTGGCCGGGGTGTGGAAAGCTAAATGGAAGGAGTTGGGACACCAAGATGCATTAGCCCGATCGTTCATGTCTGTGATGACTGTTACACCGCAGATTATTACGAGAGTGGTAAAGGCCCAGGCAAATGACTCGTTCTGTCAGGAGCAGATAGTTCGATTACTAGCAGAGGGAGATGAGTCCTATACCATTAGCTCAGACGAGGGATTACGCTTCAATGGGAGACTGGTCGTTTCGAAAGGGGAAGACTTGGGACACGAGGTGATGACAGAGTCTCACGGCTCACGGTTCGCGATACACCCTGGTGAGGATAAAATGTACCAAGATATGAGACGACAGTATTGGTGGAGCGGGATGAAGAGGGATATTGCCGTGTTTGTGTCTAAATGCGCCACTTGTCAGCTGGTAAAGGTGGATCATCAGAGACCGGTAGGACTTCTACAACCATTAGAGGTTCCGACGTGGATATGGGAGAGCATATCCATGGACTTTATCACGGAGTTACCTACGTCACAGAGGGGTCAAGACTCCATTTGGGTAATTGTGTACCGATTGACCAAAGTTGCTCATTTTCTACCCATAAGGACAGACTACACTACGGGACAGTATGCCCAGATTTTCATTTCGAAAATAGTGAGACTTCACGGTGTGACTTTAAATATCATGTCTGACAGAGACAAGATATTTGTTTCACGATTTTGGGAGAGTTTCCAGGAGGCCATGGGCACTGAATTGCAGTTGAGTACGGCTTATCACCCGCAGACCGATGGGCAGACCGAGCGAATAAATCATATGTTGGAGGACATGTTGTGCATGTGCGTCATAGACTTTGGGGGTGGATGGGAGCAGTACCTTCCACTGGTGGAGTTTGCTTATAACAACTCCTATCAGTTCACCATTGGTATGGCTCCATTTGAGGCGTTGTATGTAGACCTTGTTGTTCCCCAGCATGTTGGTTATAAGTGGGGGAAAAAAAACTCCTTGGGCCGGAAGTAATTCAGGATACTTCGACAAGGATAGAGATGACACGGAGTCGCATTCGGGTAGCTCAGGACTGGCAGAAGAGCTATGCCGATGCCAAGAGGTTCTTCAGAGAATTCAAAGTGGGGGACCATATTTTACTCAGAGTATCTCCTATGAAGGGGATTATGCATTTTGGGAAGAAGGGGAAACTGGCACCAAGATATGTGGGGCCATTCCCTATCATCGAGCGGATTGGTCCAGTTGCGTATAGACTGCAGTTACCGGAGCACTTGCATAGGATTCATGATGTGTTCCATATTTCCTTGCTAAGGAAATATCTTAGGGATGATTTGGCCCATACTCACATTGATTTGGAAGACATCGATCTTCAGCCCGATAGTTCCTACGAGGAGGGGCCGATTGTTATTCTGGACCACAGCGAGCGAAAACTGAGGTCGAAGATAGTACCGTTAGTACGTGTTCAGTGGCGACATCATAATGCCGAGGAGTCCACATGGGAGCGGGAGGATGAGATGCGCGAACGTTATCCAGAGTTGTTTTTACCAGGTACTCTTTAGTTTCAAATTTCGGGACGTAATTCTATTATTAGGGGGAAGTATGAAATATCCCGTATATTTATTGATTTTTAATTATGGGATTAATTAAATTAAATGAGAATTAATTAGAAATTAATCCGGATATGAATACTAACGAGATGTGAGTTGGTATTTGATTATGATGCGTACATATGGTAATATATGAATATTGAAAATATTAAAATTGTTGCGAGACTGAAATACGACAATTTGGAAAATTTAGTTGGGACGCGCGTGTCAGTCACGTCAGGTATGAAATTATTTGAATTAAAAAATGAATTTTATTTTTATCAACCGAATGGTCATTTTGAGTGCGCCAACGAGTCCGGAAGGGTTGAAATAGTCCGAAAACACTAGCCGGGGGTTTAGTTTGGATCCCGGGGAATTTTTGAGCCATACCGGCAACATAAAAGGGTATTTTGGTAATTTTAAAAATTAGGGAATTAAAACCCACGAAAATTGGAGTTTATACTTATAATTTTAAAGGGGACACTAAGGTCATTACCAGCAAAAATTTCATAGAGTGGGCTACGGGAGTTTTGAGAGAAGTTGGAGAGAAGTTACAAGAACCAAAACCAAGCCATCTTCAACCTTGGGAGAAAATCCGTAGAGAAAGGAGAGAATCAACATTCATTCACCAACATCAATCCTGAAGAACAATCTAAGGCAAGTGATTTGATATTTTTAATGCATTGAATATTTCTTCCATGTTTAGTGTAGGAATTTCTCTTATCTTGAAAGTTTTGAAGAAAACCAAAGAAATTGTTGGAGAAACTTTGAATTTGGGTTAGGATTTGTATGCAGAATGATAATGGACTGATTTAATATTCGAAGAGTTGTATATGATGATTTAAAAACGGATTTTTGATGAGTAATTGGGCATAATAAAAATTATGGGTTCATGTTCATAGGGTTTGGGGAATATTTGGAGATTTACATTAATTCCATGATGATTTGTAAGATTTGACCCCTAAAATATGTTAAGAGATGATCTAGGGTGATTAGAAATGGTTTATATACATGAAAACATAAATTGGATGGACTTAAGGTGGATTTAGAGAAGAGAAGAATTGAGAAAAACACACTTGGGAATTTCTGGACTGAAACTGCCATCTCGTTAGAAGACCTGCCCAGGTCGTTCGAAAGGCCTCGTTCGAACGAACTTCTAACGAGATGATAGTGTGACTTCTAACGAGTTGTCATTTCGTTCAAAGCCATTCGTTCGAACGAGACTCTTCGAACGACCTCGTTCGAACGAGACTTCTAATGAGTTGACAGAATGGCCTTTTTGGCCTGAATTTATTTCTAGTATTCCGTAGACTTATTTAAATGGTAGAATAACCTTCCCTTATTAACTAGTGGGTATACTTGGGAGATTGGGGTACATGGAAGAGTGAAACTTAGAACCGTGTAGTAAACCGGATGACAATTGTGGATTGGGAAGAGAGTACCTAATTACGACGTGAGAAGAGTAAATAACTTAATTACATATAAACCGAAAACTTTTGAGTTGTAAAACACTAAAGGTTGGTATAAGAACGAGATGTGTACCACTAATGAAATATTATGATATCTAAGATGTGAGAATGCTTAGTAAGTAGTTATTTGTGTATAACATACCTACCATACTTGCTATCATGGGAGGTCGGCGTTCGATCAGGGCCATCTAATCTTTGTGTGCCTACGGGGAGGATTTAGATTGGTACCTCGAGGACATAGGTCAGAGAAGGACTTATTGAGAAGTTAATAAGTCTGCTGATCATGGGAGCGTAGGTATGTGCATGACCCATCTGATGTGAACTATGTTCGCCTCCATTGTTTGAGATTGTTGTTAATGAAACGTATCCTGAGAGATTCGGAATACGTGTCCCTTATGTACGTGATGTACCGGGATTGGATAACAGAGTATGTGTGCACCGCAGCTTAGTCTCGGGGTACTAGTATTGTATATTTATGACGAGAATAATATACTGTTAATTGAAATGTATTATCATGAATAAATGTGAATATTAATAATAGCTACAGTTTGTCAAGTGAAAATGGAAGATCTCTAGTAATTAGTAGTGCTAATATGGGAAACTGTATAACAAGTTATAACACTCTGCTAACTAAAAGTTGTTGGGAATTTGAATTGAATATTGTATAGAAATGTTAGATTTTAGTATCGGACTAGTTAGAAATGGGAATAACTAGAATGGGTACGGGTGCGATAGGAGTGCACAATTAGTTGAGAGGTGAGGAACTCATGTGAGTGCACACACTATCATGTACTTTATATTCACTGTTTAATGATATTAAACACTTGCAAATTTTTAAACTATTTTTACAATCGGTCTCTGACCCGTTTGCTTTCAAATCTATTTTGCTATAAAACCTTTTAGGTGCCTAGCCACAAGGACACCATGCATAGGAGTTCTATTCAGGTGACGTGTTGTAGCTGCTGTGGAAGTTACAAGACCTTGATAGTAGACGCCTCCATTTATGATCTTGACTCCATTATCAGTTTTTATCATTTGTTGGGCATGTCACCCATTCCTTTTATAGACATCTTACTTATTCAGTTATTTCAGACTTTTGGGTTGTAATTAATTTAGTGATGCAGACATGGTATTTATTTGTTTCAGTATTCGGATTGTTGTGAGGAGTATTTACTCCAGACTCATTATTATTTGATGGTTATTCTATTGTGACTATGTTGTGGTGGTTATGTTAGCATTTCATAATTTACTTGTTGTATTTTAATCGGATTTAATTAAAATTGACAACTCACTTTTTAAATATTAGGTGGCTAGTAATTGTTAAAATGTTTTTGACAGTGATCCTATGAACTGAACCAACTTGGCATTTTGTATTAATTTAATAAAGGAGTAGCTATTCGGTATTTAATTAGTCGGGGTGTCACACCCTTATTATGATTTGTTGAGTTTTTGTCAAATTCAATTTCCTTACATTACATCAAACCATTGTAGATTTTACTCTACTGCTGATTGTGGATTTGTGACTCTACGACTAAAGAAGAAAATATATCACATCCCGAGGTCGATCGGTAAATAACGAGGGAAGAGCTACTTTTCGTGAACGGTGCTTGACTGTGTCGGTTCAATATTTGAAGACCTGCGCTTTATACTTAATAGAGCACTAAGTAGTCTGTAAGCCATCGAGTTGGTCAAACTCTTTAATAGTGCTGAAATTTAGGTTTTTACCGAAAGGGATTTTTTTCTTATATAATTCTTCTGTTTGTTTAGTTTGTTTGGGCAATTGGACATAATTTAATGTGGACTAAATTTTACATGCACACCTTTAATTTAATCATGATAAAATTTGATTACAAGTGATTCCATAAGCCCATGCTTTTTCAGAATCCCACTTGGTTTAATTAGCCTTTACATTCCCTTGATACTCCAAATAGGATTAAAGTTCCATTCCCAACATGATAAAATAATCTCACCCACTGGGTTAGATGGATTTGTCCCACTACCAATGAGATACGTGTCTTATTTGGAATAACTTTATCATATCTCAAATTAAATCTCGTCCCACACAAAACATAGGATGTGATAAAATTATTATATTTCACCTCCTTATTAAAGCATATATGTTAAGTTAATTAAAAATTTCATTATTCCATTGATACTCTTGCATGATATTAAAGTTAAAGGTCAATATAATACTTACAGAGTATTACATCCCACTACATAATAATGTTTTCTAGAAGCCTACACCAGACTAACTATTCTAGCACTTGGGTCTTTTTTTATCCCATTATTATATGTGTTATGCATTAAACCTCCCTTATACTTTCATTAAAGACATGTTAATATAAAACATTTGTCTTTGTCTTTGTCTTTGTCTTTATATATATATATATATATATATATATATATATAAGAGTAAGGACCCTAGGTAAATTTTTGGAACCAAATTTCTCTCTTATATAATTTTTGAATAGTAAGAATTCTATATAGGTTTTAATATCAAACTGTGACTCTGCACGTATTTTGACAATGGAGGTGGCCAGTCCCTGCTGCCAAACTACGTCAAGCGTCAAAATTAAAATACCATTCTTAGCATGTGATACAAACATGAGACATTAAGAACTTTTTTCACAAGATATAATCTAAAATTTAATCCAACAAATATAAACACCCACACAATAAAATCCATCACCATGCTAACTCCAAAATAAAAGTTATCTCCAAAAGATAAATTATTACTTAAATGAATAATCAAACTACAAATCTCTAACTTAAAATCGTTAACAATTGTGGAATAGAATGGCATACCAAATCCATAAATAACTGTCTCATAAATAAAATGACGGAATGAAATAAATCTAAACTACTAAATCGATAAAACAAAGTTCTAGCTGCAATCCAGTAATTTTTTGTGACACCCCTCTTATTAAAATAATGGGTGACCAGCTCCCTACCAAAATAAAAAGTCCATCTCATATGGCTCATTCTTAGTATTATCATTGAAACATGATTAATTACTAATCACCTAATTAATTTAATAAGCACTGTCAATTTTATTTTTTAGTAACATATAACAATAGTAACCAATCCATCACAATACCATGCACAGTAATCAAAATAAATGAGATCGCAATATAATGTCGGAAGCTGAGATAAATAAATAAATTTATCGAATAAGCCATCGGGTAAAATCCAGTACATTCAAACTAGCTCACTAAATTAAACGGAAACATTTAAGTCTGAAATAAACGGGAAACACGCCCAACTGACAACTGAAATAAGGAACCTAATCTAGATAGCAATAAATGAAGCGCTACTCTGAATCGTGCAAGCCTCCACATTAGCTACAACTACATGTCTCTGGAAAGAATAATCATCCTGGGCATCCCTGTGGCTGAACACCTAAAAGTTTTTGAAAATATTTGATACGGGTTAGAGCCCAAAACCTTTGAAAAATATTTAGCAAGTGTATAAGATTCACTTGTTGAAAATGTAAAGCAATCTCCATATTTAAA
Source organism: Sambucus nigra (assembly GCA_949130495.1). Classification (NCBI taxonomy): domain Eukaryota; kingdom Viridiplantae; phylum Streptophyta; class Magnoliopsida; order Dipsacales; family Adoxaceae; genus Sambucus; species Sambucus nigra. The sequence continues at coordinate 500,514,192 of OX422211.1, read as the reverse complement.
GTGGTAGTGAACTCACATGAGATAATCCTCACCCCTCATCTAATGTGCACACCAACATGTAATACCCCGTAATTTTAATGACTTTTAAAATATGATTAATAAAGAGTAAAATGGGGATTAATTGAAATTAATTATGAATAATAATTGGAATTAATTTGAATTGAATATTACTAGAGCATAAAGTAATATGTGATTGATATTGAATATTACTTAGTTATTAAAAGTAATATATGATTATATGGTTGCGAGTGAATAATACCCGAATTGTTGAAATTAAGTCGGGACGCGCGTGCGAGTCATATCGGGACTAAATTAAAAGGGCAAAAAAGGGGAAATTATTTTGAAGTCATCCATATGGTAATTTCGACAACGCCAATCAGAATGGTCTACCCGAGGGTTTGATTTGGATATAGGGTCAATTAGGAACCAAAAGGACACTCTAAAGGGGTATTTTGGTCATTTAACGGGAGAGGTGAAAAGTACTTGTGGGATTGGAGTTTTATTATTTAAGATTAGAGTGTGTTAAACCAAGAGGTCATTTACCAAAAGACTAAGGAGAGGAAGGGAGAGAATTCTAGGAAGAGGAGGGGTTTTGAGAGCAAATCAAGGGTTGCACCTCTACCAGAAAAGTGATTGGAAAGGAGGAAGAAGTATTCTACATATATCTTCACCAAAGGATCATACCTACACCTTCAGGCAAGTGTAATTCTTGTTCCAATTAGAGAGTATAATATCCATGTTAAATTAGAAGGGATAAACATCCATGAAAACTATAAATCAAATATGAAAATTTGATGATTTTGATGTAAATTTTGAAATGGAAATTATTTAGGATTATTCCTTTGATGAAATTAGAATTAACACCATGAAATTTTGGGTTTAATTGATGAGGGAATTTGAGGTTTATATGTGTTCTTGAGAAAGAATTCAACCATGTAGATTTTCTTGCATTTAAAATAAGATTAGTATGATTCACCGAAATTCCATGATGATTTTGATATGATTTGATGTCATAAATCATGTACATACTTGGGTATATATTTTGGGATGAATTATAAGGAGTTTGGGATCATTTAGTGGAGGTTTTGAGGATAGATTATGTTACAACCCGGAGGTAGAAATATATAGAAAATGGACAAACATTGTATGATTATTTTAGGATTGTTTTAAGCAGAATTTGATAGTGTGCTCATTAGTTTTTGAATAAAATGACGTTCTTCACAACATTGTAGTTTTAAGTTTTTCCAAAATCGGAGCAGAAAAGCCTCAAAATTGTAATTTTTATTTCTGGCAGATTGTAACTTTATCGAAAAAAAGGATTATGGGGATTTAAAATATAATCCGGGCTTGTTATAATGAGTCTGGGTATTGGACCAATAAGTATGAGTTGAAGGTAGCTACTGGAATAATTAATTAGATCGTCTCGCTTAATAAGAGATGTTAGGAGTAATGGGAAATGTGAATAAAATGTGAATTATTAATTTGTGGGATAAACTTGAAATATACTATGTGTGGGATTTGTATATGGGATGAGAGTATACCCATTTGTTGATACATATACATAGGTGGAGCAAATACGTATAATATAATTGAGGTTAAAAATACCATGATACGTAGGATATTCAAGATATAGGTATACTATGTATGAGACTTGTGATATGGGATTTGGGATGTGGGATGTGTTTATGCCCTATTGTTGATATATATATATATATATATATATATATATATATATATAGGTTGAGTGTATACCTATATGATGATTTGTGTGTATGACATACCTAGCCTACTTGCTATCGACATGAGGTTTGCGTATTGAGGACAGTCATATCCTGATGATTTGGGGGGATTTTTGACTTGTGCCTCAGAATATAGAACCTAGGTACGAGCTATCTGTGATAATGATAGTGATGATAGTCATATAGGTGCGTAGGTATGTGCATAGCCCATAGGATTGAAACTATATTCGCCTCTAATATGTGTGATTTGTGATGATGGCTCGAGTGAGATACTGAACCAACAGTCCTTTATACAGTGACGAGATGTATAGGGACAAGATAGCAGAGTAGTGCGTGCACCGCAGCTATGTCTCGGGGTGCAGTATTATATATATATAATAGAGTGAATGTAAATATATACATGTGATATTATCTACTATGTGATTTACATAGACGTGAAAGATAAAGAAATCTGAAATTAATTAAGTATGAGAACACTTAATTATATTGAGATTTGAATTAATATATTTATTCATTACATGTATTGTGAAGTAAATACGTGGGAAAAGATAAGGGCTATTTAAAGGAGTGTGCATGCGTTCAAATAGAAATACTATTTAATTAAACTCAGTTTTCCCAGTTAAACCCTAAACATTCATTTAGGTGTGATGAAAAAGATGATGAAATCATGCAAGAACATTCAAACACACACATGTGAGGAAAAATCCCCCAAAGGGGCGAAACCTTTTATTTTAACTATAATTTGTAAGATACGGTTACACAGATTACAATGAAAATACAGTGACACAGAAATACCCGCAGGTGTCGGTTCTGATGTCGTCGGCTGGAACTTTCCCTTTCCATGAGGGCAGCAATGAAGAAGAAAGACGACTTATCCACAAGGGTTGAACAAACACAAGGTTATGTTCTTGGGTTACAAAAGGATTCACAAAGGTTTGGCAAGGATGTGTGAATCAAAACATGAGTCTTGGGACTCAAAAATATGAAGACTAGATGTATTTGGACTCTAAAAAACGTCTCTCAAAGTCTTGTGAAATAACTCCCCCAAAGTTGGCTTTTATAAGGAAACCAAAAAGAGTTTTAAAAATCTGGAACTCTTTCCAGCGTCAGGTACCCCAAACCAGTTCGCTGGAATTGGGGCTTCAACACAACATTTTTCCAAGGTTTTTTCTTAGATTTTTCTCCATTTTCAAAGGGCCATAACTTCTTCACCATATCTCGAATTGAGGTACCGTTTCTTCCAGTATCTTCGTTGCGACAAGATCTTAAACTTTCATGTTGACTAGACCTCCGGACTATGATTGTAAAATTACCAAAATGCCCTTGAACTTTCCTATCCTGCCTTTCTTTCAATACAAAATTCTTCAATAAAATTCACTTTTCAGAAATTCTAAACATGGATTAGATTTATTTTGAACATACATCTCCTTACATATGATCATTTCATAGATTTAAGAAGAAATATCTACATATGTTAAAAGTCTCCCTATCTCATAACAATTCATCAATTTTAATCTTCTAAATTCATTGTCCATTCACTAATATGGGATTCAAATTCCCGATATCAATCCTAAATAATCACTCACGCATGTATTTTTTAAAATCATTTGTGAAAAAACCCAATTGAATATGAATCCCACCTAAAATAAATTCCCAATCATAATATGAATTGAAATTGAATACATAAATAAATAGCAAGATAATTAATTGATTTAAGATTCGTAGTGTCTGAATTCGTTGTAGATGATAACCAAAAATTCCCGAACTTCTTCACCAATCCCCCCACTCGAATTATGCTTGAATTTATTTAGCTTTTCTTGAAACTTTTGAGCTTTTGTCTCTTTTCTCTTCACTTTGTCTCTAACAGTTTGGTTTCTCTTAAAGAACATTTTGTATTTAATAAAATGATAATTGTTTTCTCGAAACTCTTTATTTAATAACACATATCCCGTTTTTGCCTCTTCACTTTCCATTAGAAAGATCAAAACATCCATATACTTGTCTCGACTAGTCTAAAAAGCCCCCGAGATCCGAACACTACCTTCGGGTACTTAATTTTTACTATTTAGACCATTTTCGGATCAACCGTGCACTCGAAATAATCATCTCAGTCACTCATCATCAATTTATCATATTATTCCCAACACGACCATACATTTGCATCCCGAATATGATGTTATTAACCCGTCTCTTTTACTCACTTACGACGTAATATAAAATAATGCAATTTCATTTACTTATCACACAAGTAAATATAATATCACATAAATATTAATTCATTTCTCGCTGATTAATTTTTATATAAATTCACTTTATTTCTCAAATTAATTAAATTATTGTGATATGTGTAATTTAAATATTCTCAATTTAAGTATTCTCAAAATTACAAGGTGTTACAGGCACCCGATCGTATCGACGTCCATTATCGGCGTCTCCACTCTCCACAAGATATCTTTTACATTGAAACGGAAATCCATATCATAAATTGTAATGAAAATTGTTCAAACCACTATGTTATTTTTACATCTAATGATGTTTTTTTTCTTCACAATTCGAGCTTCCAAAAGTACATTACGTTATTTTAAAGAGAGAGATAAAGAGAGGGAGGGGTACCTAGTTTGTTTAGAATTTTTTTGGTGCATTTTTTCTTTTATGGAGAGAGAGAGAGATTTATGTTGGAATGGCAAATATGCCACAAAAACTACCTATCCTAAAAAAAATTAAAGGGTTAAACCAGGAATTTCTAAAATGGTTTCCAAACTCTCATACAATTCTTTCCATGTTCTACATTAGTATTTATAGACTAAATATTGTGCCTATGCATGTAAAACACAATCTAATGATGAAATTAAGTAATTAATTTATGTCAATTGTAATAACTTAAGTGGGAACCATTAGAAAATAAAATAAAAGCAAAATGTAATCAAAATGCAAATATAAAATGCATGTGTATGTATCAAGTGCATATATATGAATTAATCACATTTAAAAAAAACAAATCTAAAAATTATGTCATAAAATAAGTGATTGTTGCATATTAAACCAAGAAAAAAATATTTATTTACTTAGGATATATTTAGACTACACAACGCAATTAAAAAAAAGAATCACAAGTATTTAGTCTCAATTTTAAAGATTCATTTGTAGCCACTTTCGTACTTTTATTTTTTTAGTTGTTGGTCATATTGTAACAACTATGAAATAAGTGCCATTCTTTATTTAAAAAAAAAACAAGAATGACAATTACAAAGCGGTTGGTAATAATCTTGAGTGGTTATGAAACTTAATAAAATATAAAAATATATGAGATGGGAGTGTAACTATACTTTCAAAATGAAACTAAATAAAAAACTATAGAAAATATAGTTTTTTTCCTTTTCCTTTCGCGTTAAAGTTGAGAATTGATAAAGTGGAAAACTAACTAATGTTATGGTGTAACATGTGAAGGATCACGTAATTTAAAAAAAAAAGTTGCTCATTGAAATTGCTTATGAGTGAACCTCTAAAATTTGGTTGTGAACTCTTTGGAATGGAGTGCGAAAATTGTATAGCTTGACGAGGGGGAAGGCACAAACTCTGTTTGGCTTCCTTATAAGTCTAAAACTTATCTCGATTACTAACTGCAACTGTATGTACATTAATTAATGAAACTATATCTATATTAAATAATGTAACTATTTATTTATTCATTAACATAATTGTATATACATTTATAGGTGTAAAAAGAAATATTTTAACACTATTGTCACTGTATCTGAATGAGAAAGTGCATCAACAATATAAAGATCATTTGTAATTCTTGTAATAGTTATACAAGCCAAAATGAGTTATGTCTTAGACAATAGTAAATGAATTTCACAAGACTATAGTCTGATTGAATTACAACTGGCAGTATGTGTAACTGTTTTTGTATACACAAAATTGTAATCGTTTATCTCATACAAAAATATAACTGAATTTTAACATATGCATAAGTGAATTATTGTTCACAACTCTAAAACAAATTGTTACTGTATCTAATTGAATTGAATTTAAAATGTTTTTCAATTAAATTAATCTTACTCATGATTTCTATTAAACCACTGAGAGTAGACATATACTAAGGCCTAGTTCCTTTTGTCTTTGCTTTAGAATCAGCGAGATCATCATCACTAGTAGTTGCCTTGGACTTCTTCTCTGCACGTTCAAAACTAATATTTTTTTATATCATTTATACGTCTCTTAGTGTTCATATAACTTAATTTCAAAGAAATATTAGTCGATTGAGACATCGGCATAGACATCGACCCAGACTTAAACCCGGACTTCATTTCTGATACATGAAAAACAATTCCAAGGGTCAAAATTTAACAAACACAATGAAAATAAACAGTTTCTAAATTAAGAAATATAACTGTATTGGTTTTCAAAACTGCAACAATATATATGGTGTAACTGTATCTGTTTTCACAATTATAAATGTATCTAACTTAATGAGTGTATCTGCAGTTACAATAATAATATAACATTAACAAAACAAAAAAAAATAATCACTTATATATATATATGGTGTAACTGTATCTGTTTTCACAATTATAAATGTATCTAACTTAATGAGTGTATCTGTAGTTACAACAATAATATAACATTGACAAAACAAAATAATCACTTATATTTATATATTAGTATTATTTAAAATAACACAACAAATATTATTATACCAACTATATTCTGTTAGAAAATATACAATTACAAACATTTGTTATTTTTACAAAGTAAAACTTAAAACATAGTATAAATTAAATAAATGTAACTGTATATGTTTTAAAAAATATGACTCTATCTAATTAAATAAATGTAACCACATCGGTTTTCAACATTGTAACTGTATTTAACTTAATATTTGTAATTGTATCCATAGTAAATAATATAATTGTATCTAACTTAATATATGTAATTGTATCTGCTTTCAGTAATGTAACTTTATTTAAATTAATAAGTGTTTTGTATTTGTTTTCAGTACTATAACAATATATATATATATATATACACGTAAGTTAAACTTATATGTTTTCATTATTCTAACTCTTACTATCATAATGAGCACATATCTACTTACAATAACAATATAATAATTATAAAACATAATAATAACTTATGTTTATATATTAATATTGTATAAAGTAACACAACAAACACAATTATTCGAAACTATAAACTGTTAAACATATATAACTCCAAATTGTTATTATTTATACAAAGTAAAACTTAAAACATTGTATAAATTAAATAAATTTAACTGTATATATTTTCAACAATGTAACTGTATCTAATTAAATAAATGTAACTATGTTTGCTTTCAAAATTGTTATTATATTTAACTTAATATTTGTAATTGTATCCATAGTAAATAATGTAATTGTATCTAACTTAATAAATATAATCGTATATGCTTGCACTATTGTAACTTTATTTAAATGAGTAAATAGAATTACACTTCATTTTAATTGGTTGCCTCCCTACTGCTAAGCCTCCCTGAACAACCTGGATAATCAAGTTCTCTAACTTTTGTACCCTAAAATGATATTGCCCATTGGCATCGAGGTCTAGAATACCTACCATAGTGGATGCTTGTTTGGGGTGGGGGTATGGGTGAGGGCTACGCCTTCCCTGCTGGATCTCTGGCCCAACAAACTCTCTTCTGAGGTGGAAGTTGAAATTCAAGATATAAATCCTATCAGTAGCGAAATATAGATGTAAATACAGAGATAGGAATGTATCAAAGAACGCTATGCAGAAGTCTTAGAGAACCTATAACCCTTGAGTCCTAATATCATGTGTGGCCATCCTCGATCCTCACGGTGGGAGAGGAGAAGAGGGTATCTTCTCGTTGAGAGGATCATGGTCCCGCGCATCCCTCTCGGGAGCGCTTCGACCGGCGTCGTTGATGTGTGAGGTAAAAAATTTAGAGAGATGGAGTCGCCAGTCTATTTTACTCAAAATAGGAAAAAAAAGGAGGAGTTATCCCGAAGGATAGTATCCAAAGACAAATTGATACATACGAATCCAAAATGATTCAAAAAGGGTTCGGAGGCTAAGTTAGGAAATGGGAAGGTGTTAGGCACCCATTCCGCCCTTGCGGTCTCTCATGGGTTGTTTCTATTTTCCTTTATTTCCCCGTGATACATGTGCATGTGTATATATAATGGAGATAGGAATCCTCGACTTGTATCATGAAAGAGATAAAGCGATTTATCCGTAGGAATGTTCCTAAAAGTAATATTAGAAAATAGGATTTACTCGATTATCTTAGCGTTGATCGTTATGACGAAACGATAACGCATATGGAATAATAGTCCATTAGGAAAAAATATATGCATGTATAAATCTAGAGAATCTAAGAGAATTAAGTAAAGATAGAAAATGGGAGAAAAGTAGGAATAAGACTCGAGTCTCGGGTTTTACCCCGAGATGCCTATGTAGCCTATAGAGGCATCAAAGTCCACATAGTTCATATGCAAAACGAGGGGTGGGATTTATCCCATAAATACAATAGGGGACTTCTCTTATGGATGTGTGTGTGTAAAAAAGTGTTTTAATTGTGAGAAAAGCGTGAGAATTCCCGTTTAGAATTTATAAGCACGCCATCTTTTTTGGGGGGGAGGGGGGTTATTTATATGAAAAATAAGAGATGTATAATAATACTGAATAAAAAGTATATTAGGATATGTGAGATGGAGAGAATAAAAGTGCTAAGTAATAAAACAAGTTAATGCGAATTTAGGAGAATTTGAAGAGAGAGTTGAGAAAGTCAGACCTTCTTGAAGATCTTGAGCTTGATCTTGAATGTTGGAGAGCATCCCTTGCACTTGGGTGAAGATGAAGGGTAGTTAATTCACCAAGTTTGATGAAAAATATGATGAAAAGTAAGGGTTGGAAAGGGATTTGGATGTGGAAATCACGCTGACTTCGAGAGAGGTTTTCTGAGTTTGCTAACAGTGATGGGTTTCAGATATTGTTTTTTTTTGCAATGAGGTCAGGCCCTCCTTTTTATAGGCCATGGGCATTGCCGATAGGCATAGTCCTGGTCCTGCCAATCGACATGTGTTTTTAGGCACACTGCCCATAGGCAGGGTTTAGAACCTGCCGTTTGGAAGTCTCTTTCAGGTTCCTTCGAAAGATCGATCGTAAAACGCAAATCGTTGATCCGAATCATTCACGGGAAACCATTAGAAAGGTACTTCAAAGACCTTAGAAAGTCCTTTGGACTGCTCCCAGGTTCGGGAGTTGACTTTGGGTTAAATGTGGCTCGAGAGTGCTTGTCAGTCCTTTGGACGGGGAAATATCGGACGCAAACGGATCGTTCGTTCGCATGGTAAGTCAGAATCGTGAAGGGGGCAGACCATTAGAAATTTTAAGAGATGTACTTTGACATTCGAAAGAGTTTGACTCGATTTGGGGAGTTGACTTTGGTCAACCGAGGCCTGGAAGCGTTTAGTGACCTTTCGAAGTAAAACGGATCGTTCATCCGCACCGTAAGTCAGAATCGCGCACAGGGCGGACTGTTGGTAAGGGATTTCAGTGCCCTTTGAAGATTCATTCAGTCTCGATCGAGCTAAAGAGTTAGATTTGGTCAAATGGAGCCCGGGAGCGTCCGATGGCCTCCTGATCAAGTTTTAAGGGAAAACGAGTTGTTCATTCGCACCGTAAGTCAGATTCGCGCACGAGGTGGACCATTGGAAAGAGGATTCAGTGCCCTTTAAAGATTCATTTAGTCTTGGTCGAGATGAAGAGTCTTACTTTTGGTCAAACGGTGCTTGGGAGTGCCCGATGGCCTCTAGGTCAGTACTCAGGGTATGAATTAGGTTTATAGTGATGAAGGGAGGTGCTAGGGACCTAAGGAGAGGTTAGGGGGTACTAGAATGGGGTGTCTACAGAGCCCCTCGACGGGTGAGTTTGGAATAAATGATAGCCGTCGAATAGACACCGCATGATGTTTTTGAAAGGAGATGACCAATTCAGAGGGTCGAGGCCAATTCTGAGGACCTGGGGATAAGGATGACCGATTCGAAGGATCGAGGCCAATTATGAGGACCTTAGGGAGAATACGGCGGGTGGTATGAAGTAAGTGACAATCAAAGATTTAGGTCAAATCTGAGGACCTAAAGCAACGTCGGGGGTGACCGATTCTGCGAGTCGAAGCCAATTCTTAGGGCTTAAATTGTGATGACCAATTCTACTGGTCGAAGCCAATTCTGAGGGATTAAATTGAGATGACCAATTATGCGGGTCGAAGTCAATTCTGAGGGGTAAAATTGAGATGACCAATTCTGCGGGTCGAAGCCAATTCTGAGGGCTTAGGTTGTGATGACTAATTCTGCGGGTCGAAGCTAATTCTGAGGGATTAGGTTGAGATGACCAATTTTTCAGGTCGAAGCCAATTCTGAGGGCTTAAATTAAGATGTCCAATTATGCGAGTCGAATCCAATTATGAGGGATTAGGTTGAGATGACCAATTCTGCGGGTCAAAGCCAATTATAAGGGCTTAGGTTGAGATGACCAATTCTGTGGGCGAAGCCAATTCTGAGGGATTAGGTTGTGGTGACCAATTCTGTGGGTCGAAGCCAATTCTGAGGGCTTAGGTTGAGATGACCAATTCTGCGGGTCGAAGCTAATTCTGAGGGCTTAGGTTGTGATGACCAATTTTGCGGGTAGAAGCTAATTATGAGGGCTTAAATTGAGATGACCAATTCTGCTGGTCAAAGCCAATTCTGAAGGCTTAAATTGAGATAACTAATTCTGTGGGTCGAAGCCAATTCTGAGGGCTTAGGTTGTGATGACTAATCTCTCTCTCTCTCTCTCCATAAAAGCAAAAATGCACCCAAAAAATTCTAAACAAACTAGGTACCCCGCCCCCTCTTTATCTCTCTCTTTAAAATAACGTAATGTACTTTTGGAAGCTCGAATTGTGAAGAAAAAAAATATCATTAGATGTAAAAATAACATAGTGGTTTGAAAAATTTTCATTACAATTTATGATATGGATTTCCGTTTCAATGTAAAAGATATCTTGTGGAGAGTGGAGACGACGCCGGTGATGGACGTCGATACGATCGGGTGCCTGTAACACCTTGTAATTTTGAGAATACTTAAATTGAGAATATTTAAATTACACATATCACAATAATTTAATTAATTTGAGAAATAAAGTGAATTTATATAAAAATTAATCAGCGAGAAATGAATTAATATTTATGTGATATTATATTTACTTGTGTGATAAGTAAATGAAATTGCATTATTTTATATTACGTCGTAAGTGAGTAAAAGAGACGGGTTAATAATATCATATTCGGGATGCAAATGTACGGTCGTGTTGGGAATAATATGATAAATTGATGATGAGTGACTGAGATGATTATTTCGAGTGCACGGTTGATCCGAAAATGGTCTAAATAGTAAAAATTAAGTACCCGAAGGTAGTGTTCGGATCTCGGGGGCTTTTTAGACTAGTCGAGACAAGTATATGGATGTTTTGATCTTTCTAATGGAAAGTGAAGAGGCAAAAACGGGATATGTGTTATGAAATAAAGAGTTTTGAGAAAACAATTATCATTTTATTAAATACAAAATGTTCTTTAAGAGAAACCAAACTATTAGAGACAAAGTGAAGAGAAAAGAGACAAAAGCTCAAAAGTTTCAAGAAAAGCTAAATAAATTCAAGCATAATTCGAGTGGGGGGATTGGTGAAGAAGTTCGGGAATTTTTGGTTATCATCTACAATGAATTCAGACACTACGAATCTTAAATCAATTAATTATCTTGCTATTTATTTATGTGTTCAATTTCAATTCATATTATGATTGGGAATTTATTTTAGGTGGGATTCATATTCAATTGGGTTTTTTCACAAATGATTTTAGAAAAATACATGCGTGAGTGATTATTTAGGATTGATATCGGGAATTTGAATCCCATATTAGTGAATGGACTATGAATTTAGAAGATTAAAATTGATGAATTGTTATGAGATAGGGAGACTTTTAACATATGTAGATATTTCTTCTTAAATCTATGAAATGATCATATGTAAGAAGATGTATGTTCAAAATAAATCTAATCCATGTTTAGAATTGCTGAAAATTGAATTTTATTGAAGAATTTTGTATTGAAAGAAAGGCAAGATAGAAAATTCCTCGTAGGTAGGAAAAACTTCATCTAACCCAAAGTGAAATACATGGTCTTCGGGGTACCAGAATTGTACCGCCGCCATCAGCATGTTCCACTCGATAGGCTGATTGCGCCCAAGGATATTCGACGCATGTTGAAAGCATCATAGTTGACATTATAAGAGCACATTGCTTCCAAGGCTTCGAGGTAGTTAGCAAACTCAATGCTACCAGGGAGAGCCATCTTGCAAGGCTAAGAGATAGTGGGCAAGTAAGTAAGAATGCGAAGGTGTGATGAAAACACTCCACCCTTACCCCTTTTTATACTTGAGAACCCTCACAAGAGACATAATACCTGCAGAAATCGAAGGGAATCCTACCTCACAAAATACAAAAGGCTGAAGAGGGTACCAATCAAAGCTTTGAATTGATTGGACCAGACTAGACTGCTGATAGGCAGGACAGGGTGCTTACCGATCGACAACCCCCTATTTTTAGAAATTTCCTTTTTTTCCTCTTTTGACAAATCAGAAAACTCAATAAAAATAAATTGATATTCTCAACAGAATTTCAAAATCCCTTTTCCTCCTTATATAATTTCCCCCTTTAATTAAAAAAACTTTCCTTCAAAAATTCCAAAAAACTCCTTTTTACGGTCTCAGTAGTAGAGTAAAAAGTGCATGTGCATGCATTCATTCATCATTAAAAAAAAACTCCATTGCATTGGATCTATTTGTTTTCTGTATTATATCAATTTTGCAGGAAGAAAAAGAAAAAATAACGGGACTCAGCCCGAACCCACATTCTCTCCCTCTCTCTCACCTACCTTTCTCTCTAAGAGCTTCCACCCCTGCGACGTGCTCTCTTTCCCCTACGGTGAGACGATGCACCACTACTACCCGAGACAGAGTCTTCTCCGGATGAAGTAGATGGCACCAAGCAAGAAAGAACAGGAAACTCATCCCTAATATGGGCAGTCACTAAAGATATCCAGTCTCTGATGTCTCTTAGCCAAGTGGTCGACATTCGGAGTTGCTGCAAGAAAAAGGCAAAATCAGTATCAAAGCAGAGATGACCAAAATAGAAAAGAAAGAAAGAAAGAGAAGAACAAAAAGGTATACCGTAGGTCGGAGGACCTCCACTGTCAAACCCAACTCCTCCGGATCCATCTCATGAGGACGATGAAACACAGGCACCATCCCTCCATCAGCCCGCCGAATGTTGTATGCAGGAGTATGCAACTGTACAAAAGGAACCTCTGAGGTCGCCACCGCAGATGTCGTCGGACCGCCGCCACTGTGAGAAGATCCCACCACCCGACTCGAACCCGAAGGAAGGAAAGACAGGGCATCATATATGCTGGGCACCATCAACCATCTTGTCATAAAGTCCATACAGTCATACGGCGCAGCCGTATCAGTGTACAATAAGTAGGACTCGCCGATCATCATCGCGATCCTCGCATCCTCCGACAGCAGTCGCTCCGCCTCGTAGACATAGGAGGCTGCACAGGTGGCACCAGTACCTCATCCTCAGCAATCTGGCGAACCACCCGCTCCCCGAGATACCAAGAATTACCAAACTCATGTGCCAGCAAACGCCTCATCTGCGTGTTCACCCCGGTCGTCCCCGCATCCTGAATGGCTATCCCCTAGGGATAAAAGGTCGCCTGAAAATATCTAAGAAGGCATAAATAAATACAAGATCAGAAGGCGTAAAAACCAAGACTAAAAATGAAAAGAGTCTTAGCCTACCACTGGTCAGGTCATTCAAGACCTGATGCACCGCCTCCAGAGAGAGATCCCTTCGACTGCCGATTGGACTTACGCCATCGATACAATCGGCAGGAGTCCCCAACAGTGTCATCCTTCAGAGCGATCAGCGGGGTATTGCACCCTATCACCTCATAAAACCAAGCCTGTCAAAGATAAGAATTCATAAATAAATAGAGACGTATAAGGAAAATGCGAATGCATGAAAAGAAATGTGCAAACTGAAGAATACCTCAAGAAGGTACGTGGCTCCAGTAAAGGTCTGCCGTCAGCACCGGCTGGATGCATCCAGAGAAGAGTAAAGGGTCGCTAAAGTCGGACTCCCCCAATCATAGAAAGGGATGTTCGGAAATATCCTCAAGTACGGAAAGAACCACAAATGGACGGCATCGCCGCTCGACGCCACCATAAAACCTCCCAATACCAGCAAAATAAATAACCCATCCATCTGCCTCACTTGCAGCCCGTCCTCCACATCAATCACCCTGCCTAATAGAACATCCTTCAGCAGGGACAGCTAGATAGAATCTTCAGAAACTATCCTCCCTACATCACCAAGTCCCGCACGCACTGCCTCCGATCTCACCCGCAAAGAGCGATCCACCTCGATCTGCTCTCCATCATAATCCATCCCCAACAGCTGTTGCACGTCTATGGGAGTCACAGTCATCTCCCCGAAGATGAAATAGAAGGTGTGGGTAGTATCCCACCACCTCTCCCCCAAAGCGCACAGGACCGCTGTCGAACGAGGAGTCTCATCCAGCGCAGATGCCTACCTCCCAAAACCCGCTGATGATATCACCCAACACACCACAGGTGGGAGATGCTCCCAGACATTCCTGAGCCCCGTCGTCCCGCGGGAGCGCATGTTCTTTAAAGAAATATCAGATTGGCAAAAAGGAAAAAATCTCATCAGAAGTCAACAAAGAAAGAAAAATAACCAAAAGGAGAGGAATGTCAAATGTTGGGTTACTTACATAATCGCCAGGATTCACTCTCGAAGAGAGATGACGCAATGGCTCCCGCATCAAACTCCGCTCATCCGCAACAGGCTCAAATGCATCAAAGTAGTTCTCACTCCCCAAAGCAATAGGCGCCCTGACCCTCCACTCCACATTCGCCCAGTTATCAATGGTCAACCACTCCCTGTGGACTACAGTGCTCACAAAAGCGGCCATTTCTTGAAGATCGGAATGCTAGAACGATTTGCAGAGAAATCGCAGAAAGAGAGAAAGCAAAGAAGCTGTGAAAAAATGAAGGGATCCGCCCCCTTTATATAGGATGCTAAGCGTCATGCCGATCGACACTGACTCCTTACCTTCCCGAGGCTGTCCAAAAGTCTGTGCCACTGCCGAATGACACCCCTCATACCATGCCGACCGGCACCCCCTCAAATTTAGTACAGAAATTCCCAGAAAATACCAGAAAGCCCCCAAAAATCCTCGGAAAATTCCTAAAAATCCTAAGATGGATTTAGAACATTTTCACATGGAAAATTTTGCATTCCCTCAAGCGAAACCCCTCTTTCCCAGCGGAATCCTCAAAAATCAAGTGAATCTCCTCCCGACAAAGCCCCGGAGGATCTCTAAGGATCACTTGATCACTTCCCTGTAACACCCCGCCTAATTAAATACCGGGTGGCCAGTCCCATACCAAATTAAAACAGAATATACAGTTGGTTCATTCTTAGCATCACTGTCGAAATCATTTACAACTCACCCAATACCCAATTAAGCTGGTGTTAAAAACTTTCCAAATTTAAATATCAACAAAACCATTTTTAGTTTAAGAATAACACAACACATTTTATTCTACAACACTGATAACCCAATAAATAACACAAAAGAATTTAAATGCAATTGGAATAAACATTCCCAAATAATATTAATCCATTATAGTAATCCCATCAATAACAACTGTATTAAAAAGACCCGAATACAATAGTATTTGACCTCGATAGAAAAGATAACTGAAATCCTTTGGGCGACATGCCCTAACTAAGAATACTGTGAATCAAATGAAGATAGGCGTCTAAGCAAAACTCCATAAATCCATAGCCTATCAAAATTCGCTAAGGTTGGCGGCCCTGTTGCTGGACACCTGATATAGAGATACAATAGAAAAGAAAATATGCAAGGAAACGGGTCAGAGCCCGAATGTGTAGATGATTTTTAAAACAGCAAGTATTTAACAAGTGCAATAAAGCATTTATTATGTACATGTTAGATCCAACTCTCACTTGCTATTCTCACCTCTCAATTAGAGTGCACACTTAACGTTTCCTATTAACCTCCTAGTTAATGGTTCCTCTTTTCTAGTCTCCCTATTATAATTCCATTCCCATATCATAATCCCCGTATGTCCCATACCATACGTCACATTATTATTTATTTACATTTCTCCTTTATATGATTAGTTTCTCATTAACATGAATCATTACTCATTAATATGAATCGTTTCTCATTAACATGAGTTAAGCTTTTCAATTCTATAAGCATAAACATTCATTAACTTAATTCCATTATCTTTCTTTATTCACCGTTATCTACAATTATCACCGTAGATAGATTTAACCACAATATATCCATTCAATCATTTAATCCATTATATATATATTCATATATAATACGGCAGCCCGACTCACAGCTGTGGTGCAATGCATTACTCTGCTATCATGTCCCATCATCGCAGGTCGCCGAATAGGGGACTAAAGGTTCGGTAAGATTCCACGAACCACAAACAACAACAAACAAATTGGAGGCGAACATGGTTCTCGTATCCATGGGTCACGCACATACCTACGTACCCACAGTCAGCGGACTTATCAACTCCCCGATAAGTCTTTCATAGACCTACGTTCTCGAGCGACCAATCAAAGATCCCATGGATTCATCAGGATATGACTGCCCTCACGCGCAAACCTCCCACCGATAGCAAGTAAGCTAGGTATGTCATACACACAAATCATCAATCAATCCAATAGGTATTATCATACCAATAATATAGTATCAATAAGGTAATATCACTACCCTAAGATATTTCCCATACGTAGCATTATATCCCTTTTAAATTCCACGTATTAAAATATCATATCCTTACTTCATAATTTAATTATCCTCACATCCTATAACATCTCTCCACTCCCGACGTCGTTAAGGTTCATGCGCGGAGCGTCTCGCAAAGCGAAATCCAAACAAGGAACCCCTCCAATACACTACTACTTAACTTTGTCGATCGAGGAGGTCCGACAACTTCAACTATGCGATCGGGATAACCTCATACCTTCTTTCAACCAAATGTGTTCTAAACTCCCATCTCTATTCAGGAGCCATACCACTACGCTCTTGTACTACACTCAGCCCTTGCGAAATCAATAATGAGCTTAAACTCAGTCCTTGATGTTCAAATTGTAACCCTAAGGCTACCCTCACTCAATACATAATATTTAAATAGGTTTTTTTCTCAACATATATTCAGTAAGAATTCACTAATATCCTACTAGTACATAACATCATTTCTCCCAAATTACTACGAGTTTAGTTCTCCTTTTAATTAAGGTTAAAATCGATAGTTTCAAATCTCTTATAAACACATCTTCTTTCACTTTGGATTAAACCCTCTTGTAAACTTAAGGATACCCATGTGTTATATTCAATCACCCCTACTGGTCCTATCTTTAATCCTCATACATCTCCATTTAGAATTTAACAAACGAATCTAGCAACCGAAATTCCATTCGATATAATTTTCAACATTTTAATCACTTGAATCCAAATCAAATTAATTCAAATCTTATTAAGGGTTTACTGATATTTTCTAAGTCCCATAATATCCAAATAATAATCACCAAAGATCCACAAAAGGTTTGGGATAAGAATCAACATTTAAAAAGAAACAACTTTACATATTCTGGGGAGGTCGATCGATCGAAGTCAGGGGTCGATCAATCGATCCCTCAGGTCACAGCTTGGTTTTCTGCATTTTCTGCAACTACGGGTTCAACAACTTATGTTCATTTAAACCTTCATCTAATCATCCCAAATGACTTATAATCTTTACTACATGATATATCAACATATATGAACGATTTCCAATACTCTAAACATCCTAGAATCATCAAGGGATTGGATTAAAAAGCATGTTTATCTCCTTATTTCCAGAAATTTATCAACATATCATCTTCAAGAACACATCAATGGTTTTCATAATTTCTTCAACAGATTCATGACTATTTCGTGGATTGTTATCAACCTAAAACATGAGTTTAATTCCTATATCATTTCAGTTTCCAGAAATCCATTTAATCACTCCATTATTTCTTCCAAACATGAATAATCTTCTCTTTTCATACTATTCTAACATGGACAATATACGAACTTAAATTGCCATTATCAAACACTTGCCTTTACTGAAGGTCTGATCCTTTGGTGTAGTATATCTCAGTTGGTTGTCCCTTCTCCGGTCAAACTCCGGTGGTGGTTGGTGGTGGTGAACCTTGATTCTTTTTCTTCTCCTTCCCAAGTAAGCTTTTCCCTTCCCAAGTACCCTTTCACTCTCTCTAGGAAGATGGCTTCTCTATTTTGTGTAGAGGAGATGTGGTGACAACTTATGAAATACAAAATCCTATATGGGTGATAGTGGATCGGTTGACCGAAGTATCTCACGTTATGGTAGTTAGGACTGATCATACTACGGCACAGTATGCGCCGATCTTAATAATAGAGATAGTGTGGTTACATGGGATATCGCTTGATCCCATGTCCAATTGGGACCATATCTTTGTCATTCAATTTTAGGAGAGTGTTCACGAGGCTATAGGTACCAAGTTGTGATTGAGTACGGCCTATCATCTACAGACTGAAGAGTGGCCCGATGTGTGTGTTTTCAAACAGAATCAATTTTTCTTCGAAAAAGATCCAACTTTTAATAATGCACCAAACCAAGTTGTGAAAACCCAATTCTCACTTTAAACCAATTTTATCTTGATTAATCCTAAACATGCATATAGTGATTAAAGCAAGTAAAGTAAAGTGAAGAATACTCACCACGCCGGATGTATGAGGAAAAAACCCAAATCGGGAAAACAACCTCGGACGACCCAAGCTAGAAAATCACTATGAATAATGGTTTTACAAAGACAGATTAGCCTTACACTAAGACTCGATCCCCACGGGTCTTGACGCTCCTTCTGATCTTCAACTGTTCTTCATTAGTGCCCACGCAGAAATTCCGTCTTCTACGATCTCTATCCACAACCCACGCTTCCACGTATGTCTCGGTGTCCACCGATATGGCTTTGATACGTCTACGATGTCGAACACGATGTCCGTCGCTTCTTCACCGCAAAACCCTTTGTGTTCAATGTGTAGAACAAACAACATTGGTGCAACAAGATCACGTAAACATATAAGAATGATATCTCGAATCTTTGCAAACTCTAAGGATGTGTTTATGCTTTGTAAACCTTAGAAAACATGTGCAAACAAGGTTCTGGTTCGTAAAACTTTTTTCCAGAAAGCACACTTACGAAATTATGATGCAAACACTGTTTAAATAGGAATTAAACACCGCCTCGAAAAATGTGTCGTTCGAACGACTTAAGCATGTCGTTCGAGCGACATTGTATCTTGTTCGAACGAGATCCAATGTCGTTCGAGCGACCTCGCAAAAGTTAAACTTTCTGATAAAAACTTCTCTTAACAAAGAGATTCAAATTAGTCAAACTCTATTTCGAGCTTATCATCATAAAACGAAGTTTAAACCATAAAAATACTTTTAAAACATTTAAAAACATTTTTCTTTATAAAAAATACATCCTTATCTTTTATAAAATAATTCCGAGCACCATTAATTATACGCATTCATACCTGAGTGATCTCACAATGAAATTAACTTTGAAGACGAGTAAACTTGCACCAAATAAACATCGGCATGATTAAATCTTTGAAGCTTTGTCGCAACGTCTTCAATTTCTTCAATACGTCATAGACCAAGTGGGATCGTGACAAATTTAAATTCTCCCTATGACATATTACAAACAAAGTTTTGTTCACGGAATTAAGTCAAAACAATACAGGGACTCAATTGGAAATTTATGTCCTTACAAATCTCCCCCTTTGACTATTCCGGGACAAAACTAAACCAGTGAAATGCCTAACCGGGCCGTCAAGCTGTATGACACCTAAATCCCATCCCATAAATCCAAAATAAAAAATACACGACACGGACTAGTATATGTAGCACCGGCAAGCATGAACTGTCTGAATGTGATGTAGACTTGAAATCTCAAATAGCGAAGCATACCTACACACATGAAACAGACAAAAAAAATACCAAGTGAAGTATGGAGGAAGAAATGAAACCAATTTATATATTCAATAAGAGCATATCATTTGAAAAAACATGTGAGCAATTATTTGATACCAATTTGTTACCAATTTTAAACATAAAATAGCGCTCAACAAATCTTCCCCTACATCACATACATCTCTCCCCCTTTTTGTCTCAAATAGACAATCCGGTGAAAAGATAAACCAATATGAAATATCTAGCAAGAGAAAATGATACCAAATAGAAGCAAGTTAATACCAATTTTGAACACAGAAAACCGCTAGATAAACATGAGACAGCCAACTAAGTAAGATCATGTAATGACAAAATAGTAGCTAGTAAACCAAGGAATCACACAAAGAGTATACCAATCAAATCAAGTGTGATAAACGGACTCATATATGAAAAGTACCAATTTGGAACGTAAAATAACCTGCATATAAACCAATTAATCCAAAAAAAATATTTCCTGTACTAAAAATATATCAAATTAAGCGAGAGGACTGCAAACCAATCAGAAGACATTTTTCACCCTGTCGTTCGAACGAGCCAAGGACTTCGCTCAAATGAGATGAGGAAGTCACTCGAATGAAGTACAAAGTCGTTGGCGCGAGATGCAATGTCATTAGAACGACTTCGCGCGACCTGCCAAAATTTCCCAGTTTCCCAGAAATATTATAAAGTATTGCCCAGTGAAAAAATTTCCACAAAAAAAATTCCAGGAAGGGACTGACAGAAGCTAAACAGTGCTAAAATAGTAAGCTTTTCGCACAAAACGCAAAAACTCATTAAAACTAAAAAAGAGATTTACATGCAAACGTGGAACCGATGAGTTTAAACATGGACATGGAATGAATGGGCGTGAAACTACAACAAATGAGTCACAAATCCAACACATCGAAACGATTAAGAAGCTCTAATTGATAGCGATAAATCATCAAACTTTATCATAGCCAAATGAAAATTAAAGTGTGAGCTTAATGAACTAAACATACTACATGCACATAAATTCAGAATTTTGACGATTCTACAAATAATAGCGTCAAATTGCAATGTTTCAACATTAGGATTAGAGGTGCAAACCCGTTTAAATTTTCTCCAACCAAACACCCTCATATAAACATACTTTTTCAAGTTCTTTTGAGTTTACTAGCATTCTCAACTTAGAGAAAATCTTATTGGCCCTTTTCTTAGCATCTAGCTTTTTCTTTTTGGGCTCTTTTAAACGGTGGCTTTCACGACAAGTTAATTTGAACTCTCGCATCCCTTTCCGTGAATCAATCATCATTTTTTCAATTTTAAATCCTCACGGTAAACGGTTATTACATGCACACTTCTCCTTAAGTCTACTTACGCATAGATGACACGATTGAGATAAGAACGCCTCACCAAATCCAAATATGCAAGAGAAGTCAAACATTCATATAAACTCGTGCATGTGTGCAATGTTGGCATATATACAAAGTCGAATCAAAATGCATATCAACTTCGAAACCACCCCATATAAATAATGGTTAAGATCATTCTAAGTATCGATAATAATGAGCAAATGTCCTAGCCATATGGATAATGAAACGAGGGGGGGGGGGGGGGGGAGTCCTAGCACACCAATATGCCACATCAAACATGTAAACTCAAAAACAAAAAGGAAAAATCTTTTTGTCTTTTCAAACATATTTTGACTCAAAGAAAAGCAAAATCTTTTTGGACTTTCAAAAGTTTTCTCAAAAATAAAATCTTTTTGTATTTTCCAAATAGGACTCAAACAAATAAAAATTATAATACAAGATGATACACATGTCATAATACTAGCAATGAATATATCATGAAGCAAACTAGCATATGACAAACATGCAAGCTACTATCCATAAGAAATATCAAGAGATAAATCATGTGCATGCATGTGAGAATCAACCAACGAAGAATTTAGCATCTCCAAAATGGATTTCCTAACCCAAACAGGTGTATACCGAACACAGCGGGTTTCGGGAACCAATGAGACACTACGTTTAATCTTCCTAAGGTCTTTTATAAGATAAAAAAAAACTCCTAAGGTGACCTTTCCTACCACAATGTGAACATGTGAAAACACGACGAGGAACGGGACCTTTAGGTTGACCTTTTCTATAACCCTCGGATGTGGTTGACGCTCTAAAACAAACAATGGTTTTGGCCTTTACATTCGAACCACTAGAATAAGATAAGCCGCCACCATCACTACTTGAGTCATTTAAATCATTTTTTAACTTCAAAACTTTTGACTCAAGCAAACGATTAGACTCTTCAAACTTTCGGAACTCCTTCTTTAAATTTTCAATTACCCCTAGAAGGTTATCTCGCTCCCCCTCAACGTGAGCAAACTTATCCCTAAGAGCCTTTTATCGTGCCATAATGTCATTAATCGAATTATTTTCCTCAACGGCACAAACACTAGAATTTCTCAAATCCTTTAACTCTTTTTCTAAAATGAGGACTCCATCATCACTCTCCTTTTTGCCAAATTTAAGTATATTAAAATCTTTAAACAAGGAACTAAAGTGCTCACGACAAATATCTCTTTGAATTTGAAATGCTTGCAAATATTCAATCTTATTTTTAAAATCGAAATTTTCTTTTTCCAAAAATTCAATACGTTTTGCAAACTTTAAATTCAAACGATATAGATCGTCAACACTTAGAGAATCCATCGAGAGAAAACAAACACATGAGAGGTAAACAAACATACGGGATCACAAAACAAATAAATATATTTTCTAGCTCTGATACTAATTTGAAGAGTGGCCCGATGTGTGTGTTTTCAAACAGAATCAATTTTTCTTCGAAAAAGATCCAACTTTTAATAATGCACCAAACCAAGTTGTGAAAACCCAATTATCACTTTAAACCAATTTTATCTTGATTAATCCTAAACATGCATCTAGTGATTAAAGCAAGTAAAGTAAAGTGAAGAATACTCACAACGCCGAATGTACGAGGAAAAAACCCAAATCAGGAAAACAACCTCGGACGGCCCAAGCCAGAAAATCACTATGAATAATGGTTTTACAAATACAGATTAGCCTTACACTAAGACTCGATCCCCACGGGTCTTGACGCTCCTTCTGATCTTCAACCGTTCTTCATTAGTGCCCACGCAGAAATTCCGTCTTCTACGATCTCTGTCCACAACACATGCGTTCACGTATGTCTCGGTGTCCACCGATATGGCTTTGATACGTCTACGATGTTGAACACGATGTCCGTCGCTTCTTCACCGCAAAACCCTTTGTGTTCAATGTGTAGAACAAACAACATTGGTGCAACAAGATCACGTAAACATATAAGAATGATATCTCGAATCTTTGCAAACTCTAAGGATGTGTTTGTGCTTTGTAAACCTTAGAAAACATGTGCAAACAAGGTTCTGGTTCGTAAAACTTTTTTCCAGAAAGCACACTTACGAAATTATGATGCAAACACTGTTTAAATAGGAATTAAACACCGCCTCGAAAAATGTGTCGTTCGAACGACTTAAGCATGTCGTTCGAGCGACATTGTATCTCGTTCGAACGAGATCCAATGTCGTTCGAGCGACCTCACGAAAGTTTGACTTTCTGATAAAAACTTCTCTTAACAAAGAGATTCAAATTAGTCAAAATCTATTTCGAGCTTATCATTATAAAACGAAGTTTAAACCATAAAAACACTTTTAAAACATTTAAAAACATTTTTCTTTATAAAAAAATACATCCTTATCTTTTATAAAATAATTCCGAGTACCATTAATTATACGCATTCATACCTGAGTGATCTCGGAATGAACTTAACTTTGAAGACGAGTAAACTTGCACCAAATAAACATCGGCATGATTAAATCTTTGAAGCTTTGCCGCAACGTCTTCAATTTCTTCAATACGTCATAGACCAAGTGGGATCGTGACAAATTAAAATTCTCCCTATGACATATTACAAACACAGTTTTGCTCACGGAATTAAGTCAAAACAATACAGAGACTCAATTGGAAATTTATGTCCTTACAAATCTCCCCCTTTGACTATTCCGGGACAAAACTAAACCAGTGAAATGCCTAACCGGGCCGTCAAGCTGTATGACGCCTAAATCCCATCCCATAAATCCAAAATAAAAAATACAGGACACAGACTAGTATATGTAGCACCGGTAAGCATGAACTGTCTGAATGTGATGTAGACTTGAAATCTCATATAGCGAAGCATACCTACACACATAAAACAGACAAACAAATACCAAATGAAGTATGGAGGAAGAAATGAAACCAATTTATATATTCAATAAGAGCATATCATTTAAAAAAACATGTGAGCAATTATTTGATACCAATTTGTTACCAATTTTAAACATAAAGTAGAGCTCAACAAATCTCCCCCTACATCACATACATCTCTCCCCCTTTTTGTCTCGAATAGACAATCCGGTGAAAAGATAAACCAATATGAAATATCTAGCAAGAGAAAATGATACCAAATAGAAGCAAGTTGATACCAATTTTGAACACAGAAAACCGCTAGATAAACATGAGACAACCAACTAACTAAGATCATGTAATGACAAAATAGTAGCTAGTAAACCAAGGAATCACACAAAGAGTATACCAATCAAATCAAGTGTGATAAACGGACTCATATATGCAAAGTACCAATTTAGAACATAAAAGAACCTGCATATAAACCAATTAATCCAAAAAAAATGCTTCCTGCAATACCAAAAGTATATCAAATTAAGCGAGAGGACTGCAAACCAATCAGAAGACATTTTTCACCCTGTCGTTCGAACGAGCCAAAGACTTCGCTCAAACGAGATGAGGAAGTCACTCGAACGAAGTACAAAGTCGTTGGCGCGAGATGCAATGTCGTTAGAACGACTTCGCGCGACCTGCCAAAATTTCCCAGTTTCCTAGAAATATTATAAAGTATTGCCTAGTGAAAAAATTTCCACAAAAAAAATTCCAGGAAGGGACTGACAGAAGAAAAACAGTGCTAAAATAGTAAGCTTTTCGTACAAAACGCAAAAACTCATTAAAACTAAAAAATCGATTTACATGCAAACATAGCACCGATGTGCTTAAACAGGGACATGGAATGAATGGGCGTGAAACTACATCAAATGAGTCATAATTCCAACACATCGAAATGATCAAGAAGCTCTAATTGATAGCGATAAATCATCAAACTTTATCATAGCCAAATGATAATTAAAGTGTGAGATAAATGAACTAAACATACTACATGCACACAAATTCAGAATTTTGACGATTCTACAAACAATAGCGTCAAATTGCAATGTTTCAACATTAGGATTAGATGTGCAAACCCGTTTAAATTTTCTCCAACCAAACACCCTCATATAAACATACTTTTTCAAGTTCTTTTGAGGTTACTAGCATTCTCAACTTAGAGAAAATCTTATTGGCCCTTTTCTTAGCATCTAGCTTTTTCTTTTTGGGCTATTTTAAACGGTGGCTTTCACGACAAGTTAATTTGCACTCTCGCAGCCCTTTCCTGTGAATCAATCATCATTTTTTCAATTTTAAATCCTCACGGTAAACGGTTATTACATGCACACTTCTCCTTAAGTCTACTTACGCATAGATGACAAGATTGAGATAAGAACGCCTCACCAAATTCAAATATGCAAGAGAAGTCAAACATTCATATAAACTCGTGCATGTGTGCAATGTTGGCATATATACAAAGTCGAATAAAAATGCATATCAACTTCGGAACCACCCCATATAAACAATGGTTAAGATCATTCTAAGTATCGATAATAATGACCAAATGTCCTAGCCACATGGATAATGAAACGAGGGAGGGGGGGAGGGAAGTCCTAACACACCAATATGCCACATCAAACATGTAAACTCAAAAACAAAAAGCGAAAATCTTTTTGTCTTTTCAAACATATTTTGACTCAAAGAAAAGCAAAATCTTTTTACATTTTCAAAAGTTTTCTCAAAAACAAAAACTTTTTGTATTTTTCAAATAGGACTCAAACAAATGAAAATTATAATACAAGATGATACACATATCATAATACTAGCAATGAATATATCATGAAGCAAATTAGCATATGACAAACATGCAAGCTACTATCCATAAGAAATAGCAAGAGATGAATCATGTGCATGCATGTGAGAATCAACCAATGAAGCATTTAGCATCTCCAAAATGGATTTCCTAACCCAAATAGGTGTATACCGAACACAACGGGTTTCGAGAACCAATGAGACACTACGTTTAATCTTCCTAAGGTCTTTTCTAAGATAAAAAAAACCCCTAAGGTGACCTTTCCTACCACAATGTGAACATGTGAAAACACGACGAGGAACGGGACCTTTAGGTTGACCTTTTCTATTACCCTCGGATGGGGTTGACGCTCTAAAACAAACATTGATTTTGGCCTTTACATTCGAATCACTAGAATAAGATAAGCCGCCACCATCACTACTCGAGTCATTTAAATCATTTTTTAACTTCAAAACTTTATACTCAAGCAAACGATTAGACTCTTCAAACTTTCGGAACTCCTTCTTTAAATTTTCAATTACCCCTAGAAGGTTATCTCCCTCCCCCTCAATGTGAGCAAACTTATCCCTAAGAGCCTTTTCTCGTGCCATGATGTCATTAATCGAATTATTTTCCTCAACGGCACAAACACTAGAATTTCTCAAATCCTCTAACTCTTTTTCTAAAATGAGGACTCTATCATCACTCTCCTTTTTGCCCAATTTTAGTATATTAAAATCTTTAAACAAGGAACTAAAGTGCTCACGACAAATATCTCTTTGAATTTGAAACGTTTGCAAATATTCAATCTTATTTTTAAAATTGAAATTTTCTTTTTCCAAAAATTTAATACGTTTTGCAAACTTTAAATTCAAACGATATAGATCGTCAACACTTAGAGAATCCATCGAGAGAAAACAAACACAGGAGAGGTAAACAAACATACGGGATCATAAAACAAATAAATATATTTTCTAGATCTGATACCATTTGAAGAGTGGCCCAATGTGTGTGTTTTCAAACAGAATCAATTTTCTTCGAAAAAGATCCAACTTTTAATAATGCACCAAACCAAGTTGTGAAAACCCAATTCTCACTTTAAACCAATTTTATCTTGATTAATCCTAAACATGCATCTAGTGATTAAATCAAGTAAAGTAAAGTGAAGAATACTCACAACGCCGGATGTACGAGGAAAAAACCCAAATCGGGAAAACAACCTCGGACGACCCAAGCCAGAAAATCACTATGAATAATGGTTTTACAAATACAGATTAGCCTTACACTAAGACTCGATCCCCACGGGTCTTGACACTCCTTCTGATCTTCAACCGTTCTTCATTAGTGCCCACGCAGAAAGTCTGTCTTCTACGATCTCTGTCCACAACACACGCGTCCACGTATGTCTCGGTGTCCACCGATATGGCTTTGATACATCTACGATGTCGAACACGATGTCCATCGCTTCTTCACCGCAAAAACCTTTGTGTTCAATGTGTAGAACAAATAGCTTTGGTGCAACAAGATCACATAAACATATAAGAATGATATCTCGGATCTTTGCAAACGCTAAGGATGTGTTTATGCTTTGTAAACCTTAGAAAACATGTGCAAACAAGGTTCTGGTTCGTAAAACGTTTTTCCAGAAAAGCACACTTACGAAATTATGATGCAAACATTGTTTAAATAGGAATTAAACATCGCCTCGAAAAACATGTCGTTCGAACGACTTAAGCATGTCATTCGAGCGACATTGTATCTCCTTTGAATGAGATCCAATGTCGTTCGAGCGACCTCGCGAAAGTTTGACTTTCTGATAAAAACTTCTCTTAACAAAGAGATTCAAATTACTCAAACTCTATTTCGAGCTTATCATCATAAAACGAAGTTTAAACCATGAAAACACTTTTAAACCATTTAAAAACTTTTTTCTTTATAAAAAAATACATCCTTATCTTTTATAAAATAATTCCGAGCACCATTAATTATACGCATTCATACCTGAGTGATCTCGGAATGAAATTAACTTTGAAGACGAGTAAACTTGCACCAAATAAACATCGGCATGATTAAATCTTTGAAGCTTTGCCGCAATGTCTTCAATTTCTTCAATACGTTATAGACCAAGTGGGATCGTGACAAATTAAAATTCTCCCTATGACATATTACAAACACAGTTTTGTTCACGGAATTAAGTCAAAACAATACAGGGAGTCAATTGGAAATTTATGTCCTTACATAGATGAATGGTCAGAATAAGTGGACTAATCAGATATTTGGAAATAAATTATATGTGTACCTTTGGATC
Source organism: Sambucus nigra (assembly GCA_949130495.1). NCBI lineage: Eukaryota > Viridiplantae > Streptophyta > Magnoliopsida > Dipsacales > Adoxaceae > Sambucus > Sambucus nigra. The sequence continues at coordinate 500,485,871 of OX422211.1, read as the reverse complement.
TTAGGGGAGGACGAGTGTAGTCCTTTCCATTCATGGATTTTGCGTACAATAAACTCATATAAGTTCACTTTTGGGCATGTCTCCAGTTGAGGTATGGCACGTTAAGCCTTGTTGTCCTCCTGATTGTTAGTTAAATATAGGCCACCATGTACTATTGCGAAGATTAAAGATGAGTTGGTACTTAGTACATAATGCGGGTAAAATATATACGGCACAAATAACCTACTTGGGTGCGATCGTCGCGAGACGAGATCGTATGTATATTAAAAACGATTAATCTACTAAGGTACAAATAGTAGAAGGCTAGATAGAGAATATACTAAATAAAGTTTAACTAGTGAAACTTAAACGATACGACTTGGGCAAGAACCTACGTGATAGGGTAACCTGGAGTTTAAAACGAGCATACGTGAGGTGTTCATTATTAAGGGTTATACGAGATATAAAGTAGTTTACTTATAAGTGTGAGGATGCGGTGCACAACATATAACCAGAGTTGTTCTTATCTGGTATACTTTTTCTGAATTTCGGGATGAAATTCCTTTGTAAGGGGGGGAAGTATGTAATACCCCATAATTTTAATGACTTTTAAAATATGATTAATTAAAAGTAAAATGGGGATTAATTGAAATTAATTATGAATAATAATTGAAATGAATCCGGATTGAATATTACTATAGAATAAAGTAATATGTGATTGATATTGAATATTAGTTAGTGATTAAAAGTAATAAATGATTATATGGACACGAGTGAATAATACGCGAATTATTGAAATTAAGTCGGGAAGCACGTGTGAGTCATATCGGGACTAAATAAAAAGGGAAAAATGGGGATATTATTTTTAAGTCATCTATATGTTCATTTCGATCGCGCCAATGTGTCCAAAAGGGTCGAAATAGGCAGAAAGGTCTACCTGGGGTTTGATTTGGGTCTAGGGTCAATTAGGAACCAAAAGGAAACTCTAGAGCGGTATTTTGGTCATTTTCAGAGTGAGGTGAATAGTACCTATGGGATTGGAGTTTTATTATTTAAGAGTAGAGTGTGTTAAACCAAGAGATCATTTACCAAAAGACTAAGGAGAGGAAGGGAGAGAATTCTTGGAAGAGGAGGGGTTTTGAGAGCAAACTAAGGGTTGCACCACCACCGAAAAAGTGATCGGAAAGGAGGAAGAAGTATTCTACATACATCTTCACCAAAGGATCATACCTACACTTTAAGGCAAGTGTAATTCTTGTTCCAATTAGCGAGTATAATATCCATGTTAAATTAGAAGGGATAAACATCCATGAAAACTATAAATCAAAGACAAAAATTTGATGATTTTAATGTAGTTCTTGAAATGGAAATTATTTAGGATTATTCCTTTGATGAAATTAGAATTAACACCATGAAATTTTGGGTTTAATTGATGAGAGAATTTGGGGTTTATATGTGTTCTTGAGAAATAATTCTATTATGTAGATTTTCTTGGATTTAAAATAAGATTAGTATGATTCATAAAAATTCCATGATGATTTTGATATGATTTGATGTTATAAATCATTTACATACTTGGGTATATCATTTGGGATGAATTATAAGGAGTTTGGAATCATTTGGTGGAGTTTTTGAGGATGAATTATGTTACAACCCGTAGGTAGAAGTATGTAGAAAATGGACGAACATTGTATGATTATTTTAGGACTGTTTTAAGCAGAATTTGGTAGTGTGTTCACGAGTTTTTGAATAAAATCACGTTCTTCACAACGTTGTAGTTTTAAGTTTTGTCAAAATCAAACCAGAAAAGCCTTAAAATTTTAATTTTTATTTCTAGGAAGATTGTAACTATATCGAAAAAATATTATTGGGAATTAAAATATAATCCGGGTTCGTTATAATGAGTCTGGGTTTTGGACCAATAAGTATGAGTTGAAGGTAGCTGCTGGAATAATTAATTAAATCCTCTTGGTTAATAAGAGATGTTAGGAGTAATGGGAAATGTGAATAAAATGTGAATTATTAATTTATGGGATAAACTTGAAATATACTACGTGTGGGATTTGTATATGGGATGAGAGTATACCCATTTGTTGATATATATACATAGGTGGAGCAAATACCTATAATATTATTGAGGTGAAAGATACCATGATACGTAGGATATTCGAGATATAAGTATACTACGTATGAGACTTGTGATATGGGACGTGCTTATGCCCTATATATATATATATATAGGTTGAGTGTATACCTATATGATGATTTGTTTGTATGACATACCTAGCCTACTTGCTATTGACGGGAGGTTTGTGCATTGAGGACAGTCATATCGTGATGATTTTGGGGAATTTTTGACTTGTGTCTCAGAATATAGGACCTAGGTACGGGCTATCTGTGATAATGATAGTGATGATAGTCATATGGGTGCATAGGTATGTACGTAGCCCATAGGCTTGGAACTATATTCGCCTCCAATACATGTGATTTGTGATGATGGTTCGAGTGAGATACCGATCCAACAATCCTTTATACAGTGACGAGATGTATAGGGACTAAATAGCAGAGTAATGCGTGCACCGCAGCTATATCTCGGGGTGCAGTATTGTATATATATAATAGAGTGAATGTATATATATATATATATATATATATATATATATATATATATATATATATATATATATATATATATATATATATATATATGTGATATTATCTACTGTGTGATTTACATAGACGTGAAAGATAAAAATATCTTAAATTAATTAAGTATGAGAACACTTAATTATATTGAAATTTGAATTAATATATTTATTTATTACATGTATTGTGAAGGAAATAGGTAGGGAAAGATAATGGCTATGGTTAATTGATATAATGAGATAATCGAGTGAAAGTGGGAATAGTAACTAGAATAAATTGAGAATACGTTAGGCATGCACATTAGTTGAGAGGTGAAAATCTCAAGTGAGAGTCCGAGGATCTAACATGTATATAATAATTGCTAATTGTAGCATCTATTCACTTGCAGTTTTTAAAATATTTTACAATCGGGCTCTGACCCGTTTTTTCTTACATATTCTCTTCCCTTTTGTATATTCTATATCAGGTGTCCAGCCACAGGGATGCCCAACTTAGAGGATCGCATATTTATTCGCTATGGATGCTTTGGAGGGTGGGCCTTGCATTAAATGCATCATTTTATTGATTCTTGTACTCTGTAGTCATTTTCTTCCATGGCATGTTGCCAAAGGATCCTTGTCATTTTCATTATATCTTAGTCATTAGTTTTACTTATGATGATTTTGGATACATTTGGTTTGACTTGGTTTATTGTATTGAGATGTTTTAAACTGGGAAGTTTATTCCAGTTATATTAATTAAGTTGTGATGGTTATTATTTATTATTCATTGTTTTGAATTGGGTTATATGATAAATGATTGCTATTGTTAAAAAGGAATTTTATTTAAAATCAAAAGTTTTAACACTAGCTTAATTGATTACTTGGTGGTTAATAATGAAAGAAAAAAAATTATTTTTCGAAAGTGATGCTAAGAATGAGCTAACTGAATAGTTTGAATTAATTGGATAAAGGATTGGCCACCCAATATTTAATTAAGCGGGTTGTTACACAACGTACGCTCGTAACCCACCTCGTTATGCTACCCTGCCAAACTAGCCTCATCCCTAACTTCAGTGTAACGTATCACCCTACCTCGAGTATTGTATATCACTAATTTGATACTTAGGTTACTTCTTTGCTTAATTCATTATCTCATTATTATTCATTCCCATAACCTTACTCCGGTTAGTAATAATATTCACAATTAATTTCTTATGTTCGTATATAATTGTCTACCTCTTTATATACATATAACTGAAACACATAAAATGCATAAAAACACATATATCGGTCGTTATATATATATCGCTCCGAGCATTACCTCGCTGGATGCGAAATCTCTAGCACACTTGATAGCTCAAAGGGGCCCACCACAACCGGGGCAACTTGGTCAGAATCTCACCACCGACCCGAAGGCGATCATGACCTTAAGTCCGTAGTGATAACCATAACAAATTATTCTACGGGATTACAACCCTACACACCGTGGGCATGCATAGACCTATGACCTAGGGGAACAATACTATTTCTACTGAGATTCACTAGTGTGACCTCCCACGACGTGCAACCTCCACTGATAACGTATCCGCTAGGATGGGTATGTTTCACATAAATATCATGCACACAGATATGAATCCTCATATATATATATATATATATATATATATCCGAGTTTGGCTAATCCTTGTCTAACACTTAAAGCACTAGCCTGTAAGTCACGAGTCTATCCCCGACTCTTAAACATTTATTTATTCACTAATTAAATTTAGTTTCACTACATAACCTTTTTGAAATACCTGGACTTTCCAAACTAGCCCGTAAATAATAATAATATTCCTGACTTCTTCTATCTCAAATTTGTAGTTTATATTCCAAGTGTTACCACTTGTAAACACTCATAACCATGATTCGAGTATACTCTCCCCTACATGAGGTCGTATAACTATTTATAAATTTCCCAAAAGTCCTACAACACCCTATGGACCTTTTTAAAAATTTTAATTTCTCAAAATACCCTCGAATTACATTAAAAGACTTGACTATCCCTTACAGTAGTTTCGAATCGATCGGGTTCATAACCGAATCGATTTTCCCGTCAAATCTATTTGTCTATGAGGCCAAATCGATTTGATTCTGGGTAGGAGTCTTGAATTAAAGTTATGTGTTTTCCAAACTCACAAAATTCAATTACCACACTTTTACAACTTCGATAATATTTTTAGTCTACCAAGGGTTCTCATACATAAAATCTAATATAAATTCATCCTAAGATTCATAAGTCTCTAATTATCATTCCAATGTCATCAATTCTACCTATTCAATGATTTTATCCCCAATTTTCAGATTTCTTCCTCTTTTAATTTTTTCTCTAATTAAGTTATTTTCCAAATCATTTTTCACACAATTTAGATTATCATAAGTATCTAATCTCATAGAAATCAAGACCAATTCCAAGAAATCAAGATTTATTCTCAAGAACCCAAGATTAATATCATCACATGAGTCATATGTAAATCTTTTTCCGAAAACTTATTTTACATGTTGAATCCCCATTCCAAAATCGACTTTTACTCTACTAATTTTGATATGAATCTAACTAAACAAATACAAATCAACAAGAAAATTATTCACTTTCCTTGAATAATGGTTGGATCTTAGTCTCCTCCTTGTTGAATGTAGATAAGAATATCCCTTTCTACCCTTCCTTGTGTTCTTCCTCCTTCTTTTCTCACCAAAAGACTCCCAGAGGTTTAGAATGTATAAAATGGCTGCCTCCTAAACCTAATATCCCATTTAAACGTCCTAATCCCATATTTAGGTTAATCCTTTAAGGAAAAAGAACTTAAACGCCCCCGAATAAGTCCCTACTAGTCTGAAAAGCTCTCGCTAACCAATCTCTACCCCCGAATACTTGATTTTGACGATTTCGACCCATTCCGGATCAACCGTGCACTCGAAATCGCCATCCGAGTCACCAAACCTAAATATCCTATCTCAATTAATAAATAGCCTACCCGCATGTTCTGGTTGAGATACCGTCAATTCCCATCATTATTACCCACTACGACGTACTGATAATTTACCAAATTTAATTTACTTATCCACGCTTAGTAAATTTTACTTCCACACAATTATTTATTTTATTATCACTAATTAAAATATATAAAATATGTAATATTATTATGAGCACATTCAATTAATCCTATACACCTATTCTAGCAACTATACTTGAAATGTTAGTCAACGCAATGGGTTAGAGCCCATCGCATGAATACTATATACTCCTCCCAACTAGGATCTGTGAATCCAGATATAAACTTCATACAATACTAACTATGCACATAGCTAAGCCACCCCATTATTCAAGTCCAATTATGTAATCACAATGATGAATTAGATCTAAACCTTTATCTTATGCAATTTAATTATTTAATTAATCTTGTTCGTGTGACACAACTATAGCCAATCAAGTTTTTTTTGGTCCCTCACGTACTTATGATGTGCTTAAGTTACAACATATCACACCCATTTCCCTTACTATAGTCATCAATTTAATTTCGTTAGCTTCATACATACTCGTGAGGTTCCCTGCATGACACTTCTCTATAGTCAGTTAGATCAATTATCTTTAGCCCTGGACATACTCGTGATGCCAACACACACCCACGTTGCTATATCCAATCAGTTCAATTATTATTAGTCCTCCACATACTCGCGACGCAAATTTATTTTAATACCCGTTTATTATCTTAGGCATTAGTTATTAATTCTTAATCAAGTTCTCTTATTCTCAATTAGGCCCACCCATTATTCGGGCATCACAAAAAAATAATCCTTAATCCCATACTTGAGATCACCAAACCAAAAGTATTACCTATTATATCATCTAGGAATAATACCTATGAAAAATCACCACCTAATCTCATATCAAGGCTAACAGAATAAAGTAATGGCATGCTACCTAGACCTATCTAGGAAAAAATTACTAATCATATGTGCACACACTTACTAGTCCCATACCTAGAAAGTGCCAACAATAACAAAGTGTACCTATTAGTACTATAAGATGTGGGTTCTTAGAATACAATTAGTATTAAGTGAGGTGTAACCCCTTATCAAGATCGAGATCAACACCGTGCAGTATGAAATGTTTACAGCGAACACAGGTGAATAACAGGCAAATGGATCAATATTCAGACTTGTATTAAATGATATGTTGGCACAATAAATACACAGCAGGCATAATAAATAGATGGGACCAACAGGTGGCTTGGTTGGAGGGAGAAAGAGCAAGCACTCTAGGCACAATAAAGGAAAGGCAGGAACTTCAAGCCCAGTTAGAGCTAAATTATACGGGTATTAAATAGGTGAGGGAAGTTATGTTCTCACAATAGCTCTCGTGTATGGAGGGAGTTGGGTAGAAATTCTAGGCTCAGAATGCTCTCCCTATTAAACTGTTAGTCTGGTGTATTTATATATAGGGTCGGTTACTCGAGTAAACTTGCTTGTGTTCAATATGTTTTATTGCATTAAATGCACAAGTACCTCCCATTAATGTAGAAGATATTGCATTAAATGCATGGGATCTCATAATTTGGCGAGAAGCTGTTTCATTAGCCGGAGGTATGACGGGCATTAATGAGGGACGTGACGTGGTAACTTGGGGCTTATCTTAGAACGACTAAATGGTTAGGTTTTGTGCACTAGACCAGCCATCCTAAGGATAAACCCACTTGAGAACTATAACTTTGAGTCCCTCAATGCCAGATGTTATGACATCAAAAAGTGGGCAAATAGTGACTCTAATAGGTGTATAGTCACAACAATCAGGCAGGATGACGTCTACTTTAAGGTTGCTCGACTGGTAGGTAGCTCGAGTGTTTAGTTTTCTGTTTATTGGTTAAGAATTATCTTAAGACCAAGGCTGTAGGATTGAGGTACCTTTAGGAGGTTCCTTCGAACAAGTAGGATTTGAGGTAGCTCGGCTGTAGTGGCTCGAGCAACCATATATACTATGTGAAATTTTTCCCAAGTATGCCAAGACGGTTTGTAAATTACCAACGTTGCCTCGCTCCCAATCCTCCAAACTTTATCCCTGCGGGGTCCCCAAGAGGAGGTTATTCAATAGATCATGTTAGCTCCCCCATGCCCTGCCAGGCATAGTCCCTTGTGGGTACCAAACAACCTTGCTCAACATATAATCATAAGATAAAGTACATGATACAATTCATTATATTTCTTATTACAAACTATCGTCATCCAAGTGACTTTGATCTATAAGTTTAATCCTTTGAACCAAATCCGTAGGAGAACCTTCGAGTTAGGTCCTTCGAGCCAACTCTATGGAGAATCTTCGAGATGGGTCCTTCGAGCCACCACTATGGAGAATCTTCAAGGTAACTTGCTCGGTTGACCTTCATCCTACTTCTTCGTCTGCCAATCAACAGATTAACTAAGTTAATCACTTTTTGATGGGGACTCCCCCTACAATTGCCCCTTTATAGAGATATTAGTTTATTGCATGAAAAAATATATGTACAAAACCCTTTACTGATCTTCAATCCTTTCCCGCGATAAGATTTTTAATATCCCTGGGCACTTGATTAGTAAGGAATAATAAATTATTAGTAGTGGAAGAGTTATTTCTTTCTCTATATTTTGAATCGCCTCGTCTGTTTAATAAATATATTGCCATACTTAAAATAATATCTCTTCCTTCTATGGTGCTTCATAATTACTCGTGGTAGATGCCTTGGGGAAAGTGAAGAGGTTTATTCGAATTTCACCCAAAACACTTCATTTCTCCCAAGACGAAAAAACTCCAAGCATGTCTTATTTAATGAGGTTATCGTTTGTGCTTCTGTCTATGACACGTGGTAGCGCCAGGTTACACGTGTGTTCCCTATATTTCTCATTCATATGTTTGCTCCCCGAAATGTCATCATTGAAACCCTTAAACTCTGTTGCAATACGTGCGTAGTGAACAAGCAAGTTGATTTGATCATTATTGCGCTTATCTAAGCGTTGCCTTTTGCCGCCCATTGGGGTCTGTGTTGCACCTATAAAAGGGGGTGTGCCTTAATTTCAAATTTCCACCTTTGGGTTTTCGTGTTTGAGTTGAGCTTTTGTGAGAGCAAACTTTGTCTTCCTTTCCAACTTCATCCCTTTCAACTTACCTTAGTCTCCTAAGTTCCCCATGGCACCCATCGTTAAGAGAACTCACTCTGCTAGGGGTGCTTCCCTTGAAACTCAAGTGCGCCAAAACTAATGGGCGCTTTCCTGTCATGCTCCTTACTTTGGGGACTCCAATCGCTTTTGGCAGGCGATGGAGAGATTTCCCAGTGAACTAGAGCCGGTTAAAAACCCTAAATTGTTGATGGATGAGGGTGAGGATGCTGAGGACTTCACCTATATCCCTACCGCCACTATTACCCAATTTTGTGTTGGGTGTGGTGATTTCCCATACTCCAAGGTGGAGTTTGAAGCTTCTTCTGGTGCTTGTGAGGGGTTAGGTCCTTGGACCGACCACATCCACTCCAAATACTCTATTAAACTTGCTCTTATTGGCCTATCCAGCTCTAGTTGGCTGGGTGATTTCACTCTTGCCAAAGATAACACTACCCTCCAGCTACTCATTTCTCATTGGAGCCATAGGTCACACACCTTTGTGGCCTCTTAGGGGGGAATTTAGTATCACCCCCGAAGACGTTTGTGAGCTTATAGGGCTAGAGGCGGTGAGATTTAATATGTTTTTTAAAAAAGTAATTTTTGGCTAAGCAAAGGATTTAAGGGCTGAGTCAGAAGCAATTATGAAGGACTGCATGGTGACATATAACAAGTGTACCTACTCAGAGGTAATTAAGTACTTCTACATTATTGAGGAAAAGGAAGTGATTAGGGCCCGTGAGGAAGCAAAGGAAAATCCTCGTGGAAAGTCGGTGTTCGAACAACCCATGGCTGGAAAGGGTTTTGATTCTCAGATCGAGATAGCTGGTTACATTTGGGTGATGATGTCAAAGATCTATCGCTCGGGCAAGACCCGTGATTGCCCCCGAAAGGACTTGATAAATATATCTGTTCGAATGGCCAACAACTTGAAACTTCCTCTCGTGGCTATCATACTTGGTTCATTGTACACTTGGTTGTATTGGGTGGCGGCGGATTCAACCAGGAGCATCGGCGGGTTTAATGTTTTTAATTACGCGAATCATGTTCTTTTAACAACTTTCCTTTATGCTCCCTTTTCACACTATGCCCTAGCTGGTAACTACCCTGATTCTCAGCCCATCAGAATCCCCCAGATTTGTTGTTGGAATCATAAAAGTGTTAAAAAGCCTATCATCTCTTTGATTGATAGAGCTGAAAGGTTCTTACCTCCCCCTCTGTTGGACTGGACTAGTTTTTTACCAATGGTTTTTTCACTAAGGAGGAACGTACTATCACTCCCCTCAATGAAGAACTTGTTAGAAACTTCTCATCGAATAACGTTCCCCTTATATTGATCCCTTCTTATTTACCCTTTTACACGGCATGGTCTTCATTTTATTCCGTCTACAACCCCCATCGTGTAGCATTAAAATTTGGTTACGATCAAGGAACTCCTCTACTAAGCCATTTTACCCGCAAGAAGTCTTCAATCTTTTCTTCTGCGCGTGCCAATTATCTAACTTCAACTGTGGTAAATCTTCGCTCCAGGTACCCGACCAATCTTGTCATTTTGAGCAAGCAGGCTCGATGGAGCAGGTCAGCAATGTACCTAAAGGTGTTCTGGAAGAACCATCTCGGTCGTTTCCAAAGTGACCTTCTCAAAGAACCTATCTATTATGAGGTTGAGAGATATCCTCCCATAGAGTTGAGTTTCAGAAATTGTACTACCTTCAACTCGATGTTCCCTCTGAGTATTGCCAATGATTCTGTTCCTTCCGAGCTGCCTCCATTTGCTCCTGTGGACCAAGCTGTAGTCAAAAGGAAGAGGGCAACTCAACCCTCTATTCCATCCAAGGTAACTGCTATTGCTCTTGGTCTTTTGAGGTCAGTTAAAGGAATTGATACTCTGCACGTTACCTCGACCTAAGAAGCTGTGAGAGCTATCAAAAAAGCCCCAATAAAGAATCTAAAAACTGTCTAACAAGACCTACTGGCCCATACTCTTGACCTCAAAGTTTCCCAAGAAGTCAGTTTAATGCTTGATCAACTTCGACAGACTTATGAGAATTTTAGTGAAGAAGATAGGGCTTTTATGTCAGTCGAGTTGGCTTTCCATGGTTTCTCGTACGTTCCTCATCTTACCAGAAGTAGTAAAAAGAGGAAGGCAATTAGCTCTCTTAAACTTGCACTAGAGGGATCATGCGAATTAAATGAGGAGGAGTTGATTGGGAAGCATGTAGATGCTGGTTCTGGTGATGATGATGATGGTGATGGTGATGGTGATTAAGGAGAAAAGGAAGTAGAGGGAGAGGAGGAAGAATAATAATAATAATAATAATAATAATAATAATAATAATAAGAAGAAGAAGAAGAAGAAGAAGAAGAAGAAGAAGAAGAAGAAGAAGAAGAAGAAAATAAGGATACTGCATTGGTTCGATGACGCAGGTTGAGGAGGATGGTTTCCCTTTCTAAATTAGCCTCACCTCCTCAAGATTATGAAGTTTTAGAGGACGTATTGGAAGAAGAAGAGGTATACTTTCTATCATTCTTCTTAGTCTTTAACTTTTCCTCTTTTACCTTGTGATGATGAATCTATTTTTTTCTAACTCTCCCATTTTTCCTGTTGATGCGCGAGGTGGCTCACACGATGATGTTGAGGGGAGCAATCTGTTGGAGAAACGTGGTGAAGTTTTACCTGCCTCGAAAGAAACTGTGCCGCAGGAGATAGCTTCCCCTATTGCTTCGAAGGTGACCTCCAATTTCCCCTAGGGACAGTTATTTCTGATACTTCAATTGAATCAAGTAGCGACTATTCACTTGACCTTACTTTTTTGCACGAGTAGGCTGGTCTTGAGAGAAGTGTTCCAGATGTGAGGACTGTTGAAGTTGGTCCTAAATCCCTTATTCCTGTTAGTTTTCTACTCATGGTAATATTTTTCTCTTGATATTCTAAATTCTTTTATTCCTTTTGACTTGAATTTCTAACTTAAAGTCCATTATGATTCATAGGTAGCTTTACCTAATCCCGTTGATCTGTTAGTCCCAACCCCCTCTTATGACCAGGTTCTTGTTACCCCTTTTAGGCCCTCAATCCATAGTCATGAGCGAGTCGAAGTTGCTACTGCGGGCCAAGGATAAGGGAGATTGAAAGAGGTTGCTGAAGTAGGGGGGGTGGTGATTGCCCCCCTAAGAACAACGTCCTTTGGTGGCACTTGTTTTGGATGAGGAATAAGATGTAGTTCAAATGGCTACTCGTGAATTTTTTGATGAGCAACATCTAGAGGTATACTTGTCTTCTTTTAGATATCTCCTGCTTTTAAACTTTATTAATTTTTCCAAGTCGTATTGGTCTTAGAAATCTCCCATAACCGAGGGTCAGTAGGCGAAGTTATATTGGTTTGATAAATCTCCTATAACCGAGGGTTTAGCGGGCCAAGTTATATTGGTCTTATAAATCTCCCATAATCGAGGGCCAGGTAGGCCAAGTCTTATTAGAATAAAATATCCCATAACTGAGGGTTAGGCGGGCCAAGTTACATTGGTCTTATTAATCTCCCATAATCAAGGGTTAAACGGGCCAAGTCTTATTAGTATAAAATCTCCCATAATCGTGGGTCAGACGGGCCAAGTCTTATTGGCATAAAATCTCCCATAACCAAGGGTCAGGCGGGCCAAGTTATATTGGACTTAAAATTCATTCTTGCAAGCCAATTTGTATGAGTTTTTTTTCACTTGGCAATTTCTTGTATTTCAGGTAGAGGTTGAGCAACCTATAGCAATCAAATCATAAGTTGAGCTTGTCGCTCATAAAGTTGTGCAGACGAGGACTCTAGCTGGATTTGCCTCTTAGGGTGGGGTTCCTGCTGCTGTACAAGTTTGAGAAATGACGCCTACTATTGGTGAAGTGAACGAGGTGGTTGCTTTTTGGGTCCAAGAAAGTGACAGTGCATCGCACACCAGACTCCCTTCTACAAGTGGTAGAGTTTTTAGTGCACATCCTCCTAAAGCATCCCCTGAGTTAGTTATAAGACAGAATTTGGCTAATTTCCCCCACATACTAACTGAGAGTCTTCGTGTGTTGATTGAGCAGCGCTTGGCCCGTTTTCCTTCAACATTCACTTCTCGCAGTCTTTAGCCTATTCCGGGGATGATGGCTTGTCGCTTGCTAGGGCTCATGATTGTTTGGAGGAGATCCTCAGTACCCCTCTCGAGTCACTTAGTTATAATAAAATTAAGTCATTATTGGGGAAGGTTAATATGCTCATCAATGATGGATTCTCACTATCTTGGTTGGTATAGCTACTCCATGACTTCAAGAAAGATGACCTACCTTTCCTCTATCATCGACTGCAAAGCTCTTATCGCTCACATGTAGCTGTTCGGAGGATCTTGTAAGTGTGGAGACCCAACTGGTTATGTATGAATAGAAGGTACAAGAGGCTCATGAAGATGTCGCTCGGGCGGAGGCTGAACTTCTCAATTAAAAAAAAAGACTTGGAGTCTATTCAATAAAAGATGGAGCTTCGACAAAAGGATTTAGCCGATTTTATTACAGACCAGAGCAGCCTTGAGCAAATTATGCCTCAACATTACCATCGGTTGCTTGGATCGATGAACCTTCGTTTCATTATAGATAGCTCGTAACCACCCTTGTTTAATGTTTCCTTTGTTGGTGTTCCTTAGTTTGGGATTTTGATCCCCCTCTTTATTTTATTTGCATGTAATCAAAGTACTACTCTATTAAATAAAAAAAGTTTGTGACCTTTGGTGTTTTCTTCCTATCCTTTTTTCTTTTCTTTTCACATTGGCTAAACTGTTACATTAATATAAGTCACACCATGCAAGATAAGGTTAACATTTTCCGCATAAACATTTACTTCACATTATATTATACGAATAGGCCCAATCATTTACTACATCCTTTCGAATAAACATTAACAAGATATAATGCAATAAACTGGGGTGTTGGCAAAACGTACATTTAAACATAGTATATCTTCAGCCACTTGTTGTTCAGTTTGAAAGTAACATTATCCTCCACCTTCGATATTTTGTAATAACCCGGATCATGAGCTACTCGAACGATGTAAGGTCCTTCTCAGTTGGCCTCAAACTTGGGCAATGACAAACCCTTGATGTACTTGGCGCATGATTTTAGAACCAAGTCCCCCTCTTTGAACTTCCTCCATCTCACTAATTGGTTGTAGGATCTACACAACTACTTTTTACATTTCGAAGTGTCTCGCTGCATTGTCCTGGTGCTCTTCTAGTGCTTTGAGTTACATGTGCCGACTGTGAGGGAGCATGGTACTTCGCAAATTATAGAGGGCGGAAGGTACCTCAAGTTCAACCGATAAAATTGATTCTGCCCCAAACACTAAGAAAAATGGGGTATATCCCGTTGGTTTCCTCTTTATTGTTCAGTAGGCCTAAAGTACTTCGGGGATCTTATCGTCCTATGTGCCTGGGAAATATTCTAACATCTTTGCCAAGATATTTACTAAGGTCGTGGTGGTAGCTTCTTCCCCCCCGTTGCACTTCAGGTATGCTACCATTGACTTATGATGGAAAATGAATTGCTTGTCCGTTAGAAAACTCACTCCGCATTTCACGAACGGGGTGCCATTATCTGATAAAAACACCTTCGGGATACCAAATTGGCAGATAATGTATTCCTTCATGAATCGGGCCACTACCCCTCCTATGGCTTTCTTAAGCGGTATGGCTTCTGCCCATTTTGTAAAGCACTCTGTGCCTACTAAAATCTAGATTTTTCCTCATGACGAAGGGTTTATGGCCCTCATTAAATCGAATGCCCAAATGTGAAATGAAAAAGGAAAAGAGAGCGAATATAGGTCCACCGAAGGAGCGTAGATCATATTCCTGTGTAGTTAACAAGCCTTACACTTACGAACGTACTCCGCCGAATCTTTTTCCATCATAGGCCAATAATATCCTAAGGTCATGAGTTGGTCATGGAGTTTGGCTCCTTCGATGTGGACCATATCGTGAGCTTGCTTCATCACTTCTTCAGCCTCCTCTCCTCTAATGCACCTTAGGGGTCTGTCATGGTAGCCCCGTTGATACAATTGCCCTTCTTGCACAAAGTACCTGGGTGCTCACCTCTTCACTTTGGTGGCATCCTCTTTATCCATAGGCATTACTCCGTCTATTAACAATCCATATTCGACTGCCTCCAATCTTGGGGTTGATAAATGAAATTGCACTCTGCTGCCTGATAGAACAGACAACACTTTGCATACTCTCTTTTTACAGCCACATAATCTTATCTCACCAAAGGCAAAAAATACCCTGCCCGTTATATCCTTTTTTATAAAGGGATCTCGGTGGTTTCACAACTGTCTTCATGCACCTAAATCAATCTTCTTTTGGCTTCCTTGGGGTCCACGCATCTAGACAGCCAACCCCCTTTATTTTTGTAGTATAAGTTGCCCATGGTGACAAAGTATTATGCTAGCACAACTAAACTCAGTGGCCTTTTGCCTCTCTCTAGTTTCTTTCTGATCTCTCCCCTCCAATCACCCTTGTCATCGGTGGGCAACATTTCTAACACCGTCGAGGGAGGTGTCCTTTTTGTGATCCGAACAACCGTTGCTTCTTCATCAAAAGTAATATTTTAAGCAATGGAGGCATAAGCGTATGAATTTTGGTTCATCATTCGGGGAGGCCTCTTAATCTTTACCACTTCTAACTTATCGAGCAACCGCTATATGATCATTCTGTAGGGCGCCAGGCTCATATGCTTCAGGGAGAATTCACCAGTTACCTATTTCACCACCAAGTTGGAGTCCCCTTTTATCGTTCGGACTTAGATACCTCTTCTGAGAGCTTCGAGCAACCCCAAAAATAGTACCTCGTATTCGGTCTCATTATTCAAACATTCAAATTCCAGCTTGAAAGATAGGCGAACCTCTTTGCCATCTCTTCGTAGAATGAATCCATATCCCCCTTATTCTCGACTGAAGAGCCATCAAATTCCATACTCCACTCGTCTAGCTGGATGCTATAAAGTTAGCTTGGAGATCATCACCCGTAAGTTCTTTTACAAGTGGCTCAAACATTCCTGATGGAAAGATGGTTAGTAAATCTGCATATGCTTGGCTCTTGATAGCATGAGGGACCACACACTTGAGATCATACTCTGAGAAAAGTAAAAACCATCAAGCTGCCCTACCTGTTAGCACAATTATGCCAAAGTTTTTGAGCTACAAATACAAGGGATAAACAATGCCTCTCAATACTAGTATATCTGGCCTTAGGCCCATGTATGATTCTACTCAGGTAATAAATAGGTTTATTTACACCATCCATATCTTGGTCCAACAAAGCACTAATAGATCGTTCGGTTGATGTAAGATATAGACGTATAGGATACATGCCTTCAGGGGGATCTTCGTGTGAGGAGAAGTAAAGAGTGCTTTCAGCTTATCCATGGCATCTTGGTGTATCTCCTCCCATGCAAACTTCATGCCCGTTCTTAGCAACTCCATCAACGGGTGCGTTACTTCGGCCAACCCTGGGACAAACCTCCTTAAGTAGGAGACTTTACCAAGGAAGATTTTCAATTTCCTTACTGACTTTAGTCTTGGCATATCAAATATGTCCTGACGCTTGTCCAAGTCCATCTGCACCCCTTGACGATTTACCACAAACCCTAAGAATTTCCCGCTAGTCACTCTGAATGCGCATTTGAGAAGGTTCATCTTTTGTTTATTTTTTCTGCATCGAGTGAACACTCTTCTCAAGTTATAGAGGTAGGACCCTCCTTCTTGGATTTGATCACCAGATCATCAACATAAAATTCCATGATCACGTGGAAAAGATTATGAAAATATCCATCATTATCCTCTTGTAGGTGGCGTTCTTCAACCCGAAAGGCATAACTGTGTACATAAAGTTACCCAAAGGCATTATAAAGACGATCTTCTTTGCATCGATCGGATCAATATTTATCTAGTTGTATCCCACATAACCGTCCATGAAGGTGTACATCTCATGGCCTGCAATTGCGTATATTAAGCAATCAATGGAAGGTAGTGGGAATTCATCTTTCGAAAATTCTCGATTCAGGTCCTTAAAGTCCACACATATTCTGATCTGGATCTTATCTTTCTTTCCCACATGTACGATGATAGAAAGACAAATAAGATGTTGGATTGGAACTATGAAGTCGGTCGTAAGCAGTCTTTGAACTTCCTCTTTGATCTTTAGATCCAATTTTGCCTTATACGTTCGGGTTGCCTGCTTTATCAGGATGGATGATAGAAAAATGGTCAACTTATGACAACTCACTACCTTGTCTACCCCAGGCATCTCGAAGATGTCTTTGAACTCTAGAAGTAATTCGATCAAATCCTCTCGAGGCGCTCCCACCAGGTCCTTCGAGATAAATATGGGGGTAGGATCATCTCCTTCTTTGGATAGGTTAATTTTCTTTAATTCTTAGATTTGTGTCCTGGGACTATCCTTCATGCACTCAGGTTCTTCCTCTATCTCTTCTATAAACTCTTGCACTCCAGAGTTATCAATCACCAAATATTTCCCATGGTTATCCACCAGGAAGCATTCATAAACCGGTTCAGCCTCATCGTCTAGACCTTCAGCTTCCCACTCACACCTTCATAACTTGTAGATAATTCTGTTATTAGAAACTACCTGCTTGCACTGTCAGGGCATTTATTCTTTCAAGGGCCTCTTATTGTGATTCTCGTCTATCTCTCTAAACGTTTGCCTACTGAGGACACTCTGAGTCTGAACTTGGTGTTCAATTGGATCAATACGTGAGGTCATTCGATTTCGAAGCTTCCTCAATAGATTGGGGGGGCCTCGCTACACTCAAATAATGTTCCTCTTTATATGCCACCACCATTAGGGCGGGTGCTCGCACCCTCTCTCAAGTGGATAGGACCCTTTATCCCCTAGTGTACCTTATTACCGTTGTGGGTTCTTCTGCGAGATCTGTATAGAAAGCAATGTCTACCATATGAGCTTCCTCCTTTGCAAAGGGTTTCTTGGTAGCTCGAATCACCACCTATTTACCTTTTATGTTCGCCTTAGCTCATTGATGGTATGTAGAGGGTACCAACCCATGGTTGTGAATCCATACCTTGCCTACTAGAAGTTGGTACGATGGCTCAAAGTTCATGATATAAAATTTGATATGAGAGGTGATATTTCCCATCATGATGCATATGTTGACATAACCCATCGACTTAGACGACTGATTATCATACCCTGAGATTTATAATGAATGGGGTACTATCCTTATCTTCGATAGTCCAGTAGTGTAAAAGGACCCAATAGGCATTATATTGATGGATTCTCCCCCGTCCAACAAAATAAGCGAGAAAACACAATCATTTATAGACGCCGTGATATACAAGGGTCTATGGTGGGGGTACCTGATTAATCTGTCAGCTTTTGAGAACGTGACTTCAAAGAGGTACCTTCTCACAAGCTTTGCCATAGGCCCTTTCCATTTTAGGTATGGCACCATGTTTTTCTTTGCGATTTATAAGATGTCTTGCGTAACCTCCATCCGCAAGTCGTTAGGGAGTCTAACATGATCAAAGAATCGATTAAACTTTGGTGAGCGAGCAATAACCACGCATTCGACACAGAGGTCTGCTTGTTCATCTTCTAGCTCATATACTTCTTTTACATCTCTATATGCAACCTCATTATAAGCTATCACTGCATTTACCTCCTCTAGGGAGCAAGCTCCTATCTGCCTAATAATTCCGTCGAAGGGTCACTGTACTTCTTTCTCCTTTTCATCTACCTCCTCTACTTCATCATTTAGATGGAGCTAAGCCATCTCAAAGGTGCATTCCTCTAGAGATTTTTTGAAGTCACCCTCTTTGAATCAGTGCTCTCTCATCAATCGTTCAACCTCTTCATCTAAAGCATTGTCCATATGGTGGTAAAGGGTTATAGTTCACATTAGTTTGTGGCAACTCGATGTGTTCATTCTTCATGTGACAGTCAATCAACCTCCTTAGTGAAAAACACACTTTGGTAGGGTGGTTCACCCTATTGTGAAGTACACAATAATAAGGTTTCTCCCTGTCCTCCCGAGGAAGTTACACTGTGCTAACGTTGACCGGCCTGCAGACCTTATCACGAACCATAAGATCATACAAGTTTAGAGTTTTTTCCATCGTACAAGGTAGCTCGGGAGGATCTTCCTCTACTTTGAATATTCTCTTGTTGCCTCTCCCCCCTTCTACCTCCTCAGCCTCCACTGCTTTCCTTTTTAGCCCCATCGTCTTCATAATTAACCCTCGAGGGTACTCCCCTCCCCGAGGCAAAAGCTGGCCTTTGTATCAAGTTTGACAAGGCAGGCGGGGATAGTACGGGGTTAACCACCAAGGCAATGTTCCTCGCTGCTTTCAAGAACGCTGTAAATATACCCTCTCGCATTTCATTAATCAAATGGCAGATATACTCAGGCAACAAACCTTTCGCATAAACTTGTAAAAGTTTATCCTCTCGCATTTACTCCCTCACGTCCAGAGAGAGCTTGCAAAACCTCCTAATATAGTCCACAACATCCTCCCCCAGCTTCTGCTTCTCATGGGGTAATTGTGTGAGTGTAAACTCATCCTCAGCCAAAAAGAACTTTTGTACTAATAAAATGTGCAATCCCTCCTAGGAGCCCACTCTGTCTGGGGCCAGGTGGGAGTAAGACATGTATGATTTCCCTGTCAAGGACTTTGAAAATTCCATTAACCTCAGCCTTTTGTTGTTCCAATGCCCCCCCAGACTTTTTATAAATATTTTCACGTGCTCCTTTGGGTTTGCACCTTTCCCCGTGTACTTATCTAAGATTGGTGGAATATACCCTACTGGGTGGGGTTCGTTGTTGTATGCCTCTGGGTACGGAGTACGAAAGTCATTATACACCGAAGAACTATCTCCCCCTTTGGACACTATTATGAATTTCAGCAGCTCCTTCTTTATTTCCTCCAAGCTGGCCGGTGAAGAGCTACTTGGCTACACTGTTACTACTACCGGAATCACCGGAGCGGGTGGTGCGCTTTTTTCCTTGCCACTCATCATAGCCTGAGTCACCGAAGTCGTACCCCCCATCTTGAGGCATTTCCTAGTTATCATCAGTGAAACCATGGTGAGAGGCACACTGCCAAAGGTTGGCCGAGCGGTAGGGAAACCTCCATTAAAAGTGGGCGTAGCAACACCCCCCGTAACGGTAGGGGCTGATATTGCTGCTGGTGGTGTAGTGAAGGAGTTCCCTCCCATAGGGATCCCCAACATCACTTGGGCCACTGGAGTCTTGATGAACTCTGACAAACCCATGAGTTCCTTAATTTGTGCTGGGCCTATTCCTGTCTGCGTGCCCATTATTTTTGTCACACCGGTATTAGACGCAATATGCACTGTCCACACTGTTCTCACTCCCTCAGGTAATATGGAGAGGTTTGCCTCTTCTTCATGTTGTATGGCGTCAAAGTCAATGATTCTGGCGGTGTCATCCTCTGGCATCTTTTCAAAAGAGAATATCTCCCCAGCGGAGTCGCCAAATGTAAGATGTGGGTTCTTGGAATACAATTAGTATTAAGTGAGACATAACCCCTTATCAAGATCGGGACCAACACCGTGCAGTATTAAATGTTGACAGTGAACATAGGTGAATAAGAGGCAAAGGGATTCAATATTCAGACTTCTATTAAATGATATGTTGTCACAATAAATACACATCAGACATAATAAATAGATGGGACCTACAGGTGGCTTGGTCGGAGGGAGAAATAGCAAGCACTCTACGCACAATAAAGACAAGGCAATAACTTCAAGACCAGTAAATTCTCAATTATACGGGTCTTTAATATGTGTGGGAAGTTATGTTCTCACAATATCTCTCGTGTATGGAGAGATTTGTGCAGCAATTGTAGGCTCAGAATGCTCTCCCTGTTAAACTGTTTGTCTGGTGTATTTATATGAAGGACCGATTACTAGAGTAAATTTTACCATGTTCAATATGATTGACTGCATTATATGCCCAAGTACCTCCCATTAATGTAGAAGATATTGCATTATATGCATGGGATCTCATAATTTGGCCAAAAAATATTACATTGGCCGGAGGTATGGCGGGCATTAATTAGGGACGTGATATTGAGGCTTGAGGCTTATCTTAGAACAGCTAAAGGGTCAGGTTTTGTGCACTAGAGCTGCCATCCTAAGGATAAATCCACTTGATTACTGTAACTTCGAGTCCCTCAAGGCCAGATGTTTTGACGTCAGAAAGTGGGTATACAATGACTCTTATAGGTCTATAGTCACATCAGTCAGGCATGATGGCGTTTGCTTTAATGTTTATCGAATGGTAGGTAGCTCGAGTGTTTAGTTTTCTATTTGTTGGTTAAGAACTATCTTAAGACCAAGGCATCAAGATTGAGTTACCTCTAGGAGGTTCCCTCGAACAAGGAGGAGTTGAGGTAGCTCGGTTGTAGTGGCTCGAGCAACCATTGTACTAAGTGAAGTTTTGCCCAAGTGTGCCAAAAGGGTTGGTAATTGTATTCCCAACATTGCCTCACTTCCAATCCTCTAAACCATGTCACCGCGGGGTTCCAAAGAGGAAGTTTTTCGATAGAGGATGTTAGCTTTCCCATGCCCTGCTAGGCATGGTCCCTCGTGGGTACCAAATAACCTCTCTCAACATATAATCATAAGATAAAGTACATGATACAATTCATCCTATTTCTTATAACAAACTATCATCATCCAAGTGACTTTGATCTACAAGTTGGATCCTTCGAACCAGGTCCGTAGGAGAACCTTCGAGGTAGGTTGTTCGAGTCACCTCTATGGAGAATCTTCAAGGTGGGTCCTGCGAGCCACTACTGTGGAGAATCTTCAAGGTAACTTGCTCGGGTGACCTTAATCCTCCTTCTTCATCTACCAATCAACAAATTAACTAAGTTAATCACTATTTGATGGGGACTCCCCCTAGTAAGCAACCTATAAAATAAGGGTGAAAATATAACTACTCTCAAAGTCCGAACGTTCCCACGGTGTCAATTTAATACAAACAGTCTCCACATGAATCACATTTTAATTTATCACTACAATTTTTCCAATTAATTTTGCCATTTCAATTCCGTTTAATTTCATTAATCTAATCATGTAATAACCAAGTTCTACCAAATAGTCACACAAGTCATCAAATTTGAAAATTTCAATACAAGTAATATTTTACCAATTAACAAATAATTCCATTTTAACATGTGTATTAACAATGTTACACAACAGTAATTTTGTTCCACAACCTATGCATCAATATCATCATTTTACGAGTCGAAAAAATATTCCAAGTTCATATTTTTAATTCTAGCATGAAAATAGTCCCACTATTCTATCGGAACCCAAACTTATAATCCAAGCATGCGATTGTTTTAAGTCTTAAATCATATTTTTAGATTTAATAAATATATCCCCTATTTTTACTTTTACTTTTTCTAATTAATTTTAAAAATGATTAATTAAGGTTTAGGCAATATTTAAAACATACAAAACTTGAGGGGAGCAATAGAGGTATTCATGCCTGATAAAAATTGTCCTATAGAAAATCCGTTGATATGGTTGTGTTCCGATTGAAAAGTTGATAAATAATGTTTCTGGATGATCTATAGAAAATAGGTCCTTCTTTTTAAAAAAAACTTAAAAATATTCATTAATGGAGGTTAGGGTTTTTATGAAAGAGGGGAGGTATTTTGGGAGGATAAGTCTCTTGGAAATAGGTTAATATGAGTTTGAAAAATTGCTCCCACGATCTTACTTTAAATAATTAAAAATATAAGAGTCCTTATCCCATTAGAATTCTTAAAAATTACAAACTCGCACAAATCTAACATTGTGACAAATTAAACACCTTTTACTAAAATAACTATTACTCCCTTCACATTAGTCCAAATGACCTGATGAAAAGCTCATTGGAAATTTAAGATCCATACGTTTATTTAGATCTATGGTCATAGTCTAATTCAAAGTACAAATAAAATGACATGCATTTGAATTAAGGTAAAAAATTTTGGTATATTGTCATCATAACTTAAGGATATTCATCTCATTGAATTAATATTATTCTAAAATTATTTTATAACCCCACTAATAAAAAATAATGTTATTAATAACTAAGTCCAAATTGACATATTTAATGAATGTCAAATGCCAAAGACCAAATCTTAGCCATTAGATTTGAGCTGATGTTCCCGATCCTTCCTTGCCTAGTATAAAAGAAGGATGAGCCTCAGCATTTTGAAACTTTTTGCCAGTTCGTCAAACTGAGAAAGAGAAAAGTGAGAGAGAAGAAAAAGAGAGAAACTAGAGAGGAAAAACCCTAAAATCATCCAAACCCTAATCTCCTTTCAAACCCTAAATTCCTTTTAAATCCAAAATCAGTTTACAACCAAAACCAAACCTGAGTGTTTGAGAGTTATTTTGGAAATGGTTTGAAGGATGTTCGTGGGTTGAATCCTCTGAGTTTGAGATCTTCTAACCAACTTAGACATTTTAAGTTTGATTTCTATTTCTTTTCACAGAAACGGTAAACCTTGCTATTCTATGTCATATATCTCTTAGATCTGCATTATTTCGTTTCTCATCTTGAGAAATCATATTTATTGATTATTTTCTTCTGTAAATGTTTTTCAAAACTCAAGAATTAACAAATTTATTTTTTGTTTCTAGTTCTTATGAAACAAGACTTATGATCTAGTTGGAATTGTAATTGGTGATTTACAATTTCAAAAATATTTTCAAAACCCTTTGAAATTGTTTAAGACCTTGGCCGTCTTCCGAGCAAGGTAACTTTAGATTCTGGGTTAGTTTGAAAGATCAAGAAAGTCTGTTGTTTCTAAAGAAGAGAGAAACTGAAAATAAATTTATTGATTCTGAGTTGTGAAAAACATATACAGAAGAAAATAATCAACAAATATGATTTCTCAAGATGAGAAACGAAATAATGCAGATCTAAGAGATATATGACATAGAACAAAAAGATCTACAGTTTCTATGAAAAGAAATAGAGATCAAACTTAAAATATCTAAGTTGGTTAGAAGATCTCAAACTCAGAGGATTCAACCCATGAACAACCTTCAAACCATTTCCAAAATAACTCTCAAACACTCAGGTTTGATTTTGGTTGTTAACTGATTTCAGATTTAAAAGGAATTTAGGGTTTGAAATGAGATTAGGGTTTGGACAATTTTAGGGTTTTTTCTCTCTGGTTTCTCTCTTTTTATTCTCTCTCTCTTCTCTCTTTCTTAGTTTGACGAACTTGCCAAAATTTTCAAAATGTTGAGTCTCAGCCTTCTTTTATACTAGGCAAGGAAGGATCGAGAATATCAACTCAAATCTAATGGCTGAGATTTGGTCTTTGGCATTTGACATTCATCCAACGGTTTAACATCAGCGGTGTATTAAACATTCGCAGATTGGTCTAAAGAGGGTTCACAGGGATTGGGATAAAACGCATGCAGAACATTGATTAAATAGATCCAAGGGTTGAGATTGCGTATTGGTTCTGAGTCTAACAACAAGCACAAATCAAGCCGTCGTAACGTTGACAGGTGTAAGGCTCAGATGAAACTAAAGCGCGTGTTTTAAAACTAATTACACACGCACCCTCAAGTTTCAAGATCTTTCGGATTCTACCCAAACAAACATTCGGGCAAGTTTAAATAAAACCAATTATCACAAAATGACCCCAAATGTTTTTAAAACCTAACTTTTAATTTCTTAAAAATCATTTAAAAATTATTTAAAAAATTCCAAAATTAGTAACAACTTATTTAAAAGGGAATTAACTCACACACAAGAAAATGATGCAAGATATAATTTATGTATGCAATCCTAGTGTGTGTGGGGTTGAGAATTTACCTTTAAATGAATCAATTGAGGCATCATGGGTAGAATCTGAGGTTCTTTGGTATCTAGGGGATGGGATTCAAATTTTGTCACAATTTCCAAACTAGATGAGCACTTATACAATGTAGACTCAAGTAAGTCAAGAGTATAAGGTGCTTCAATATTTACAGGGTTTCACAATCTTGTAAGTCCGAAAACATCTGAATTTCACGATTTAGAAAAATTACCAATTTCAAATTTTAACCATTAACGATTTTTACAATTTACAATTTATTAATCATTCAAAAAATTGGGGTATTACAGTCTCCCATTCTAACACAGGAATTTTGTCCTTGAAATTTGATGAAGAGTAATTGTAAAATATAAACTCGCGCAAATAAAATAAGGCTCACATGTGCCTACCCATAGAATGCCACGAATCGACGCCCATACACCAAATCCCACACGCACTTACCCCACGAACAAAAGTACAATATATATCTTATCTCTCTCTCTCTCTCTCTCTCTCTATATATATATATATATATATATATATATACATATGTGTGTGTGGGGGTGTGGGTGTGTATATATATGTATATATATTATCATTACTATGAAAATAACGGCGTATCACGCTCTCCAAAAACAACTCGATTCCATCATCAAAAGCCATTTAAACACTTAACTCCTCAAATCAAATGACATCACCAAATTGATACTAGAAATACCTAAAATTTGTACTAATGATGTTCAAAACAAATCTCATATTCGAAATCAACTCTAAGGATCCTCACATCAAGAACTCTATTTGTAACCTCAGTGCCTATAACGGCCTTAACACAAAACTCCATATCTTAAAGAAACACAACTAACACGTATGTTACACCCAATATCTTAGAGAGTATGAATCAAAAAATGGAATCAATGATCGGTAATGCGAAAGCTATAATAGACTCAAAACATACTATACCTAAGACCATGCTATAATACCAATTATAACACCCCACGTACTTTGACGTTGGAGGTGGCCAGTCCTAATTACCAAACTATATCGGGGATCAAAATTAAAACACCATTCTTAGCATGTGACATATATATGAGACGTTAAAAACTTTTTTCACAAGATATAATCTAAAATTTAATCCATCGAATATAAATATCCACACAATAAAATCCATCACCATGCTAACTTCAAAATAAAACTCAGCACCAAAAGATAAATTATTACTTAAATGAATAATCGAACTACAAATGTCTAAGGGTCCATTTGATTGGTAACTTTTGCCATGGAAAATAGGTCTTGCACATTTTTGACCCACTTTTGTAGTGTTTGTTAGGCTTTTTTTGCCTACGAAAAATTTTTCCCAAAAAAGGTCACGGGACCTGTTTTTGCCCAGAAATGTGTAGAAGTTTTTGCTTTGCTTTAAGGGTGGAAATTTTTTGTCGGGTTTTTTGGTTGTTCATATTTTTTCATTGTAGCTTGATTGGAGTGAATGTCAAAGCAAAGTTTCTACATGAGTACCATTCACCAAACTAGTTCACAATCAAACGCAAATAGGTTCTTCACCTTTAGGCTGATTTTTTTTCGTTTTCTTACTCAGATTTCTTTTCTCCTTTTACCTTCAATCAAGGGTAAATTTCACCAATGGTTCATCTGATTTATCTAGGGTTGTCAATATTTATGGTTTCTTTAGAAACTAGATTTATGAATATATCTTTTACATATACAAAATAAATTTCTTTTTGAAAATGAAAAAAATTATTGAAAATATTTTAGGGTTCTATTATTCTAGTGTTAATATTTATGGATTTGTGTTAAATTATTTTATTGTTTCAACAATGGTTTATCTAAGTTATCTAGGGTTATGACTTTTCTAGGTTTAATTTGTATTATATTTGTTTAATTTTTAGGGTTGTATTCAACATCTTTATTTGGTTTTTTAATATATATTTGATATGCTTGAAAAATGGGGTTTCATATAAAAAGGTATAATACATTTGTAAATGTTGAAATAATTTAAATGTGGCATAATAAATGAGAAGTGTATAAATTAGGTTGTATTTATAAATCATAATTGTATATTATTTTATGTGCATTCTTTTGTGCAACACGCACTTTGTCTTTATTTTACAGGAACCATGTTCTCCTCATTATTCGTTTGAATCAATTTGTTCCGGTTAGTTTATACTTTTTTTCATTTATTAATTATTTATTTGATAATGATTATGATCATACCCATATTTTGCTGTTTTGTACAATATATATGAAATAATGAAGCTTTGAAATAATTTTTTGTAGGAAAAAATGCTTAAATATTATTCTAAGTTACGACGTAATTGATTTGGTGTCATTTGGTCGATGGTGATAGGGGCACTAGTAATTTATCAACATATAAGGTCATTAGCGGACATTCCTAGGGCACCTCATTATAACTGGGATGAGAATCGTATGCGATCCATGTTTCGAATGTACGGGATGAGTGATCGGTTATGCCATTATTCATTACGTATGAACATTCGTTCATTTAATAAGTTATGTTGTCGTCTCCATGCGTTTGGGATAAACAACAATCGTTCTGTTTTTATTGAGGAACAAGTTGCAATTTTTTTGAATATTGTTGGCCATGATGAGCGTTGTTGCTCAGAGAGTAACATTTTTTGTAAATCAAGTCAAACCATTAGTTTCTAGTTTCATAGAGTGCTTGGGGTCTGCCTAATGTTGTATAAGGAAATTGTCACAAATGCAACACCTGATAATTCCTCGGACGATAATCCTGGCAACATAAGTTGGTATCAGTATTTTTCGGTAAGAATAATCATTCTTAATAGAGTAAATAGTTAATAAATGTTTAAATGCATTTTATGATATAACAAATATAGTATCTCAATAGGATGTCGTAGGAGCGATAGACGGTACACACATACATGCGAATGTCCCACTTGTTGATCAGGTCATCTCTAGAAATGTTCTAGTTGCATGCACGTTTAACATGAAATTTACATATGTGTTGTCTGAATGGGATGGGTCCACACATGATTGACGTGTATTTAGGGTGGCAATACAACGTGAAGGCCAAAAATTAACCGTTCCAGCTGGTATGCAGGTCTGTTTCGTGTATTTATTTTGAATAACCCTTTTATAAACCTTTTACGACCAACATATTTATGATGAAAACCACTCTATTTATTGTGTTAGGAAAATATTATCTTGTGGATGCTGGATTCCCCTCGGTTCCTATTTTTTATCACTATTTCGCAAGATACATTACCATCGCAGAGCCATAGAGGGGAAATGTCCCAAAACTAGTAAAGAATTATTGAATTTTTGCCATTCATCTTTGTGTAATGTAGTCGAGTGCGCTATTGGATTATTGAAAAAAGATTTGCTTATCTACGACATCAAGCATTTCATGCAATTTACACGCAAGCTAAGATTGTGTTAGGTTGTTGTGCCCTACATAAATTTTTGAAGGTCAATGATAGGGATGATATGTGCAATGACGATAGTGATAGTGACGATGATGTGAACCCCACAACCCTTAATATACCCGATGACATGCCTAATGATCATATTACGTTCGCAACACATGCATCTTGGATAGAGAAGCGTAATGCAATAGCGACACAAATGTGGGAAGAAAGAGGAACAACTTATACTGAGCCTTTTACTTTTGATGATAATTTGATAATTTGAACCATGTTGTATTTGATAATGTGATAGGGATAATTTGATAATTTGAACCATGTTGTATTTGTACTATTGAACCATGTATTTAGCATTTAATTGAAGTGAGCGCTGATTGGATTGAACTGGTGGAAATGAGCCCTAATTGTTCATTTATACTGCTATTTTAGCACTAAACTGGTGGAAATGATCATTAAACTATATGAATGCACTGATTTATGAATGCATTGTTTATATATAAATGCAATGATTTATGCACTGATTTGTGCACTGATTTATGAGTTGATTCAGTATTGATGTGTGCACTAATTTATGAACAGATTTGGGAATTGCTGCTATATGAACTGATTTAGAACTGAGCATTGAGCACTCACTTTATGCCTTAAATTCTATATTTGGGACTAATTAGGACTGCTATATGAACTAATTAGAACTAATTAGGACTAATATGCTATGTTTAGGACTGCTTAGTTTGGGTAATTTATGCACTGAATTTGGGACTGCCATATTTTTTATTACATATAGCATTGTGTTTGCTATGTTTAGGATATTTGAACTGTTGTTGAATGATATATGAACTGAGCAACATATTTTGTCACTGAATGATATATGAACTATTGCTGAACTCTTTTGTGTTGCATTTTTCCATACCTACTATATTATTTGTTACTAATAGCATTGAGTTCGCTATGTTTGGGATATATTAACTGATCATGGATTTTGGTACAATATATGCACTGATTGAACCGTGCATCGAACTAATTTTATTGAACTTTGCATCGAACTGGGTTGCCATATTATTTTTGGCTAATAGCATTGAAATGGTGCCATATCTGTTGCTACATGAATTGATAATGCTATATATATTTGGGACTGCTATATTATCAGTTATAAAATGTTTGGGACTGTTATATTATATGTTACTAATAACATTGAGTTTTAATTTTGATGTTTCTTAAAGATGGCACAAACTAGAGTGAACATTTATTTTCTGGATCCAAAACCAACTGCTCCGATCAATATCGAGTCATTTACCTCTCACGTTGAAGTATCAGTCAAGAAGCCACAAGTTCTTAGGATAAATTCAATGGATGGTTACATGATGTCTGCTTTGATGAGTGAGGTTCTTGTCGGGACCAAAAGGGTGGATAATGGATTCACAGCAGCCCATATGAAATCTGTTATCGATGGTGTGAGAATTGACTGTCATGTTATCATAGGAATTCCACATGCCCTTTCGTGTTTAAAGAAGCTAAAAAAATATTACATGGAAGTCCATGAGCTACTTCAAGTTAGTGGATTTAGATATGACCCGAACACGTTCTTCGTAACTACAGAACTTAGTGTATAGGCTGAGTATATATAGGTACATAGTTTTTGGCATTTGGATTTCATACCAATAAATATATCGGCTAATGTCTAAAATGTGTGTAGGACAAGCCGGAGGCTGCTAAGTTGAAGGGAAAAAGTTATGAATATTATGATGAGGTAGCCACTATATATGGAAATGACATTACAAACGGGTTAAACTCATAGTTTAATGGTGATTACTTCCCATCAATGGAAGGCAAATATTCTAGTGTTCAAAATTGCTGAAATTATTACTTAAGGCAAATTACTAAAAAAATTAATATGGTTCCAAGAATAGTTAATACAGATATGGATGAAGATTTTTTTGACTTAAATGAGAATGACGTTATGAAAAATGAATCACATAACACCTCACCTCAATCGGGGAAATGTAAAGCTGGCAGACAATTACCACGACCCATCCTAGAGACAAAGCCAAGACGTAAGTTAGAAAATGTCTTAGAGGAGATTCCTGTGCTTTGGGCATAGCCGAATCTTTGAGGGTTATAACAACTACTATGGCTTCTAGTACCAAGTTGAACACCCTCAACCATGTGATGTGGCAAGACATTCTTGATCGTTTGGAGTCAATGGATTTGAACAAAACAGATAGGTTGCGATTATTTTTCATATTTGAGGTAGATTATGGACTGGCACGTGTCTTCATAGGGATCACGAAGGACACGTTTGCAAAGGCATGGGATTAAAATAAGCTCTATGCAAACTAAGCCAATGTTATCTATACTCTTTTTTGTAAGTTCGAAACTTTGGTCGTATTTGAACGTATTTGACCATAAAACTTTGAACATATTTGGTGTGTTTTGTAATATGATATTACGTTTCAGTTATCTTGTTATTATGTTCAATAAATTTATGTTATAATGTTTATTAAACTGCAAATATAAACATAAGAAATTGAAAATATAAACATTAAAATATCAAGGCATAGACTGACGGATAAAAATAATGCAAAAGTTACATATAAACTAGTAAACATACATAACGAACTTTAACTTAGGGGGAACAACTTGACATACTTATCTCATCATCATTCTCTATGAAGAACAAAGGTTTCAGATCATTTCTGTAGATACTATGTTGATAAAGATCAAATAGATAGTATTCCTCATATCTTATGGTTGGTCCTTTGGGATGTTTCGTACAAAAGCGGTCCCATTTATCTTTGTCGTCAATAATCAATTTATATATTTCACTTCCCCAGCCAAAGCCATAAGTTTTTGTAGCTATGTAGTATAAATTGAATTTTATTTTTATTGTATACCACCTTACACAACACTCGTTCGATGTACGGCGCTGTGGTGAATATGAGGAAATTCCCAATGCTGTGATACTAGTTCGAAACTAGAATATTGAACCCTCAAACTTGGATTGTAGTTCACTCATGGGATGAAATAATTCCCAATTACTTTGTTAATTAGTTGGATGTCTTCATTGATGACCCACTGTATTGACGCCATTTTTTTATTGATTAGAATAAATATTCATTATTTTAATAGACAAGTTGATTCTCTGTAACAACTATTGTTAGACCGATAATAGTATTTATAGGATGAAAAATAATAGCATTCATGTGATTGAACAATAAAAGACATGAATAATTCGGTCTAACTACTTTTAACCACACACAATTGCATATATGCATGTGATTCAACAATGCAAGTCTGATACTAGTAATGGAGAAAGTCTGATTCACAATAAGTTAAAATTGATGTGTGTTATAATGCATAATAATAGCACCCATGTGCTTTAACAATAAAAGTCATGAATAATTCAGTCCAACAAATTTCAACCACACACAATTGCACAGACGCGTGTGATTAAATAGTGAAAGTTTGATATTAGTAATGGACAAAGTCTCATTCACAACAAGTTAAAATTGATGTGTGTCATAATGCACAATAATAATACCCATGTGCTTAAACAGTAAAAGTTATGAATAATTTAGTCCAACTAATTTCAACCACACATAATTGCATAGACGCATGTGATTCAGTAATGCAAGTCTGATACTAGTAATGGACGAAGTCTGATTCACAACAAGTTAAAATTGATGTGTGTCATAATGCATAATAATAGCACCCATGTGCTCCAATAGTAAAAGCCATGAATAATTCAATCCAACTACTTTCAACCACACACAATTTCACAGACGCATATGGATCAACAGTGCAAATACGATACTCGTATCAAGATGACAGTAATGTTATATCACACACTACCAAACCAAAATATATATATGCCTGATGAAGATTCACCGCCTAAAAATAGAGGGCGACTGGATTACTTCATCCCAAATATGGTATGCAAGAACAAAGATCCCATGAAGGTCAAGCATAAATCTAAAGCATCAACATCATTTGATGTTAACCATGTTGATAATGTTGCACCCATTTTGACTAACCCAGGAATCTACGAAGATCTCTATGGAGGGAGTTGGTTTGGGGAGAAAAGGGTTTTTAACACATTCCAATACGCACACTACATTCTTTAGGTGACGTTGGCCATGTGATGAAATAGTTACCTCTAATAAAAAAATATTCCTTGTGATGATCATTTAAAATGGCCTCGGTTATATGATAGACGCTGCGATTCAGAGTACTACTGTAATTGGCATGGTTTACCCGTGCCACAAGAAAAATCTGCAAAATATTTCCAATATCCAACCAAAGATAGTGAGAAATGTATCCATCTAATACAATGGGAAATTAAACAGATGGAAAAAATATTACAGCGCTGGCATTATAAGCATCTGATAAACACGAAACTTGACGATATAGTGTATGCATCGAATCCAAAACTTTTGGACTACAAAAGGGACTATTACTACAAGGATTTTATACAACATATACCAAATATGTTGATGGGTGATGGGAATGTATTCTGTTGTGATCCGTGGTTGGCCAGGAAACCACGAAGTAATTAATATGTAACTTTATTTTCTATGTGTTTATTATGTAAATTTTAATATTGAATTTTGAGTCCTGAAATTTTCTTTTTATTATTTGTATTTTTTATTTTAAATCTGGTTGTTCAACACATTTCCACAACATTATCAACGGGCCATTTAAATTAATTTTGTCTACATTATTTTATCACCATTCAAGTACATTCATTCAATTTTAACAATTTTTTTCGAAATAAATGTGTTATGATCCAAAATAAAGTACATTCTTCCAACATGAATACTTTAATCTAAGTGCAATCAACACTATCTACATCCACAGCTTCATTGAGATATCCCTCCGATATTTTAAACAATTATATGTGCTTCCATATTTACTTTTTTATTCCTAGAAATTAAAACCCAAATGTAAGTATGCATAATATGATATAATGCTAGATTGGACAAACTACATAAAGGTCAATGATACCATGGCACAATTTACATTTATCATGATAAATTTTATCTATCAAACAACATAAGTAGGTAAACAAGTGCATTGCAGCAGGCGAATTTGGCCTATCAAACAGAAAAAAATGGCAAATACAGGTTTTGCCATCGGGTAAATTCAGCGTATCAAATAACACAAAATCAAATTTTCCAAGGCAAAATTTTCCTAGGTAAAATATGTTGGGGAAAATATTGCCATGCCAACTCATTTTCCAACTTGTAATCAAACGGACCCTAACTGAAAACTGTAAATAATTGTGAAACCGAATGACCCAACAAATTCATAAATAACGTTCTCATAAATAAAATGATAGAATGAATAAATTCTAAACTACTAAAGCAGTAAAATAAAACTTCAGTTGCACTCCACAAATCTCCAATCCATCTTATGCAGCTGTTCCCGTAACTATACCTAAAATATTGGTTAATACAATGGGTTAGAGACCACTGCATGAATACTAGCTACTCCTCTTATGTAAGATCTGTGAATCCATACATAAGCATCACACATGATAATATTACAATAGATTATTTTAAATTAAGTGATACAAGATCGTGTGAGTAAAGTAAATCAATAATAACTACCCACACAGCTAAGCCACCCCAATATTCAAGTCCAATTATGTGATTATAATATTGAATTAGCTCTAAACTTTTATCTTACATAATTTAATTATTTAATTATTCTTATCCATGTGACATCACTATAGCCAGTCAACCTTTCTATTGGTCATGCACATACTCTTTCCGTACATACTCTTTGCGCACTAAAGTTATAACACATCACACCCATTTCCCTCACTATAGCTAGTCAGCCCAATTTTGTTAGCTCCTCACTCATAAGGTTCTACGCACAACACGTCACTATAGCCGGTCAGTCCAATTATCATTAGCCCTGCACATGCTCGTGATGCCAACATACACCCACTTCGCTATAGCTAATCAACCCATTTATCGTTAGCCCTGCACATACTCGAGATGCAAATTCATTTTAATAATTAATAATTAATTCTTAATTAAGATCTATTATTCTCATTGATCCCCATCCTTTATTCTGGTATCACAATAAAAATCATCCCTAGTTCCATACCTAGAAATCATCAAATCATAATTATTATTACCCACTCCATCACCTAGGAAGAAGACTTATAAAAAATCACCACCTAATTTCGTACTTAGGCTAACAAAATAAAGTAACGTCATAATACTTGCCCCCCTAGGGAAAATACCCAACCGTACGTTCACACAATCACTAGTTTTATACCTAGAAAGTGCCAACGACAATAAAGTCTACCTATTAGTCTCATACCTAGTAAGAAACAATGTTCGTACGGAGTCAAAATTTAATACGCACAATCTGAACATGAATCGTATTTTAGTTTATCACTACAGTTTTTTCAATTAATCTTGTGATTTCAATTCCATTCAATTTTATTCATCTAATCATGTAATAACCAAGGTCTAATAAATAGTCACACAAGTTGTCAAATTTTATAATTTTAATACAAGTGATATTTTACCAATTAACACATAATTCCATTTTAACATGTGTATTAACAACGTTACACAACAATAATTATATTCTATAACGTACACATCAATATCGTCATTTTAAAAGTTAAAATATTATTCCAAGTTCATATTTTTAATTATAGCATGCGAATCATCCCACAATTCTATTAGAACCCAAATCTCTAATCTAAGCATGTGATTGTTTCATGTCTTAAATCATATTTTTAGATTTAATGAAAATACTCCCTATTTTTGCTTTCACTTTTCCTAATTAATTTTAAGAAAACATGATTAATTAAGGTTGAGGAAATATTTAAAACATACAACACTTAAGGGGAATAATAGAAGTATTCATGTCTGATCAAAGTTATCGTATAGAAAATTCGTTGATATGGTTGTATTCTTCTTGAAAATTTGACAAAGAAAGTGTTTTGAATGATCTTGAGAAAATAGGTCCTTTTTCTTTAATGGAAGTTAGGGTTTTTTGTGAAAGAGATGGGGTATTTTAGGAGAGACTTTCTTGGAAATAGGTTAATGTGAGTTTGAAAAAGTCCTCTCACTAGCACCCTTTAAATAGGTAAAAATATAAGAGTCCTTTTCCCTTTAGAATTCTCAAAAATCATAAATTCCCACAAATGTAATACTCTGTCAGATTATACACCTTTTATTAAAATGGCTATTACTCCCTCCACAGAAGTCCAAATGACATGATGAAATCTCATTGGAAAAACAAGATCCATACCTTTATTCACATATATGGATCATAGTCTAATTCAAAGTATAAATAAAATGGCATGCAATTTAAGTGACGTCTAAATTTCTGACAGATTGTCATCATAACTTAGGGATATTCATCTCATAGAATCAATATTTCATTTATATCATTATGGTTTAAATTTAATTCTAAAATCATTTTATAACCCTACTAATAAAAAAGTTATCTTATTAATTATTAAGTCGAATTGACATGTTTACACGATTCCACATTTTTATAAGTCCAAAAATGTTCAAAATTCACATTTGAGCAAAATTACCAATTTTAAGTTATAACCATTAAATATTTCACAGCTTATGATTTATTAACCTTAAATTAATCCTTCAAAATCCTGGGGTATTATACCAACTAGGTGTAAGCCCACGAGATGAGCGGGCGAGCCATAATATGTGACAATTTTATGATTTTCAAATTATATTTTCTCTAAGTTTGAAACATATCATACAGACAACTTATTTTCATCATCATGTTCATACTCTTTAACAAGATCTAGTATCGTTGTTAATAGAGGATTGACTCTATTCCACTTAAATTTGAGAGTGATCTATTGAAAATGTAAATCTATGTGCTTTGCTTTTCATTAAAACATTATTTCATATTGGTATTGGAGTTCTCATTTTCAATGTATTACAAAAATGCTAGTAATAGAAAATATTGACATACAAATACTAATTACCCACACATTTCCCATATTTGAAGTTTAACTAAACATGTGGTGTACATTTCAAAAAATCCTTTAGACAATATTAGGTATGACTTAATTTTTCTTCCTTATGTTTGATTATTTACAACTCAATGGAAAAAAATACAGTAAGGAACTAAATTAAAAAATGAATGTTATGAGATGTACCAGTATATACATCAGTAAAGTCATTTTCTCTCTCAGCCCATCAAAGCCTGCAAGAAAAATACCATCAATGATTTCAATATAAAAAAGACAAATCTTCAAAACAATTATATCTAAATTAAATCAGGATGATTAGGTATTATATACATACAAACAAACTATTTCTACATAACACTTTCTCTCTTGAAACTTACATTAAATTCTTATCCTATACAAAATATTAATCAACTTTAATTTCAATCCAAAATAACCTCAAAATGTGAATAAAGAAATAAAAAGTACCATCAAAACCACACCACACACCGGATACCCAATTACAGAGAACCCACACTAATAAATGGAGAATGAAAAATATATGACTTTCGATGTTTCCACTTGCAAAAATTGATAATAAACAAAACATGTATAAATAGACAATTGATAAATGTGGCATAAAAATTTACCTTTTGGGAAGTTCAAAGATAATTACCTATTTTTGTTTTTTACGTAGCCTAGTGGCTTTGTAAAAAGCTAGGTTACTGAAGGGTTCGTAAAACGATATTTACATGTAACTAATATGTGTGTGAGGTTTTGAAGGGAAATTATTATTTCTCAATTACTGAATGGTCTAATGAAATAATTTGATTAGAAAAGGGCTAAAAACAACCAAAGGAAGACTTTTAAAAAAATATCAAAAACATCACCAACTCAATATGTGGCTTCAATCACTTTCAATCCCAACATTATTAACTTTTAATTAGATTAACATGACATATAATTAGCAACTAATCTCTGTTACAACTTACA
This sequence comes from Sambucus nigra, assembly GCA_949130495.1. Taxonomy (NCBI): domain Eukaryota; kingdom Viridiplantae; phylum Streptophyta; class Magnoliopsida; order Dipsacales; family Adoxaceae; genus Sambucus; species Sambucus nigra. The sequence continues at coordinate 500,448,859 of OX422211.1, read as the reverse complement.
CATAAATTTAAGTTAAAAAAAAAATCTACTCAGCCCACTTCCTTCGGTTGTATCTAATCACGTGTCGTCTCAACCACAACTGCTATATCACCATATAAAATATTTCCAACGGTGATGTGGATCATTACATATACCAATCCCAACTTATTCCTCCCAAAATACCTTTAAGACATCTCACCCTACTTAGTATACCACTAAACACAACAATCTTCAACCATTGGATAACATCCATTGACAATAGATTTAAAATTGGGAGGTCACCATTGGCACACACCCCTTAGCCAAAGCCTCACTAATCCACAATATGTTTGGGACATCAGACTATCATTTTATAGTGGGTATAAGGAGGAGAGATAGACGTTAGGCTTTGCAAATTTGGGGTGTTCAAACAACTTATTTTACATTAAGATAAAAGAGATATGAAGAGTCTGAAGAGTTTGACAATAAAAAGAGTGGAGAAAGAAAAGGAGATGCTTGTGGGCTGCGATTGGTTAATGGAAGAAAAAAATAGAGAGACAAAAAAAGGGATGAGGGATTAGTGGTAGGTCTAGAGGGACAAATAAGGGAAGAGGGAATGAAATGGAAGATAAAGGGACATTATCGTAAAGAATATAGATAGATAAAGAATGAACGACTGATTTAAATTGGAATTGCCACGTGGATACCTTTAGAATAAGGCAAAAATAAATAGTGTAGCCCGATTTGTAATAGTTATATAGGTTATTGATATCTTCCTTTCTATAAAATAAGAAATTCCCCCCCCCCCCCCCCTACTTTTTTTTTAATTTCAGGATTATATTGTTTGTGAAGCTTGCGAAACCTCTTCTACATAACATATACAACTTATTAATTGAAATAATAATATAAATGCTAAATGAAAATCTTGACAGATACTAACTGCAAAAAGATAATCAACGGAGAGATAAAAACGTAGCAATCCAAAAATGATTATAAACCTTTAATTTAAAATGCCTTGGTTATGTTTGTTTGTGAGGAAATGAAATGAAAAGTGATGAAAATAAACTTTTATCCACTTTTTGTTGCATTTGGTTGGGAGAAAAGTTATGGGAAACTACTCCTCAAATTTTCCTCCTAGAATAACTTTTTTATAAAATACATCCTACAAAAAATCCATTATTTTGTGAAAATGTTGAAGGAAACTTAGTATATTATTGTTAATATTTTTATTATTATTATTAATACTACTACTAAAATATTAATAATTAATTATTCATAATAAAATACAATTTATTAATGTTTTTATGAATTAAATTTCAATGTTTTTATTTTATATATAGTAATGTTCAAGTTACGTGGATATTTATTATATAAATTATTTCTTTTGTTTATTGAATTATTAGAATTATATATATAATTTTTATTTTTGCGATATTTTATTAACTAGAGACACAGGAAAGTAACTTTCATTTTCCTTTACTTCAATTCATTTCAATTTTTCTTGTAATCGTTTTTTTTAAATCAAAGGGATCCCTATGGTATTTTATTTTAAGTCTTTGATGTCTAGAGTTTTCGGTCATAACCGAGGAAACTGTGACACCTCGCCTATTAAAATAACGGATGGCTAGCCCTCTACTAAAATAGAACAGGAATATCAAATGGCTCATTCTTAGCATCACTGTCGAAAATCCAAGTAACTACTAACAACCTATTATTTAATCAAGTCGTGTGTCAATTTTAAACTTAAATTAACATAAAACAAATATTCACCAATAACTATACCAAATAAATAATTAAATCCACAATCATAGAATCACATCTGAATACTGGAATATAATAGAATACAATAATCGAATATCGATTTACAATCCGATACAATAGTCTAATACAACTGAATTAAATACAACTGAATAAAAACAGACATTGGGCGATATGCCGGGATAATAACTGACTGAATCCTAGCTAGAGTCTCAAAGATAAAAAAATGACTAAACAAACTCTGCAACACTCCACAATTTTCGCAACTCTAATGATTTGAAAGTGATAATCATGCTTGGTGTTCCTGTGGTTGGACACCAAAGTGTTTTTGAAAATATTTTGACACGGATCAGAGACGATTTTTGTTAAAAATGTATTGCAAGTAATTAAAATGCATAAATAAATATGTGTACATTATTCCATATTTAAATTGGTATCGCACTCACATGAGATAATATTTGCCCCTCAACTATAGTGCGCACCTAACGTATGCATTTTAACCCCTAATTATGCTATCCTGCCTATCTAGTATTCAATATCCTTAAGTCCATACTCTACCCTGTAACAACCCAGATTTTTGAGCGACTATTTTATAATATTTTACCCAATTGGCTAATTTATAAAATAGGGGAAGGTGGAGTAAATATTATTTCCCGTGATATTAAGGGATGATATTTACTATGTTTTGTCTATTTATCGTTATATTGTGTTTTATTGCGTTGTTATATGTAAAATGACGGTTATGACTCATATGAAAATTGGAGCCTAATTAATGAAATTAGAACACAAAAATAGTTCACATTATTCTGAATTCCAAAATAGAGGGTGCGATTATTTTTAGAATAGTCGAGATAGTCGAAATGAGTGCTAAGTTGTATTTTTGAGTTTCGGGCATTTTTGACGGCTTATGACTCAATTATGTGGTTACGAGTCATTTTAACGGTGTATTAACACTTAAAAGAGGGGAATTTATGTTTAGAACCCGTATAAGTCCCCCAACCCTTTTATTTTTTCAATCTTATGTTAGAAGCCGAGAGAGAGAGAGAGAGAGAGAGAGAGAGAGAGAGAGAGAGAGAGAGAGAGAAGAGAGAGAGAAGAGAGAGCTTGGGAGAAATGGAGAGAAAGAGAGAAAAATGGAAGATTTGGGCTGGAATCCGTTGCTACCGGAAGAGAATCCGAGACTACAAACTCGAGGCAAGTTTCTTACTTGCTAGATATAGATTTAATGTGATAAATTGCATGTATAGTTAGTTTTTGGGAGATTTAAACCATTTTTGGGTTTTGGGGGTTTTTGGTGTTTAATCCCTTAATCTTTAATTTAATTTAGTTTGGGGGAGAAATTATTAGTTAGTAATGGTGTAGAAATGATTTGGTAACAATTATTGTCGTTGTATATGGGTGGAACAATGAATAAAAAGTTTGGAGCTTCGTTAATGGCCGAAACAGCTTCTCGGAGAAGAAGCTGCCCGCTATGATCGATCGATCAAGCATGGGGGATCGATTGATCGAGCCATCGACGGCCAAGGGTCGATCGATCGACCTCTTCTGAAAGTTGGGCAAATTTTGTAGGGACGAATCGATTCGGCTCCCAGGATACAGGTCTGGGAGACCGAATCGATTCGGAATAATGTCGAATCGATTCGGACAGATTCATAAAGTTAGTTTTACTCACCGAATCGATTCTCTTTCGGGTGGATCGATTCGCAACTAGGGGCGAATCGATTCGCTCTTAGGGCGAATCAATTCGTCTGCCCTGTTTTGGTGAGATTTTTCTAGTTTTGTTTTAGCCCTTTTCTTTTAGGTTCTAGGTTTAGGAACCTTCCTTTGGGAAGTAATGGGGAGTCCTAGAGGGTTTTTTTGGGTAGACAAATGTCCTAGGTTAATATAGGGATAATTGGGCTTACCCCGAGGGCTAGTTTATGTAGGTTAATGTTCGAATGGTATAGGAAGTTAACCTAAACATTAATAGGAGATAAAATGTAAATTTTGAGACTTTTGGGAGACTATTATTGAGGGAGACTCACTTTGATGACTAAGGATATTGTGTTGAACTCTTGGAGACTAGTTTGAGGATAATGGCACTTCGGGTCTTAGGTCATTAATAAAACATGACTTAAAGAATAAGAAGTTCACATCTTAAGAATTTGGTACTTAATGGCCAAGTATAAATGGTTTTTGAGAATGTAAAAGTGAACGATTTCAAAATGGAAAAATAATTTTCATAAATGTTAATTTATGGATACACACCTCTCTAAATCGCTATCATAAGGGAAGTTTCGCGCGTGTGGTGAAGCCCCATGGCTAATGAATGCAGGGTGGATATATCCCTAGGCCATATGAGCGTTTATGGTATATTTTCTGCGATGGTGAGGTAATTCTGGGTGTGGTTATGACTCTCCCGCAGGCATATGGACGCTTCCCGACGGTTGCGTTAGGATCCCAGGTTGTCTTGATGATAGGCCCTGGAAGATGATAGCCATTTAGGGGCACGCATAGTGGGGAAACCAGGATGGGCGGTCTTAGAATCGTTATATAATATGATATATAACTATGTGCAATAATGTGGGACATTATTGGTGATTTAAAGAATTTGATGAAAATAAAATGTCTTTAAATACATTTCCTGGATGGAAGAAGGGAAATGGGAAGTTAAATACATTTTCCGAATGGAAGAAGGAAAGTGGGAAGATATGAAATGAAACAAAAGCATTTTTATGTTAATAAAACTTGCTTTATATGTATATATTTTTCCTGGATGGAAGAAAGGAAATAAAATTGGTAAAGAAGTTTTGAAATGATAATTGATTTGATAAACATTTGATAAAATTAATTACCATATATGTATTTCCTAAAGAAAATAGGAATTGTGCCTTTAGATGGTGAATGGATTTATTTATGTCTCCTTGAGTAATTGTAGATGAGATCTCCCATGCTTATGTGATTCATTGAGCATCATCATTGATATTGCGCTAGGTTATGCTTTTAGGAGGGGTGAGAATCTTTATGTTAATTGCGAGAGAAATACACTCTTAACTTTCATGCATTTTAGTCACGTGGTAATCATATCAAACCGGGCCCTGACCCATCTATATTTCTTTATTTTCCATTCAACTCTTTATCCGTTTAGGTGCTCTACCGCAAGGACACCCGTATTGACTCTCCATTCCAGTTATCGTGGAGCTATAGCATTTTACGGATGTTGTAGGATATTTGTAGAGACGCTTCTATCCTTTGTGCTCTAGTTAGTTTCAGTTTATTTGTTCGGGCGTGTTGCCCATGCTTTGTATTCATTCATTATAATGTGATATTCAAATTGTAATACTCGGTGGAACTATTTGTATTGGTCTATTAATCGATAACTTATTCGGTTATTATTTATTATGTTGTCTTTTCGTTACTTTTTGATTTTTGGTATCCACCATTTTTGTAAATAGGATTGTCTTTTCGTTAAATTTGATAATCCGTTTTCTAAAATGATTGGTGGTTATCTCTTACTATTATTTTAATTGACAGTGATGCTGAGAATGGACCATCTATGATTCCTGTGATTATTAGAGTATTGGGCTGGCCACCTATTATTTTAGTAGGCGGGTTGTCACAGATGGTATCAGAGCATTAGGTTCTAGAGTCCTTAGGAATCTGTGCAAACGTACTATGCCTTCAACGTTACTTTTGATTTGATATAGAGCCTTAGGATTAAGAACTTTGATTTCCCCTTGTGAGATTTCGTTCTCCTGGTATGATATGATAATCCCGAAAATCTGTTACGCGTTCCTGTGAGATTCGTAAGTCGTCAGATGAAGGTCGTCGAGGAAGGCAGTTGTGAAGGCATCATGAGACGGGATTACTAAGAGCTGTAAGATGTAGTCGGGGATGAGGGACGCTTTGGAGGTCTCTCCCTCTATAGCGTTATCTTATATCACTATCGTGACTACTAAGTACAATAGATATAGTTTTCCAAGTACCGCGCAAGTAGAGAGTTGTACTATGTTTGTGATTCCTAGCGACATCAAGTTAGAGTTGAAAAATCCTTTGTAAGGACAACAGGTTATAGTTAAGTTCGATGGAGGAAGTGTAATCTCATTCGGTGAGAATATAAGGCTCGAGATTTTTGGCCTAGAATGGGGTATAGAAGTGCCCAGGTGCGAAAGATTGGAGGAAAATCTTTCACCTATAGGAGTAAAGTTGAAATGGCAGAAATGGTAGTCGCCATATTTTGGTGGAGCAGGAGGTTTGCCCATAGAGAAACCCGATAGATGTTTTCAACAACGAGTTTCTCTGGGATATTAGGAAATATGAGAAAGTAGATTCTTAAGTGTTCACATGAGGTTCGGTCTGAGGCCAACAATGAATAAAGAGTTGCAAGGTTAAGGGAACCTTGTATCGAAGTGGGTAGATACAAGGAAGAGAGAGTCCTTCAATGGAAATGATAGGCTCACAAGCAAGTATTGCTAACACTTATAGAGAAGTAGTGTTCATGAGACCCCATCGGTGGACATCCATCCGGGGAAGACTCATTGAACTAAGGCCGGGGAGGCCAGTAGAATGTTCTCTTTATTGAGGAAGTTAAGGGAACTACGCGGGTAATCGTCTGGTGGTTAGAGATGGAGGAAACAGTTTGACATGGACTGTGGACTCACGCATTTTGATCTTGTCATTTGAAGAACGAGGGCAAGAATAGGGCGCCTAGTTGGGACATAAATGGAAGTAGTTTGGTTCAGTTAAAACTAGAATAATGTGTCTAGGAACCATCGGTAGTGGCCAAAGAAATTGGCAAGAATGTTGGCGGGAGTCCCACTTTAGTTGGGGGTGGAGCAATCCTTATGATAAGATGGAGTAGTGTTTTATTAACCCTAGATTCGGATGTGTAAATTGAGCTTGTGGTGCTATCGATATTATGATAGTGAGTGTATCTATATGACTTCCATGGTAGGGAGGTTCTATGTTTTTTTTCTTCACTCGATATATGGCGAGTGATGATATTTTAAAAATATATGTGTGATATGTGCTACTCATATTATATGTAATATACGAGTGATAATATTCTTAGTTTGGTTGGTGCGATAGAAAACGAATAAATCGCGAGGCTATCCTACTTCTAGTTCTAGAGAAGGGCTAGTTGTTCTATGAAATCTCTCCTGGATACAGGTTGAGACTTTATAGAGGTGGATTGAGGTAGGTAAGAGATTTTCATTACTTATTTTTTTTGCCTTATTTGATTGTTTAATTTCTTGTTTGCCCTATTTGTACATGATGTTGCCTTATCTCCACGACCAACAAAGTTAAGTAGTAATGTATCGGAGGGGTTCCTTGTTTGGATTTCGATTTGTGAGACACTCCACGCATGAACCTTAACGACGTTGGGAGTGGAGAGATGCTATTCTTTCTTCTTTTATTTTTACTGGTAAGATGTTGGGTTGGAAGGTTTAGCCGAGAATCACGTAATTGAGTAATTAAAGGGCTAAGTTGAAGTGCGATATAGGAGCACTGTAATAGTCCTTCCCTCTGATCGATGTGGGGGAGACTAAGATAAGAAATTCGGATTGAGACTTATGGTTATGCCTTGATAAGAAGGCCATTTAAAATGATGTATGTATGAATATTGGGATAAAGCATTGTGGCATCTTACAGAATGTAAATGCCAGATTAATTAAATTTTAAGTTAATTGAGATGGTAGGACGTAGAAGTAGAAGTACATTAGTAGGGTTACGAGTTAAAATTTTAGCAGTCCCGATCATGTGTCTTAGACCGTTACATCTTGACGACCGACGATGCGAGGTAGTAGTATAATGGGAGGGTTCCTTGTTTGGGTTTCGCCTTGTCGAGACGTCCCACGCATGAAACCAAGCGAATGTCGGAAGTTGTTAAAGGCCTTGGACACTAGGGATATAATTAGTACAATACTTATTACGAATTGAGTCGGATATATATCGACTTTAGGATTATTAGGACATAGGGCCCTTAGAGCATGTAACATTGTTTTAGGTAGGCGGTAGGGAGTTGACCACAATAGGTTTGTGGGTTAACTCTAAGTAGGATTAGGTCCCTAGAACGAAGAATTATGGGATCTCGAATGATTTGGAACGTTTAGGCCATAGAAGGCGAGGCCTCTCTTAGGTAGAGCGTTACGTCGGTAACCTATCTTTTGGGGAGTTAAAAGGATGAGTTGACCTTTGCTCCTACACTCATGTTGTTAAGATCGAGAGTGGATTTAACGAACGCGTCTCTGCCAGGAACGGGAAGTATTAATACGGGAACATGGACCCATTATTTATGCGCCTCACAAACTTAAATTTCGTGAGAAGTGTTATCCCAAGCTTGATGTAGAGTTCATAGCGGTAGTAATCGCCTTAAAGGAATAGAGGCACTACTTCCTGAGAAGGAAATTAGTCTTTTTACGAGAAACAAGTTAGAGTTCGTAAAGAACTATCAAATAGATATTCCCTTTCGCTAAGGAAATGCGGATTGGGTAGCTGATGCGCCGAGTAGAACACCCATCGAAGAAATTAGTTAAGGCATGGAATGCCAAGTGGAACGCGCTTAACCGAGAGGATGCTATATCAAGAGCATTCTTGTCTGTGATTTACCACTTCACCTACTCGTGTGAATATGGTAGTGTGGAGCGAGGAAGGGTATGTCTGTGGACTCTTATCGAATTTGTCGATATTGCAACGGTCATGATCCTAGTTGAGAAAACTATTGATCATTGGACCAATCGCTTCTTATCCAGCTGATATGGGTGGACTCATTGCAGAGGAGTACGCCCGATTCTTTATGGTGGAATTATGTGATGGTATAAGGTACCTATCAAATAGTGATGGACCAAGACTAGATTTATGTGTCGAAGTTTTGCTAAAGCTTCCAGAAAGAAATGGGAACCGTATGAAAATAGAGTATATCCTACCACCCGAAAGTGGATAAGTGAATGGAGAAGGTTAACCAAATGTCGGAGGGCATGCCTTGAATGGGTATGTTCGACTTAAACGAAGTGATTGGGCTCATTGAGCCGCGTACTTTTAAGGGCTATGCCAATGCGAATATAAGTAAGTAGTGTTGGGGTTGAGCGATTTAGTGTTAGTGTAGTTATTCCCTGGCAAGGGTATAACGTGATTCGGTAAGGGAGGCAAGTTGTGTCGAGATGTGTAGGTATCTACTTCCATAGTAGAAAGGTAGGATCGATAGTTCATGAGGAACGACTAGATTCTATCTTAGAGCACGAAGAAGATAGACTAAGATCAGATAGTAACGACCTTGGTCCTAGCCCAATAGGGACATCGCCATACCTAGAAAGTTTTAGGAATGATAGAACGATAGTTTGGAATAGTATACCCTTTGTATGATTATGGGGTACGCCTGAATTTTGAGGGCAAAATTCCCTTCTAAGGGGGGGAGTATGTAACAACCCAGACTTTTGAGCGACTATTTTATATTATTTTGCCTGATGGGCTAATTTTATAAAATAGGGGAAGGTGGAGTAAATATTATTTCCCGTGATATTAAGGGATGATATTTACTATGTTTTGTCTATTTACCGTTATGAGAAGGTAAATAGCGTTATATTGTGTTTTATTGTGTCGTTATATGTAAAACGACGGTTATGACTCATATGAAAATTGGGGCCGAATTAATTAAATAAAATGAAATTAGAACAAAAAAATAGTTCAAGTTATTCCGAATGCCAAAATAGGGGGTGCGGTTGTTTTTGTAATAGTCGATATAGTCGAAATAAGTGCCAAGTTGTATTTTTGAGTTTCGGGCATTTTTGACGGGTTATGACTCAATTATGTGGTTACGAGTCATTTTAATGGTGTATTAACACTTAAAAGAATGGAATTTATGTTTAGAACCCGTATAAGTCCCCCAACCCTTTTATTTTCTCAATATTATGTTAGAAGCCAAGAGAGAGCGAGAGATCTTGGGAGAAATGGAGAGAAAGAGAGAAAAATGGAAGATTTGGACTGGAATCCGTTGCTACCGGAAGAGAATCCGAGACTACAAACTCGAGTCAAGTTTCTTACTTGCTAGATATTGATTTAATGTGATAAACTGCATGTATAGTTAGTTTTTGGGAGGTTTAAACCATTTTTGGGTTTTGGGGGTTTTTGGTGTTTAATCCCTTAATCTTTGATTTAATTTGGTTTGGGGGAGAAATTATTAGTTAGTAATGGTGTAGAAATGATTTGGTAATAATTATTATTGTTGTATATGGGTGAAACAATGAATAAAAATCTTGGAGCTTCGTTAATGGCCGAAACAGCTTCTCGGAGAAGAAGCTGCCCGCCATGATCGATCGATCGAGCCATCGATCAATCGACGGCCAAGGGTCGATCGATCGACCTCTTCTGAAAGTTGGGAAAATTTTGCATGGACGAATCGATTCGGCTCCCAGGCGAATCGATTCGGTTAGGGGGTAGGCTACAGGTCTGGGAGACCGAATCGATTCGGAATAATGCCAAATCGATTCGAACAGATGCAGAAAGTTAGTTTTACTCACTGAATTGATTCACTTTCAGGCGAATCGATCCTCAACCAGGGGCGAATCGATTCGTCTGCCCTATTTTTGTGAGATTTTTCTAGTTTTGTTTTAGCCCTTTTCTTTTAGGTTCGAGGTTTAGGAACCTTCCTTTGGGAAGTAATGGGGAGTCCTAGAGGGTTGTTTTGGGTAGACAAATGTCCTAGGCTAATATGGGGATAATTGGGCTTACCCTGAGGTCTAGTTTATGTAGGTTAATGTTCGAATGGTATAGGAAGTTAACCTAAACATTAATAGGAGATAAAATGTTAATGTTGAGACTTTTGGGAGACTATTATTGAGGGGGACTCACTTTGATGACTAGGATATTGTGTTGAACTCTTGAAGATTAGTTTGCGGATAATGGCACTTCGGGTCTTAGGTCATTAATAAAACATGACTTAAAGAATAAGAAATTTGCATCTTAAGAATTTGGTACTTAATGGCTAAGTATAAATGGTTTTTGAGAATGTAAAAGTGAATGATTTCAAAATGGAAAAATGATTTTCATAAATGTTAATTTATGGATACACACCTCTCTAAATCGCTATCATAAGGGAAGTTGCGCGCGTGTGGTGAAGCCCCCTGGCTAATGAATGCATGGTGGATATATTCCTAGGCCATATGAGCGTTTATGGTATGTTTTTCTGCGATGATGACGTAATTTTGGGTGTAGTTATGACTCTCCCGCAGGCATATGGCCGCTTCTCGACGGTTGCGTTAGGATCCCAGATTGTGTTAATGATAGGCCCTGGAAGATGATAGTCATTTAGGGGCACGCACAGTGGGAAAACCCGGACGGGAGGTCTTAGAATCGTTATATAATATGATATATAACTATGTGCAATAATGTGAGACATTATTGGTGATTTAAAGCATTTTATGATAATAAAATGGCTTTAAATACATTTCCTGGATAGAAGAAGGGAAATGGAAAGTTAAATACATTTTCCGGATGGAAGAAGGAAAATGGGAAGATATGAAATGAAACGAAAGCATTTTTATGTTAATAAAACTTTCTTTATATGTATATATTTTTCCTGGATGGAAGGAAGGAAATAAAATTGGTAAAGATGTTTTGAAATGATAATTGATTTGATAAACATTTGATAAAATGAATTGCCATATATGTATTTCCTAAAGAAAATAGGAATTGTGAATTTAGATGGTGAATGGATTTATTTATGTCTCCTTGAGTAATTGTAGATGAGATCTCCCATGCTTATGTGATTCATTGAGCATCATCATTGATATTGTGCTAGGTTGTGCTTTTAGAAGGAGGGGTGAGAATCTTTATGTTATTTGCGAGAGAAATACGCTCTTAACTGTCATGCATTTTAGTCACATGGTAATCATATCAAACTGGGCCCTGACCTGTCCATAATTTTTTGTTTTTCATGCAACTCTTTGTCCGTTTAGGTGCTCTACCGCAAGGACACCCGTATTGACTCTCCATTCCAGTTGTCGTGGAGCTATAGCATTTTGCGGATGTTGTAGTATATTTGTATATACGCTTCTATCCTTTGTGCTCTAGTTAGTTTCAGTTTATTTGTTCGGGCGTGTTGCCCATGCTTTGCATTCATTCATTATAATGTGATATTCAAATTGTAATACTCGGTGGAACTATTTGTATTGGTCTATTAATCGATAGCTTATTCGGTTATTATTTATTATGTTGTCTTTTCGTTACTTTTTGATTTTTGGTATCCACCATTTTTGTAAATAGGATTGTCTAAGTGTTTTTCTTTTACTTTCAAAATTTTAAATTTGATAATCCGTTTTCTAAAATGATTGGTGGTTATCTCTTACTATTATTTTAATCGACAGTGATGCTGGGAATCGACCATCTATGATTCCTGTGATTGTTAGAGTATTGGGCTGGCCACCTATTATTTTAGTAGGCGGGTTGTCACATCCCCTATGTAACGTGTAGTTTAAAATTAATTTTTGGATTAGTTTAATAATTTTAACTAATCACTTCGTATCTGATAACTTTTAACAATTACAATTCTCAGTTATATTTATCAATTCAATTCCAATAAATTTCACTAGTTATTAAAATAATATTCACGCTTTAATATCTCATGCCCGTATAGTTTTTTGCACACATATATATGTAGTTCAATATCACATCAAGCATATATATATATATATATATATATATATATATATATATATATGGAGAGAGAGAGAGAGAGAGAGAGAGAGAGAGAGAGAGAGAGAGAGCCCGGTTCAGGTGCACACCAAATGGTGCGTATTTGGTGCGCACCATTAATAAGCAGCTCAAAACACAACTCCTCATGTCGTTTGGTAACTTCGGCCAAAAACAGACCCCGATCTCATAACCCGTCTATTCTATTTCCAACACACGTCTGCAAAAAAAACTTACAAACCATTTCTCACCCAAGACGATAAACCCTAGATACCATTTCTCACAATTTTTTGCACAAAACGCAACAATCAGGTATGAACATCCACGAATTATTGCACAAATGCTAGTTTTTTTTGTATTTTTAAGAATTATTTATTGAAGAGCTATATTATTTGAATAACCAAATTATTAGAACCAAATAATAAACTCAGGTATGGTATAATTTTACTTATCAAAAAAAAAAAAAAAAATCCCTATTAGCACCATTTGGCATTTCTCATTACAATTTGGTTATTTTTTGTAAAAATCAACCTATGTTAAGGTATAAACTATTTTTTTTGTAATGGTTGAGTTAATTTTTTTCCATGCTTTAGCAGAAAGTAGATAGTTCGAGCATTAATAAAGAACGGTGGATCGGAGACAACAGAATGTCAATTTAGATATTGGGGGTGACAGAGGGGAACAATGTGTTACATTAAATTCTGATGACAATGATAAAGATTTCAACCCTCAAGTGTGGGATGACCTTAAGCTAAAAATAGGCCAAGAGTTCCAAACACTTGATGCAGTGAAGAGTTTTTACAATGTATATGCAAAAGTAGTCGCGTTTAGTATTCGTAATTAGACTGAAAATAAGGATATTGAGAGTAACAAAATTATAAGGAAGGAGTATGTTTGTTTCAAACAAGGAAAGGGCAAGGTTGTAGACGTTCCAGGGACTTCTAGACGTCGGGTTACATTAGAGAGGATTGTAAAGAAAAAATTGCGGTTACGATGTATTCGAGTGGCGCATATGTGGTTATTTTATTTGTGAAGGGTCATAGCAACCCGTTGTCGATGCCAAGAAAAACACATTTTTTGAGATCTCATCGGAGCGTATCGAGTTCCCAAAAGTGCTTAACTCAACATCTTGGAATGATCAATATACCACCGTACCAATAATTCAACTTTCTTGGCGTACAAGCAGGTGGCTTTTAAAATATTGGGTTCACGTAAAATGATTTATACAACCAAGAGAGGGATAGACGCAATGAATTGAAGGGGAACGACGGAGATATGTTGCACGAGTTTTTTAAACTAAATGAAGAAAATAATTTGTCTTTCACTTACAATATTGCAACGGATAGTGAGCAACTACTTAAGCATTATTTTTGGGTTGATGCAACTAGTAGACGAGATTATAAGTGTTTCGGTGACGTGGTAATATTTGATACCACATACAATACTAATCGGTATGGTATGATTTTTGCGCCACTTATGGGAGTGAATAACCATGGACAAGCTATCTTATTCAACTCTGCTTTTCTGAGTGATGAGACCGTTGATTCATCTGTTTGGATTTTTAATCATTTTTTGGAAGCCATGCCGAGCGACGCATCAAAAATGATTATCACCGATCAAGATCTGACTACGACAAGAGCAATATCAGAAGCCCTCCCACACACCTATCATTGGTATTGCAGTTGGCACATTTTAATGAAATTTCCTGAAAAAATTTATTCTTTGAAGTTTATGTCTACTATAAAGACTTTTCTGATTTCATATGGAATTCTAAAATGAGGGAAGAGTTTAATGCTAAATGTTTTGATCTTGTTGACAAGAGTGGTTTAACTGACAATAAATGGCTCCTTTTATGTTTGAAATCCGTTCACAATGGGCTCCTACTTATGTGAATAATATTTTTTTCCGCTGGAATGTCAAGTAGCCAATGAGCTGAAAGTCCGCACGCATTATTGAAAAAATATGTTTCGAGAAAGAACTCGCGTGTGGATTTTATGATCCAATTCGGTAGGGGGCTTATGCGTCAACGTCATGAAGAGTTGTTTGTCGATCACAAAGACTTAACCGAGAAGCTGAGACTAAAGCTATTTTATGAAGCTTTGGTGCAGATGGATGGTAATTTATACAAATGAAAAATTCTATAAATTCCAAGATGAGATGTGGGAGATATTGAGTTACAAGTTTGAACCGATGAAGATGGACGAAAGTAGACATGCCTATTCAATTCGAAGGAAGAACGGTGACACGAATAAGGTATGAGAAATTATTTTCAACACTAATTTACAATTTGCATCGTGTACTTGCAAGATATTTAAAAGCGTTGGGATCCCATGTTGACACGTTTTAGCTTATTTGAAAAAGTGTCATGATATCGATGCTTACCGAGCCAATAAATTTTGAAGAGATGGACAAAAATAACAAAGTCAGTTAATACAAAGGTTGTTGATGCTTGTGGCATCAATATAACTGGTGACAAGTCATATTTTCTTCAACGGAGTCAAGTAATATAAAGGTCATTGGATGTCATTGATAAGACCCTCACTGGTTCGAAAGGAATTCAAATTTACAATGAAGGTTATGAAAACATACTTGAGAAAATCAACAAAGTTGTTTGTATTGGTTCGAATGCAAAAGTTGTTGTCAAACCAAGTGTAGGTGTTTCGGTGAACATGAGTTGTAATTACGGTAATGTTTACAAGGAACCACAAAAAGTGAGAGCAAAAGGATATGGTAAAAGGCTTAAAGGAGGGAAGTAAAAATCAATGGGTAGAGTGAAGAAGTCTAATGTACACCGCTGTAATGGGTGCGACATGGTTGGATAGTCGCATGATAAAAAAATTATTCGTTGATCAATAATAGGTAAAGAAACGTTAACTGCCATTGAATTTATTTATTTTATACATTAGTAAACATAACTAATTTATCATTTCTATTTATTTTGTAGGACCGAAGATGGCCAAGGTGGAAGTGAATACGCAGAGAGTGGTGATTCAACGAGTTGATGCAGTGTTGTATTCAGCGTTGTTGTGATATTCAGTGTTGTTGTGATATTCACTGTTATTATAATTCAAATATTGAGTTAGCCAAGGTGTAATTCAAATACTTTTGTTACTATTTCAGTTTGTATTGAACTTCGGTTAGTATTTCAGTTAAATGCTATAATTATTGCTATTTTAGTTGTGATATTCAGTGTTATTGTAATAATACAAATGATTCAGTTGCTATAACAATTAACTGGGTCTTGGTACTGTCCAACCATGTAACCATGTTAAATGTTTCAGTTAAATGCTATTACTGGTCTTGGTAACCATGTAACTGGTCTTGGTAACCATGTAACTGGTCTTGGTAATATTTCAGATAAATGCTATAACAATCCAACCATGTTAAATGTTATTTCAGTTTACACAATGAAGGTTTTAATAACAATTGCTAACTGTTAAAGGCTCCATTTTGATAACAATTGATAACAGTTTATACAATAAAGGTTTTAATAACTATAGTATTTGAAGGTTATGGATGGGATAACTGACATTTCATTTTAACATTTTGACATTTTAGTTGTGACATTTCATTTTGACATGTAACCATATGTATATTTCATTGGTACGTTAAAACTGGTATATTAAAACTATTATAAGTATATTAAAACATGATTACTTAATGCCACTGGTGCGGACTCATATCAGCAAAGGCACATTTCATAACATAATTTAAAATGGACGTTCATTACATAACCCAAATTAGATGTCCATTACATAACACAATACAAAAGGGCACATTACATAACCCAAAGTGAAGTTTCACACTGCCTAGAGTACTCAATATCCTAAAGCAACATCTTAAAAATAAAACTTACTACAATTACAACCAGAATACAATTGAAACGAAAATAGAAATTGTTAAACTTTGTCTCCCATCCATCAACTTTTTTGGCAATCTTTTTCTCTAATTTGTCCAACTTCTTCTCCATTTCGTCAATTTTTTTGCCCAACTTCTTCTCCATTTCGTCATTTTTTTGCCCAACTTCTTTTCTATTATTTTCGCGCTCAGATCACGATATTCAATTTCTATTGAATTCTTGCTGTCAACTAATTTTTGGGAATCCACTGATTTCCCGGTATCTATCCACCGAAAAAACCCATAAGAATTGATTTTATAATTAGGGCACGCAACAAAACGTTGCCCCAGATTCCTCGATGTCTTTGATGTTTTCACTTCCGCTCGATCTCCACAATGACATAAAATATGGGAGTTAGATGAACTTTTAGGGGACTCCATATCCTGAAAATTAAAGACATTTATTAGAAAATAAATAACACAATGTCATATACAAAATACCGGATTGCTGCGTAGAATGACAAACTATTTAAAATGAATATAAGAAAACTATTTAACTCATGTTTAAGAAAACTTTTTATTTCGTGGATGTTCATACCTGATTGATGCGTTTTGTGCAAAAAATCTATGAGAAATGGTATCTAGGGTTTATCATCTTGGGTGAGAAATGGTTTGTAAGTTTTTTTTTGCAGACGTGTGTTGGAAATAGAATAGACAGGTTATGAGATCGGGGTGGATTTTTGGCCGAAGTTACCAAACAACATGAGGAGTTGCGTTTTGAGCTGCTTATTAAAGGTGCGTACCAAATCCGCACCATTTGGAGCGCACCTGAGCCAATCTCTCTCTCTCTCTCTCTATATATATATATATATATATATATATATATATATATATGTGGGTGTGTGTGTGTGTGTGTGTGTGTGTATATACGTGTAACCGCCATCCCTCTGAGTAATAACTCACTAGATGCGAATCTTTAAAATACTATCACGCATCAGGGCATACACACATCATCCTGGGCCACCGGGTTGGACTCTCACATCGAATCCTGATAAATATTGGAGGCGGTCATAAGTTATTCAATATTGAGTCATAACCAAACTTAAATTACCTCACTTCGAACTTAAATCTCAAAGGGCACATGCATGGCACTATGACTTGGGGTCCATACTTAGCATGTTGTTTTTTGCTAGAGAAGATTGCCCATATCGCGCAGCCTCTGTTGATAGCGCTAGAGGGGTATGTTCACATAATTATATCACGCACACAGATATAATAATATATACATATATTATCTCTATACCCTTATATATTTTCTCAAAAATTCTGGCTATGACATCTATCTTTGCCCTATCAACTTCTATTCCTTTGGATGATACAATGTGGTCAAGAACTATTCCCTCGGTGACCATAAAATGGCACTTCTCCCAATTCAGCATTAAGTTCTTTTCCACACATCGGGTAAGTACTTTTTCCAGTTTTTCTAAACAATGATCGAAAGAGGTGCCAAAAATGATGAAGTCATCCATGAACACTTTGAGTCCTCTCTCGACCATGTCGCTAAATAAGCTCAACATGCACCTTTGAAAGGTCGTGGGTGCATTACACAAGCCAAATGGCATACGTTTGTAGGAAAACGTACCAACAGGGCAAGTGAAGGACGTCTTCTCCTGGTCAAGTACATCTACCTCAATTTGGTTATATCCGGAATAACCATCAAGGAAGCAATAATAAGGGTGGCCCGCTACTCTCTCAAGCATTTGATCAATAAATGGCAAAGGGAAATGGTATTTCCTAGTTCCCGCATTGAGTTTCTGGTAGTCAATGCAAACGCACCACCCGGTGGTGGTACGTTGGGGAACTAGCTCTCCCTTAGCATTCGCAATCACAGTCATACCCGACTTCTTTGGGACGACTTGAATAGGGCTCACCCATTTGCTATCCGAGATTGGGTAGATAATCCCGGCATCCAATAATTTGATGATCTCGGTTCTCACTACTTCTTTCATGTTGGGATTTAGTCTTCTTTGCATTTCTCTAGAGGGTTTGACATCCTCTTCGAGATGGATCTTATGGGTGAAAATCAAAGGACGTATCCCCTTCAAATCAGCGATGCACTAACCAAAAGCACTTTGGTGCTTCCTCAGAATTCTCAATAATTTACCCTCCTGCCCTTCATCTAGGCTAGAGGAGATAACAACAGGAAATGTCTCATCCTCTCCTAGGTATGCATATTTAATATGGGAGGGAAGTTTCTTTAATTCGAGGGTTGGAAATTTTTGACTGGAAGGAACCATGTGTGTATCCCTCGGCGGTTATTCCTCGAATCTAGAAACCCAATTAACATCTCTCACATCCTCGTCCGACGCACTCTCATCGAGTAGCTCTCTTAACTCTCCAAACTCCCTCTCGAAGTCTGTGTACGTCCCCTCACTCTCGTTTCTCACCGCTAAATAGGACTCTAAATCGTCGCCATAGTAATTCTCCTCAAATTACTCCTCTACTATCTCATCTATGAGGCTCACCGAGTGAAGATCATCTTCCTCCCCTACATTCTGGGCTATGGGAAAGATGTTGGTTTCCAAGGTCATGTTCCCAAATGTGAGTTGCATTCGCCCATTCCTAGTATTGATGATTGCGTTAGCCGTAGCTAGGAAAGGACGCCCAAGGATGATGGGAACATGATTACTCGAGTGGAAGGAGGGCTCCGTGTCCCAAATGACAAAATCTACCGAAAAGTAGAAGGTTTCAACTTGGACGATCACGTCCTCGACTATGCCTCGTGGGATCTTCACTGTTCGATTCGCTAATTGGAGAGTGACCTTTGTGGGCTTGAGGTCGCCCAAGTCAAGTTGCCTATAGATGGAGTAAGGGAGGATATTAACGCTTGCTCCCAAATCAAGTAAGGCTTTTTCGATTTTATTCTCTCTAATGATGAAGGATATGGTGGGTGCACCGGGATCTTTGAATTTAGGTGGGAGATCATTTAGTAGAATGGAGCTCACGTTCTAGGCTAGAAAGACATTCTTCTTTACCTCCATCTTCCTTTTTACCGTCAATAAATCTTTGATGACTTTACCATAAGCTGGAATTTGTTTAATGGAATCGAGGAAAGGTAAATTCAACTTTACTTGCTTAAGCACTTCTAGCACGTCTTCACGTGGGTTTCCTCTATGGGAGGAAATCAACCTTTGAGGAAACGGTGCCGCGGAGGGCGGTTTCATTACTACCTCTGGCCCACTAGCTTCTTCTTGGTCAATCTCATTCAAGGGGACATCTTCGGCCTCTTTCATGCCAGGCGAAATCTCCTTGTCTTTCATTGTGTCGGGTGGGGGAGGTGATAAATCAACGACTCTCCCATTACGGAGAGTGGTCACAGCTTGACATTGCTCCTGATGTTCAGTGGAGGTGCAGCTAACACTAGTTTGACCTTGTGGAGGTCTTTGGCCTTGGGTAGGAAACTTGCCCTTCTCTTGAACACTCAATGAGGATTGTATTTTTGACAGATTCGCATTTATGTCGCCAATCAGACTATCATATTTGGCATTGGTTGCGGTCTGTCTTGTGATGAATTGATTCATGGTATCCTCGAGAGTTCTCCGCTGTGGAGGGATATAATTTCCTTGAGGTGGTGGTGCTTGCACATGTCCTTGCATGTGCGGGGCTTGTTGAAAATGTTATGGTGGAGGAGGGGCAGCATGCGAAGGAGGGTTCATTGCGGCATGTTGTTGCCCATAGCTAAAAGCGGGATGATTTTTCCATGAAGGATTGTATGAATTCCCGTGCGGGGCACCAAAATTACCCTTAAAGCCTCCTATACCACTAACTTGCTCCTGAAGCATTGCTTTGTAGGCGGGTATTATCGAGAATTCCTCAGTTGAATGGCCCGCCTCACAAATAGCACACACCTTCACGACGGGGTTTGGAATGGGTCCAGCTGGTCCTTTTCCATATATCTCGCATAGATCTTAAAATCCTTTCTCAAGATTCTCTAATCGACTGTCCGTCATAGAATTCTTATCTACGTGGAATAGGCCGGACGCCGACGGAGTGGTGGTCACTTGTCTATTTCGATTCTGAGCGTTGGGATCAGAAGTATCCCAGGATTGGGTGGTCTCGGCGATATACCTCAGGTGAAGCTCAGCATCGTGGGCATCTAAATCAATAAACGGACCACTTCCCATTATTTCAACCAATTGTTTGGAGTTAAGATTCAACCCATTATAGATAAAATAGATGACTTGCGCTGAATCAAATCCATGATGGGGGCATGAAGCAACTAACTCGTTGAAATGTTCATAACATCGATGGAATGGCTCATTTTCAGCTTGTCTAAATGCTTGAATTTGATCCTTTATGGAGATTGTTCGATGTGGTGGAAAGAATTTCTTGAGAAATCTCGACTGTAACTCATTCCATGATGGAATCGAGCTTGGAGGTAAAGACCATAACCAGGTCTTAGCTTTATCATTGAGCGAGAAAGGCAAGAGTTTGAGGCGGATTATCTCTTGTGTGCATGTTTGATCATTGAGAGTATCACACACGTCCTCAAAATCCCTGATATGGAGGTATGACTTTTCAGAATCCATACCGTGGTAATGCGGTAGCATCTGGATCATCCCATTTTTGAAATGGAATTGCTCGGCATTATACGGGAGTATAATGCATCCCGGAGTGACAGTACGCTCGGGATATAAGAATTCTCTAATCGAACGGTATGGGGGCTCTTCCTCACCGGTGGGTGCACTGCCGTGTTGCGACATCTCTTCCTCACTTATTGTCTCGATGCTCTCACTAGGCGTGCTCAGAGTGTGTCCTAAGAAGGAAAAAGGAGTGTTGTCGGAGACTGAGTGCGACGGTGTGGGAGGTGGGATCCAGAACTGTGGGGCGTTTGGAGTGTGGGGACTATCAGGATTATACTCAACAATTGGATTTTTGTGAATGTTGGTTGGAGTATTATGGGGTGTGGGAGTGGTTTCAAAATTTTCCATTAAAGCTTAGGAGAGATGATGATTTTAAATATATATATATATTTTTTTTGGATTTTTGGAATTTTTGGTCAAAGCTTTGGATTGACTCTATTTAATCCTAAGTCTACCTAATTCCCCGACAACGGCGCCAAAAACTTGACGCGACTGAAAATGTGTCTCAGAAGTGCGTTCACTCTAGGCTCAAGTGTAAGCCTGTCGCTCAAGTAATAATCCCAGTAAGACGGGTATCGATCCTCAGGGAAGAAGGACAACAGAGTTGTGACGACGGGAAAAGACGGAGGAATCCTAACCTTGACTCTAAAAAGAAAAAGAAAAATGATTTGGTTTTGAGATTGGTTACAGCTAAATGCGATTATGAAATTATGAAGAAATGAAACTACACTAATATACCTAAATTATGAATGAAAAATAGTCTGAAACTTTTTATTTAAATGATGAGAAAAATAGGACGGGAATACAATCCCCCAACCCTAGTGTAGTGCAGTCATAATATTAACCTTAAATTTATCTAATTGATTTGACCCAAAATTTAGTACTCCCAAGCATTATGTATACGAGGTTCAAGCCCGCGTCATACCTAATCTGAGGATGAGTAAATCAGTATTGCGATAGTAGCACTCGAATAGCACTCTAAATCATCACGAGTACCTAGAGGAAAACGAGATATAAAGATCTAAAACTGTTGTGTAACTACGCAATACGGTCCTAATCAATCACTAAATTTTATACACACGCACTAACACATCAGGCTGGGTTCATGTACCCCGGCCTTAGAAAATCTAGCCTATCACGATTAAAGTGATGGAACTAATGAATACTGTGCAGGTGATCATGATTACTCTAAATAAAATGTTAATTATATGCAGAAAAGAATTGGAATTGAGAATTACTCACTAAAATTACCCAAGCAATAAGTGAAACAAAGCATGAAACTGATACTCACAAGAAAATCACTGAATAAACCTTCAATCTTTGAGTTAAAACTGCAATTGTTGGCTAAACTAGGGTTTTTGGAAAAAGAGCGAAAAATCCTACTAATTCTCCGTCCTCATAACAATAAAAAAATCGGGTCTTTATACCCTACAAAAATTTCGGAAGTCAACTGCACTAGGAGTCTTTTTAGGAGAAGATAGAATTTTCAAATCTCGAATCCCGGACCGGTCCGGGCCTTAGGCAGACCGGTCTGCCACCAAGGCGGATCGATTCTTTTTTATTTTTGGGCGGACCGGTCCGGGGTTGGATCGGTTCTTTTTTTTTTGACTTCTTCGGTTTGCATGCGATCCGGGGGCTTCTGGAGTTTGGCAAAGAGGACCGGTCCGGGGTAATGGCGGACCGGTCTGCCTATTTGGACTTTTTGGCTCAACTTTGACTGCTCATAACTTTTGCTCCAAGACTTCGATTGAGGTGCCGTTTCTTCCTATATGCTTGTGAATGTGATATCTTCAACTTCTCTTGAGATACCTCAGCCGAATTCTGAGTGAAAATTATGCTTTTGCCCTTGATACTTTTCCTTCTTTTTTCATGATTCTTTCGATTTCCTTCTTTCGTTTCTTGACATTAAATACCTGTGAAATCACTACAAAATACAAGAAACTCGGTGTACTCATTAGGATCAGTCAGTAGCAAGATTATGAGATAAAGTCAACTCAATTACGTTGTTCGAGGTGCTAAAAGTAACTACATCAAGGGATAAATTAGGAAGAATTTATGCCTAATCACATACGCAACCCGACCAAACTCCTATAAGATTCACTTTAATTATAAGTAATAGAAGGATAACATAAATCGCAAAATGAATCGATAGTCCTAAGCATAGGACTTTATATAAAAAAAAAAAAAGCAATGCTGACAATGTCGTAAGTCCGCACATAACCTAAGGACACTAGAACTTGATGCTATGATACGATTCGTGACCCCCCACTTATTAAAATAACAGGTGGCTAGACCTCTACTAAAATAAACCAAGAGTCTCAAGTTTTTCATTCTTAGCATCACTTTCGAAAATCCAATTAGTTACTAACCACTTATTATTTGATCAAGTCGTGTGTCAATTTTAAACTTTAATTAGCATAAATAAAATCATCACCATCAACTATGCCAAATAAATAATTAAATCCAAAGTCACATAATCATATGTGAATACTAAAATATATTAACCGAATAAACCATCGATTTACAATCCAATATAATAATCCAATACAACTGAATTAAATAAAACTGAATAAAAACTGACATTGGGCGACATGCCCGAATAATAACGGACTGAATCCTATCTAGAATCTCAAAGATATAAAATGACTAAACAATCCCTGCAATACTCCACAACTGTTGCAACTCCGATGATCTATAAGTGAAAATCATGCTTGACGTCCCTATGGTTGGACACCAGAAAGTTTTTTCGAAAATATTTTGACACGGGTGAGAGCCCAAAATTCTTGAAAATATTTTACAAGTAACTAAATCCATAAATAAATATGTATGCATTCTTTCATATTTAAATTGGCGTCACACTCACATGAGATAATACTCACCCCTCTATTATAGTGTGCACCTAACGTATGCATTTTAACTCTTAATTATGCTATTCCGCCTAACCAGTCTCCAATATTCTTAAGTCCACACACTACCATATGTCACGTGCATTTTAAAATTAATTTTTTCATCAGTTTAATAATTATAATTCTCAATTATAATTAATCAATTCATATTAGATAATTTTCAACAATTATAATTTATCAATTCATTTCAAATAACTTTCACTAATTATTAAATTAATATTAATACTTTAATATCTCATGCACATATATATTTTTCTGCACACATATATATGTAGTTCAATATCACATCAAGCATACATATATATCACTCACTATATACGTATAACCGCCATCCTTCAGCGTAAAAACTCACTGGATGCGAATCTCTAAAATGCTATCATGCACTAGGGCATACACACATCATCCTAGGTCACTGAGTCAGACTTTTACACTGAACCCTGATAAAATCGTAAATGTATTAGAGACAATTATAGGTTATTCGATAGTGACTCATAACCATACCTAAATTACCTCACTTCGAACTTAAATGTCAAAGGGCACATGCGTGGTGCTTTGACCTAGGGTCCATACTTAGCCTGCTAGTTTTCGTCAAGGAATATCACCCACATTGCGCAACCTCCGATGATAGCGCTAAAGGGGTATGTTCACAAAATTATATCATGCACACAAATATAATAATATATACATATACTGTCTCTATACCCGCATATATTTTTCACGAATTCCGACTAACCGTGCCTATTACTCATGGTACTATACCAACATTTTTTAATATCGTTTCCATTCTCAATTACTTAATTATCCACTTAATTAATTAATTTATCCTCATAATATTAATTCTGGACACGTACAACTCTCAATCAGTCCGTATCCCTATTTTTTTTTTAATTTTTAATCACAAATTCAATGTTAAATTTCTAAGTATAATTGACCTCAAATATTCTAAACTTCACCACGAATAAAAATACCAATTTATCTACGCCACAATATCAATTAATATAATTTTTTAACAAGTCCTAAATTATCTCCAGACATCATAATTTAATCCCCGAATTTAAATTACGAACATTTTTCATCAAATAACCCAAACTGTACGTAGTAGGGTAGCCGAATAGAGTCAAAATCCACAATTGTAAGTCTGTTTTAAATATGCATAAAATCAGATCCAAAAAATTTCCGAATCACCAATCCGACTTTGATTTGGATTCTACATGAAAAATTGAGCCATGTATGCGTTTTGAGTTTTTCTCAAATATCTTTCGAAAACTCTCAAAAGAAGATTTAAAACTGTACAAAGTGAATCTTCTTATTCTCTCATTTTTTGCCTCTTTGAGTTTTGTTTTCAACATAAAATTCATAAATCCCAACACAAAATTCTTCAATAAAATTCAATTTTCAGCAATTCTAAACATGGATTAGATTTATTTTGAACATACATCTCCTTACATATGATCATTTCATAGATTTTAGAAGAAATCTCTACATATGCTAAAAGTCTCCATACCTCATAACAATTCATCAATTTTAACCTTCTAAATTCATAGTCCATTCACCAATTTGGGATTCAAATTCTCGATTTCAATCGTAAATAATCACACATGTATTTTTCTAAAATCATTTGTCAAAACCCGCAATTGAATATAAATCCCACCTAAAATAAATTCCCAATCATAATATGAATTGAAATTAAATACATAAATAAAAGCAAGATAATTACTTGCCTTAAGATTCGTAGTATCTTAATTCGTTGTAGATGATAACTAAAAATCCCCGAACTTCTTCACAAATCCTCCCACTTGAATTATCCTTGAATTTCTTTAGCTTTTCTTGAAACTTTTGAGCTTTTGTCATTTTTCTCTTCACTTTCTCTCTAACAGTTTGGTTTATCTTAAAGAACCTTTTGTATTTTATAAAATGATAATTTGTTTCTCTAAACTGTTTATTTTACAACACATATCCCGTTTTTGTGTCTTCACTTCCTATTAGAAAGATTAAAACATCCATATAATAGTCTCGACTAGTCTAAAAAGTCCCTGAGTTCCAAACACTACCTTTGGGTACTTAATTTTGACTATTTTGACCATTTTTGGATCAACCGTGTACTCAAAATCACCATCTAAGTCACCCATCATCAATTTATCATCTTATTTCCAACACGACACAACACGTGCATCCCCAATAAGATACTATTAACTCGTCGCTTTTACTCACTTATGACGTAATATATAATAATGCAGTTTCATTTACTTATCACACAAGTAAATAAAATATCACATTGTAATACCCCGTAATTTTATTGATTTTTAATTAATGTATTAATTGAATTATATGAGAATTAATTAGAAATTAATTCAGATTTAAATACTAGCGAGACGTGAGTTGGTATTTGATTAGGATGATGATATTATATATTACTGAGTATATATGGTAATATATGAGTATTGAAAGTATCAAAATTGTCAAGAGTTATAAATACGATAATTTGGGAAATTAAGTTGGGACGCGCGTGTCAATCGCGTCAGAAATCAATTTAATTAGATTTAAAAAGTAAATTATAATTTTACCAACCGTATGGTCATTTTGAGTGCACCAACGTGTCCGAAAGGGTCAAGATAGTCAGAAAACACTAGCTGAGGGTTTAGTTTGGGTCTCGGGGCATTTTTAGGTCGATCCGGCAACCTAGAAGGGTATTTTGGTAATTTAAAAAATTAAGGAATTAAGATCCACGAATTTTAGAGTTTATTTATATATTATTAGAAAATTCATTAGGGCCATTATCAGCTAAAAACAAGAGAGTGGGCTACGTGAGTTAAAGGGAAGTTGCAAAAGGGTTTCCAAACCAAAACCACTACCCACCATTTTGGACGAAAATTATGACCGGAAAGAAGAGAGAATCAACCCTTGAACACCAACAACGAATCAGAACATTAAATTTAAGGCAAGTGATTTGGTTTCATTAGTTTCAATGAATATTTCCTCCATATTTAGTGTAGAAATAAATAATTGTCTTGAAAGATTTGATGAAAACCCAATGAATTTGATGTACAACTCTAAACCTTAGCTAGGAATTACATGTAGAATTGTTCTGGACGAATTTAGTATCCAAAACATAACTTTTGATGATTTAAAAACGGATTAAAGAGGAGAATTATCCTTGTTCTTGAAGAACATAGAAACTAGGATTTTTATTGAAGTTTTGATCCATATAAGGACAAAAATTGATGATTAAAATGTTTTGGAACGTTAACAATGATGTATTTTTGGTTGTATGATGATCTTATAACATTAGATTAGAATTTCATACCTTGTAATGAAGTTTTGGGATGCATTTTGGACTAATAGAACGAAGTAGTTCGCAACCCATCTGGTGCGATCGATCGATTGACATTCATAGGTCGATCAATCGACCACCATCGATCGATCGACATTCAAGGTCGATCGATCAACCTTCCCAGAATTGGTTATATTTTTCCCTTTGTTGAATTTTAATAATTTCGACCCTAAAGAATTATTGTTGGGAACTTTGTGAACACTCTTAGACTTGAGGAAGACCAGTAGGTATGTTTGCGAGACCGGAGTATAATTAGGATTCAATTTTGGGAATTATATAAAACCTAATAAAGCTCATCGAGTGAGATACTATTAGAGTTGAGATTAAATGATTAAATTTTTTATAGTGGATAATATAAGGTTAGTGGCAGAAATAAGGATCTTAAGCATAGTGGATTGAAATGTGGGAATAATGAGAGACTTGGTAACCTTTATGGGTTAGGTTTTAAGTACTTGGAATTACGACGTAAGATGAGTCAGTGGTATATATTGTATATTATTCGGAGACTTAAAAATGTACATATTGGAATAACGGTGTAGGGATGTAGAATATACCTCTATTAATATTACAAGATATCTAATATGTGTGAATGCTTAGTATATGGACTTATATGTGTATGACATACCTACCATACTTGCTATCACAGAAGGTCGGGTTTCGAACAGGGCCATCTAATCTTTGTGTGCCCATGGGGGGATTTAGATTGGTACCTTAAGGACATAGGGCTGTGAATGACTTATTTGTGAGTTAATAAGTCAGCTGACTATGGTAGTGTAGGTATGTGCGTGACCCATGGGTATGTGAACTACGTTCGCCTCCATGATGTGTGATTGTTGCTTATTGAAACGGTTCCTCAGAGATTTTGAATATGTAGTCCTTATGTACATAATGTTTTGGGATTCGATAGCAGAGTATGTGTGCACCGCAGATTAGCCTAGGGGTGCCCTTATTGTATATTTATGATGAGATTAACATACTGGTAATTGAAATAGACTTTTTTTTTTATTAAAGTGTAAATGTGAATACTTGGGACATTTTTAGTAGAGCTAAAAATGGGAAATTCACATAATAATTATATTAGTTAAATCTGAGAAATAAAAAGGGAGACTCACAGTTTATATTTAATTGTCTGGTATCGACCCTTATATTATATAGTAAAGTCAGGTTATGAATTAGACTAGTTAGTTTGTGGCATAACTAGGACGGGTTACTAATACGGTAGGAGTACACACTTAGTTGAGAGGTGAGAAACTCATGTGAGTGCACGTAACTAACGTGTATTTTATATTCACTGTTTAATGTTATTAAAAACTTTCTATATTTTAAACTGTTTTCACATCGTCCTCTGACCTGTTTGATTTCAAATATATTTTTCTTGTAAAAACCTTTTAGGTGCCCAGCCACAGGGACGCCAAGCTAAGGAGTTCCATTCCAGTGACGTGTTGTAGCTGCTGTGGAAGTTACAAGACCTCGATAGTAGACGACTCCACTTTCTACATTGACTCCATTTCAGATTTATTCATCTATAGGGCATGTCGCCCTTTTCTTTTAGAGACATCTTTTTTACTCAGTTCTATTTTAGTTTTGGATTTAATTAATTAGTTATTCAGACTTTGTATTTGGTTTTATTCAGTATTTGGATTATTCGGAGGGGTGTCCCTACAGATTCATTTTATTTCATTATTACTCTACTGTAACTGTGATGTGACTGTGGTATCATTATTTCATAAGTAAATTGGTTGCATGTTAATCTAATTTAATTAAAATTGACACTCACTTTTTAAATATTAGGTGGCTAGAAATTGTTTAAAAATATTTCGACAGTGACGCTATGAACTGAACGAACTTGACATTTTGCATTAATTTGAATAAAGGAGTAGCTACCCGATATTTAATTAGTCGGGGTGTCACAGGTGGTATCATAGCATCAGGTTCTAGCGTCCTTAGGATCTGTACGGCTTATTATGTCTCTGCGTAGCATTCTTTGATATAGAGCCCTATATTTTAGGATTGTTGTACTCTTTTGTGTATCTTTCGCTCTTCAGCTATTTTGAGATAATACTTGTGAACTTATAAGACTTTCATCTCATTTTAGATGCCTTCACGACGTGCACCGAGAGTTCCTAGGGATGCTCAGCACGAGCCACAGCCTGCACCAGTTTAGGGTTCCATGAACTCCGCAGAGGTTGCCGCCATTATAGCCCAAGCGGTAAATGCCGCTTTAGTAGTTGTGTAGCAGGCACCACCTCAGGCACCGGTGGTAGCCCCGGTCCAAACTCATGCATTCTCGTCTTTTTGGAAACGTGTTCGTGATGCCTTTTAGAAGGCACACCCTCGGGAGTTTACAGGTAGCTCCGACGTCGTTGTGTCCAGTCAGTGGAATAAGGACATCCAATGACACTTGAGGATGTACGAGTGTACGGATGTACAGAGACAGATACTGGCTACTTTTAAGCTGGTAGGGTCAGCGTTACAGTGGTGGGAGTCTATTACCATCACGTAGGAGAGAGATATTCTTACCATTCAGGAGTTCTGGGTGCGGTTTGACCTTAAGTACTTCCCTCAGTAGTTCATACCGAGATGAGGATGAAGTTGATGAACCTCAAGCAAGAGGGGAAAAAAGTGGCAGAGTATGAGGCCGAGTTCACCAATCTTCTGAACATCGTTCCCGATGATATTTCGACTGAAGAGAAGAAGATACAAAAATTCATAGATGGATTGACTTGGAGGATCCGTCAGCACTTGCTAGGAAATATCTCGTTGGTCACTTATTCTGATGTGGTTAACGTAACACTGCTTCACTACCAAGACCACCGCTTCCACTTGTCAGAGGGTAAGCGATTAGGAGAGTCCAGCCATCAGGGTAAAACAGGGGAAAATGGTGCCAACGAGGCACAATCAGTTCGGGGTCAACACAGGCAGAGTGATCAGAGTTCCTAGTAGGGGGATTCTAAGAGATTTCGATCTGGAAGTTTCAGAAATGGTCAGGGAGGTTTTCGTCATGGCCATAAGGGTCAACATGGCCAATAACAGTAGTTTCAGCAGGGCCAACATGGTCAGGGGAGGAATGGCAACGGTCATGAGGGCCGTGGGCAGCAGGGTCAGAGAGGGGGAAACTTTACAGGGAAATGTTTTATTTGTGGAAAGATTGGCCACAAATGTCAGGAGTGTCATAAAAGGGGCAGGGCCCCACAGCAGCAGCAGCAGGGTGCTCGACACGAGCCTCAGAGACCTATGTTTCCCGATGATCTCCTAGTACCACCGCAGATGCCCGCTTTACCATCCATCCCAACAGTCCCAGTCGAGTAGGGAAAGCTTCAGTACGAGCGAGTTTACCAGCTCCAGCAGGCCACAGTCCCACAGGATCCACCCGCTATTGAGGGTATGTTTACTATGGGGCATATTTTATTTTATACGGGATCCACACACTGTTTCATTACCACGAGATTTTCACGCACTATAGGGTTGTTAGACACTGCGGAGATCACGGTTACTTGCGTAGATTAACCGTTGAGTAGGGGTTCTGTGATTTCCCTTATATGTAGATGTGTGGGTATAGAGATTGGAAGGTTTACTTTACCTACTGATATGCTAGTATTAGATATGACTGAGTATGATGCGATCGTTGGTATGTATTAGGTAGTTGCGTATCGAGCTATGATTGATTATTTCAGCAGGAGTATTATTTTCGCCATACCCGGGAAAGAGATGTTCCTATTGGCGATGTCTCGTTCTGAGCGAGGATCGTCCACTCACTTGTATTACATTGAGGAGGAGACCTCTAAGGAAGTGGTAATACCACTCTATTCGATTCCAGTTGTTATAGAGTTCGCTGATGTATTCCAGGATATTTCGGGATTACCTCCTAGTAGAGAGATAGACTTTGTTATCTATTTGACATCGGGCACTCCGCTAATAGCCCGCGCGCCTTATCGTATGGCTCCAGCGGAGATGAGGGAGTTACGGTATCAGATAGAGCAGCAGTTGGGTCAGGGGTTTGTCCGTAGGAGTACTTCGTTGTGGGGGGCCCCAGTACTGTTCGTGAAGAAGAGGGATGAATCTTTAAGGTTGTGTGTAGATTATCGGGAGTTGAATAAAGTCACGATACGGAACAAATATCTGTTGCCCCGAATCGATGACTTATTCGACCAGCTGAGAGGAGCGGCCTTCTTCTCAAAGATTGACTTGCAATCGGGATACCATCAGTTGCGTATCAGGGAGCAGGACGTCTCGAAGACTGCTTTCTTGACGAGATATGGATCCTACGAGTTCCGAGTTATGACTTTCGGACTCACCAACGCCCCAGTCGTGTTTATGGACTTGATGAATAGGGTGTTTAAAGAGTTCCTAGACCAGTTCGTCATCGTCTTCGTAGATGACATTCTAGTTTACTCCCAGATAGAGGAGGAACATGCCGAGCACTTGCAGACGCTGTGTCAGAATGAGTTATATGAAAAATATGAGAAGTGTGGGTTTTGGCTGAAAGAGGTACAATTTTGGGGGAATATCATTTCAGACAGGGGGATATCAGTTGATCCGGGGAAAGTATTGGCGGTGAGAGAGTGGGGACATCCCACAACACCAATTGAAATACGTAGTTTCTTGGGCTTAGCAGGATACTATAGGAGGTTTATTCGGGGTTTCTTTAGGATAGCGGGTCCTTTGACACGTCTGACTCGTAAAGGTGTGCCATTCATCTGGAGCGATGCCTGTCAATTGGCATTCGACGAGTTGAAGGACAAGTTGACCTCAGCGCCAGTGTTATCATTACCCAGACCGGGAGTTGAGTATCTAGTCTACACTGATGCGTCCTTACAAGCACTTGGAGGTGTACTGCAATAGGAGAGATGGGCTATAGTTTATGCTTCTCATAAGCTTAAGCCTCTCGAGAAGAATTACCCCACCCAAGACTTGGAGTTAGCAGCAGTCGTATTTGCTCTTCGTATTTGGAGACATTACCTCTGGGGGGAGATATTTCGTTTGTTCACGGACCACAAGTCCCTACAGTACCTCTTCACGCAGAAGGAACTAAATATGCGTCAACGTAGGTGGCTCGAGTTCGTGAAGGATTATCAGTTCGATATCCAATATCACCCAGGGAAGGCTAACGTGGTAGCAGACGCATTGTGCCGTAGGCCAATAGGTGAGGTGGCCGAAGTGTGGAGAGCAAAGTGGAAGGAGTTGGGTGTGACACCCCGACTAATTAAATACCGGGTAGCTACTCCTTTATTAAATTAATTCAAAATGCCAAGTTGGTTCAGTTAATAGCATCACTGTCGAAAACATTTTAATATTACTAACCACCTAATATTTAAAAAGCAAGTTGCCAAATTTTAATTTAAGTGTGAATTAACATGCAACAAGAGTAATGAAGAAATAAATAACACCATTCACCATGCTGAAGTAAAACGAATAACCATCACCAAAGAGTAAATAAAGTCTGGAGGAAAACTCCTCACTACAATCCCATACTGAAATAAATAACCGAACTGAAATAAAACATGCTAAAGTCTGAAAACTGAAATATAAAAGATGTCTCTAAAGAAATGAGCAACATGCCCTACAACTGATAGATGGTGACTCTGGAATCCAAAAGATAGAAGCGTCTACATGAAAATCCCTGTAGCTTCCACAAGCAGCTACAGCTCGTCACCTGAATGAGTATCCTATGCTTGGTGTCCTTGTGGCTGGGCACCTAAAATGGTTTTACAAAGAAAAGAGATTTGAAAAGAAAACGGGTCAGAGCCCGAATGTGGAGTTATATTTTAAAAACTTGCAAGTGCTTTAAAAACATTTAAAACATTAAATGCAAAGTACATGTTAGGACGTACACTCGCATGATATTCTCACCTCTCGTCTAACTGTGCACTCCTAGCGTAAGTACCCATATATAACGACCCGTACTACTAGCTAAGTGACAACATAACTAGCTAGACTGCCAAAGGTTCTACCCATATTACTCGGTTCCATTTAACATAACCACGCTCGTAATTAATTAGGGGTTTAATGTAAACTCGGTTACTAAATATGCCATATATATAACTATCAGTTAACTCATTATATATCTCGAAACAATACCGTAATATTTTTACAATATTAACATGAGGACTCCCATTAATTTAATGTATATTATTTATATCATAAATATACAATACAAGCACCCCGCGAACTAAGCTGTGGTGCACACATACTCTGCTATCCATCCCGGTACATCACGTACATAAGGATTACATATTCCGAATCTCTCAGGAATAGTTTATCGATAACAACATCACAAATAATGGAGGCGAACACAGTCACCATCACATGGGTCACGCACATACCTACACTCCCATGATCAGCGGACTTATTAATATCACAATAAGTCTTTCTATGACCTATGTTCATCGAGGTACCAGTCTATATCCCCCCCCCCCCGTAGGCACACAAGGATTAGAGGATCCTAAGCGAACGCAAACCTCCCGTGATAGAAAGTATGGTAGGTATGTCATACACACAATCCATATACCCATACTAAGTAAACACACATCTTAGTTATATCGTATTTTAAACGTAGTACATATCGCATTCTTGCACTAACTATATTTATCACAAACTATACTATTCTGGTTTGTAATTATACGCGCTATAATTTCTCACGTCGTAGTAGACACTCACGTCTCAACCCAAACCGTACATGTAATACAACTCTCGTATGTAAATTCCTCCTCCTAAATACCCAAATGTCCCAAGTCTATCACTATCTCATCAAAGAAATGCTATCCATATCCTCGAACAAGTTTACGGGTCTCCAAAAATTGAAACAGTCCAAAAAGGACCAAACTGTCAACTCGTTAGAAGTCTCGTTCGAACGAGTGTTCGAACGAGTTTGGACTGTCAGCTCGTTAGAAGTCTCGTTCGAACGAGACTGTTCGAACGAGATCCAGTTCGTTCGAACGAACTGTCCCTTCTAATGATATCTCGTTCGAACGAGATATCGAACGAAATTCCTACTCGTTAGCAATGACTGGTCAACTCGTTAGAAGCTCGTTCGAACGAGTTCGTTCGAACGACCTGGGGACTGCTTCTAACGAGCTACCAGATTCGGCCCAGATTTTTCCCCATCTCATTTTTACCCATTTTTATCAATTCTAATGTCTTCCAAAGTTCATCCCAACAACGTTTTAGGGTCTCTAATTCATCCTAAACATATTTACATCATCTCTTAACATGTTTTCAAGGATTGAATCATCATAACATCAACCAAATTTACAAATCTCTACACTTTTCCCAATTTCTCTAGAACATGAACCCTAGGTTTATATCATCATCAAATCCCAGAATTTATTTCGTTTTAATTCCTTCAAATCACAATTACTATAAGGGAAATCATCTACCTATCATACTACATGCAATTCTCTTCACAATTATCAAATTCTAAACTCCAAACTACATGGGTTTTCATTATCCTCCAAGAACAGTTCTAATTTATCAATTTTCTAACATGGGGGAAACATTCTACGAATTTAAATATAATTAAAACACTTGCCTTGGTTTGATTTCTGATTTTGGTGTAGGTTTGGTGAAAATTCTGCAGAGTTTCCTCTCTCTCTAAGCTCCTTCTCCAATGGTGGCTTAAGGTGGCTAGGGTTTTGATTTGGGGAAGATTGTAAACCTAATGACAACCTACGTAGCCTTCTAGGTTAATATGGATTGGTTAATGGGCTTAATGGGTTTAATTCACATCAGATTTACATCTCTAATTTTCGTCACTTTTAATTCCTAAAAATGTAAAATTACCAAAATACCCTTTAAGTTACCGGTATGGCCTAAAAATATCCCGGGACCCAAACTATACCCCCGGCTAGTGTTTTTTGACTATCTCGACCCTTCCGGACGCGTTGGCGCACTCAAAATGACCATACGAATTATAGATTTTAAATTCACTTTTATTATCAAAATATTACACCGTGACGCGGCGGTCCCACGCGTCTCGACAAAATTTCTAAAATGCCGTACATAAATCTCACGACAACTTTCATAATACTAAATACATATATAATCATATATGCACATAATCAAATACCAATTCGCATCTCATTAGTATTTATAACCCGGATTAATTTCCAATTAATACGCATTTAATTAATTAATCCCAAAAATAAATATAGTCAAAAGTACGGGGTATTACATTGGGATACCAGGATGCAGTGTCCTGATCATTCATGTCTGTGATGAATGTTATGCCCTAGATTGTTACGAGAGTGATACAGGCCCAGGAAAAAGACTCGTTTTGCCAAGAGCAGATAGTTCGATTACTAGCAGAGGGAGCTGAGTCATATACTGTTAGTTCAAACGGGGGCTTACGCTTCAATAGGAGACTGGTCGTGGAAAAAGGGGAAGAGTTGTGACACGAGGTAATGTCAGAGTCGCACGGTTCACGATTAGCAGTACATCCTGGCGAGAATAAGATTTACCAGGATATGAGGCGACAGTACTAGTAGAGCGGGATAAAGAGAGATATACCGAGTTCATTTCTAAATGCACCACTTGTCAGTTGGTAAAGGTGGACCATCAGAGACCAGCAGGACTTCTACAGCCATTAGAGGTTCCTATGTGGAAATGGGAGAGCATCTCCATGGACTTCATCACGGGGTTACCTACATCACAGAGGGGTCACGACTCCATATGGGTAATCGTGGATAGGTTGACCAAAGTTGCTCATTTTCTGCCAGCCCAGACAGACTACACTACGGGACAGTATGCCCATATTTTAATAGCGGAGATAGTGAGACTTCACGAGGTTCCTCTCAATATCGTATCTGATCGAGACAAGATATTTATTTCACGATTTTGGGAGAGTTTCCAGGAATCCATGGGCACGGAGTTGCGACTGAGTACGATATATCATCCACAGACAGATGGGCAAAGCGAGCGGATGAATCAGATGTTGGAGGACATGTTGCGTATGGGCATACTAGACTTTGGAGGTGGTTGGGAGCAGTACCTTCCACTGGTGGAGTTTGCTGATAATAACTCCTACCAGTTCCCTATTGGCATGGCTCCATTCGAGGCGTTATACGGTAGACCTTGTCGTTCCCCAGCATGTTGGTTAGAGGTGGGGGATAACAAACTCCTTCGGCCAGAAGTGATTCAGGATACTTTAACAAGAATAGAGATGATACGGAACCGTATTCAAGTAGCTCAGGATCGATAAAAGAGTTATGCCGATGCCAAGAGGTTCTTCAGAGAGTTCAAGGTGGGGGACCAGGTGCTACTCAGAGTGTATCCTATGAAGGGGATTATCCATTTCGGGAAGAAAGGGAAACTGACACCTAGATATGTGGGGCCATTTTCTATCATTGAACGAATTGGGCCAGTTGTGTATAGACTTGCATTACCGAAACACTTGTATAGGATTCATGACGTGTTCCATATTTCCTCACTAAAGAGATATCTTAGGGATGATTTGGCCCATAACCACATTGCTTTAGAGAACATCGACTTACAGTCTGATAGTTCCTACGAGGAGGGGCCGATAGCCATTCTGGACTACAACGAGAGGAAACTGAGGTCAAAGATAGTACCGTTAGTACGTGTTCAGTGGCGACATCATAACGTCGAGGGAGTCCACATGGGAGTGCGAGGATGAGATGCACGAGCGTTATCCAGAGTTATTTTTTCCAGGTATACTTTAATTCTGAATTTCAGGATGATGTTATTAGGGGGGAGTATGTAATACCTCATAATTTTATTGATTTTTATTTAATGGATTAATTGAATTATATGAGAATTAATTAAAAATTAATCCGGATTTAAATACTAGCGAGACGTGAGTTGGTATTTGATTAGGATGATGATATTATATATTACTGAGTATATATGGTAATATATGAGTATTGAAAGTATCAAAATTGTCAAGAGTTATAAATACGACAATTTGGGAAATTAAGTTGGGACGCGCGTGCCAGTCGCGTCAGAAATTAATTTAATTAGATTTAAAAAGTAAATTATAATTTTATCAACCGTATGATCATTTTGGGTGCGCCAACGTGTCCAGAAGGTTCGAGATAGTCAGAAAACACTAGCCGGGGGTTTAGTTTGGGTACCGGGGCATTTTTAGGCCAAACCGGCAACCCGGAAGGGTATTTTCGTAATTTTAAAAATTAAGGAATTAAGACCCACGAATTCTAGAGTTTATTTATATATTATTAGAAAAATCCATTAGGGACATTATCAACCAAAAACAAGAGAGTGGGCTACGTGAGTTAGAGGAAAGTTGCAAAAGGGTTTCCAAATCAAAACCACCACCCACCACCCACCACCACCATTTGGGACGGAAATTGTGACCGGAAAGAAGAGAGAATCAGCCCTTGAATACCAACAATGAATCAGAACATCAAACTTAAGGCAAGTGATTTGGTTTCATTAATTTCAATGAATATTTCCTCCATGTTTAGTGTAGAAATAAATAATTGTCTTGAAAGATTTGATGAAAACCCAATGAATTTGATGTACAACTCTAAACCTTGGCTAGGAATTACATGTAGAATTATTCTGGAAGAATTTAGTACCCAAAACATAACTTTTGATGTTTTAAAAATGGATTAAAGAGGAGAATTATCATTATTCTTGAAGAACATAGAAAACTAGGGTTTTTATTGAAGTTTTGATCCATATAAGGCCAATGATTGATGATCAAAAGGTTTTGGAACGTTAACAATGTTGTATTTTGATTGTATGATGATCCTAGAACATTAGATTAGAATTTCATACCTTGTAATGAAGTTTTGGGATGAATTTTGGACTAATAGAACGAAACAGTCCGTAGCCCATCTAGTGCGATCGATCGATCGACATTCATAGGTCGATCGATCAACCTTCCCAGAATTGGTTATATTTTTCCCTTTGTTGAGTTTTAATAATTTCGACCCTAGAGAATTATTGTTGGAAACTTTGCGAACACTCTTAGACATGAGGAAGACCAGTAAGTATGTTTGCGAGACCGGAGTATAATTAGGATTCAATTTTGGGAATTATATCAAACCTAATGAAGCTCGTCGAGTGAGATACTATTAGATTTGAGATTAAATGATTAAATTTTTTATAGTGGATAATATAAGGTTAGTGGCAGAAATGAGGACCTTAAGAATAGTGGATTTAAATGTGGGAATAATAAGAGACTTAGTAACCTTTATGGGTTAGTTTTTAAGTACTTGGAATTACGACGTGAGATGTGCCGGCGGTCTATATTGTATATTATTCGGAGACTTGCAAATGTACAAATTGGAATAACTGTGTATGGATGTAGAAAATACCTCTATTAATATTAGAAGATATCTAAGATGTGTGAATGCTTATTGTATGGACTTATATGTGTATGACATACCTACCATACTTGTTATCACGGGAAATCGGCTTTCGAACAGGGCCATCTAATCTTTGTGTGCCTACGGGGGGATTTAGATTGGTACCTTAAGGACATAGAGTTGTGAATGACTTATTTGTGAGTTAATAAGTCAGCTGACTATGGGAGCGTAGGTATGTGCGTGACACATGGGTATGTGAACTATGTCGCCTCCATTATGTGTGATTATTGCTTATTGAAACGGTTCCTGAGAGATTTAGAATACGTAGTCCTTATGTACATAATGTACCGGGATTCGATAGCAGAGTATGTGTGCACCGCAGCTTAGCTTAGGGGTGCCCTTATTGTATATTTATGATGAGATTAACATACTGGTAATTGAAATAGACTTTTTTTTTTATTAAAGTGTAAATGTGAATACTTGGGACATTTTTAGTAGAGTTAAAAATGGGAAATTCACATAATAATTATATTAGTTAAATCTGAGAAATAAAAAGGGAGACTCACATTTTATATTTAAATGTCTGGTATCAACCCTTATATTATATAGTAAAGTCAGGTTGTGAATTAGACTAGTTAGTTAGTGCCATAACTTGGATGGGTTACTAATACGGTAGGAGTGCACAATTAGTTGAGAGCTGAGGAACTCATGTGAGTGCACGTAACTAACATGTATTTTATATTCACTGTTTAATGTTATTAAACACTTGCTATATTTTAAACTGTTTTCACATCGGCCTCTGACCCGTTTGCTTTCAAATCTATTTTTCTTGTAAAAACTTTTTAGGTACCCAGTCACAGGGACGCCAAGCTTAGGAGTTCCATTCCAGTGACGTGTTGTAGCTGTTGTGGAAGTTACATGACCTCGATGGTAGACGCCTCCACTTTCTACATTGACTCCATTTCAGATTTATTCATCTGTAGGGCATTTCGCCCTTTTCTTTTAGAGACAACTTTTTTACTCAGTTCTATTTTAGTTTTGAATTTAATTAATTAGTTATTCAGACTTTGTATTTGCTTCGGAGGGGTGTCCCTCCAGATACATTTTGTTTCATTATTACTCTATTGTGATTGTGATGTGACCGTGGTATCATTATTTCATAAGTAAATTGGTTGTAAGTTAATCTAATTTAATTAAAATTGACACCTACTTTTTAAATATTAGGTGGCTAGAAATTGTGTAAAAATATTTTCGACAGTGATGCTATGAACTGAACCAACTTGACATTTTGCATTAATTTGAATAAAGGAGTAGCTACCCGGTATTTAATTAGTCGGGGTGTCACACATATAAATATCAATTCATTTCTAGCTGATTAATTTTTATATAAATTCACTTTATTTCTCAAATTAATTAAATTACTTTGACATGTGTAACTTAAATATTCTCAATTTAAGTATTCTCAAAATTACGGGGTGTTACAGGCACCCCGTCGTATCGACGTCCATCGATGGCGTCTCCACTCTCCCACAAGATCTCTTTTACTTTGAAACGTAAATCCATATCATAAATTGTAATGAAAATTGTTCAAACCACTATGTTATTTTACATGTAATGATATTTTTTTTCTTCACAATCCGAGCCTCCAAGGGTACATTACGTTATTTGAAAGAGAGAGAGATAGAGAGGGGGAGGGGGTGGCTAGTTTGTTTAGAATTTTTCGGGTGCATTTTTGCTTTTATAGGGAGAGAGAGAGAGAGAGAGAGAGAGAGAGAGAGAGAGAGAGAGAGATTCATGTTGGAATGACAATGCCACTAAAACTACCTATCCTCAAAAAAATTAAAGGGTTAAAAGAGGAAATTCTAAAATGGTTTCCAAACTCTCATACAATTCTTTTCATGTTCTACATTAGTATTTATGGACTAAATATTGTGCCAATGCATGTGAAGCACATTCTAATGATGAAATTAAGCAATTAATTTATGTCAATTGTAATAACTTAAGTGGGAACCATTAGAAAAATAAAATAAAATAAAAATAAAAATGTAATCAAAATGCAAATATAAAATGCCTATGTATGTATCAAGTGCATATATATGAATTAATCACATTTTTAAAAAACCAATCTAAAAACTATGTCATAAAATAGGTGATTGTTGCATATTAAACCAAGAAAAAAATATTTATTTACTTAGGACATATTTAGACTACACAACCCAATTAAAAAAAAGGATCACAAGTATTTAGTCTCAATTTTAAAGATTCATTTGTAGTCACTCTCGTACTTTTATTTTTTTAATTGTTGGTTATATTGTAACAATTATGAAATAAGTGTTATTCTTTATGAAAAAGAAGAATGACGATTACAAAGCGGTTGGTAATAATCTTGAGTGGTTATGAAACTTAAAAAAAATATAAAAATACATGAGATGAGAGTGTAACAAAACTTTTAAAATAAAACTAAATAAAAAACTATAAAGCATATAATTTTTTTCCTTTTCCTTTCGTATTAAAGTGGAGAATTGATAAAGTGGAAAACTAACCAATGTAATAGTGTAACATGTGAAGGATCACGTAATTTTATAAAAAAAAAGTTGCTTATTGAAATTGCTCATAAGTGAACCTCTAAAATTTGGTTGTGAACTCTTTGGAATGGAGTACGGAAAATTGTATAACTTGACGAGGGGGAAGGCACAAAATCAGGAGTGAGAAAAAAAACGTATAAACCGCTTAATGGGTATGGGTTGTGATGATGATGTTGGTAGTTTGGACTTGTAAACTAACTCTCCCACGTCTTCATGGCCATGATATAACTCCAATGTTTGTGTTTCCATAACAGTTAAAGAGTCTTTCTTGTCCAATTGACATATATTTCTTGTCCACTTAAAGAAAAGTTGGGTTGAAGAGAGTTTTTTGGTTATCTTTATTCGAAGATGGAAATTAAATCAGGGTTGATGGAAACCAAGGTTGGAGATGGCCTAACCCACTAAACACACGTTATTTTACGTAGGTTGAATACTTGGTAATAAAGCCCACTAGTAATGAATAAGATTTGTTAAAGCTGATCGAACATCACGTGATATGATATAAAAAAAAAATACTTGGTAATAAAAGAAAACTTTTGATTTGTTAAACCATTTCGGCATATCTGTAATAAATTTTGTATTTTTCTCTCTCCAAAGTCTTGGGCATATATGTAAGTGTTGTCCGGTTTAATATAATTGGTTGCAAGATGCAATCAATTATGCTATCTCGAAAGTATTAAAACTAGGTTCACGTGACACTCCACTTACCGTGTGAGACTTGTTTTTAAGTGTTTTTTTGACATTTTTTTACTTGGTATTAATTTTATCATTTTTCCGTGACACTTTACTTGGAGCAGAAGCATTGTTTTGGTTATTGCGTCCGAAAAAATCAACTTTTGGGTAGATTAAAAATTCATTTGAGCATTTTAAGTATGTAAAAATGCTCTGGAGCTGATCTTAGGAGTATTGAGGAATATGAAAATGTATCAGAGCTCCATGGCTCCGTTAGAGAAAAATAGTAAATACAACCTGCTATAGTTTTATACATTTTTAATATTTTTATCTCAAAATTTTTACAATAATATTCATAAAAAATAGTTTTTATATAAATAAAATGTTTTTAATATGTAAAATGTTGGGAAAAATTGTTTTAATTCAAAGAAGTACGTTATTAAATTTTAAAAACTGTATGTTACCAATGAAAAAACTTTACATTATTTTTTAATTTTTCATACAACAAACTGAATGATATTTAAAATCTGTTTTTAACTGTATTTTATTAAAAAAACTGTACTTTAGTTTTACCTCTTATTTACTGAAAAAATTACATGTTATTTAAAAATTGTTTTTAACTGCATTTTTATAAAATGGCACCTTGTATAAAAATGCCCATTTTTTTTATAAAAACAATTAACAAATAATGTAAACACAGTTTTAAAATATTGTTTTTATTTTTACAAAACAGTAAAAGTATAGTTTTAAACTGTTTCAATACTGTTTTCTTTTTTTTAACTCATTTTAACATTTTTCAAATACATTTTTCTAGTTAAAAAACAGTCAAAGTAACGGTAAAAAAATTGCACACTTTTATAACGGTGAAAACTGCATAGTTGAGAAAAATTGTTTTTTTAAAACTAAAAATAGGCAAAATTGAAGTAGATTTTTTAAATAAGAAAACAGTTAAAAATGACGTCTAGAACAATTATCTATTAAAACAATTTCCCAGTTTTATTTATTTAAAAACAGTTAAAAATGGTATAAAAATAATTTTTAAAATCAATATGAATGTGTGTGTGTGTGTGTGTGTGTGTGTGTGTGTGTATACATTAATGTATTAATATATGAGCGCGTTGAAATAAATATGCATATTAATGTTTTAATAATAATAGATGTAAATATATAATGTCTAAATATATTAATGTATTCAAAGCTAAAACGATCTTTTCAATTCAAAAATTGGGTCAATTGACGGTCAACTAAGACCCTGTTTGGTTGCTCAAATTATTTAATTATGTAAATTGGTTCATTATGAATTAGTGAATTGTAATTTTAATTTTACCTAATGTTTGGTAATCTGAAATTAATGTTAAGGTTCTAAGAGGAAAAAAATAGATAAAAACAAATTAAGAGAGAGGGAGGGGGGGGGGGGGGGGGGGGAAGGGAGAGAAACAAATTATGAGAGAGGGGGTAAGGGGGGAGGGAGAGAAAGAGCGAAAAGCATGC
Source organism: Sambucus nigra (assembly GCA_949130495.1). Taxonomy (NCBI): domain Eukaryota; kingdom Viridiplantae; phylum Streptophyta; class Magnoliopsida; order Dipsacales; family Adoxaceae; genus Sambucus; species Sambucus nigra. The sequence continues at coordinate 500,405,725 of OX422211.1, read as the reverse complement.
ACTTTGTATGACTTCTATCTCATACAGATGCATTTCACGTTTTTTGTGAAATGATTCAATTTCAGATTTTACACATCAATTCAAATGAGACAATTAATGAATCATTTCATTGATGAAATCAAACAAAATAAATTGATTAATTTGTAAATGAACCAATTTATTAATGAGTCAATTTATAATTTTGAGACAACCAAACGAACCCTAATGATTTTTGTCAACTTTGGACTCCAACTAATTAATATGAAAACTATTGAACTTCCACCCCATATAACGAGAGTTATTAAAAAAAACTAAAAATAAAGTAGTACATGGAACATCTACTTTCAACTTTTCTTTTCCCTCTCCCCTTTCTCTTTATATTTAAGTGTATATACGTTCGCACAAGTTTTTCTAAGGGAGTTTTTATTAAAACCTCACTTTTCATTCTTCAACTCCCACTTTAGTTAAACACTTGAAACATTTTAAAGGAGTGTAAAAAGAAATGAGAGGTCGGAATAAAAACACCCTTTTCTAAATGGATCAATTATCAAAATGTATTTTAATTTTTTTTTAATATACATTTAGTTCAAGTCTTTTTTTTTAATTCCAAAAAGTCCCTCAAACACCCATTTAGTCAATATTATTTTATTTTTAAACGTCTGCGCTAGCGGCACCCTCACCCTACCTCCTGCCGGAGCTCCGACACCGAAACTCATTTTTTTGAGTGTTTTTATATGATCGGGTACTTTTTGGAACAAAATAAAAAGAATAATGTTAAACAACACGAGTCTTAACCCCGGGTTAGTGCAGGTACCTTTTTTTCATGTGAAAGGAGTTAGAAATAATTAAAACAAAAAAAAAAACTATTCCAATTTTTTTAAAAATTATATTTAACTCGTTTAGTCCCTCAAACATCCATTTACCTAATATTCTCGTATTTTTAAAGGTTCATGCTAGTGGCACTCCTTATTTTTAAACTTGATTTTTTTAACTGATTTACTCCCTCAAACGCCCATTTACCCAATATTCTATATTTTTAAGGCTCCGCGACAACGGCCCCCCTTATTTTTAAACTTAATTTTTTAACTCATTTGCTCTCTCAAACACCCAGTTACTCATTATTCTCTTATTTTTAAAGGTCCGCGCCAGCGGCACCATTTATTTTTAAACATATATTTTTTTTGTAATTTTACAACATTTAAAGCAATTTTTGAATTTCTTAAATGTGTTTAAAAATGTAAACAAAAAAAGTTTTTCTTGTTTATATTAAACTAACTTTTATTTTTTAAAACAGTTTTTTTTCCAATTTTTTTAATATTAAAATAGTGTTTTTTAACAATAAATTTTTTTAATATATAAAAAATATTCTTTTCTAATAAAACAGTTTTTTTTTAATAATTTTCACATGAGAAATCAATGAAAAAAAAAAGATCTTTGGTACTAACCCGGGGTTAAGACCGGGTAAGAGTATCACTTCTCAAATAAAAAAGGCTTAGACTAAACGTATGTTAAAAAATATTCGAAGGATCATGTGATATATGTCCCTTTCTAAAACTCTAGATAAATTAGAATTATAATTTTATCAAAATATATAATTTCTCCTCAAACGTAAAAAGGTGTTTGATTATCATTTGGTATATGGATAATGAATAACATTACATTTTTGTTCCAAACACAACCCTACTCTTCACATTTCTTCATTTGTTGACTTCCCGAAAGAACAAATTGTTTAATCTTCCAACAATGGATAGGTGAGGAGAAGAATGAGAGTAATTTGGGGGATGTGTCAACAATATGATAACATATCAGAATAATCAAAAATACTATTATGACTTAATTTTTGATATAGTTTTTTGAAACAAACCGATGTGATAGTTTGTTATTGATTGGTTATTGGAGTCCACGCTAGTGGAACCTAAAAGCCAATCAATAATAATTTGCCACTTCAATTTATTTCAAAAAATTATGTTAAAAATTAAGTCACAATAGATGCGCTCCAGAATAATAGCCCCTACATAGGTACACATATATTCCCAATAAGTATAGATATTAATATCAACTTACATGTATCCTGTGCGATGTTTGATCATTTTATAATTTTTTTAAAACTTATTTAATTTTATGATAACAAATATGTAGTTAAGATAATTCAAGAAAAGAATATACTCCTTTGCAAAAAATATGAAATCTAAGTATAAACATATGATTTTTATACACACTTGTTAAATATTTGCGTGTCTTGTTCAAGAAATGAATGCATGTATTTGAGACTCACTTTTATTAATTTTCAACAAAATAAATACACAAATTAAAAATTATTGCCACCTTAAAACAAATTGTCACTCTGATTTTGATTTGGACATTATAATTCTGGAATGATAACTTTTTTAATGCTCCACTCAAGTATTATTATTTTTTAAGAAAACCGGCCACGAAATGAATTTGGTGAGGTTTATGGTTAAGGAATGGTGAGACAATCCTACCCATTCAATGTGAACAAAGCATAAAAAATCATTAGTACAGATTGTAGTACAAATTAATAATAAAAAGATTGTTTTAAAAAAGATATATATTTGGTATAGAGATATATGGAAGCAAAGAATTTATCACATTATAATCTTCAAGTTGTGTTTTTGTTTTCATAATACATCCCCCGCCAATATTTACCTCAAGTATACAACTTATCCCATTAATTTGAATTTGTTCATCAGCATTGGTAGGCCCTTTACCTTTCTTCGTAGAATTCCCTATCTATTGATTCGGTACCACAATCAGATGATATTGATGAGATCATTGGAATTTGGATCTTACAAGATATTATGTTGCGTTGTTGTTTGATGAATGTTTCAGAAGTACCTTTGGTTTTGAAGAGAAATTTTGGAAATTGTAGAAAAATTGCGATTGATGTAGCAACAATTCTAGAATGTTAAGGTGTTTTGGTCTTTTAAAGGCTGAGGGCTTTCTGGATAATTGAGACTTTGAGTAAAAATATTACCCCCGTTTGAAGGAATGAGATTCTATAAACTATATAATTTTAAAAGCCGAAACAATAGGATAATCTATCTGTCAGTGATTTTTTTCCAAGATGTTGAGAAAAAGATTAAAAAGAATAGATGGAACTATTATAACTTGACAGGCTTTCAATGTTCCTGAATTAGGGGATTAGCAACACATAATTCTTACATATATACATAAACCCAATTCAGTATCTGTAGAGTATAAATCGAGAATGGTATCTATTACAACATGAATCAAACTAACAAACACCTCATACAAATCCTAGGACTTCTACTTGTGTTACTCGTGAAAAGTTCCACTGCTTGAATAGGAAGATCGTGCAACTAATCATTTGAATATTTCTCGTCTTTGGCTTCCCGTGCTTGTTGATGGCTTCATTTCAGTTCCTCTTGCTATTTCTTGAGGTTGGTCGAGAGAGCATGGGTTTATTTTAAAATGATGTTCATTGATAATTATATAAATCGTTTGGGGGGGAGAAGAGAGGCGGACGTTTAGTCTCCCAAAAAATATGACTTTTACTCTCCCAAAAAACTTAAGGGTCAATTATTAAATAATCTCTACTATAAATATATATTTTTTAAAAAGGACACATATTTTTAGTTTAACCCATTTAGTCCCTCAAGCACTCAATATCCTCTTATTTTTAGATGTCCGCACCAGCGACACTCCCTCTCCAAAATATGTGGCAAAGGACTTTTTGAGGCAAAATAAAAAAGTTTGGACTAAATGGGTATTAAAAAATGTCCGAGGGACTATTTGGTATATGTCCCAAAACTTAAATGTAAAATAAAGAGGCATAGGAGGGAGGGAGACTTACTCGTTAAAAGAAAATAATTATAGTATATAATTAAAATTGACAGGGGAACTCAGTGATGACATTTGTCGCATATTTAATGCGCCACGTCAATAATTATAATTAAAGTGTTATTATTTAACAAATGAAGTTTACCTATTTATAAATTGTGTTTATTTAACAAGATGTGGTTGCTTGTATCCCAAACCCAATCCGTATATATATATATATATATATATATATATATATATATATATATATATATATATATATATATTCCAAAAACCTTCCAACTTCTATTGGATGTAAATGTCAAATACAACCAATATGTCAAATACAGCCAATCCGAAAGTGAAAAAATGTTTTACTTTACCTTTAATTTTAAGATATCCGTATATCCCTTTAAAGCTTCATAATTACCAACCCGCTCCTTCCTCTCTCTCAGCTGCAAATCACTCCCTCTAAATTATGTAGCTGGACTGTTTCGCTTCCTCTTTCATTTTCATCTAGAACGCCTACTTGTCTTCATAATTTCATATGCCCATTTAAAATATTCTACATGGATGTTCATAGCATCAACCAACCCCTCTGAAAAAGCTCACATTTTTGTTTAATCTAGCGATGACACTAGACCCGAGAGAGATAAATCCCCACCATATGCTCAACTCCTGTAACTTCAAATCCATCACTTCTTTACTCCATCCTCTATTAACAAAGTAACAAATCTCCCCCTCAATACAAATGACATTCATTTCATCAATTTTGACACAAAAATCTCCCTAAAACAGTTGAGTTGATACACCTTCTTCAAAAATTATATATATACCACAATGTAGGAAACCCAAAACAACAACCCAAAACCTTTTTTCATTTGGTATACTTCACCTTTTCTTTTTATATATACATAAAATTTAAAGAACCTAAAAAGGATAAATAACTACCATTCGTGTTTAATTATTTGCAGGTGTTTACATATTATTTTTTATTCTCTTGCCCGTGTGTGCCAAAGTGTTGAAACTCAACTCTGTTGTTCAGGTATCATAGACTTAATTAAAGACCAAAATTGAGTGTCAATGGTTATTCCCTTTTTGGGGTGTTCATTGGTTTTTTAATGTAAATCATATGTTTTGTTTTTGTTTCTCATACATTCATTTAGTTAAAAAGCAGAACAAGAAGTAATTTTGGAGACACAGATTTTATTAAGAAACATTGAAATATGTAAATCTTCTTTTATAGACTATGATATTCAGAACTAATCAATCCAAATGAAAAGCCTCATGGGAAAAAAATAATCTCAAGTTATTAAAAAGCAAAGTAATTTATCAATTTGTATTTGTAAAATATGTTACTAATAGAGGATTTTTTTTGCTGAAAAGAGTTGAGAAAATATATTATGCATATATAATTACAATTAGAAAAAAAATTATAAATCTTTGCTTCTCGGCTATGATAATAAGAATTAAGTTTTTCGCAAGAGAAAAGTTAGAAAAACATGTTTGTGAAAAAATAATTCAAAAGTAAATTTTCAACTCTAGATTTTTATTGTATGATACTAAGAAATAACAAATTAATAATATTGATTTAATATTATATTTCTACGAGGATTTATATACGCCCGCATACCGCGCGGGTTGCATGCTAGTAGAAAGAAAAAAATAAGAGTTTTGACATTAATTATAAAGTTTCACATTAACATCTCTAATACTATCATATTAGAGGTATAATATAGATTACTTGAGACCATCATACTTCCACGCAACATAACTCCCACATTTGTATAATATTTCTCATTCTGCATTCTTTATTTGTTTGCGGATCTATGATACACACTCAATTTGTAATCCTCTACTATTTCCATAATTGCTTAAAGCATAGATACCGCTCAAATTAGGATAAGAATCAAAGTCCTAATTAAATATTTTATTGTTTTTTTATGCTGAAATTGACTAGATCATATTTTAGCATATTCGATGGACTATTATATATTGATTGTGCTAAATTTAAATTATTATAAAATTTTAAATTGATAAATTTGTATGTATGTAAGGTACCGAAACTCAAATCAAGAGTTTGAAATGTCAAATTTATATATAGTATTTGAGTAATGCTACTTTTTTCTAAATGTCCCACGAAACATTCTAAAATGCATTAAGTATTTGTATATTATGTGGGGTCCATCCCAGTGTATAATCACGTAATGCACTTTGGGCTATATTTTGGAGGATATCTTTGAGACTCATATCATTATTCATATTATTTAGAGTAGTGATACACTTACTTACAATTAGTACCGAAAAATGCAGAATGTGTTATATATGTGTTGTACCATAGTGGGACTCATATCATAACACAACATATATAAAATACTTTCAGTAATTTTCGGTATTCGTTGTAGGTACATAAAAAAAAATTCCATTATATTTACTTAAAGCAAAAACTTATATGAAAATTTATCAATTTAAAATAGGGGCATTAGCTAGTAAATCCCATAAAAGTCTATTTATTTATGATTACTATAAGAAGTAGTCTTCTTGGTATTTTAAACACATTAACTTTTCTCTTAATTAACTATAGGTCCACGCGCTATAAGCCATATGCACGATATACCTATTTTACCCTTATTAAACACTTAACCCTCTTTACTAAATCACATTTTTCATTGAAGTTGCAAAAAATCTTTGTTGGCGGCTTTGTATTCTCTCTGCATTTAATAGGTAATTTGTCTTCTTTATTTGTTTTTGCACATACTTCCAACTTGGGAAAAACTCATATATATTAACTTATTTACTATATATATATATATCGACGATTAGAGATATTTATTTTAAACATTTCTACACGGATTGTAGACTTTTAACATATCGTTGATAAGTTGCAATCGTTTAATATATTATACACTATCGTGTTGATAATAACTACTTATATTTGAAATCTGAAGATAATTAAATGGATTTCCTTCTTCATATTGCATAAAAACTCTATTGAAGTAATTACTATGTGTACTAAATTGTAGTTCATAACTCCGCCTGTGTCGTGCTTAACTTCTTATTTTTTTGACACTGCCGGTCCCAAGCCCGGAAAAAGGAGGAGGGTTGCGTTAGGTAGCTGACAGCCAGCGTAAAACTTTGTCAGATCCTTATGAACATGAACTAAATTGTAGTTCATGATGTGTTTGTAAATTTGATTTCATATTATGTTTTTCTTTTAATCATATAACTATAATTGGCTTTTCATCATGATATCATCAATATAACTATATGTTCTTCTAATGATATAATTGTAAATTTGATTTCATATTAGTTTTAACAATATAACTATATGTCTTTACATCATTATAACTTAATGGTATTTAACTTGATATATGTAATTGCATTTAGCATTGTAATAGTATTTAACTATATGTAACTGTTTTCAACATCATAACAATGTTACTATATGTAATTATTTTCAATATTGTAATGTACCTATATGTAACTGTTTTCAATATTGTAACAGTATTTAACTTAATATATGTAACTGCATATGTTTTAAACATTGTAATTGTATTTATTTTAAACATTGTAACTGTATCCATTTTAAACATTCGAACTTTACATTTATAACTGTATCAGTATAAATTTCTCAACACATAATTACATTGTTGTTTAAATTCAGTTAGAAATACATATGTATCTTTTTGGTACCTAATATACAACATATAGTAAAACCTTTATTTCAATTAAGGTACAATGGATGACATTTTGATTTTAATCTGTCAATATAACAACATCTCAACTACGGTGCTCATTAACTCGAAAATGGAATTTTAAGATATAGTACATATTTCATTGTCAAAGTACACTGATTTGACAAACGCATGTACTTCACATACTCTATTCCTAGACATCCAAACTGCTCTGTTGAATCATATTATAATGCTTATAGAATGTTTGTCACATTGTCAATCGAAGGAATAAAAAATATAGATGCTGAAATTAAAGATGACTACAACCATGAAACAACTGAAATTGGGAGTAGCTCTAAAATTGACGGTGTTGTCTGGGGGATTTTGCCACTAAGAAATAACAAAAGAAATAAATACAAGAAGCAAACTTATTGGGTAAATTTTCAATGACTAATACATCAAGTTTGTTATCAAGTAGTTATTCTAGTGGCATTACTGATGTAAACTAAGAATTCATTGGCGGGGCTGATTAATTCAGAATTGTGTTATCAAAATACTCAATAGATTTAGGATTCCACTATATACATCTTAAAAATGAAGCACAAGAATTACAGCAGTGTGCGCCAACAGAGATACAAGTGGTTGCATATGAAGAATATATGCATCACTCAAGCAAACTAATGGATTTTTCTACATAAGAACTTTTTAGAAAGAGCATACATGTGCAACATCGATACGTATAGTAAAAAATCAGAGAATGAACTCTGATATTATTGTTGGCATTATAGTTGGCCAAGTCAAGGATAGACCACTTCTCAACCCAACTGATGTTATCCAATATCTAAAATTCAACCTAAGATATTATATTTCTTCCCATGTTTATTATAAGGCTATTAAAAAAATACGTTCATAAGCTTTTGGTAACATATCTCTGTGCTATTATGACTTTAGGTGGTCCATTGATGCAAGAAAGTCATCTAACCCGAGAACTATATTAAAAATAGATTATGATACAAGTACAAAATGATTCCCATATTTATTTATGGCTTTCAATTCCTGTATTGAAGGATTCAAGTTTTGTCGTTCACTTATTTTCCTTGATGGAACTTTTTTGAAAGGATACTATAAGGTAGGGGTGGCAATTTTAGAAACTACACGAAAAAACGATAAGGAACGACATGAAATTGATCCGAAATTGACACGATATGTCGCGTTCGTGTTGTGTTTTTTTACACGACATCACGTCGTGTCGTGTCGTGTCGTATCGTATCGTGTCGTGTCGTGTTCGTGTCCAAAAAAACCTTGTCATGTCATGTCCTGTCAGCCGGAAACATGACCTGTTGACCAGAATTGCCACCCCTACTATAAGGGAACTCTACTCGCAGCAATAGTAGAAAATGAAAATCAAGGTATATTAGTTACTTCTAACTAAACATTTTACAAATTTAATTCTATTGATTTATTATTAAATATCAATACTTACTAAGGTAACACTTATTTCAATATTGAAAAATATATATTCCCTTTGGCAATATGTATTGTTGATTCTTAGACCATTGCAAATTGGAGTTGGTTTTTCAAGGAACTATATAAAATCATCGAAAATGAAAGACAATTGACTTTTGTATCCGATAGACATTATGGGATCAAAGAGTCTATCCCCAATATTTTTCCAGGATTGTACCACTCCTATTGTATACAACACGTAAAATTTAATATCAATAATGCATTATCAAAAGGATGTGTGACAAATATATTTTGAGAGTCCATGGTGTATAACTTCAGATAGTGTGCTTATGCTCCTACAAGAGAGCATTATGATCAATATTTGGCAGAATTCAAACACTGTGGAGGAAATTTACTTATTAATTTTTTAAATGATGCAACTTTGTAATCATGTGTAATGTCTACTTCGAAGGGAAAAATATGGAGAAATGTACTCTAATGTTGCTGAGTCCTTTAATTCGTGGATAAGGAAAGCATTTCATGTATCGATAACTTAATTGGTTGGTCACATAAGGATACAAATAATCAATTTAAGGGCAAGAAAGGTAATCAGTTGCAAAGTGGACTTCTGATTTATGTGCAGATATGCATAAGAAAATACAACAACTTGTTTTATAATCAAGGCCTGGTTTGTCTCGCGTTTAAGTTCATACAACTCAGAAGTTCACTATTAACCCTCAATTGCTGTTGATTTACAGAGACAACTATATTCTTGTGGATTGTAGCAAATACATGAATTTGCTTGTGCTCATGTTGTGGCTGCAAAACGTAACAGTGGTCAAGACGAGAAAAAATTTATAGATTTTTATTTCCATACATCTTACTATAAAATGTCCTATGATCTCCTAATTTTTCCAGTTCCTACTATATACAAGCCACATAATGAAGTTGGCATAGAAATACTTCCGCCAATAACAAAAAAAAAAGTTGTTCATTCGAAGAAAAATAGATATAAAAATAAAGGAGAGATAACAAAAAGGATAAAGTGTAGTAGATATGAAAATATAGGGAATCACAACAAAAAAACTTGTAAAGCAGCGATTAATTTATCACAATTTGATTTAGGAAATATCTCATTGATCAATACAATTTACTTCTATCAAATATATATTGTGTTATCTCGAATTTGTAGAAAATGTAACTGATTCTTGTTTTTAAACTGTTTATGTTAACACGCAATTGTAACTATTTTTTTCATACAAAAATGTAGCTGAATTTTTACACATGTTGTGGCCATCCCCGATCCTCGCCGCGGGCGGGCGCGTGAAGGAGGATCCTCGGGTCCCGCGCGTCCCTCTCGGGAGCGCTTCGACCGACGTCGTTTAAGATGAGGTGTAAAATGTAGAGAGATTTAGAGTCTCCAGTCTATTTTACTCAAAATAGACAAAAGAAAGAGAAGAAGCCATCCCGAAGGACGACATCTAAAGACATACTGGTGCATACGAAACGAAAATGGTTCGAGAAGGGTTCGAAGGCTAAGTTACGAAATGGGAAGGTGTTAGGCACCCATTCCTCCCTTTCGGTCTCTCATGGATGTTTGCTATTTTCCTTTTTTATTTTCCCCATGATATGTGTGCATGTGTATATATATAGTGGAGATAGGAATCCTCGACTTGTATCATGGAAGAGATAAAGCGAGTCATCCGTAGGAAGGTATAAAAATAATATTAGAAAATAAGATTTACGCGATTACTCTTACGTTGATCGTTATAATGGAACGATAATGCATATGGAGTGATACGTCACTAAGAACAAGTATATAGAATATAAGAAAATTGGATTTAGAGAAGATAGAAAATAAGAGAGAAAGTGAGAATAGGACTCGAGTCTCGGGTTTTACCCCGAGACGCCTACGTAGCCTATAAAGGCATCAAAGTCCACGTAGTTCGCATACAAAACGAGGGGTGGGGTTTATCCCATAAATTCAAATGGGGGATCTCCTATTTGTGAGTGTGTGTGTGTGTGTAGAAAAAGTGTTTTAGTTGTGAGAAGAGTGTGAGAAATGTATGAGAATCCCTTTTTGAAATTTATGAGCAAACCCTATTTTTCTTATTTTTGGGGGGGTTTTATTTATATGAAAATAAGAGATGTGCAATAATACTAAATAAAAAGTATATTAGGATGTGTGAGATGAGATATTAAAAGTGCTAAGTAATAAAACAAGTTATTGCGAATTTAAGAGAATTTGAAGAGAAAGTTGAGAAAGTTGGACCTTCTTGAAGATCTTGAGCTCGATCTTGAATGTTGGAGAGCAGCCCTTGCACTTGGATGATGATGGAGAGTGGCTAATTCACCATGTTTGATGAAAAGGATGGTGAAAAGTGGAAGTTAGAAAGGGATTTGGATGTTGAAATCGCGTTGTCTTCGAGAGAAGTTTTTGGGATTCGCTGAGAGCGATTTTTATCAGATCTGGGCCCCTTTGAAAATGAGGTGAAGGCCTCCTTTTATATGCCCAGGTCACTGCCGATCGGCATATACCTGGTCCTGCCTATCGGCACCTGCCTATAGGCAGGGTCTGGAACCTTCCATTTGGCAGTGTGTTTCAGGCCTTTTCGAAAATTGGCTGCCGAGGGCAAACCGTTGGTCAGAATCATACACGGGATGGACTATTGGAAAGGTAATTCAGAGACCTTTAAAAGTCCCTTGGATCTCTCCCCGGTTCGGGAGTTAACTTTGGGTCAAATATGGCTCGTACGCGTTTTTCGATCCATTGGACGGGGAATCGTTCGGACGCAAACGGATCGTTCGTCCGCATGGTAAGTCTGAATCACGCATGGGGCGGACCGTTGGAAAGGTTAGGATATGTATTTATACATTCCAAAGAGTTAGACATGGTTTGGGGAGTTGACTTTGGTCAGATGGGCGCTAGAAGCATTCGGTGACCACTTGGAGTCAAACGGGTCGTTCGTCCGCATGGTAAGTCGGAATCGCACATGGAGTGGACCATTGGAAAGGGGTTTTAGTGCCCTTCAAAGATTCATTTAGTTTCGATCGAGCTGAAGAGTTGACTTAGGTCAAACAGAGCCCGGGAGCGCCCTGTGGCCTCTAGATCAAGTTTCGAATGCAAACAAATCGTTCGTCCGCATGGTAAGTCGGAATCGTACACGAGATGGACCGTTGGAAAGGGGTTTCAGTGCCCTTCGAAGATTCATTTAGCCTTGGTCAAGTTGAAGAGTTTGACTTTTTGGTCAAACGGAGCTTAGGAGTGCTCGATGGCTTTTAGGTCAGTACTCGGGGTTTGACCTGGGTTTGTAGTGGTAAAGGGATGTACTAGGGACCTAAGGAGAGTTAGGGGTAACAGAATGGAGTGTCTACAGAGCCCCTCGACAGGTGAGTTTGGAACAAATAATAACCGTCGAATAAATACCACATGATGCTTTTGAGCGAGTATGACCGATTCAGAGGCTTGAGGCCGAGTCTGAGGACCTGAGGGGTGTGCTGGGGATGGTTTGAATATCGATCAAAGGTTTAGGTATATTCTGAGAACCTGAAGTGATGCTAGGGGATGACCAATTTTGTGGGTCAAAGCCAAATCTGTGGGCTTAAGTGATGAGGGTGACCGATTCTGCCGGTGAAAGCCAATTATGTGGGCTTAAGTGAATATCTAATAATCGAGGTCAATTCTGACCTAAGAGTGGTGACGACCGAGGATCGAGGTCAATTCTGACCTAACTCAAGTGACGATCTAAGACCGAGGTCAATTCTGACCTAAGAGTGGTGACGATCGAGGATCGAGATCAATTCTGACCTAACTCAGGTGACGATCCAAGACCGAGGTCAATTTTAACCTAAGAGTGGTGACGACCGAGGACCGAGGTCAATTCTGACCTAACTCAGGTGATAATCCAAGATCGAGGTCAATTCTGACCTAAGAGTAGTGACGATCGAGGACCGAAGTTAATTCTGACCTAACTCAGGTGACGATCCAAGACCGAGGTCAATTCTGACCTAAGAGTGGATAAAGATTGGATTTTGATTCTGCTGGAGAAAGTGCCTTGTGATTTTGATCTGAGCTGGGGAGCTGATAGCTGGGTAAGCTTTTGTTTCTTTAGGAGGCCTCGCAGGGGGAACAGCCAATTTTGGTGCTATAAAAAACTCCGCTGGGGAAGTGATCAAGTGATCCTTAGAGATCCTCTGGGGCTTTTCCGGGAGGAGATTCACTTGGTTTTTGAGGATTCCGCTGGGAAATAGGGGTTTCGCTTGAGGGAATGCGAAATTTTCCATGTGAAAATGTTTTAAATCCTTCTTAGGATTTTTAGGAATTTTTTAAGGATTTTTTTGGGGCTTTCTGGTATTTTCTGGGAATTTCTGTACGAAATCTAAGGGGGGTGTCGGTCGATATGGTATGAGGGGTGCCATTCGGCAGTGGCACAGACTTTTGGACAGCCTCGGGAAGGTAAGGAGTCAGTGTCGATCGGCATGACGCTTAGCATCCTATATAAAGGGGGCGGATCCCTTTATTTTTTCACAGCTTCTTTGCTTTCTCTCTTTCTGCAATTTCTCTGCAAATCATTCTAGCATTTCGATCTTCAAGAAATGGCCGCTTTTCTGAGCACTGCAGTCCACGGGGAGTGGTTGACCATTGATAACTGGGCGAATGTGAAGTGGAGGGTCAGGGCGCCTATTGCTTTGCGGAGTGAGAACTCCTTTGATGCGTTTGAGCCTGTTGCGGATAAGCGGAGTTTGCTGCGGGAGACATTGCATCATCGCTCTTCGAGAGTGAATACTGGAGGTTATGTAAGTAACCCAACCTTTGGCATTCCTCTCCTTTTGGTTATTTTTCTTTCTTTCTTGACTTCTGATGAGATTTTTTCCTTTTTGCCAATCTGATATTTCTTTAAAGAACATGCGCGCCCGCGGGACGACGGGGCTCAGGGATGTCTGGGAGCATCTCCCACCTGTGGTGTGTTGGGTGATATCATCAGCGGGTTTTGGGAGGTAGGCATCTGCGCTGGATGAGACTCCTCGTTCGACAGGGGTCCTGTGCTCTTTGGGGGAGAGGTGGTGGGATACTACCCACACCTTCTATTTCATCTTCGGGGAGATGACTGTGACTCCCATAGACGTGCAGCAGTTGTTGGGGCTGGATTATGATAGAGAGAAGATAGAGGTGGATCGCTCTTTGCGGGTGATATCGGAGGCAGTGCGTGCGGGACTTGGTGATTTAGGGAGGATAGTTTCTGGAGATTCTATCTAGCTGTCCCTGCTGAAGGATGTTCTATTAGGCAGGGTGATTGATGTGGAGGATGGACTGCAAGTGAGGCAGATGGCTCGGTTATTTATTTTGCTGGTGTTGGGAGGTTTTATGGTGGCGTCGAGCGGCGATGTCGTCCATTTGTGGTTCTTGCCGTACTTGAGGATATTTTCGAACATCCATTTCTATGATTGGGGGAGTACAACTTTAGCGACCCTTTACTCTTCTCTGGATGCATTCAGTCGGTGCTGACGACAGACCTTTACTGGAGCCACGTACCTTCTTGAGGTATTCTTCAGTTTGCGCATTTCTTTTCATGCATTCGCATTTTCCTTATGCGTCTCTTTTTATTTGTGAATTCTTATCTTTGACAGGATTGGTTTTATGAGGTGATAGGGTGCAATACCCCACTGATCGCTCTGAAGGATGACACTGTTACTCCTGCCGATTGTATCGATGGTGTAATTCCAATCGGCAGTCGAAGGGATCTTTCTCTAGAGGCAGTGCGTCAGGTCTTAAATGACCTGACCAGTGGTAGGGTAAGACTTTTTTCATTTTTAGTCTTGGTTTTTACGCCTTCTGATCTTGTATTTATTTATGCCTGCTTGGATATTTTCAGGTGACCTTTTATCCCTAAGGGATAGCCATTCAGGATGCGGGGACGACCGGAGTGAACAGGCAGATGAGGCGTTTGCTGGCACATGAGTTTGGCCATTCTTGGTATCTCGGGGAGCGGGTGGTTCGCCAAATTGCTGAGGATGAGGTGCCGGTGCCACCTGTGCAGCCTCCTATGTCTATGAGGCGGAGCGACTGCTGTCGGAGGATGCGAGGATCGCGGCAATGATCGACGAGTCCTACTTATTATACACTGATACGGATGCGCCGTATGACAACATGGACTTTGTGACAAGATGGTTGATGGTGCCCAACATATATGATGCCCTGCCTTTCCTTCCTTCGGGTTCGAGTCGGGTGGTGGGATCTTCTCACAGTGGCGGCGGTCCGACGACATCTGCGGCGGCGACCTCGGAGGTTCCTTTTGTGCAGTTGCATACTCCTTCGTACAACATTCGGCGGGCTGATGGAGGGATGGTGCCTGTGTTGCAGCGTCCTCATGCGATGGATCCGGAGGAGTTGGGTTTGACAGAGGAGGTCCTCCGACCTGCGGTATACCTTTTTGTTCTTCTTTTTCTTTCTTTCTTTTCTGTTTTTGTCATCTCTGCTTTGATACTGATTTTGCCTTTTTCTTGCAGCAACTCCGAGTGTCAACCACTTGGCTAAGAGACATCAGAGACTGGATATCTTAAGCGACTGCCCATATTAGGGATGCGGTTCCTGTTCTTTCTTGCTTGGTGCCATCTGCTTCGTCTGGAGAAGACTCTGTCTCGGGTAGTAGTGGTGCATCGTCTCACCGTAGGGGAAAGAGAGCACGTCGCAGGGGTGGAAGCTGTTAGAGAGAAACGTAGGTGAGAGAGAGAGAGAGAGAGAGAGAATGTGGGTTCGGGCTGAGTCCCATTATTTTTGCTTTTTCTTCCTGCAAAATTGATGTAACACAGAGAACAAATAGATCCAATGCAATGTAGTTTTTTTTAATGATGAATGAATGCATGCACATGCACTTTTTACTTTGCTACTGAGACCGTAAAAAGGAGTTTTTTGGAATTTTTGAAGGAAAGTTTTTTTAATTAAAGGGGGAAATTATATAAGGAGGAAAAGGGATTTTAAAATTATGTTGAGAATATCAATTTATTTTTATTGAGTTTTCTGATTTGTCAAAAGAGGAAAAAAGGGAAATTTCTAAAAATAGGGGGTTGCCGATCGACAAGCACCCTCTCCTGCCTATCGGCAGTCTATTCCGGTCCTATCAATTCAAAGCTTTGATTGGTACCCTCTTCAGCCTTTTGTATTTTGTGGGGTAGGATTCCCTTCGATTTCTGCAGGTATTATGTCTCTTGTGAGGGTTCTCAAGTATAAAAAGGGGTAAGGGTGGAGTGTTTTCATCACACCTTCACATTCTTACTTACTTGCCCACTATCTCTTAGCCTTGTAAGATGGCTCTCCCTGGTAGCATTGAGTTTGCTAACTACCTCGAAGCCTTGGAAGCAATGTGCTCTTATAATGTCAACTATGATGCTTTCAACATGCGTCGAATCTCCTTGTGGTGCAATCGGCCTATCGAGTGGAACATGCTGATGGCGGCGGTACAATTCTGGTACCCCGAAGACCATGTATTCCGCTTTGGGTTAGATGAAGTTTTTCCTACCTACAGGGAATTTTCTTCCATGCTGGGTATAAATTCTAGTGCTACTGCGGTTTTGCCTGAATTTTCCCGTTCTCCCAGGTATTTATTGGCCGGGCTTCTTCATATTTCGCCTTCGACGACCAGATCATTGGATGCTAGAGGAATGATTTCCCTCCTGGCGGTGCTGCAGTTCGTGCATTTACGGGAAGTAGGTGATGTTGGCTATGCTGGAGCCGTTGCTCTAGGCCTGGTTTTAAAATTACTGTTGGTGACTGGGGAACTGCTGGTGAACCCGCAGCTTACAGCCATTACTTCTTGGATGTCATACCGTCGCAATCCTGCGGCGGTGATACTGGTAGAGACCCTGAATGGCCTGGATGCCTGGAGAGAAAGTCGTTCTATCTTTTTGAGGGGTAGCCCTGTGATGCTGTTCATGTGGTTTTCTGAAAGACTCGGCTTGGTGGCCCTTCCAGAGTATCCTTTATCGGCTGTACCCAACTTTTTTTCGCGTTACTTTTTCAGTGTTGGCTTGGATATTGACAGCTGGGAGAACTAGTTTGTGGAGAATGGGGATCGGAATCTGTATTGGTCAGTGCCTTGGTGGGGGCAGTTGCTGCCTGTTCTGGAGCTAGGAGAGTACTCATATGTGCGGCTGGTTAGTCTTAGACATACCTCTTTTTATTTCCCTTGGTGGCTTCTACGCCAATTTGGCTGGGCACAGGTCGTGCCTCCTTGGACCTCAAAATTCTTTCTGGTGGAAGATTTGACTGAGCGTTTGCGCATGTGGCTTGGCTCCTTGTGGGAAAATCGGCGTCCGTCGACCCGTCCCTCTCAGTCTGTTGGGAGAGTTTGGCATGTCCCCGGGGATTATATGAAGTGGTTGTGAAGGAGAATAGTCAGCAAGATGTTGGCAGTGGATACTTGACAAAGGTGGTTTGTTTTATTTAACACCGTGGAAGCGGGTGTTGTGGTTTTTTCGAAGCTGGTTCAGGCTTATCGGTCCATGGAGTGTTTACAGCACTCTGTTCAGGCAGGAGAAATTTGGGGACCCCAGGATGTAGATGATGAGGGTGCAGGCTCCTCTGGTAGCTGTGGGTAGGACTCTTGGAGAGTTTATTTGTGTAATAGGGAATATATATGGGGATTTTATTTGGCTTTTTATGGCAGTAGGGGGAAGGGAGTTATCCGTTTCTTTTTTTATGTAATCTGTGTTGTCATTTCTTATTAATGAAATAAGCAAGTTTCTGATCATCCAGCTGTGCCTTTCGATGAATTTTGTATTTTTGAATTATCTATACTGATCGCTAAGGCATACATAATCTTTTTGTTCAAGTTTTTGTTAGAATGAACTGTCATTCTCGGAGATAAGAAAAGAATAGTATTTTGTGAAAAAGAAAGGGCTGTACTCTTGTAAGATGTATGAGCTGCCTACGTACCTCTAGGGATTTTGAAATTTTTTTATTTTTCTTAAAAAATGTTTTTTGCAGAGGATCAGGCCCACGTAGTTCTGGGTAGAGGGAAATGAAGAGAGTTTTTTTTTAGAATAAAAGGGGGATGAGAAGAGTCGTAGTGCGCCTAGATTCCAGACTAGGGGTAGAATTTCTTGAGACGGTCCAGGTTGACTGGACGAGCCATCTCCTCCCCATCTAGGTCAGTGAGCATGGCGACACCACCGGATAAGATTTTCTTCACAATGTAGGGGCCGCTCCAATTGGGCTTGAATTTCCCTCTGGGGTCCCAGATGGGTTCTATTATCTCCTTGAGGGCTAAATCCCCTTCCCGGACACCGCAATCTTTGAATCTCTTGCTGAATGATCGCGCTATTCGGCGATGGTAACTCTGTATGTGGTAAAGAGCTTTCAATATCTTTTCATCTAGGAGGGTCAGCTTGTCGAGACGGCTTTGGCACTAGTCTTGTTCGCTAACTTTTCTTTTGAGCATAACGCATAGCAAGGGTATTTCTAACTCCACAAGTAGGATTGATTCCATGTCGTAAGCCAGAGAGTAAGGGGTAGCCCCAGTAGAGGTTCGGATTGAGGTTCGATAGCCCTAGAGGGCTTACGAGATTCGGTCGACCCAATCCCTACAGCTTTCGATCATCTTGTCGATGATGGCTTTGAGGTTCTTGTTGGCGGCTTCAACTACACCATTGGTCTGAGGTCGGTAGGGAGAAGGTTAGTGTCTCTGAATCCCGTACTCGTTGACTATTCTGTGACTTCTTCTTCGAAGTGCAACCCATTATCTGACACTAACTCGTGCGGGACCCCATATCGGCAGATGATATTTTTCTTGAGGAATTTGGCCACTTCTTGGAGTTCAATACTGCGTATGACTCAGATTCGACCCATTTGGTGAAGTAATCAATAGAAACTAGGATGAACTCATATCTTTTTGAAGCCTTTGGTGTAACTTTCCCTATGATGTCGACACCCCAAGTGGAGAATGGCCAGGGAGAGGTCATATTGTATAATTCTCGCGGAGGCAGGTGTTGAAGATTGGAGAACTGTTGGCATTTGAGGCATCTCCGGACATAGGTGGTGCAATCCTGGGCCATGGTGGTCCAGTAGTAGTCCTGTCTGATGATCTTCTTGGTAAGCATGTGACCGTTCATGTGGGGCCCGCATTCCCCCTATGGGTCTTCTGCATTATCTTCTCAATCTCAGCCCCTACGATACAGTGTAGATTAGTTCCATCAAAGTTCATATTGAGTAGAGCTTTATGACAGATGATGTATTGGGCGGCCAGTCTTCGGAGGGTTGTTCGATCTTTCTTGTTGGAACCCTCGGGATACCTACCATGTTTGAGGAGGCACCAAATATTATAGTACCAACAATCGGCTAGTTCGGGATCTTCGGTGGAGACAAGCTCAATATGGTAGCAGTGGGTGGGTTTGTCTTGCTTTTAAACTAGGAAGGGGGCCATTGTTATTCCTTTGGGCATATCGACCATGGAGGCCAAGGTAGCGAGAGCATCGGCTAGATTATTCTTTGCTCGAGGTAGGTAATGGAAGGTGATATCTCGGAATCAAAGTCTACCTCTTCTAAGTGGTTATGGAAGGGTTGGAGCTTTTCGTCCTTGACTTTACACTTTCTTAGCACTTGACCGATGATGAGGGCCGAATCCTCGTAGACATCAAGGTATTGATACCTTTCTTGAGAGCAACTTTGAGGCCTACTATGCATGCCTCGTATTCCGTCATGTTGTTGGTGCAAGGGAAATCCAATTTGATGGCGATGGGAGTGTGGGAGTCATCTGGGGAGATCAAAAGTATTCTAACGCCATATCCCTTTTTGTTGGCAGCGCCGTCAAAGAACTTTTACCATCGAAGGTTATCTTGAGCGGTTCCGAGGATATTTTCATCTGGGAATTGGGAGATATAAACATCTGCTTCTTCTATGGGGTAATCAGCGAGGTAGTCAGAGATGGCTCTTCCTTTAATGGCTTTCTACGTGACGTACACGATATGGAACTCGGTTAGGAGCATCAACCATCGGGTCGTTCGACTAGATAAGGCGGGTTTCTCAAGCAATTATTTGATGGGATCCATTCGGGATACAAGTTTGATGGGGAAGGCGAGAATGTAGTGTCGTAACTTTTGGGTGACTCAGACAAGTGCAGCACACGCCTTTTCCAAAGCAATGTAGTTGACCTCATACCCAATCAATTTTCGACTGGCGTAATAGATGGCTCTTTATTTACGGGAGTCTTCAAGGTATTAGGCTAGCAATGCCCCAGCTGTAGTGTCGGTTATGGTTAGGTAAAGGAACAAAGGGAGACCAGGCTGTGGTGGCATGAGCACTGGAGGTTGGGTCAGATATTATTTGATACGGTCAAATGCTTCTTGGAAGGCCTCGTTCCAAACCTTGGTTGAATCCTTTCGGAGGAGCTTGAAGATCGATTCATAGATGGAGGTTAGCTGGCTGATGAACCGGATGATATATTATTATTTCCTAAGAAAACCTCAGAATTCTTTCTCTGTTCGGGGCGGTGGCATCTCAAGTATGGCCTTTAGCTTTGCAAGATCTGCTTCTATCCCCTTCTCACTGACCATGAATCCCAAGATTTTCCCTTTGTAACGCCGAAGACACATTTATGTGGATTGAGTCTCATCTGATACCGTCGCAGTCGTTCGAAGAACTTTCTGAGAGCGGGAACATGACCTTCTCTAGTTTTGGACTTGATAATCATATCATCCACATAAACCTTGACTTCTTTATGAATCAGATCGTGTAGGATGGTTATGGCAGCCCTTTAGTAGGTGGCCCCAGCATTCTTGAGACCAAATGGCATAACAATATAGCAAAAGGTTCTCCATGGGGTGATGAATGCGGTTTTTTTTCTTGGTGGTCTGGGTGCATCTTGATTTGGT
Organism: Sambucus nigra; assembly: GCA_949130495.1. Classification (NCBI taxonomy): domain Eukaryota; kingdom Viridiplantae; phylum Streptophyta; class Magnoliopsida; order Dipsacales; family Adoxaceae; genus Sambucus; species Sambucus nigra. The sequence continues at coordinate 500,384,960 of OX422211.1, read as the reverse complement.
TGTATCCGGCAAAACTCGTCGACGAAGGACTTGAGAGCATGAATGGATGTGTTGTCCATGATCATGTCGATATTGGGTATCGGATAATCATCCTTTAGAGAAGCTTTGTTTAAATCTTGGTAGTCTACACACATTCGAACCTTACCTCCTAATTTCGGCACAGGTTTTATATTGGCTAGCCATGTGGGATATTCGATCACACGAATGAAGGCCACTTTCAACTATTTGACCACCTCTTCTTTGACCTTGAGCGACCATTAGGTGCGGAGCTTTCTTAATTTTTATTTAACCGACTTGTAATCAGGGAGAGTGGGGATTTCGTGCTAAGCTATTTCAGGATCAATGCCGGGCATATCATCATAGGACCATGCGAAGACATCCACGAATTCCTTTAGTAATTCTTCAAGTTGTGCGCGCTCATGCTCGTCAAGGGTGGCCCCTATCCTAATCTCGCGCAGTTGGCTACTAGAACCGAGATTAATAACAACATTCTCCTCTTCATTAACTTGAATGCGATTATGTTGTTTATTATTAACCTTATTTAGATTAGTTAAGAATTGTTTATTTGCAAAATCATCATCATCAAAAGTTTGATTAGAATCCAAACAATTAATGTAAGGCACAGCAAGATACTTAAAATCTTCTTTTATTTCATTGATAGGAAAAACAACATTGAAAGCCTTATCAAAAGAGGTCTCGATTACATTTGAACAAGGATAGACAACAGAAGAAGAAATAGGGTAAACATTGGGGTTAGGGGAGATTTCAAGAGGTAGAACTGGCGCAGCATGCCAGTTGAGGAGGGGTGTATCAGCAGCTTTAATTAGATGGGATGGATCCATTGATGTAGTGCCTAAATGAACCATGCAGAGTGCTAGTCCCAGTGTCTGTAAGTTGAAGGAATCTTTGGAATCACTTTCCTCAGTCTCTTCGGTATCTTTGAAGAGCGGTTGTACTAGGAGTTGGAAACTTTCGACCCATGGGTAGCCATCTTGGAAAAAAATCTCCATTCCAGGCTTTATCTTCTTGTCTGTGTGGTCGTACCATGGTTCTGGAAAACCGCAAAAGGGGAAGTCTTTGCCTTCTTTGATGAATCGTCCATTCAAGGAGTCTCCTGGGATAGTTTGGATGCAGTCTAATCTTATCTTTAGTCGAGACTGGTGGATAATTCTGAGCTCTTGTTCTGATGGTTGATACCCAAAGCCACAAGGAAGGAAATCTTTCTTCAATTTGATGGGCTCAAGTATCCCTTGCTGCCTTTGTCCTAGCCCCAGTCCGGGCATGAAGTGCATGTTTCTGAACATCTGAATCACATTGACATTACCATGAGGGTCATATTATGGACAAACCCTTTCTTTGAAACCATCCCCTGTCGGGAGTAGGAGTGGCTCAACTCGGAATCCTGATAGGAGCATATCATTTGACCCGTGTTGTATCTCAAGGATTGGACTGCTGGTGCTTGCACCCTCGACATTTTTATCATCGCCCAAAATGGTGATGACTCGCTCGTCGGTGAAGAACTTCAATTTCTGATGGAGTGAGGAAGACACACCCTTGATACTGTGGAGCCAGGGTCGTCCGACCAATAGGTTGAAACAAGCTGGGATGTCTATGACTTGGAATTTAACGATAGGGTTTATAGGTCCAACCCCTATTACAAGTTTTACGGATCCCATTACCTCCCGCCGGGTATTATCGTAGGCACTACAACGGCGGAGGTTAGAGCGAGGTCACTTTCTTTCAGGCCTAAACACTTGAAGGATCTCAGTGGGAAGACATTCAAGGCGGATCCGTTATCGACAAGAGAGAGTGGCACGACCTTCCCCATAACTTCGATGGAGATATTGAGTGAATGATTGTGATTTGGCCCATTTCTGGGGATTTTTTCTTTAGAAAATAATAGCATTCGGGTAGAGGTCAAGGATCCGACCAGATTTACCACTTCTTTTGGTGTGGTAGAAGGAGGAACTGTGGGTCCAGTGAGTGGCTTGATTAAAGCATTTCTGTGCAGCTGGGAAGACATGAAAAGCCCCCATAGAGTGATGTTAGCTTGAGTTTTCTTCAGTTGATCGAAGACCTTGCTTTCCTCGATGGTCATCTCTGGCATAGGAAGGTTTTTAACGCCCCTCCCTTTGTCATTTATTGGTAGTGAGCTTGGAACCTGGTAATGTCTCCCTGATCTGGTCATGTGATTTACTGAAGAAGGGAAGAACATGAATCCCATTTCCTCATCAATCTCATGTTGTTCTATTACCCTGTTTATTTCTCCGAGGAGTTCTTTAAATGATATCATCCCACATATGTCGGCTACAGGGCCAGTTCTTCCTAAATCTTGTTCTTCACTTGAATCTTCGAATTCTTTCCCCCATCCGGTGGCAACAATTCTGTCTTTCCATGTAAATTCAATGCATTCCACAACTTCAACGGCTTCTTCATACAGGTCTTCCCATTCTGTGGGGATATGTATGGTTGAAGGGACCAAGCGCCCTTGTAGTTTCAAAATGTCAAGTAACCCGATGATACTACAAATGTTGTTGGTTTGCCTGAATAATTCTGCCATAATTTGGATAATATCATCTAGGCTGACTTCATCGGTTGGTACCACCCACTTGTCTGAATCTCGGGCCCATTTTCGTGCTTCTAAGAACAGTGTTCTGAACCTTTGGCAATTGATGACCATCTGTGACGACAATTCAGCCCGAACTCTAGGAGTTAGTTTAACACCTCAGACAATTCCATATTTCTATTTTTAGAATGAGTACGGATAGCGATGCATGCTCTGGTAAGGATTGATAGTGCCTGATCAGCGAGGCTAGTAGGGTGTAGGAGGAAATATGGGCAAATTTGAAGAGGTTTAGGAGAGTATATGGGTGTGGAGTTGAGGGATCGAAATCTGGGTTTTCTTCTAAGAAGATGGCATTGGCATGATTTGGGAGTGGATTGTGAGTAGTGCGCTTAGGATTGGCTGGTGGGGTGATGGTACCCCGGTCAATGAGATCTTGGATTATGTTTCGAAGGTGAAATCATTGGCCGATAGTATGGACATCAGTTTGGTGAAAGGCGTAATGAGCATCGGCCTTGAAGTTTCTTGGGAGTGGATTTGGCAATGGATGGGGATCCAAGGGTTTGATGAGGTTTCGGCTTAACAGGGCTTGGTAAACTTTAGAGAGGGGAGCATGCAGCTCAGTGTATTTCCTTCGGATGTGGGCAGGGAGGCTTTCTGGTGCCCATGATGTGGTTGGTTGAGAGATGTTGTTGATGGTTTAGACTGTAGCACTGGAAGGCTTGTCATACATTCTAGGGGTGAACTGTCCGGACACCTTCTTCAGTTAAACCTCTACTTTAACAAGGCTTTCCTCAATTTCTACTCCCGCTTCTCTGAGAGCTCGGAAGTGGGGATAGTATTGTCCTCCCATCGTCGCTCAGACATGGGTCAAGAAGTTATTCTTCACTATGTTGACATGTTCTTCCTCAGATGGTCGATTGGTCATGGTAGCTGCTTGCTCCCTCCACCGGGTTATGAAGTTACTGACTAATTCCACAGAGTTCTATTTGAGCAACTCTAAATCACGACGGGTGACCTCAAGCTCTTCGTTGTATTTTTACTGCGACATGAATTCTCGAGCTACATCTTCCCAGCTACGGATTCTGGATTCCTTGAGAGACAGAAACCATCGGAGGGCACTGTCCTTCAAAGTTTCCTGAAACAATTGGGACATCACTTATTCAGAAGCCCCTAGTAGAGTCATGGAACGATGATAACTGCGAAGATGAATAATCGGGGGTCCACCCCCTCCAAACTTCTTGATATTTGGCATCTTGAACTTCTCGGGTGTAATAACCCGCGTAATTTTGGGCTATTTTAATTAATTTCTGGAAAATAGAGGAAAATGAAGTTTTTGATAAAATTATTTTTATTGCTCAAATATGTTGGTTATTATTTTTAAAGGCGAGAATTTCAAACGGTTTCGAAATCGGAGTTAAAACAGATTTTAAAATGATTTTTAAATCTTTTTAACTCTTGGAGTTGTTTTGACTTCCAACTCTTCATTTATTTGCCTTATTTAAAGGAGTCTTTTGGATTCCAACTCTTCATTTCCTTGCATTATAAAAGGAAGTCGTGGGCAACCCTTTTAACTTACTTTTGGCACAAATTTTGGCAGAAAATATATTTTATATTCCTCTTCTTTTTATATACACATTGGCCCTTGAGATTTGTGAGTTCCAACCTTAGATTAGAGGTGTTCTTGGGGCTATTTTGTTGGAGGTTCTTGGAGAAGATTTTGTAGATATTTTGTGTTAATCTTGAGGATGTGATCGTTGGTTTCTCATCATGGTTTGTGGTATGGGGTTTTACACAATATGCTCCTTAAATCTCGCGAGTGTCATTCTCTTTGAATTCTTGTTAATTGAACTCATATTTGAATTGATAAATTCATTGAAATATGGAAAATAATTGCTGAAATTATTTTGATTCATGTGGTATCATTATATTGTTGATGAGCACGTTGTCATGAGATTTTAATATGGCACGGATGTTGGGCACCCGCCAAAATTCCTGTTTCCCAGGCTATGGCTTGATAAAGCATATACGGATGTGGTGAGGCCTGGTGACCCGGTTAAAGTGTTATTGAAAAATTATATTGATAAATGCTTTGAGATTTTCATTTTGATTTGAATATTCGTACTCGTGTTGTTACGTTTTATTCATCGCTAGCATATATTTGTTGAGCATCTTTCTTGTCGTATTGTGTACTTCCCCATATTTTCTTTTAGTTAGCAGGTTAGCGTGGATTTTGGGACGCTATGGACCAATTGGGATTATTTTAGCGTGGATTATTTTGGGAAGAATATTTTTGGAAGATTTGTATTATTTTGATGTATAGAGCTTTGGAGATTTGTATTTTTATTCGAGTTAGATAGTTGTAATTTTAATTCGAGAGACTTGTTGTAATTGAAGAGATTGAGATTAGTGGATTTATATTATTGTGGGTTTATTTAGATGCTCTATACCTTGTCACTTATGGATTTGGATTTATTTTATTGCATTAGCGCTCCGTTCGCTCTCCCCGGGCGGGCGGGGTGTTACATCGGGTAACCTCGCTTTAGGATAAGGAGACATGTGGGTGTAGTCTATGTAATTCCCAGAGATTCTGACTTGGTCAAACTTCTTGGTGAGCATCTTGAGATCTTCTTTGACTTTGGTCAACTCCTCCTCTTTTGGATTAGCGACCATAGGAAGGTTAGCCACAAGCTGGGCAATGTTTGGCATCGGAAGTTGGGCAGGCGGCGGCCCATTGACAGGAGGGGCATGTGGAGCGTGATGATATTCTTCGGGAACCCAGATAGGCTCGGGTGGATCCATAGCATGAGGGACTAGGGCCTCGGGCTCTTGAGGAATAGGAACCTGGTTTCGTTGCATCTCTTGGACCTCAGTTTAGAGGTTAATCTTGGACACGAGCTGAGCTAGGACTGCCGTCAGATCCGGCTGTATGACTGGTACTTGATATGTATTCTTTATGGAAAGTGGATGGATTCCGGACTCGAAAGAAGTAGTAGAGGAACGGACGAAACTCTAGGGTGATTTGACTGAAGACCGAAGTCAATAGGGAGCCAGGCCAAGGGCTTGCAATTGCCCTAAGAAGGTGTAGAATGGGGTTTATTTTTTAGAAAAAGAGAAGAAACTATTTTTGTATTTTTGATAAAGAAGGGAGAAATGTTTTTGGAGACGGAACTCAGCATGATTATTACGATTATTATGTTCTCACTTGTATTTAATTCTCCTAAATGCAATACCGGACGGGACCCGAGCCTGGAAAAGTGGGGTTTTTAATATATGCGAAGCTATAGCTGGACTTGTAACCAGGCTCACGGACAGGGTCCCATTTTAAAAATGCGCAAAAATTTGGGCGCCAGGCCGACCCGGAATTTCGGTAGAGTTTCGAGTTGAAACCGGAAATCTAAAGTGCGTGTCCTAGGTTTGACACCTATATGCGGGTATGTAGTTGGTTGGGTGAATCGGAATGGGTTCCCCCTTTGGCGTGACTTCCACGATATACGTCTTACTCTTGCGGGAAATCAGAGCGTATGGACAAGCCATTTGATATACATGAGTGTACGTGAATTGCCTCACTATATACCTCGTGGGGACGGTACGTGTGAGAGCGAATTCGATATACTCGGCGTACGTGAATGAATTCCCTGCGATATACCTCCCGTCATGACTTCGGTCAAGAGGTACGATGTGGGGGAACCGTTCGATATACGTAGAAGGTACTTGGCCAATGGAAGGTGAGAGTCATATCGCTTAGGCTAACTGCACCCTGTCGGATCAGCGCCCATCACGAAGTGACCCTCGAGTTACTGGGTAAAATTTGGTCAATAACAATGCTCTTTGGTGATGTCGTATGAATCATGCATGATTCTCTTATTAGTATCTTACGATGAGAATGTTTTTCTTGATTATGCCAAACAGGGAGAAAAGTACAAGTACCAAAAGTACACCAAGTATGGTTGGGTGATGTGTGCAACATGTAGATATATGTGATCCTAGGTGCACGTGGTGTGAAGTGTACATGGAGAATTTTCTACAAGTGTGTGAACAGAAGCATAAGCATGGGATACACATGGAAAAGGGGGACATGCAGATATAGGGGAAATATAAACAAATATAACATCCATGTAAATGGAGTCAAGCCCTCAAAACATACATATCCCCAGTAGAGTCACCACTGTGGCCATCCCCGATCCTTGCCGCGGGCGGGCGCGTGATGGAGGATCCTAGGGTCCCGCGCATCCCTCTCGGGAGCGCTTCGACCGGCGTCGTTTGAGATGAGGTGTAAAAATATAGAGAGATATAGAGTCGCCAGTCTATTTTATTTAAAACACACAAAAGAAAGAGAGAAAGCCATCCCGAAGGACGGTATCCAAAGACTTATTAGTGCATACGAAACCAAAATGATTCGAGAAGGGTTCGGAGGCTAAGTTACGAAATGGAAAGGGGTTAGGCACCCATTCCTCCCTTTCGGTATCTCATGGATGTTTGCTATTTTCCTTTTTTATTTTCCCCGTGATATGTGTGCATGTGTATATATATAGTGGACATAGTAATCCTCGAATTGTATCATGGAAGAGATAAAGCGAGTCATCCGTAGGAAGGTATAAAAATAATATTAGAAAATAAGATTTACGTGATTACTCTTATGTTGATCGTCATAATGGAACGATAACGCATATGGAGTGATACGTCACTAAGAACAAGTATATAGAATATAAGAAAATTGGATTTGGAGAAGATAGAAAATGAGAGAGAAAGTGAGAATAGGACTCGAGTCTCGGGTTTTACCTCGAGACGCCTACGGAGCCTATAAAGGCATCAAAGTCCATGTAGTTCGCATACAAAATGAGGGGTGGGGTTTATCCCATAAATCCAAATGGGGGATCTCTTATTTGTGAGTGTGTGTGTGTGTGTGTGTAGAAAAAGTGTTTTAGTTGTGGGAAAAAGTGTGAGAAAAGTTTGAGAATCCCTATTTGGAATTTATTAGCAATCCCTCTTTTTCTTGTGTTTTGGATTTTATTTATATGAAAATAAGAGATGTGCAATAATACTAAATAAAAAGTATGTTAGGATGTGTGAGATGAGATAATAAAAGTTCTAAGTAATAAAACAAGTTATTGCGAATTTAAGAGAATTTGAAGAGAAAGTTGAGAAAGTTGGACCTTATTGAAGATCTTGAGCTTGATCTTGAATGTTAGAGAGCATCCCTTGCACTTGGATGATGATGGAGATTGGGTAATTCACCAAGTTTGATGAAAAGGATGGTGAAAAGTGGAAGTTAGAAGGGATTTGGATGTTGAAATCACGTTGTCTTCGAGAGAGGTTTTTGGGATTCGTTGAGAGCGATTTTTATCAGATCTGGGCTCCCTTTGCAAATGAGGTGAAGGCCTCCTTTTATAGGCCCAGGTCACTTCCGATCGGCATAGACCTAGTCTTGCCTATAGGCAGGGTCTGGAACCTTCCATTTGGCAGTGTGTTTCAGGCCTTTTCAAAAAATTGGCTGCCGAGGGAAAATCGTTGGTTAGAATTACGCATGGGGTGGACCGTTGGAAAGGTAATCAGAGACCTTTAAAAGTCCCTTGACCGCTCCCGGGTTCGTGAGTTGACTTTGGGTCAAATATGGCTCGGAAGCATTTGTCGGTCCATTAGACGGGGAATCGTTCGGACGCAAACGAATCTCTCGTCCACATGGTAAATACGAATTGAGCATGGGGAAGACCATTGGAATGGTTAGGAGATGTATTTCGATATTCCAAAGAATTTGACCCAGTTTGGGGAGTTGACTTTGGTCAACTGGGCCCTGGAAGAATTCGGTGACCTCTTGGAGTCAAACGGATCGTTCGTCCGCATGGTAAGTCAGAATTGCACATAGAGTGAACCATTGGAAAGGGGTTTCAGTGCCCTTCGAAGAGTCATTCAGTCTTGGTCGAGCTGAAGAGTTGACTTAGGTCAAACAGAGCCCCGGAGTTCCCGGTGGCCTCTAGATCAACTTTCGGACGCAAACGGATCGTTCGTCCGCATGGTAAGTCGGAATCGTGCTCGGGATGGACCATTGGAAAGGGGTTTCAGTACCCTTCGAAGATTCAATCAGCCTTGGTCGAGCTGAAGAGTTTGACTTTTTGGTCAAACGGAGCTTATGAGTGCCCGATGGCTTCTAGGTCAGTACTCGGGGTATGACCTGGATTTGTAGTGATAAAAGGGGGTACTAGGGACCTAAGGAGAGTTAGGGGGTAACAGAATGGGGTGTCTACACATGTGTAAGTTAATTATTATTTACAACTGTAATAAAAATAATAGTTGTTACTATATCTAATTGAACTGATGTAAATAGCCAATATTGTAACTGAAATTCTTTTTACATAATGACAACTAGATTTTTTAGTAGTGTAACTGAATTTCTTTTTATAATTGTTTATTTATAACCAAATTGTATCAACTTTTATTTAGACAATTGTAAGCGATTTTTACACAAAGAGTAAGTGACTTACTGTTTAGATAATAGTAAGTTAGTTTTACACAATTATAACTGATTTTTTTCGTAATTGTAACTAAATTAATTAATGTAACTATATTTAAAATTACATGTGAAATAGTAATTGTTTATAGAAACTGAATTTCTTCTTTTAATAATTTTTAGATAGACACATAATTGTAACTAATTTAGTTATGCAAGTCAAAATGAATTAGTCTTAGATAATAGTAAATGAATTTTGCAAAATTGTATCAAATTGAATTACAACTATAAGTATGCGTAACTGTTTATGTATACATGCAATTGTAACTGTTTATCACATACAAAAATATAGCTTAATTTTAACACATGTATAAGTGAACTATTATCCACAACTGTAAAAAATAATATTAATTGTTACCATATCTAAATGAACTAATTTAAATAGCCAATACTGTAACTGAATTCCCTTTTACAGAACACCAACTGAATTTCACACTAATGTAAATGAATTGATTTTTAATTTGTTTATTTAATACCCAATTGTATATGCTTTTATTTAAACAGTTGTAAGTGACTTTTATATAAAGATTAAATGACTTATTTTTTAGATAATAGTAAGTTAGTTTTACACAATTATTACTGATTTTTTTTGTAAATGTAACTAAATTAATTAATGTAACTGTATTTGCAATTACATGTGAAATTGTAATTGTTTATAGAAATTGATTTTTTTTCTTTTAACAATTCTTACGTAGACACACAATTGTAACTAATTTAGTTATATAAGTCAAAATGAATTATATCTTAAACAATAGTAAATAATTTATACAAAATTGTAATCGAATTGAATTACAACTGTAAGTATGTGTAACTATTTTTGTATACACGTACTTATAATTGTTTATCTCATATAAAATTGTAACTGAATTTTAACACATGTATAAGTGAATTGTTATTCACATATTTTATATTATCTAAAATTCCCTAGAAGGTTTTAATTCTCCTTTTGTTAGAGTTGTCCACGTGGCATAAACCTACATATTCCTCTTTCCCTTTCATTTCTCTCTTTCTTGGAAACCAACAGTCCCAAAACTTTTATCCCTCTCTATAATCATCAAGTGTTATTTAATGTAATTGCATATACACCATCATCATTATAATTGCTATAATATCTACATAAACCATTTTAAGTGTAACTATATACAATTTACTGAATGCATTTGTATTTATAATACGAAGCATTACATATGCTTGATATACAAAAAATGAACTTGCAAGTATGAAAATATTTACTCTACAATACAACATTATTTCTTCATTTTTTCCTTCTCCTCTTGGGATTCTTCCTCTTCTAGTAAGAATGTTTCAATTGTATCCAAATCTACATTCTTGGAGAATCATTAAGCAACATATGTACAATATCTACTCTGCACTGTAACATGGTATCTCGCTTGAAATTCTTTAAAAGTTCTGAACTATTTGATAGTTTGGCCACATAGTAACAAACGAATATTCTACAGTCAGACCTAATTTAAAAAATATATATATAAATAAATTTATAAAAGAGAGTATAAAGCATTGACTATAGTCGAATTTATCATCATTTTTACTTAGAAAAATATACATTCCCGCTCTCTATTGAGGATAACTCATTTGACTCAAAAGAAGCACAAACTCAAAGTTGACGTTTGTTTTTTTATATAAAACTTCTTCTTCATCACAAAATCCTCAATAAAGTTCTTCTGCAGAGATTTATTAAGCCTGTTATTAAAACAACAAATATGTAGATATATATTTAAATGACTTACTTAATGATAAATTATATGTACCAATTTTTCTACACCAATGAAAAAGTAATTGGTGACCCCACCTTTCGGAACAATGGAGTTGAAATGTCTCCATTTTTCTTCAACGGTTTCCAACACCAACAAAGTCCAATGGTTGCCTATTTTAGCGCCTTCAGTTCTAATACCATTCGTAGGAAAGTGTAGAAATATATGATTTTATATTACATCAATTAAATAATTATCGAGGAATATTTCTCTATCAATGTCTTTGGAATCCCTCAAACAATTCTACAACATAATTGAACTTTGATAGATAAATAAAAGGTAATATATTCATTCAAAAGTTTAAAAGTACGTAACTTTGTTACTCCCTACCCATGCATAACATTGGAAAAATATGAAAAATCCATTCCATCCACTTTGCTTGCACTAGTAATTTCTTATTTTTCCTTATTTGGCAACAAAAAAATAAAATAAAAGCACTGATGATCTGAAAAAATACAAGACAATAATTTCAAACTAAACAAAAAATTACTTATTATAAATATGATTTTTGTCTATATTCCAACATCTAATAACTGCAACATCAACTTCAACAATTACATTATGTGTGACCTTCTTTTTTAGGTCTTCATAGTGACCTCTCTTAACTTTTTGCTTATTATTTTTTATATGGCATACGACCATATCATCTCTTTGATTCAAAGACAAACATTTATTACTCAATGCACCATCAATTAATTTTAACGTCTTCCTGATACTTCACTTATATAATCATATATTTGGTACTTTCTTTGTTCTCAATCTCCTTCTTTCAATCATTCTTGATATTCGCATTCAACGCATCGATAATAAGATCATTGTTTATATAAAACTATTTCAAGTCTTCCATCTTAATGGTCATGTTATTGATTGAATCCTTTATTTCTTTAATTTCTTCTTTTATTTTCAGTTTCTTTACAGGTTTTTAAACATTGAATTAATAAATAATTATTAAAAATAATTTAATTGAAAGAAACATATTAACAAGTGCATACCTTGTTTCAATGCAAATAAATTCTTTCTCTCATTTTAAATCTTGTTATTTTGTTCCGACATAGAGCTCTCGAACTCACCGTTCAGTTCACTAAGTTTCTTTTACAATTAAGAATTTTCTGTAAAAAATCAATTTCAATCAATAAAAAACAAGAAAAATGCGTAGCATATAAATAAAGTTACTGAAGAAACGACAATATAACTATATCTATATTCAAAAGGGTAAATTTATTCAAAAGTGCAACTATATGTACATTTATAAGTATAAATATATATACAACATCTACTTTACAAACTTTTATTATATCTCCATATTAATGTAAGTGTATATTAACTTACAAGTGTAATTATGTAAGTTAATGAACGTAAATTATAAATATAACTCTAACTGTATACAAAAGTGTAACTATATTTAAGAGTGTAACTGTACTCAAAAGTTTAACTATATGTATATTTATCAGTATAAATATATATACAACATCTACCTTAAAAGTTTTATTGTACCTACATAAATTAATGTAACTTTATAGGAACTTACAATTGTAATTACATGTGAATTACTGAATGTAATTGGATCCGTATTTTAAGTGTGACTGTATGAATATATATTTATAAAAGTAAGTGTAAACTTATTAGTGTAAATTCATCTATGACACATTGTATTTACTATACATATAAAACATCACCAAATTCTATTTAGTGTAACCATATACAATATTTGCATACACAGTTAAAAACAGTTACACCTATATTGTAAATGTGTTAGAAATTTGTAAACAGTTAAACCTAAACTAAACGAGAATCAAATTATTTTTTGTAACACATATAAAATAACAAAATGACTAATGAACAAAGTAATTAGCATAATAACAAACATTATTATATATAAAAAGAAAAATAAAAAACACATACCATCAATATAAATTTGACTCTGTTGACTTAGTTATTCTTCCCTTTGACTTGTTTCATTTTTATTTTCTCTAACTCTTTTACTAACAATTCTATCTCCTTCTCCAAATTTTCAAATTTGCTTTTCGAGATAAGAATCTCCTTCTCCAAATTTTCTTCCTCTACATAAAATCAAAATAATAAGGGGTTACTAAAATTATAATAAAAAATCATCAAATTCTAACAGTAAAAAACTCAAAACAATATATTTGGTAGCATCATTGGAAAAAATAATAATTTGTTCATTGAGTTTCTCCTTCCCTGAAAATTTGTAATAAAAACTCATTAACACTTAAAAACTTAATACTAAAACATACAACACTACAATGAAATAAATCTACATGAAATATCACCTTCAGCAATCTGATTGTACCTCTATTCACCATAATATTTTTTTCCTGTCATGGTTAAAATTTCTTTCTTGAGCAATTTCTTCTTTATACATTGTAACAAAAAAATATGAAACTTTACATTACTAACTCTAATTGTATACAAATTAGTTAAGGTAACTACATATATAATTACTATATGTAAATTACTACATTTAACTATTGTTTGCATTCATGAATGTAACTCTTTGTACCTGTATGAATGTAAAATTTATATATAAAACAATAACATATATATGAATTTAACTTTAAACAGTATAAATGTATTTGTAAATTCTATAACTATTTTCCCATTACAAATTGTAATAGTAGTTGTATATATTAATCTAATAGTATATTAAAGTAAAAGTGTAACTATAACTTGGGAACTACATTAAAAAAAACTTATACACATAAATCATCATCATCATTATCATCATTGTCTTAATACCATCATATAGGGTCGGTCACATGGATTTTCCTTTTCCACATAAATCTAGCAATTAAATATTACCTTTGACGAGGAGATTACACTTTTCTTCACCAACATATATTTTTCTTTCAAATTTACGGCTTTATTCATGAGTGACTTCTTATCTATACATTATAAACATGTAGGATCATTAACTAATAAATTCCTTATAAATTTATTTATATATAATAGTCCAAACAATAATTTTATTGGTATCTAAGACACATAAACTTTTCAAGTAATTAAGATAAGTCCAAAAGATATATTAAGACTTATTAATGTAGATACAAATATAGTTGTTAAGGTGGATACACTTGCGCTTATTATCTTATTTGTATCTATACTAATCAATATAATTGTATCTATATTCAACAGTATAACGGTATCTACATTAATCATTATATTTGTATCCATATTAATATTTACATTAATAATAAAAAATGCATCTGAAATTCTCTTTCTTATTTGACTAAATTTTGAGAAATTTGTTTTATTTTAATATGTGCTTTTATATTAATATGTTTTGTTATTTAAAATTATTTTTATTTTCATGGGTTAAAGTTCATAAATTTGATTATGTTAGATTCAAGACCCTTTTATTAATTTTTTACTTAAACATTTTTTATATTGTCATTATTGATTCTTAATGTATCTCTAGATTTTTTAAATAATATTTTGTCTTTTTATATTTTTTATGAGTTTTAAATGGAGTACGAATTCATTTAATTAAACATTAGTTGGTTTAGTTAACATTCTTTTTCACCTACATTAAAAAGTTAGCCTTTTATTTCTAAAAGTGTCGATCCATGTTATGGTTGTCTAGCCAATAGGATGTGGTCATGGGCTATGGTTGTTGACTGACGCATGGGATCTTTGGTTCTCCGTGTTTCATATATTTTAAATGATTTGTGCTCCCAGATTTTTTACCTGGATACCCTCATGTTCATGTGTCTTTTGACGCATGTGACCCTGGTTTTTGTGTTTCTGTTTTACCCTTCGACGGCTCTAACATTTGTCTTGCTTACCCTTATGGATTGTTTTATCTATTTATGTCCCATGCCACTGGTTTGTGCCTATAAATAGACTGTCTGGGTTTTTTATTCGTAGAGAGATTTTTTTTGTAAACTTATGCCGAAACGGTGTCAAAATTTCTAACTTCCTTTCTCTCTCTAACATTCACGAATATCCTACTTTACTTTGAGATTTTTGTTATACATTTTATCGATTTATACCATCATATACTCTCATCCATTTTGTTGAGAGGCTCGTGTGATTAGTATATCTGATTTTACCCCTTGAGAAGTCAGTTGGGTTTGTTGTTTGTGTTTGAGCTCGTTTCCTTCAAACTCTGGCCTTGATTTCATAAGAGTGTTTGATGGTTTGTATCGTTCCCTTTTTTATCCAGGTTGATAACTTGAGCTGCTATGGTTGGTTCATTTGAGGAGTCTAAAATTTATCTATTTGGCTTTCTTGTAAGATCTCATTTACTCTCATTTATATATATATATATATATATATATATATATATATATATATGAATTATCTCCTTCCTCAACCGAAATTCAGTCCCTCTTGTTCTTTCAGTTCTTCTTCTACTTCCCCACAGTCATACAGTTCAACACATTTATTACCACGTTTCCTTATCCTGGACGATTCTAAAAATCAAACCAACCAGGGCACCCATACACCTTATATCCCGTGCATTTTTGCACCAACATCATAGATGTAACATATTATCTTAAACTTGGCCCTGCATGCTTAACGTGGATATACCTAAGGTTATATTTAATTACCTTACTAATCGCGATTTAATTCTTCTTGAGATTGGCCCACCCATCAACTACTGGTGCAATAATTTTTCCAGTGCTTCTTACACAACACTACTCGGCTCCATTGTCTTTATGTTGTATAATAATTCTCAGGTCAAATTATTTTCTCCCCACATACAATGATCATCGTTCAAAATCGATATTCTAGTATCCAACAATGTCTGCCAACTCTTGATGATTACTAGGGTCCATGTATGGAACATCACGTAATTGAAATCTTATTAAGGAATTTCCCCAATGCCCTATTTCCTGACATTGTCTATTATTGAGGTCCTTTTAACCAAAGCACATAAACGTGCCACTCAAAATCATGTCCCTAGACGTACAAGTCTAATCCTCAACTCCTATATATATCTAAAGGTGTCTTACAATACGACGATCGCACTATCACTAAGTCCCCAGTGCTAAATCAATAACGAGATAAATATTTTCGTTTGGTGACAAATGTGATATAATATGGCTTACATCAGTAAAGTCCCTATGTACCGAGATTGAATATAACAAGACAACTATACTATCCGAAGTCTCCACTACAATATAGTATGTACAGGGGATCAACCCTCTTTCAGGTGAGACATCGCAAAAAAAAACACATTATATCCTGGAATAGAGAATATGATAGTCTTACTATAACAATCCACCATCATTCAAACCATCTCTAAACAGTTCATAACCAGCATAACATCATACTCGCATAACACATCTCTCGTTTACGAGTAAATCCACTAAAACATATCCTCTCAGTGTCAGCACCCGCTCCCTTGCAGATGGAACCAAAGAGATGTCTACTACTTAATGGTAAATATAAACACACAATAGTGATACAAATGATACACCCACTAAACCCATCTCATGCACAAGTCTTGTGCTAATAAAATAATGTGATGCACTTATGTCACACAAAACTTACCCCATTTGACCAAGGATAAAAATGTACCTTCCATTGCCAATGGCACTGGATCTTCAAATGATTACTGGACGTAATACTCACATCGAATCTAAACCAAATATTGCTATAATTGTTGATCCTACTGGGCACCCTGCTCTTATCCCCCATCTCTCTGTAGATCGATGCATGTGGTTATGCTCTCCATATATAAAACAGCTTTCCATATAATCCCTCTATCTCTAGCTCCACTGGCTATATCAGGGCTATTTTACTCTCTGGCTCTAGTAGCCTCGATCGATATGTTGGCTAGACTCTCCAATTATGGGATCCCTTCACATGGAAGCATCGATATTGACACGATAATAGTACGATATTTACGCTATCGACATAAGTCGTCCAAGACGGATTTCCTTACAAGTGATGGTAAATTCTACTCATGAGTCTATCATCAAACATAATGACCGTATTTACCTTCGTATTTACCTCATCTGGTACAAAGTTCGCTAAATAAGAAAATTCTTCCTCATACTCAATCCCTGTCTGACACTCTTGTTATAAGTCTTAAAACTTTCTTCACATCTATGTCTGAATAGCAGATTAATGGATTTGCGGTCAAACTGCACCCAAAATTTCTTGATTTTATAGTATATATTTCCTCAGATGTGGTGATAGACTCCCACTACTGTAACACGGCGCCTATGAGCTTAAAAATTGCCAAAATTTATTTCTGAGTGCCACTGCACTCCACCATACTCAAACGCCTTTAGATGTTCCCCTTCCTTTGGCTAGTTAATACAACGTCCACATTTCCCGAAGTCTCTGGCGGATGACCATTCTGAATGGCCCCGCTGACTCTCTACCATATGGACTAAATTGGGTGTGTCTAAATTAGCTCCATCATCCTTAGTGGTGGTGCGTAGGTAAACTATTGTGTCACGACGGTCTCTGCAGCATTAACTACCTGAGCCACAATAGTGGCATCCCCTGCTGCAGTCACCGTTTTCCGAATTGTCTACGGTTTCGGCTGAGTCTCTCCTCTTACAATCCTCCTAACAGCCTTCGTTGGTCATCCTCCATTGTTCGGCATATGCAACCCAACCAAACTCGTATAAGATTCACTTTAATTATAAGCAATAGCAGTGGAACATAAATCGCAATAGGAATCGATAGTCCTAAGCATAAGGCTTTATATCAAAGAAAAGCAATGCTGACAATATCGTAAGTCCGCACATATCCTAAGGACACTGGAACCTGATGCTATGATACCATCTGTAACACCCCACCTAATAAAATAACGAGTGGCTAGAGCTCTATTAAAATAAAATAGGAATCTCAAGTGGCTCATTCTTAGCATTACTATGAAAAATCCAATTAATTATTAATCACCTATTATTTAATCAAGTTGTGTGTCAATTTTAAGCTTTAATTAGCATAAATAAAATCATCACCATCAACTATGCTAGATAAATAATTAAATCCAAAGTCACATAATCATATCTAAATACTAAAATATAATAAAATATATTAACTGAATAAACCATCGATTTACAATCCAATATAATAATCCAAAACAACTAAATTAAATAAAACTGACATTGAGTGACATGCCCGGATAATAACTGACTGAATCCTATCTAGAATCTCAAAGATATAAGACTAAACAATCCATTCAATACTACACAACTGCTACAACTCTGATGATCTATAAGTGAAAATCATGCTTGACGTCCCTCTGGTTGGACACCAGAAAGTTTTTTTGAAAATATTTTTACACGGGTGATAGCCCAAACTTTTTGAAATATTTTGCAAGTAACTAAGATGCATAAATAAATATGTGTTCATTCCTCCATATTTAAATTGGTGTCACACTTACATGAGATAATACTCACCCCTCAATTATAGTTCGCTCCTAACGTATGTATTTTAACTCCTAATTATGTTATTTCGCCTAACCAGTCTCCAATATCCTTAAGTCCACACACTACCATATGTCACGTGCATTTTAAAATTGATTTTTTCATCATTTTAATAATTATAATTCTTAATTATAATTAATCAATTCATATCCGATAATTTTCAACAATTACAATTTATCAATTCATTTGAAATAACTTTCACTAGTTATTAAATCAGGATTAATACTTTAATATCTCATGCTCGTATATATTTTTCTACACAAATATATATGTAATTCAATATCACATCAAGCATACATATATATCACTCGCTATATACGTATAACTACCATCCCTCAACGTAATAACTCACTGGATGCGAATCTCTAAAATGCTATCATGCACTAGGGCATACACACATCATCCTGGGTCACCGAGTCAGACTCTTACACTGAACCCTAATAAAATCATAAATGTATTGAAGACAGTTATAGGTTATTCGATAGTGATTCATAACCATACCCAAATCACCTCACTTCGAACTTAAATTTCGAAGGGCACATGCGTGGTGCTTTGACCCGAGGTCCATATATAGCCTAATGATTTTCGTTAGGGAAGATCACCCACATCGCGCAACCCTTTATGATAGCGCTAAAGGGGTGTGTTCATGTAATTATAACATGCACACAGATATAATAATATCTACATATACTATCTCTATACCCGCATATATTTTTCACTAATTTCGACTGACCGTGCCTATTACTCGTGGTACTAAACCTACATTTTTCGAATATCGTTTCAATTCTCAATTACTTAATTATCCACTTAATTAATTAATTGATTCTCATAATATTAATTCTGGACATGTGCAACTCTCAATCAGCTCGAATCCATATTTTTTTTTGAATTTTTAATCACAAATTAATTAATAAATTTTCAAGTATAATTGACCTCAAATATGCTAAATTTCACCATGAATAAAAATATCAATTTATTTAAGCCACAATATCAATTAATATAATTTTTTCAGAAGTTCTAATTTATCTACGGACAACATAATTTAATCCCCGAATTTAAATTACGAACATTTTTCATCAAATAAGCCAAACTATACGTAGTAGGGCAGCCGAATAAAGTCAAAATCCACAATTATAGTCCTGTTTTAAATATGCATAAAATCATATAAAAAATTATCCGAATTACCAATCTCACTTTGATTTGGATTCTACACAAAAAATTGAGCCAAGTATGTGTTTTGAGTTTTTCTCAAATATCTTTCGAAAACTCTCAAATAGAAGATTTAAAACTGTCCAAAGTTAATCTTCTTATTCCTCTCGTTTTTGCCTCTTTGAGTTTCATTTTCAACCCGAAATTCATAAATCTCAATGCAAAATTCTTCAATAAAATTCAATTTTCAGCAATTCTAAACATGGATTAGATTTATTTTGAACATACATCTCCTTACATATGATCATTTCATAAATTTAAGAAGAAATCTCTACATATGTTAAAAGTCTCCCTATCTCATAACAATGCATCAATTTTAATCTTCTAAATTCATAGTCCATTCACTAATATGGGATTCAAATTCCCGATATCAATCCTAAATAATCACGCATGTATTTTTCTAAAATCATTTGTCAAAAAACCCAATTGAATATGAATCCCACCTAAAATAAATTCCCAATCATAATATGAATTGAAATTGAACACATAAATAAATAGCAAGATAATTAATTGATTTAAGATTCGTAGAGTCTGAATTCGTTGTAGATGATAACCAAAAATTCCCGAACTTCTTCACCAATCCCCCCCACTCGAATTATGCTTGAATTTATTTAGCTTTTCTTGAAACTTTTGAGCTTTTGTCTCTTTTCTCTTCACTTTCTCTCCAACAGTTTGGTTTCTCTTAAAGAACATTTTGTATTTAATAAAATGATAATTGTTTTCTCGAAACTCTTTACTTAATAACACATATCCCGTTTTTGTCTCTTCACTTACCATTAGAAAGATCAAAACATCCATATACTTGTCTCAACTAGTCTAAAAAGCCCCTGAGATCCGAACACTACCTTCGGGTACTTAATTTTTACTATTTTGACCATTTTCGGATCAACCGTGCACTCGAAATAATCATCTCAGTCACTCATCATCAATTTATCATATTATTCCCAACACGACCGTACATTTGCATCCCGAATATGATATTATTAACCCGTCTCTTTTACTCACTTACGACGTAATATAAAATAATGCAATTTCATTTACTTATCACACAAGTAAATATAATATCACATAAATATTAATTCATTTCTCGCTGATTAATTTTTATATAAATTCACTTTATTTCTCAAATTAATTAAATTATTGTGACATGTGTAATTTAAATATTATCAATTTAAGTATTCTCAAAATTACAAGGTGTTACAGGCACCCGGTCGTATCGACGTCCATCACCGGCGTCTCCACTCTCCACAAGATCTCTTTTACATTGAAACGTAAATCCATATCATAAATTGTAATGAAAATTTTTCAAACCACTATGTTATTTTTACATCTAATGATATTTTTTTTCTTCACAATTCGAGCTTCCAAAAGTACATTACGTTATTTTAAAGAGAGAGATAGAGAGGGGGAGGGGTGGCTAGTTTGTTTAGAATTTTTTGGGTGCATTTTTGCTTTTATGGAGAGAGAGAGAGAGAGAGAGAGAGAGAGAGAGAGAGAGAGAGAGATTTATGTTGGAATGGCAAATATGCCACAAAAACTACCTATCCTAAAAAAAATTAAAGGGTTAAACCATGAATTTCTAAAATGGTTTCCAACCTCTCATACAATTCTTTTCATGTTCTACATTAGTATTTATAGACTAAATATTGTGCCTATGCATGTGAAACACAATCTAATGATGAAATTAAGTAATTAATTTATGTCAATTGTAATAAATTAAGTGGGAACCATTAGAAAATAAAATAAAATCAAAATGTAATCAAAATGCAAATATAAAATGCATGTGTATGTATCAAGTGCATATATATGAATTAATCACATTTAAAAAAAACAAATCTAAAAATTATGTCATAAAATAGGTGATTGTTGCATATTAAACCAAGAAAAAAATATTTATTTACTTAGGATATATTTAGACTACACAATGCAATTAAAAAAAAGAATCACAAGTATTTAGTCTCAATTTTAAAGATTCATTTGTATCCACTCTCGTACTTTTATTTTTTTAGTTATTGGTCATATTGTAACAACTATGAAATAAGTGCCATTATTTATAAAAAAAAAAAACAAGAATGACAATTACAAAGCGGTTGGTAATAATCTTGAGTGGTTATGAAACTTAATAAAATATAAAAATATATGAGATGGGAGTGTAACTATACTTTCAAAATGAAACTAAATAAAAAACTATAGAAAATATAGTTTTTTTCCTTTTCCTTTCGTGTTAAAGTTGAGAATTGATAAAGTGGAAAACTAACTAATGTAATGGTGTAACATGTGAAGGATCACGTAATTTAAAAA
The DNA here is from genome assembly GCA_949130495.1 of Sambucus nigra. Classification (NCBI taxonomy): domain Eukaryota; kingdom Viridiplantae; phylum Streptophyta; class Magnoliopsida; order Dipsacales; family Adoxaceae; genus Sambucus; species Sambucus nigra. Next base: position 500,363,195 of record OX422211.1, on the reverse strand, counting down.
AAAAGTTGTTCACTGAAATTGCTTATGAGTGAACCTCTAAAATTTGGTTGTGAACTCTTTGGAATGGAGTGCGAAAATTGTCTAACTTGACTAGGGGGAAGGCACAAACTCTGTTTGGCTTCCTTATAAGTCTAAAACTTATCTCGATTACTAACTGCAACGGTATGTACATTAATTAATGAAACTATATCTATATTAAAATAATGTAACTATTTATTTATTCATTAACATAATTGTATATACATTTATAGGTGTAAAAAGAAATATTTTAACACTATTGTCACTGAATCTGAATGAGAAAGTGCATCAACAATATAAAGATCATTTGTAATTCTTGTAATAGTTATACAAGACAAAATGAGTTATGTCTTAGACAATAGTAAATGAATTTCACAAGACTATAGTCTGATTGAATTACAACTGGCAGTATGTGTAACTGTTTTTGTATACACACAATTGTAATCGTTTATCTCATACAAAAATATAACTGAATTTTAACATATGCATAAGTGAATTATTGTTCACAACTCTAAAACAAATTGTTACTGTATCTAATTGAACTGAATTTAAAATGTTTTTCAATTAAATTAATCTTACTCACGATTTCTATTAAACCACTAAGAGTAGACATATACTAAGGCCTAGTTCCTTTTGTCTTTGCTTTAGAATCAGCGAGATCATCATCACCAGCAGTTGCCTTGGACTTCTTCTCTGCACGTTCAAAACTAATATTTTTGATATCATTTATACGTCTCTTAGTGTTCATATAACTTAATTTCAAAGAAACATTAGTCGATTGAGACATCGGCATAGACATCGACCCAGACTTAGACCCGGACTTCATTTCTGATACATGAAAACCAATTCCAAAGGTCAAAATTTAACAAACACAATGAAAATAAACAGTTTCTAAATTAAGAAATATAACTGTATTGGTTTTCAAAACTGCAACAATATATATATATATATATATATATATATATATATATATATATATATATAATAAAGTAGAAAACTTATGTATGTCACAAGTTGATAAGATGATGTCATCGATATAAATTTTTCCCGCACTACCTAATTTACCCTTCTATCATTTGAGTTCCCCCTTTTTTCCTACACTTAATTTTATTTCCTGCTCTTCCCCAAAATTCAAAAAAAGGGTAAAAGGGTAATTGACCTTATTCTCTCACAAACCCTCATTACACAAACCTACCCGACATTCTCTCACTTACCCCTCATTATCCAACAATATCAACAACGGTAGAGAGAGAAACCTCTTTAGCCTCCATCAACAACGAACAGTAAAAGAACATGAAAATCGAGTTTTTCTTGCATCAGATCTGATTTTTCGACTTCGTGATGTCGTGATTTGGGAAAATCGAGTTTTTCTTGCATCAGATCTGATTTCTGACTTCGTGATTTGGGAAAATCGAGTTTTTCAACATCAGATTTGCTCAGACATAAGATCGCACATACATTTGTGCATCTCATTCCATTTGTGAGGTCTTTGTGCATTAGATCGACATCAGGTAGATTCGTATTTCCCTATTCTCAAGGTCTTTGTGTATCTCATGGTCAACCACGCTATATCTTTTTCAACTTTCAATTTTATTTGGGTTTTGAGATTGGTGTTTTTAATGTTACTGGGTTTTATATCGCTATTCTTAACCATGGTTTATATTGCTGTGAAATAGTGAGGGTTTTGCTTCTTATGACAAAAAAAAGAGGGCTTCTTTTTTCTTGAAGGTTTTTGACTGATTAGTGTTTTGGTTTTGCTATGTAAGATTTGATAGTTAAGTATATGAACAGTTGTCTTCTTGGTTGACCATTTTCCTCTTGGTATTAATTTGGATATCCAGGAACTTTATGCTATTTATTTTGATATTCAAGAACTAGCAACTTTATGCAGTATTATGATCCAATATGAAAAGAAAAATTGACTGTTCATGAATCAGTTGGCTTCTATATATTCATTTTGGTATATATATATATATATATATATATATATATATATATATATATATGTTTTGTCCATACGTAAAAAGTATGTACGTGCTTATTCTTTGATTGTTTGTGAATAAAAAATATGTTTCAATTTGAATAAGGTTTAGTCATCTCCTTTATAGAATCCAACTGTGAACCAATTCACATTTGAAGCACAACGACTAAATAATCTAAATCAAACGCTAATTTTTTTTCTTTATTGGAATCTTCTCTCAATTTTTGAAGCACAATTCGGTCAGAACGACTGCATTAATCAGTCAGAACAGTTTCGATCATATGCAATGACTACATTAACGACTGTAGGAAAGGTATGTACGGATAATTTCCCATATTCTTCTATGTGTACATCGTTGATGCCATTTCAATCAGTTTTAATTAGAAAATAACAAATGTGTATGGTAGTTAATTAGTCCATCAGTCACAATTTTATCTTTGTGACATCGTTCTTAGAAAGCATTCTAATTTCATCTTTGTGAAATGACTTTCTTTCAATTGAAATATTCATTGTGAAAGTTATAAAATGACTTTCTTTCATTTATTGAACGAATTTCTTAATTCCTTTACGAGACCAGTTTAATTAATTGGTTTTTCTTTTTTCTTGAAGGTTCATGGCCCGAAGTGTGAACATTAGAAACACTGAGAGGTAATTTCTTAACTTTTCGTAGTATTTATGTTCATGTTTTCCATTGTTCAATTACACTTAGCCCGAAATAAGCAGACTTGGTTTAGGGACCAACTTGGTTTTGTAAGATCGCATGTGTAAGATCAGTTTTGTATAACTTCCATGATTTTTAGTGTGTGTATAATGTAAATTTAGGGACCGACTTGGTTTACATATTATTATTTTTCCTATGTTTTTGGTTTTCTATTATAGGTCGCCAATGAATGGGATGAAGCACGCAACAGATACTGCAAAGAGGAGATCCATGGCCCAGGTACACGGCATATGGCCCAAGCCCAAATCCGAGAAGAAGAAGCACATAATCAGCAAGAGGATCAGCCTCACCAATGCTCATTTTCCTGAGCTGTTCCAGAAACAAAATTTTCCTAGTACTTGTGCAAATGCAGTACTTATGCAGTACTTTTTCATATGCAGTACTCAAGGTGCAAATGCAGTACTTATGCAGTACCATAGATGTAAGGCACTACGCGCACTAAGGTGCAACTAGGGTGTCTGGAATGGTGGTAGGCGAGGCGTGTTTGATGAGGCGCGTGCATGTGGCCCTTAAGCGCTAGGCGCAGTCAGTCGAAGGGTGCTAGCCTAGGCGCGCTTCAGGCAATTTTTAGTTATATGTTTTTTTTACATAAAAAACAAACCGGGCCATTTTTTACATAGAAAACAAACCGTATCCTTTATTTTACAAAACCCAAAAAGATAAAAGTATCTCAAAAAACACAAAAACTTTTCTACACAAAAAAAAAGCCCCGGCTCTTTCTTTATCCACTCTGGTGGTTCTCTCCATTCCGGCTCTGCTTCTCTCTTCTCTCCAAACTTCGGAGACTCGGGTATTTATATTTTTCTATTTTTTTTATTTCTCACCCCGACTTATACTTTCTTTCTTTTTTTTCTGTCCAAACGTATTTTTCTGCCTTTTCCTTTCTTTGTTCCCTGTTATACCTGTTGGAGTATAACAAGTATCTGTTATACCTTTCTTCCATATTATATACCTATAAAACATAAAAAATATCATTGATGTCATTAAGTTATCATTGATTTCTTTGTTGTTTCCTGTAAAAAGAAACAAAAATTTTAGTTCAAAAAATATCAGTTGAATTGAAATTAATTCTTTACTTTTTTGGAGAAAATATCAGTTGAGTTGAATTAAAAAAATGTCAGTTGAAAAATGTCAGAAAAAAGTCATTTTATGACTTTTTTGATTGTTTTCTGTAAAAAAAAATATATATCAGTTGAAATTAAATCATTATTGTTTTCTGTATAAAGAAAGAAACAGTAATAGTTGAAATAAACTTAATGGCGGCAATGGTTGTGTATTGAACACCTGGTGCAACAGATTCTATCCTAAAGTTTTATAAGATACTGAAAGTTATTCATGTTGTTGGTTCATCATCCGGGTTTGTTTCCAACCGTTTAATATATTTCTTGGTGTGATCTTCTTTAAGATGGCGCGATCTTCATTTTTTTTGTCATGAAATTTTGGCGTGTAAGCGGAAGTGGCAGAGGCAATTGTTGCCCGAATGGCTCTGCTGTTTAATGTCACTGATGGTTGATATGTATGTTGACGGTATTGTTTTTAATAGGCAATGGAAATATCTGCCAAATTCATCTCGGATTTCCATGATGGGAAGGAGTTTTCCCAGAATTCTTGAGAACCTCCATTCGACAATATGTACTCCATTATTCTATTACTGAATTCATTTTCTTTTGGTTTTAAAAAAATTTTGCGACCAAGAGAACTGTACATGTGTAACTTCCGATCACAATTAACACAGAAAACTTAGTTTTTTTAACAAATAAAATATCCTACTCATTTGGGAATTTTGATTGTGACACTAAAGCATGATCTGGTGGTTTGAAGGCATTCTCTCCAAGAGGGCCTTTTCCCACCTTTCCTATTCTTTTTATTTTGGGATGCAGCTGAACCACCAACTTTTTCAGCAGATGCCTTATCTTGTTAGCTACAGATGCCTCATGCTATTTCGATTAATGTTCAGATGCCTCATGCTATTCTGATTAATATTCAGATGCCTCACGAGTAGAGACATGTGCTGACCCTCAAATACAACAAACTCCTTACTTCCTATAACTATACAAGGCAAGCATATTTATACTAATATAACTATAAAAGCATAGACATTATAGAACATAATTGTAAATTTTCAATTGATGCTTTCTTAACCATGTTTTTATTATCTCAACAATGTTTTAGGGGGTTGTCCGTGGTTATTGGTAGAGAGGATCTCAATCCCATCCATGGTATCTCTCTTCTAACACTATTCAAGGTTTTTCTGATGCCAAATCTATGTCCTTCGTATTATCATCTTTTTCCACTTTAAGTTACGATGATTAGTAAAAGTTGGTAATCTTATGGCTTTGTATAAATGTTGAGATTTACTGTTATTTCTTATTTGTGTGATAATTTGAGCTACTAGTGTTAAATCAGTCCAGTGTTAAATCAGTCATGTGTTAAATTTATGCTACCAGTGTTAGTATAATTCGATTTATCAATGATGTTAGTTCCTATTTAACTTAAATATTGTGTAGTTTTGAAAGAGAAATGCTCCATACTGTTTGAGGCATAACTTCGTGTTTAGGAGCTTAGCTACTTTGGAGGTTTAGTGAAAGTAATTTATTAAACTCAGAGAGTTAGTCTACATTGAAATAGCATGTGAGAGGTTTAGAAAAATTATCTATTTCATTAATTTGTACTAAAGTCATGGGTTGTTTCTTTGTTGTTTGCTATTTGCGTTATAGGTGGCGAGACCTTCAACTTACTGAAACCTTCAAGTTATTGTTGTTTTATACTTTTTTTATTTTCCATGAATCTTTAAGATTGTGTGATCTTCTTTATGTAGGCTACTAATGATGCTCAAGTCACGGAGGTGAGAAGTAATACTATTTCACTTTAATTCTCTAGCTGTATTTCATTATTTGATTGTTAATTTAGAAACATTAGTATTTATTATCAATAATATTTATTCAATAAATAATGTTTTATAGCGTTTCATATTTTTTTGGTTTAAATTTTGATAGTTAAAACAAGATTCCAATGTTGACCTGAATCATGAAGCTCCAAGACAAAGAAGCTCCAGAAATAGTACAGTTCTCTAATATTTATGTTTGTATTTGAGAAAGATGAAAAACATTCATTCTCAATCTTAGTATTGTTGTATGTGTATTTCTACTTTGATATTCAGAACAAAACGAATTTATGGCCTCAAACATTTCGCTCATATTCTGAACATTGAAACTGTTGCGAATGTTTTAAAATTATATCTTATTGATTTTAATCGTATGTTGAAAAAATCATATAGATTAAAGGAATTCCATGTTTTGCAGATAACAGTGTTTGTGTCACGAGTAGGTAAGTGGAGCATTGATCTAGACGGTGCTTCTATTTCTTATGCCGAAGAGTGAAATCTGTGAAAGGTATGTATGGGGGTTGAACCTCACATGCCCACACACGCATGTGAGGCAGCCTCGGGAAAAGTTGCGGGGACAGTGATTTCAACTAAATTTTAGGATTGGTGTTTTATTTTTTGTTAAGCCCATGCCGAATCTTCAACGAGTGCTATTGCGTTTGGTTTGCTTTTTATTGTGCAGTTGTGTTATGTTCCTCAATAACTTTATATTTGTTCAATGGTTTGTTATTGAAACTATTGTTTGTAAATTTGATATTTTCCATAGTTTCTTCCATTTTGTTTTGCAGAAAAAAGTTTCATGGCCCAGGGGAAAACATGTGAGTCACTACACCAAAACTGGCGATTGGTCACGGCCAAAATCCCTGACCAAAACTGTGGGTCGCGGACTTTGGCCGTGACCATTTCTGGCGTGACCATTTTTGTGGGTCGCGGCCCAAGTCCGTGACCAAAAAATGGTCACGGCCAAGAGGAGTCACGGCAGATGGTCGCGAAATTTGGCCGTGACCCATGCCGTGACGGGTCGCGGCCCTTATCCGTGACCCACAACCGTGACAAATTGGTCGCGGCCAAAGTCCGCGACCCCCGTCCGTGACAAAAAAAATTAAAAAAATTTGGTCGCGGTCCTTATCCCTGACCCACAACCGTGACAAATTGGTCGCGGCCAAAGTCCGCGACCCCCGTCCGTGACAAAAAAAATTAAAAAAAATTGGTCGCGGCCAAAGTCCGCGACCCACGTGCGTGACAAAAAAAAATGAAAAAAATTGGCCGCGGCCCTAGTCCGCGACCCATAACCGTGACAAAAAAATAAAAAAAAATGGTCACGGACTTTGGCCGCGACCATTTTTAAGCGCGACAAAAAAAAATAAAAATGGTCATGGACAGTCCATGACCATATTTATCTATAGTTTAAAAAAAATGTATTTTTTTTTGTCCAATCCTAAAATTGGGGGTCCTGTGAGTGCACCGTCGGTTGCTACGAGGTGTTACAAATATTTATTATAGGCAAAACAATAAAAAAAATCACAAATTGTGAATTGAGAATGTTGTTAATAAACAAATATATATACAAACTTAAAAATATTACACGTCTTAATAATTCACAGACCAAAAAAAAAAAATTGGGTAGAGTTTCCTCTATTTTCTTGACATTCCAAAACCTGTAAATGAAAAACCTGTTTATTATAAAGCCCGCACGGCTATAAAATTCAACAATCAAATTATAAAAGTCCGCACGGCCATAAAACTAAACAATAAAAGCCTACACGGCTATAACAAATAAAAAACATTATCCTGAATGTCCATAACATATAAATAATCATCATGTTGTAAACCATTGCCTCCTTCATTTGATCCACGTGCAAAAATCCTACAAATGATAGGATACAAAAAACAAAAATATCAGTAACCAAGTATTTTTACAAAAAATTTAATCAAGCTGAAAAATTGCATATGAGTTAAAATTATCAGTAACCAAGTAGAAATATGAAAATTACCGTCATTTTGAGAGGTGTTGGTGCCACCCACGGGAACCGTTCGGGGGCTGTTTCGAGTTTTCACCCTCTAACGTCATGTTTTTAAGCCTAAGTCTAGAAATAAGCAAATTACCGTCGTACTCTCAAACTGGGAGTCCCGCGGCTGCGGGGTCAGTTCCTACGAGTTACGTTGGTCCCGTGGGAGGTGTTGGTGCCACCCACGGGGCTGTTCGGGGGCTGTTTCGAGTTTTCACCCTCTAACGTCATGTTTTTAAGCCTAAGTATTTAAATATGCAAATTACCGTATTACTCTCAAACCGGGAGACTCGCGGCTGCGAGGTCAGTTCCTACGAGTTACGTTGGTCCCGTGGGAGGTGTTAGTGCCACCTACGGGGCCGTTCGGGGGCTGTTTCGAGTTTTCACCCTTTAACGCCATGTTTTGCTTAAGTGTAGAAATACACAAATTACGGTCGTATTCTCAAACCGGGAAACCCGTGGCTGCGAGGTTAGTTCCTACGAGTTACGTTGGTCCCGTGGGAGGTGTTGGTACCACCCACGTGGCCGTTCGGGGGCTGTTTCGAGTTTTCACCCTTTAAGGTCATGTTTTTAAGCCTAAGTCTTGAAATATACAAATTACCGTATTACTCTCAAACCGGGACTCCCGCGGATGCGGGGTCAGTTCCTACGAGTTATGTTGGTCCCGTGGGAGGTGTTGGTGCCACCCACGGGGCCGTTCGGCGGCTGTTTCGAGTTTTCACCCTTTAACGCCATGTTTTTCTTAAGTGTAGAAATACGCAAATTACGGTCGTATTCTCAAACCGGGAGACCCGCGGCTGCGCGGTCAGTTCCTACGAGTTACGTTAGTCCCGTGGGAGGTGTTGGTGCCACCCACGGGGACGTTCGGGGGCTGTTTCGAGTTTTCACCATCTAACGTCATGTTTTTAAGCCTAAGTCTAGAAATAAGCAAATTACCGTCGTACTCTCAAACCGGGAGTCCCGCGGCTGCGGGGTCAGTTCCTACGAGTTACGTTGGTCCCGTGGGAGGTGTTGGTGATACCCACGGGGCCGTTCGGGGGTTGTTTCGAGTTTTCACCCTTTAAGGTCATGTTTTTAAGACCGTATTACTCTCAAACCGGGATTCCCGCGGCTGCGAGGTCAGTTCCTACGAGTTACATTGGTCCCGTGGGAGGTGTTGGTGCCACCCACGGGGCCGTTCGGGGGCTGTTTCGAGTTTTCACCCTCTAACGTCATGTTTTTAAGCCTAAGTCTTTAAATATGCAAATTACCGTATTACTCTCAAACCGGGAGACCCGCGGCTGTGAGGTCAGTTCCTACGAGTTACGTTGGTCCCGTGGGAGGTGTTGGTGCCACCCACGTGGCCGTTCGGGGGCTGTTTCGAGTTTTCACCCTTTAAGGTCATGTTTTTAAGCCTAAGTCTTGAAATATACAAATTACCGTATTACTCTCAAACCGGGATTCCCGCGGCTGCGAGGTTAGTTCCTACGAGTTACGTTGGTCCCGTGGGAGGTGTTGGTGCCACCCACGGGGCCCTTCGGGGGCTGTTTCGAGTTTTCACCCTTTCACGTCATGTTTTTAAGCCTAAGTCTTGAAATATACAAATTACCGTATTACTCTCAAACCGGGATTCCCGCGGCTGCGGGGTCAGTTCCTATGAGTTATGTTGGTCCCGTGGGAGGTGTTGGTGCCACCCAAGGGGGCCGTTAGGGGGCTGTTTCGTGTTTTCACCCTTTCACGTCATGTTTTTAAGCCTAAGTCTTGAAATATACAAATTACCGTATTACTCTCAAACCGGGATTTCCGCGGCTACGGGGTCAGTTCCTACGAGTTATGTTGGTCCCGTGGGAGGTGTTGGTGCCACCCACGGGGCCGTTCGGGGGCTGTTTCGAGTTTTCACCCTTTAACGCCATGTTTTGCTTAAGTGTAGAAATACGCAAATTACGGTCGTATTCTCAAACTGGGAGACCCGCGGCTGCGCGGTCAGTTCCTACGAGTTACGTTGGTCCCGTGGGAGGTGTTGGTGCCACCCACGGGGACGTTCGGGGGCTGTTTCGAGTTTTCACCCTCTAACGTCATGTTTTTAAGCCTAAGTCTAGAAATAAGCAAATTACCGTCGTGCTCTCAAACCAGGAGTCCCGCGGCTGCGGGGTCAGTTCCTACGAGTTACGTTGGTCCCGTGGGAGGTGTTGGTGCCACCCATGGGGCTGTTCGGGGGCTGTTTCGAGTTTTCACCCTTTAACGCCATATTTTTAAGCCTAAGTCTTGAAATATACAAATTACCGTATTACTCTCAAATCAGGATTCCCGCGGCTGCGAGGTCAGTTCGTATGAGTTACGTTGGTCCCGTGGGATGTGTTGGTGCCACCCACGGGGCCGTTCGGGGGCTGTTTCGAGTTTTCACCCTCTAACGCCATATTTTTAAGCGTAAGTCTAGAAATAAGCAAATTACCGTCGTACTCTCAAACCGGGAGTCCCGCGGCTGCGGGGTCAGTTCCTACGAGTTACGTTGGTCCCGTGGGAGGTGTTGGTGCCACCCACCGGACCGTTCGGGGGCTGTTTCGAGTTTTCACCCTTTCACGTCATGTTTTGCAGCCTAAGTCTTGAAATATACAAATTACCGTATTACTCTCAAACCGGGATTCCCGCGGCTGCGGGGTCAGTTCCTACGAGTTATGTTGGTCCCGTGGGAGGTGTTGGTGCCACCCACGGGGCCGTTCGGGGGCTGTTTCGAGTTTTCACCCTTTAACGCCATGTTTTGCTTAAGTGTAGAAATACGCAAATTACGGTCGTATTCTCAAACCGGGAGACCCGCGGCTGCGGGGTCAGTTCCTACGAGTTACGTTGGTCCCGTGGGAGGTGTTGGTGCCACCCACGTGGCCGTTCGGGGGCTGTTTCGAGTTTTCACCCTTTATTGGAATGAACTCAAGGTTAAAACTCAAAGTATATTCGTTCAACGAAATTTGATAAACTATTCATATTGGGACACATAAGTATAATGAATACTCTTACAAAGGGTATTCCAACCCTTTTGGAAGTTTACGGATGGTAAACAATTAGTAATTTTATCTTATTCATTGGTTTCTCGGCCTCGAAAAAGTTATGGAAGTGAACCATAAATCTGACTAGTATACGCAAAACGTTCGATATTAGTTGGGAGGGCACAAGATTAAGGAATGAACAGAAGCCCTAGATGGGTTTGGTTAGTGAAATTCCAATTCCATACTATAAACTATGTTCATGGAAACACATTTCCCCATCCCGGGCATTTGGGGCCCGATTTGTCTCATTGGCCGGACGAATTAAAAAGGCATTAGGGTGGGCAAAATGCTTACCCCATTTAGTATGTGTTTGTTTGTACATGATTCACAAACTCTTAGGGGTAAATGGATTATTCTTGGAACCAACATATCTAACACAGGAGGTCTTAGCAACATGAGAGGTGTTTTGGCCTCTGATAGGTTATTCAGTTTTGATAATAGAAAATGAAGATGCCCCATGTGTGGAACCTCTTTGTTTGATGTGCTCAAGGCCAAAAATATCCATGGTCTCCACCTTATTTTCCAAATGTTATTAACATTGACATATCTTTTGGTGATCCAGATTAAGGTTATGACTAAAAGGTTAAAGGTAAGCAATATGTTTGTGCAAAGGGCAATGTGTTTGTGCAAAGGGCACTTAGAAGATATAACCTCAAATATAAAAGGGTTTTCATTAAGGAATTAAGATACAAGCATGTTAAATCTAGTACAGTCAAATATGAAATTCAGTTGCATATATACTTATGTTGCATATATATGCAGTTGCATATATATGCACTGCATATATATGCACTGCATATATATGCAGCAGTTGCATATATATGCACTGCATATATATGCACAAACGGCTGCCGCGCCTGATTCGACTCACCATTATTATATTAGGCCTTCTTTGTTTGCGCATTACCCTACTTCCTTAATCCAAATAGCCATAGGAGAAGCTGAGCTAGCTAACCTAAGTCCGTAGCTAAAGTTCTCAAACAAGAGTTCCATTCCCCTTACTCGTATTGCAGGCAAATCCCGTTACTAGTAGTTCTGGTTAGCCCACTTGCCCGAGCACACTCTCAACTTGTAGATGCGCCAATCCCGCCTTCCCCCCACTGCATATATATGCAGTTGCATATATATGCACGGCATATATATGCAGCAGTTGCATATATATGCACTTCATATATATGCAGTTGCATATATATGCAGCAGTTGCATATATATGCACTGCATATATATGCAGCACTGCCTCGCCCCGCCCCCTTCCCCGTTACTACGCCCCCTGCATATATATTAGTTTCATATTAATAATTATATATGCAGATATGTTATTTCTCTTTCAGGTGACAATTATTTAAAGTCCTACGTGATACCGGAACCAGAGGCAACCGTAACGGATCAGATGACCGAATATGAGTGTCAGGAGGTTTGTTTTGTAGATCCCACTCTTGGATTCACCCTAGATCAGGTATACTATCTATTTTATTTTGGATTTTATCACCAATATGCACACACTCACACGCGCACACAAACACACGCACACTCTCACTACATATATACATATATGCATATATGCACACACTCTCACTACATATATGCATACATGCCCCGTCCCCTCCCCCCTTCCCCACTCACACACACACACACACACACACACACACACACACATGCACACACACACACACGCGCGCCCCCTGCCCGTCCCCTCCCCCCTTCCCCACTCTCACACGCGCACACACACAAACATGCACACACGCACCCCCTGCCCATCCCCTCCCCCCTTTCCCACTCACACGCGCACACACAAACATGCACACATGCACACACACAAGCCGGGAGCACCGTGATTACACGGTCGGTTCCTACGACTTACATTGGTCCCGTGCGAGATGTTCGTGACTCTTGCGGGACCGTTTTGTGGGTGTTTTACGTTTTCACCCTTCGATGGCATCTTTTTTATTCTCAAGTCTAACTTTCTGCAAATTTACGCCGTATACTCAAACCGGGATCCTTGTGACTATGCGTTTGATTCCTACTATTAACATTGGTCCCGTGTGAGGTGTTTGTGACTCTTACGGTACCGTTTTGTGGTTTTTTTACGTTTTCACCCTTCTAAGGCATGCTTCTATGCTTTAGTCTAATTTTTTGCAAATTAATGTCGTACACTCCAATAGAGAGCGCCGTGACTACGCGGTCGGCTCTTACGAGTCACATTGGTCCCGTGCGAGGTGTTCGCGACTCTTACGGGACCGTTTTGTGCTTGTACATTTTCACCCTTCGATGGCATGTTTTTATGCTCAAGTCTATTTTTTTTGCAAATTTACGTCGTACACTCTAACCGTGAGCCCCGTGACTACGCGGTCGGTTTCTATGAGTTACATTAGTCCCGTGCGAAGTTTTCGTGACTCTTACCGGACCGTTTTATGGCTATTTTACGTTTTCACCCTTCGATGGCATGTTTTTATGCTTAAGTCTAACTTTTTACAAATTTACGTCATACACTCAAACCGGGAGCCCCGTGACTACGCGGTCGGTTCCTACGAGTCACATTAGTCCCGTACGAGGGGTTCATGACTCTTACGGGACCGTTTTAAGCCTGTTTTACGTTTTCACCCTTCGATGGCATATTTTTATGCTTAAGTTTCTTTTTTTGCAAATTTACGTCATACACTCAAACCGGGAGCGCCGTGACTACACGGTCAGTTCCTGCGATTTACATTGGTCTCGTGCGAGGTGTTCGTGACTCTTATGGGACTGTTTTGTGACTATTTTACGTTTTCACCATTCGATGGCATGTTTTTATGCTTCAGTCTAATTTTTTACAAATTTACGTCGTACAATCAAACCGGGAGCGCCTTAAACATAGAAAGTGGCAATCCGTTGGATAATGACTTCTTTTTCTAGTGTTCACCCTAACTATTCTTTGTTCAAAAGTTATCCAAACCCAAAATAATTAAAAAATTGAATCAATGCATATTTAATCTTAAAATAAAGTTCATCATAGGTCTATCCATTACCTGGATATTTTGTTACACCCAACGCCAATCAGAACCTTCTCTATGCCAGCAGCGATGCAATTTCAGATTATGTTTGATAGTAGTTCGACCCCAACATCAATGTATCCTATGACAGTGAAAAAATAATGAATTTTTTGCAAACAGTTATGTTCAATTAAAAAAATGGTAGAACCAAAAAATATTTTGCAAACAGTTATGTTCAATAGCGGGACATTACATTTAAAAGTAGATGAAATTCATAAATTAATGTAAAGTGCTAATACAATGTCAATATCATAATAGGATACAAATAAGATTGATGAGGATAAAATAATATTTTGATACTCAATCTTTCTCTAAATCAACTAAAAGATCCTTCAAATTAGGGTTGTCATCAAGAGCTGACTGGAACTCTTTTGGAGCCTTTAATGCGTCTACTTCAGTAGTCATACCCTTTGGTGCATGCACAACAATAAACCAATTGCCATCGTTTATGCACTTCGAGTAGAATACCTTCTTTACATTCTGAAAGGCACAAATAAAAGGCTCGTCGACTATGCGGTCTTTAGTCTTCAGCTTTGATAAATCTACCATAATAAGTTTGTAGTCGGGATCAACTTTGCAAGCATTCGTTGTATCCTCCACCTTTACCCAATCACAATAGAATACGGTTTCTGTCAAATCCAAGTAATCAAGTTCTAGGATTTGTTGAATTATCCCATAATAGGTTAGCACCGTATTCTTTGGATTTTTATCACTTTTGCTAGCGATACAGGTGGTCCTGGCAGAAATTGATATTCCACTGTTTTGCGTCAAAAGCTTTTCCTCACATGGATATGAAATGAAATCAAAACCGTTGGTGCGGAATTTCTTAAACTCTTTTGCACGAAAACTAGGACCTTTTGCTAGGCGTGCAAGTCTGGAAGAGACATCACCTCTTTTTAGAAGCTGCATTTATTAATGAATTTGTATTAGGGCATGTTTTTACCACACATGAATAAATAACCGCACACATAAGATGTGAAAAGTACCTCTTTTGACACCCATGCCCTAAAGTCAGTTGTCGTCCAATTTCTCCTTTGATTTTGGATAATTTCGTTCTTGTACTTCCTACCGAAAAATTATAGAGTTTAGATAATAAAATAAAAAATACATATAATCAAAGAAGAAGAATTCAGTAGATACTCACTCTCTCCAGTCTTGGACTTCATCTTGCGATTCGAAGACATGATGAGTTGCTTGCTCGTATTGTAGGTTTGTGAGTTTCACCTCTTTAGGGTTCCCAAACGATAATTCATCCTCAAACTCGTCAGGTTCCTCTATCACTCGTTCTCCACGAGGATTAAACCTCCTCACCTCTTGTTCTAGCATATGTTCCCTAGCGTATAGCGATGATTCCACCGTTACGTATTCTTCAGCAATTGACCCTCCAATATACCGTGTATTCTTTACATAATCTTTGAAGGTTTTCATCAAGCGCTCAAAAGGATACATCCAACGATACCTCACGGGACCACATAATAAAGCTTCATCGCATAAATGCACAAGCAGGTGGATACTGATATCGAAGAATGACGGAGGAAAATATTTCTCTAACACACAAACTGCCTCGGTTAAAGTTGATTTCGCAGCTTTAATGTGTCTTATGTTTACCACTTTTGCACAAAGTAGGGTAAAACACAAACTGATTTGCATAATTGCCCGACGGAGATCTTTGTGTTCAGAGAAGCAATGCCGAAATAACAACGGGATTAATTGGATGATTACGTGCCAGTCGTGAGACTTGCACTGTTTCAAGTCATTTGCTTGGTAGTTTACTACCCTACGTAAATTACCAGAATAACCGGTTGGAGTCTTCAAGTTGAACAACGTGTCTAAGAGGATCTTCTTCTCACTAGTAGTCAAAGTGAAAGAAGTCGGGGGGATAGAAATTCTTCCTGTCGTTGGATCATTTTTTAACCACAGTCTCTTCTTTATTTTCATATCCTGTAGATCTCGGCGGGCACGCTCGCCATCTTTGGAATGAGATCCACCCAGACATGTTCCTATCAAATGTTCTGCAACATTCTTCTCTGTGTGCATCACATCAATTATATGCCTTACACGATGATCTTTCCAATACGGCAAATCAAAAAATATTGATCGCATGGACCATGGCTTCGCTTTACTAGGGTCATTCGGATCCTCCCTAGCTTTACGCTTCAGGTTTACAAACTGGGGGTGTTTACCTACATACCTATTCCCCGCAGTCGCAGCCACCGCCTTCTCCTCAATTTGCTGACCAGAAAGTCGAATAGGTGCCGTTCTTCGCTCGTGACCGACAGGCAAAAAGTTAGACTTGTCGTTCCTAAAAGGGTGACTGGTCGGTAGAAATCTATGATGACCCGTGTAACTCAACTTACCACTATGTTTTAACCAACAGGCTTCAGTTTCCTCCCCACATATGGGACATCCATAATAACCATGAACATTACAACCGGACAAGGTCCCATAAGCAGGAAGATCGTGGATCGCCCACATCACCATTGCTTTAAGTGTGAACTCTCCACCCTTATGAGAATCGAACGCCGTCACACCTTTATCCCACAACTCTTTAAGTTCTTCGATTAATGGTGCTAAGAATATATCAATATCATCACTGGGAGCCTTCGGCCCGGGTATCAACAGAGATAACAATGTGAACTCCTTTCTCATGCATAACGTCGGAGGAAGACTTAAAGGCGCCATAAGAACTGGCCAATAACTCTGGCTAGTACTTAAATTACCGAAAGGGTTAAACCCATCGGTTGAGATTGCAAGACGAGCATTGCGCGGTTCCTTTGCAAATTCATGGTGTTGTGCATTTGAAATTTTCCAGATGAGTGAATCAACCGGATGACGCATCAAATTCCCACCCATCTCGCATCGAGCATGCCATGTCATGGCCTCCGCTATCCACGGTACAGTAAAAAAACGTTTTAACCGTGGCCCAAGTGGAAAATACTTCAAAACCTTTTGTGGGACTTGCGAGCACTTGCGATTTTTTGCATGTTTGTCATTTCCATTCTCACAAACCATATATCTAGGCTCACTGCATACAGGACATTCATCCTTCTCTTCGTGCTCATTTCGGTACAATATGCAATCATACTTGCAAGAATGAATAGATTTGTATTTCAAACCTAAACCTTTCAAACTCTTCTTCATGGTAGGATAATTGTCTGGTAACATGTTCTCTTTTGGGAGAATTTCTTTAACCCACTTAAGAATTCCGGTTACGCTGTTTCCAGACAAACCAAATTTACTCTTCAAATTATGCAAACCAATCATTGCATATAATACCGAGTGATCTTCATCGCAATCTTTATACAACGGTCTAGCCGCATCGTCTTTCAACCGTATGTATTCCCGATCTCCTAGTAGTTCAGCATCAATTTGTTCATTTACTTGGTCATAATGCGCATTATTTGTATCCATAGGTTGGTGGTTTTGTTGGTTGTGGAGTCCGTAAGCATCATCAATTAAGTCGGTCAATGGACGATGTGTTGGTGAATCATGTACCACTTCTACTCCTTGAGGTTCCGTTACACGGTCGGCTCCCGGTAATTCTTCTGGAACATAAGGTATAACTTTTTCACCATGGTATGTCCATATTATATAGTCTTGACAGATTCCCCACTTTAGTAAATGCAACTCAACAACTTCCAATGACTTATATTTTTCGTTAATACAATGAGTGCACGGACACGGAATCTTCTCACTTTTAAGATTTTTGGAAGCATATTTAACAAATTCATAAACGCCCTTTACATGATTAATTGATATCCGGTTAGTCTCTCCCATCCACTCTTTGTATTGTGGGAAATCCATGTAATAATCTTCAAATTTCAGTCCTGTGGTAATAGGTTAAAAAATATTATTACAAATGAAACAGAAAGATTATTCTTACGACTGAAACAAAAAAAATATCATTCCAAACGAAACAAAACCAATATTCTTACAACTGAAACAAAAAAAATATCATTCCAACTGAAGCAAAAACAATATTCTTACAACTAAAACAAAAAAAATTATTACAACTGAAACGAAAGAAATATTATTAAATCTTGGCCAACAGATAAAGTGGCCAAGTAATAAAAGATTTTGCATAATTCCTCAATTCCATCCCATCCCCGCTGTTAACGTACACAGGTACATCTCCGCAGCCGTTGTATATTTCATCGACCATTATTTTAGCCTCACCCTTCTCCAAAGGTCGGTGATGTACTAGAGTTCCAGGAACCCTGGAGATGAGTATGCACACGCCAACAAACCTCGAATTGCTCATGTCCTTGATATAGTACTCTTCGCCATAGTCACCGTGCGTTGTTGACGATGATCCGAGCCCCGTGATTGGCGGAGGTGCAGGGGAGGGGAATGTTGGAGGATGAGGCATTTGAGAGGGGAATGTTGGAGGGGAAGGATGTGTGAAACCTTGAGGAGGCATTGGGGGCCTATAACTTTCAATAAGATTCACAAGTTTCCCAATTTGATTTGTCAATAATCCCAGGGATTTTTTAATCTCATGGACATCCCCATCGGTCTTCAACTGGTGCTCATTTTGGGATGAGATACAATTCTTGACTGAAGAAAGCTCGTCCACAAGAGGTGCAATGTGTTGAAGTTTTGTTTTTGGCATATGTGAGCCAACACCTCTCGTCCTCCCCCTTTTGTCCTTTCCAAAGGTCTTAGTCAGGGCATCATTTTCAAGGTCAAAGTCATCAATAGGGCTCAAATCTGATTGACTGCTGATGGCCTCTATTGATTCCAATGTCTTAGCCAAGTGCAGCGGTAATTTATTATCTTTGTCCCGTCGAGCATGAAGGAATAAGTTGGACCGATTTGGGTTTTTATCGGCATCTGGACCATCTTGTGTCCTACTCTCCCATTCATTCTTCAAATCCTCATATGATTTGGATCCCAGCCTATGGATATCAGTTTTTTGTGCCCTATTTTTTTTATTTTGCTCCCTCTGGACCAACTTGTTTTCCTTCGCCTCATTCTCCAAAAACTTATTCCACTGGTCCACCGGCATTTCAACATTGGGAGGCACTTTCTCTTTCAAAGCCAAAATATCGGAGCTCGCTGCCTCTTTCGGGAAATATTTCTTCCGAAGGTTTCTCCTGTATGTCCTCAATCCTTCAGCAACCCGAGATAGAACCTTATTCTTGGAACGGTCAGGAAATGAGAAATGCTTGCAAAGTTGGTCATATATGTCATCTTTGACAGCTTGATCAACAAGGTTCCAATTGTCTGGTCCACCGACTCCCACGTTCATTTTTCCCAGCGACAAACACCGGGCTTTAAAGTTCAGCACGTCATTCCTATCACTCGTCGGGTTATTCCCGAGAATGGAGAAGCCAATAGGCTTCTTTTCATTTGAGCGGGAGGCATCATGAGTGTTGGATTGAGGCGTTAAAGCAACGGGAGTGCTGGATTGGGGCGTAGGAGCACTTGGGGTTGGACTTGGTGAGGAGTGAACCATTGGTGGAGTTGTGAATTGCTCAGCCATTGGTGTTGAGAATCCGGGTTCTGCACGAGATGGTGAACCTCGTTGTGGTGTCACATCGGCACTTGGTACCCTAGGGTTGTTTCCTCTCGACATTATCTACAAAAATTAAAAAATATAAGTGAGTAAATAATTATAATAATATGAAATTATAACTAATTAATCAAGCTTAATTAGTTTTATATATATAGATAGATAGATACCTTTTCAAAGTAAGACTTTAGAATAAGTTCAATGTGTCTGATCTCCATCCATTCGGTATTAGTTTTTAAGAACCTATGAATTTTTGCACGTGGCCAACTAGAAGGAAGGGTATCTATGATTGATGTGTAGATGTCAGTGACATGAACTCGGAATCCCCTATTTCTCAACTTGTTGACAAGATTCAATTTTACGTGCATGTGGCGCGAGACATCACAGTCTATGTCAATGCTCTCTGTACACAGTTGTATCCATAACGGGTGGATTTTTTTTCCGCCTTCTCCAACAACGTAACCAAGGTCAGGGCTATGTCGGGATTATGTGTGTGAAATATATTTTGTATAACGTCATCCCAGTTTTCTGGTAGAGAAAATAGAATACGATCGAACAAGTAATCTTGCTGGATATCAAATCCATGATTTATAAGGTAGTTAAATTGTTCGATCTTTTTATTTCCGTACATATAAATAGGAGTACCCTCTATATGACGCACGCTAATAAAAGAGTTATGTGTGCGGTCTAATTGCAACCTGTCCCACTCTTGTTGACAGTATTTATCACCGTGCCTCATTTTTCCTGAGAAAAGTATACGAGGGCATGAATACGAGTCCTGCTATTAAGGTTTAGGTTTGAAAGTTATGAGAGTTTAAACATACATATACACATAAACAAGACAAGCATATGTGTTATACTTTTTCATAGGCAAATCAAGAGCACACCCAACAAATTTAATAACATATACATTTATCGACACTAGTATCAATTCAATAAATTCAACATAGTATCCAACAACCAAGCCAACAATATCTCACTATAGTAATGTGTACACGTGTTTGCGACTCATATGTAAAAAAAATCATTTAATTATATTTCTCAAAATAAAAATACACACGCATATTTTGATTAAAAAAAATACACACATATACAATCTAGGGTTTATTGACATAATCTATACATACACACATATACAAGCTAGGGTTTATTGACATAATCTATACATACACACACATACTATTTAAGGTTTACTAAACCCTAATATTTTTTTTGACATAAATCTATACATACACATACATACAATCTATACATACACACACATACACACATACAAACATAAATCTACACATACATACACAAAAATTAGGGCTTTAGTTAGAAATCACGAAATCCAAATGAATCAATACATACCAACTGAAATCCAAATGCAAATCCAATAGAAATCCAAATGCAAATCCAATAGAAATCCAACCGAAATCGCAACTGAAATCGCAGCTCGAAATCGCAAAAACCCTAACAGCAACGAAGTAGGACGTAATAAATGAGAAGCTGGGAATATTTCTTTTTAAGACTAGACTATGGTCACGGCCCAGAGCCCTGACCCTATGTGCGTGACCCATTAATGAGCATGATTTCTGGCGATTTCGACCTGGTCACGGCCAAGAGCCGTGACCCATTAATGACTTCGACAATGGTGTTTCCAAACTGGTCACGGCCAACAGCCATGACCCATGCGCGCGACCCATCACTTTGCTGCAGAACAATGGGGATTTCTATATGGTCACGGCCATGGGTCGTGACCCATAATACGTGACCCTTTTCCAACAGCCTTGGTGTTTGAATGATGTATGGTCACGGCCCATAGCCGTGACCCAGTCCCACAAATGGTCATGGCCCATAGCCGTGACCCTTAATGTGTGTGTTTTCTACTTCGTCGCGCCCTTAGTCATGGCCCAAGTCCGTGACCCATCCGCGACCAGTTTAGAGGGATTTTTGGCGCCAAACTGGTCACGACCGGGTCACGAATTTGGGCCGTGACCGACCCGCGACCAGTTTGGAGGGAATTTTGGCGCCAAACTGGTCACGGCCTGGTCAGGGACTGGGGCCGTGACCCTCTATGGTCAGGGATTTAGCCCGTGACCATTTCCAGAGCATGGATAATTTAATGTGGTAATAAAATTGGTCACGCCAAAAATTGAGTGGGTCACGGCCCAAGTCCGCGACCATCTGGTCGCGAACTTGGGCCGTGACCCACTGGGCGTGACCATTCGCAGGATTTGGTGTAGTGAGTGGACAAACATGATTACAGATATGATGGATGTACGGGGGAAGCATGATTACACATAATTATTATTTTAGAGGGAGTTACATAAGCAAGGGCAATAGGATTACGCATAATAATTATTGTAATAGTTCCAGAAAAAGACCAAAGTGGACAATTGATGTATCCAAAGTTCATGTTCTGATGTTATGAATGTTTTTGTAAGTGCGACACAATGTACCAAACTCATGAGTACAAATGTAAAACTGTGCTAACTCCACAAGTCACAAATGGTTTGCAATTTGTGTTTGTTTTGTTTCCTTACTTACCAAACCCGTTTGTTAAAATATCGTGGATGGTTTAATGATTTATTTAGTTTTTCCATCCCAAACACTCAATCCAGTTGCTAGTTGATATAAATATCAACTTATCCATATCAATGGAACTTTAATATTGTCACTATTTTGAATACATTCTACTCTAAGCAGTAGTTTTACCTAAGAGGAACATTGACATTCAATATAATTTAGCTTATTGTGTTTCCACACTGTTGAAATTCAATATAGTTTATCTTACTTATATGAGTCCAAGCCCGATCAAGTGAAGTTATGTAGTTTTCAAAATTATTAGTTCAGTGGCTATCTTCAAGTGATCATTGTGTACCTATATAAAACCTAGACTGCGTACCTCAGACTTGGAATTTATCTCTCTGTTTTGTACACGCTTTTATTGTCCTTTCTTAAATTTTTACCCCCTCTTATATTGGGACCAAGTAGCAACAAATTATATTCATGTTAAAAAGTTCATGTGGCATAACATATGCGAGTAAATTATTGTGGTTGAAGGGGTTGAATTTTGTTATTGACCCGGATCTAGAATTAATAAAAGGGTGGTGATATTTTCACCCCAAAAAGTTCTCCAAAACACCATAAAAAATTCACTTTTATCTCCTTAACACCACAGACCAAGAAAATGGATACTACGGTCAAGGTTGGCTATGAAAATGAGTATTACGGTTAAGGTTGGCTGTGAAAATGAGTATTACGGCCAAGGTTAGCCATGAAAATGATACCACGGTCAGGGTTAGTCGTGAAAATGAGTACCACGGCCAAGGTTGGCCATGAAAATGGATACCACAATTAAGGTTAGCCGTGAGATTTTGTTGGGTTGAATAGTAAAAAAAATGACTTTTTTTCTTTTTGGTGTTAAGAAAATCTTTTTGGGGTGCGAATATCAGCACCCTTAATAAAAGTATAACCTCAAAATTTCTCATAAACAAAGAAATTTTTTCCATTTTGCAATTATCAGCGTGCCTTCAGGCACGGGCATACCCTAGTGTATATATATATATATACGGTGTAACTGTATCTGTTTTCACAATTATAAATGTATCTAACTTAATGAGTGTATCTGTAGTTACAATAATAATATAACATTGACAAAACAAAATAATCACTTATATATATATATGGTGTAACTGTATCTGTTTTCACAATTATAAATGTATCTAACTTAATGAGTGTATCTGTAGTTACAATAATAATATAACATTGACAAAACAAAATAATCACTTATATTTATATATTAGTATTATTTAAAATAACACAACAAATATTATTATACCAACTATATTCTGTTAGAAAATATTCAATTACAAACATTTGTTATTTTTACAAAGTAAAACTTAAAACATAGTATAAATTAAATAAATGTAACTGTATATGTTTTCAAAAATATGACTCTATCTAATTAAATAAATGTAACCACATTGGTTTTCAAAATTGTAATTGTATTTAACTTAATATTTGTAATTGTATCCATAGTAAATAATATAATTGTATCTAACTTAATACATGTAATTGTATCTGCTTTCAGTAATGTAACTTTATTTAAATTAATAAGTGTTTTGTATTTGTTTTGAGTACTATAACAATATATATATATATATATATATATATATATATATATATATATACACGTAAGTTAAACTTATATGTTTTCATTATTCTAACTCTTACTATCATAATGAGCACATATCTACTTACAATAACAATATAATAATTATAAAACATAATAATAACTTATGTTTATATATTAATATTGTATAAAGTAACACAACAAACACATTTATTCGAAACTATAAACTGTTAAACATATATAACTCCAAATTGTTATTATTTATACAAAGTAAAACTTAAAACATTGTATAAATTAAATAAATTTAACTGTATATATTTTCAACAATGTAACTGTATCTAATTAAATAAATGTAAATATGTTTGCTTTCAAAATTGTTATTATATTTAACTTAATATTTGTAATTGTATCCATAGTAAATAATGTAATTGTATCTAACTTAATAAATATAATCGTATATGCTTGCACTATTGTAACTTTATTTAAATGAGTAAATAGAATTACTTTTCATTTTAATTGGTTGCCTCCCTACTGCCAAGCCTCCCTGAACAACCTGGATAATCAAGTTCTCTAACTTTTGTACCCTAAAATGATATTGCCCATTGGCATCGAGGTCTAGAATACCTACCACAGTGGGTGCTTGTTTGGGGTGGGGGTATGGGTGAGGGCTACGCCTTCCCTGCTGGCTCTCTGGCCCAACAAACTCTCTTCTGAGGTGGAAGTTGAAATTCAAGGTATAAATCCTATCAGTAGCGAAATATAGATGAAAATACAGAGATAGGAATGTATCAAAGAACGCTATGCAGAAGTCTTAGAGAACCTATAACCCTTGAGTCCTAATATCATGTGTGGCCATCCTCGATCCTCACGGAGGGAGAGGAGAAGAGGGTATCTTCTCGTTGAGAGTATCATGGTCCCGCGCATCCCTCTCGGGAGCGCTTCGACTGGCGTCGTTGATGTGTGAGGTAAAAAATTTAGAGAGATGGAGTCGCCAGTCTATTTTACTCAAAATAGGAAAAAGAAAGGAGGAGTTATCCCGATGGACAACATCCAAAGACAAATTGATACATACGAATCCAAAATGATTCAAAAAGGGTTCGGAGGATAAGTTATGAAATGGGAAGGTGTTAGGTAGCCATTCCGCCCTTGCGGTCTCTCATGGGTTGTTTCTATTTTCCTTTATTTCCCCGTGATACATGTGCATGTGTATATATAATGGAGATAGGAATCCTCGACTTGTATCATGGAAGAGATAAAGCGAGTTATCCGTAGGAATGTTCCTAAAAGTAATATTAGAAAATAGGATTTACTCGATTATCTTAGCGTTGATCGTTATGACGAAACGATAACTCATATGGAATAATAGGCCATTAGGAACAAATATATGCATGTATAAATATAGAGAATCTAAGAGAATTAAGTAAAGATAGGAAATGGGAGAAAAGTAGGAATAAGACTCGAGTCTCGGGTTTTACCCCGAGACGCATATGTAGCCTATAGAGGCATCAAAGTCCACATAGTTCGTATGCAAAACGAGGGGTGGGATTTATCCCATAAATCCAATAGGGGACTTCTCTTATGGATGTGTGTGTGTAAAAAAGTGTTTTAATTGTGAGAAAAGCGTGAGAAAAGCATGACAATTCCCGTTTGGAATTTATAAGCACGCCATCTTTTTTTTTTTTGGGGGGGGGGAGGGGGGTTATTTATATGAAAATAAGAGATGTGCAATAATACTGAATAAAAAGTATATTAGGATATGTGAGATGGAGAGAATAAAAGTGCTAAGTAATAAAACAAGTTAATGCGAATTTAGGAGAATTTGAAGAGAGAGTTGAGAAAGTCAGACCTTCTTGAAGATCTTGAGCTTGATCTTGAATGTTAAAGAGCAGCCCTTGCACTTGGGTGAAGATGAAGGGTAGTTAATTCACCAAGTTTGATGAAAAATATGATGAAAAGTGAGGGTTGGAAAGGGATTTGGATGTGGAAATCACGCTGACTTCGAGAGAGATTTTCTGAGTTTGCTAAGAGTGATGGGTTTCAGATATTGTTTTTTTTTTCAATGAGGTCAGACCCTCCTTTTTATAGGCCATGGGAATTGCCGATAGGCATAGTCCTGGTCCTGCCAATCGGCAGGTGTTTTTAGGCACACTGCCCATAGGCAGGGTTTAGAACCTGCCGTTTGGAAGTCTCTTTCAGGTTCCTTCGAAAGATCGATCGTAAAACGCAAATCGTTGATCCGAATCATTCATGGGAAAACCATTGGAAAGGTACTTCAGAGACCTTAGAAAGTCCTTTGGACTGCTCCCGAGTTCGGGAGTTGACTTTGGGTTAAATGTGGCTCGAGAGTGCTTGTCAGTCCTTTGGACGGGGAAATATCGGACGCAAACGGATCATTCGTTCGCATGGTAAGTCAGAATGGCGCATGGGGCAGACCATTAGAAATTTTAAGAGATGTTCTTTGACATTCCAAAGAGTTTGACTCAGTTTGGGGAGTTGACTTTGGTCAACCGAGGCCTGGAAAATGGATCGTTCATCCGCACCGTAGGTTAGAATCGCGCATAGGGCAGACTGTTGGCAAGGGGTTTCAGTGCCCTTGGAAGATTCATTCAGTCTTGATCGAGCTAAAGAGTTGGATTTGGTCAAATGGAGCCCGGGAGCGTCCGATGGCCTCCTGATCAAGTTTTAAGGGAAAACGGGTTGTTCATTCGCACCGTAAGTTAGATTCATGCACGAGGTGGACCATTGGAAAGGGGATTCAGCGCCCTTTAAAAATTCATTTAGTCTTGGTCGAGATGAAGAGTCTTACTTTTGGTCAAATGGAGCTTGGGAGTGCCCAATGGCCTCTAGGTCAGTACTCGGGGTATGACTTAGGTTTATAGTGATGAAGGGAGGTGCTAGGGACCTAAGGAGAGGTTAGGGGGTACTAGAATGGGGTGTCTACAGAGCCCCTCGACGGGTGAGTTTGGAATAAATGATAGTCGTCGAATAGACACCGCATAATGTTTTTGAAAGGAGATGACCAATTCAGAGGGTCGAGGCCGATTCTGAGGACTTGGGGATAAGGATGACCGATTCGAAGGGTCGAGGCCAATTATGAGGACCTTAGGGGGAATACTGAGGGTGGTATGAAGGAAGTGACAATCAAAGATTTAGGTCAAATCTGAGGACCTAAAGCAACGTCGGGGGCGACCGATTCTGCGAGTCGAAGCCAATTCAGAGGGCTTAAATTGTGATGACCAATTCTACTGGTCGAAGCCAATTCTGAGGGCTTAAATTGAGATGACCAATTCTGCGGGTCGAAGTCAATTCTGAGGGCTTAGGTTGTGATGACTAATTCTGCGGGTTGAAGCTAATTCTGAGGGATTAGGTTGAGATGACCAATTTTGCAGGTCGAAGCCAATTCTGAGGGCTTAAATTAAGATGACCAATTATACGAGTCGAATCCAATTATGAGGGCTTAGGTTGAGATCACCAATTATGCGGGTCAAAGCCAATTATAAGGGCTTAGGTTGAGATGACCAATTCTGCGGGCGAATCCAATTCTGAGGGCTTAGGTTGTGGTGACCAATTCTACGGGTCGAAGCCAATTCTGAGGGCTTAGGTTGAGATGACCAATTCTGCGGGTCAAAGCTAATTCTGAGGGCTTAGGTTGTGATGACCAATTCTGCGGGTCGAAGCTAATTATGAGGGATTAAATTGAGATGACGAATTCTGCGGGTCAAAGCCAATTCTGAGGGCTTAAATTGAGATAACCAATTCTGTGGGTCGAAAGAAATTCTGAGGGCTTAGGTTGTGATGACTAATTCTGCGGGTCGAAGCCAATTCTGAGGGTTTAGGTTGTTATGATCAATTCTACGGGTCTAAGCCAATTTTGAGGGCTTAAATTGAGATGACCAATTCTACGGGTCGAAGCCAATTTTGAGGGCTTAGGTTGTGATGACCAATTCTGTGAGTTGAAGCCAATTCTGAGGGCTTAAATTAAGATGACCTCGGGGAACTCTGCCCAGGAAATTACCTCGTGATTTTGATTTGAGCTGGGGGACTGATTGCTGGGGAAATACTGGTATCTTTTGGAGACTTTGCAGGGGAATAGCCCATTTGATATTGTAGATTCCACTAGGGAAGTGATTAGGTGGTCCAGGGATTTGACGTTTTTCTCAGGGGAATTTGAGACCTTTGGGGAATAGGAGATAATCCTGAGGTTTAGGATACTTTAGGGGTCATCTGGATACGTTGTCGGGGAGAGATTCGCTTAGCCTTTGAGAGTTCTGCTGGGGAAATAGAGGTTCCGCTAGAGGGAGTGCAAAATTTTCTTGATGAAAATATTCTAAATCCTCTTCGAGATTTTTTGGAATTTTCTGAGGATTTTTTAGGGTTTTGGTATTTTCGTGGAGTTTTTTGTGACAACCCGCAATCCGAAATAGAGGGTGGCCAGCCCTATACCTCGATAAGATAGGAAATCATGGATAAATATCATTCTCAGCATCACAACAATATACAAAGTATAAGGAATAACCACACTATATTCCAGAAAACGGGTTATCAAAAATTTTGGTTTTGAAATAAGAAGAAAACATTTTCAACAACCCATGATAGAAATAGAGGGTGGAAAACCCCACAAACGCATAAGAACTAAAAGGATACAAAAGGGACCGAATGGAATCATCGGTCAATAATAACCATACAACGTACAATAAGTTCCAGGTGTTACATAATATATCCATTATACAATTACAACGGTTTAGGCCACATGCCCGAATAAACTGATCATAACTAGAAAACAAAAATGGAGGCGTCTACACAAAACATCCCGTGATACCCGCACGATGTCACGGCTCCTCAAAGGACATGTGGATGGAAGGGTCATTACGGGCGACCGTGCGGCGGAACACCTGAACGGATTATATATATATGTATATACACAACAAGAAGTGATAACCGGTCAGGGCCGAATATATGTGATCAATAGATAAATGACAGGTATGACAATGATGCGCAAGTAAGCATGGATGATAGTCTAGCATGGTAACATCATATCATGTAAGGAACGGAAACTGATAAATGACTATGTAGAATGAAATTCATATAAAGCAGAATTAAAAGTACTTATGAGCCTTTAACATCTTTCAACATATTTTGATTTCAATATTCTTTTCCATTCCTTATCAGGAATACAATTATCATCATGTGCTCTTTATGGCACTAATCTCAATAGCATGCTCTTTGTGGCATAAGTTTGCTCTTTATGGCATTAAAGTTCCATCGAGTCCAACTCGATAAAGTAGAATAGTTATAAATATAAATATAACGATTCTAAGACCACCCGTCCGGGTTTCCCCACTGTGCGCGTCCCTAAATAACCATCATCTTCCAGGGCCTAACATAAGACAACCTGGGATCCTATCGAAATCGTCGGGAAGCGGCCATATGCCTGCGGGGTAGTCAAGACCACACCCAGAATCTCCTACCCATCGCAGAAAAATAAAACAAGCGCTCATATGGCCTAGGACTATATCCACCCTGCATTCATTATCCAGGGGGCTTCACCTCTCGCACGGACTTCCCTTAAGATGGTATTTAGAGAGGTGTGTAACATCCATTTTATTTATTTCCATTACATGATTTAGTGATTTATCATTTACCTTATCAATTTCCCATTTTAACAAAAGTATAAGCCTAACCGGGACTATCTGTATTTCGTACCGTCATAACATCCTCGATAAGGGATTCAGACTCCAAAGTTATTCCCAAAACCTCCTTTAGACTTTAATATAAACCCTCAAGTCAAATCTAACTCAAGTTAATTCCTAAAGTCTCCAAATTGACCTTAATATATTCTAGACCCTTATAAACTACAGGACAAAAGAAATGCCTAAACATTACTTTAAATTCCCCCTTAAAAGAACCCTAGATGAACCCTTTCGAGTCTAGGATGTCGACCCAACTCAACTAATACTCTAAACCCTATGTTTACTTCATTTAAGAAGGTCCCTAATTACTAATCCTAAAGAAAAAGGGTTAAAATTTAAAAGAAAAATTTTGGAAAAGTGCAGGGCTACCGAATCGATTCGCCCCCTTGGCCGAATCGATTCGGCCAGAAAATTTGAGTTTCTGCAAAGTTGCCGAATCGATTCGGATGGAAACCGAATCGAT
The DNA here is from genome assembly GCA_949130495.1 of Sambucus nigra. Classification (NCBI taxonomy): domain Eukaryota; kingdom Viridiplantae; phylum Streptophyta; class Magnoliopsida; order Dipsacales; family Adoxaceae; genus Sambucus; species Sambucus nigra. The sequence continues at coordinate 500,333,745 of OX422211.1, read as the reverse complement.
TCGGTCAGAAGGTTTGGGTTTCTGCATAACTGCCGAATCGATTCGGACCAATTCCGAATCGATTCGGTTCACAAGACCTGAACACTGGACCTAACTGAATCGATTCGCCCAGGAGGCCGAATCGATTCGGGCCTGCGATTTTGCCAAGGTTTGGCTATGGAGTCTTGGACTCCATTTTCTACCCCAACTTAAATTTCTTCAAACCAAACTTATATACCAACACCAAGATAACATTAATGATACTATTGACCATCTTAAACCTCATGAATCATCCCAATCATCTTTGAATGAATCAAAACCCATAAATACATAAGAAAAACCCTAAGTTTGCTAAACCAAAATCAATACATCATTACCATAGCAAATCATCTATCTCAAGACACAAATAGCAAGTAAAAACTTGCCTTGATTCAGCAAATTGCAGGTCTCTTGGTTGTAGAAGCAAGAATCTCTCTCAATCTCCAAATCTCCAATCTTTCTCTCTACTCTTCTCTTTCTCTCTTTAGGTTTAGGAAGGGAATTAGGGAAATTGGAAGACTTAGAAAGTTTAAGTCGTGACCTAAGACAAATATCCCACTAAATTAACTAATAGTGCGATAAAATAATACGCAACTGCATAATTTAGGTACAATCAGTAAAAAATGCCCAAAACTTCAAAATACAATATGGTACATTATTTGACTATTTCGCACGTTCCGGAATCAACTGCAACCTCCAAATTATCATTTGGACAATTTAAAATTCAATTTAGGTTCCTATCTCATTATTAAGACAAATATCATTTTGAATCCAGATGATATTAATAAGCATGACATAGCAATATTTACCCATAAATATGATAGGTATGCAAACTCATAATAGATACCAACTTCTCTACATTGAATTAACATTCAAATCATAACCCAACACTTGACTCTAATTACTATACTAAGTAATTACTATAAAATACGGTCTCATAAGCGAGGGTTATTACATACTCCCCCCCTTATGAGGGAATTTTGTCCCCAAAATTCAGACATACCTCATAAGAAAAGATGTGGATATTTTTCCCGCATCTCGTCCTCACGTTCCCAAGTTGATTCGTTTGCATGATGATGACTCCAATGAACTCTCACTAGGGGCACCACACGAGATCTCAACTTTCGCTCCCCAAACTCAAGGATAGCAACCGGTTGTTCTTCATAAGAGACATCAGGCTGCAATTCGATATCTTCGAAAGGAATGTGCCAAAGGGCACCTTCACACCTTCTGTACTTCTTCAAAGAGGAGACGTGAAATACATCATGGATTTGTTGTAAAGGTTCCGGCAGGGCAAGTTGGTATGCCACGGGACCAACCTTTGCAATCACCGGGAAAGGTCCAACAAAACGGGGTGCAAGCTTTCCTTTCTTCCCAAAACGCTTAATGCCCTTCATCGGGGACACTCGCACTAACACTTGGTCTCCTATCTCCAACTCCATATTTCTCCTACCCGCATCGGCATAACTCTTTTGACGATCTTGGGCTATCCGTATGCGATTTCGAATAAGCTCAATCTTCGAAGAAGTGTCTTGGATCATTTCAGGTCCAAGGAACTTGTTATCACCCACTTCCAACCAACAAGTGGGCGATCTACAAGGCCTACCGTACAGAGCTTCATAGGGTGACATTCCGATAGTAAATTGGTATGAGTTATTATAAGCAAACTCAACCAATGGAAGGTATTGTTCCCAACTGCCCTTAAAATCGAGTATGCACATACGAAGCATATCCTCCAACATCTGGTTTACCCTTTCGATCTGACCGTCTGTTTGAGGATGATAGGAAGAGCTTAACTTCAACTCAGTCCCCATTGCTCCTTGGAAACTTTGCCAAAAGTGGGACACAAATATCTTATCTCGGTCGGAGACAATATTTAAAGGTACCCCGTGAAGTCTGACGATTTCCTCGACGAACAACTGGGCATAACGAGCAGTATCATAATCGGTGCGCACAGGCAAGAAGTGTGCCGACTTAGTCAAACGGTCGACAATTACCCAAATTGAATCATGACCCTTTTGCGATCTAGGCAAGCCCGTAATGAAGTCCATCGAAATGCTCTCCCATTTCCATACGGGAATCTCGAGCGGTTGTAACAAACCTGTTGGTCGCTGGTGGTCAATCTTAACCAACTGACAAGTAGTGCATTGAGACACAAACTCTGAGATATCCCTCTTCATACCCGCCCACCAATACAAACGACGCATATCTTGGTACATCTTGTCCCCGCCTGGATGTACCGCAAACCTTGACCCGTGGGATTCTGCCATCACTGTTCGTCTCAAATCCCCATCGTCGGGAACCACAAGTCTTCCATGGAAACGCAGTCCGCCCTCGCAACCAATCGAGTACGACTTCGCTCCCTCGGACAACAGCTGGCGTGTATAGTCTTGACAAACTTTATCTCTTTTCTGGGCTTCCACAATCTTTGCTATAATCGTGGGAGTAACCGTCATCACGGAAATGAATGCTCTTACCCCTGCATCCTCTAGGCTGAGCTCTCTCCACTTAGCTTTCCATACCTCAGCTAAGTCTCCCTCGGGCTTCCTGCTCAAGGCATCTGCTACTACATTCGCCTTTTCGGGGTGATAATGAATATCAAATTGGTAGTCTTTCACAAACTCCAACCAACGACGTTGGCGCATGTTCAAATCCTTTTGGGAGAATAAGTATTGTAGCGATTTGTGGTCGGTGAAAAGACTAAACTTTTCCCCCAAGAGATAATGCCTCCATATCTTCAAGGCAAAAACAACTGCGGCAAATTCCAAGTCATGAACCGGATAGTTCTTCTCGTGAGGCTTCAACTTACGAGAAGCATACGCAATGGGTTGTCTCTCTTGTTGAAGAACACCTCCTAACCCCTGAAGCGATGCATCGGTGAAGACGAGATATTCCAATCCCGGCTTTGGCAATGCCAGGACTGGGGCCGAAGTTAGTCTATCCTTGAGCTCATCAAATGCCGCTTGACATGAACTGTCCCAAATAAATCTTACCCCTTTCCGGGTTAAATTCGTCAATGGGCTAGCAACCTTGGAAAAGCCCTTAATGAACCGGCGGTAATAACCCGTCAAGCCCAGAAAACTATAAACTTCAGTAGGTGTAGTGGGCTGACCCCACTCTTTTACCGCGATCACCTTACCCGGATCCACAGACACGCCCTGGGATGACACCACATGCCCCAGAAATTGAACTTCCTTCAACCAGAATCCACATTTCTCAAACTTTGCATACAATTGATGATCCCTCAATCTCTGCAGGACCAATCGCAAGTGAGCAGCGTAATCCGACTCTATCTGAGAATAGACTAGGATGTCATCGATAAAGACAATGACAAACTGGTCAAGGAAATCTCAAAATACCCTATTCATAAGGTCCATAAACACCGCAGGGGCATTGGTTAGCCCAAAGGGCATAACCAAGAATTCATAAGATCCATAACGGGTCAAAAATGCCATTTTGGATACATCTTCCTCTCGTATCCTCAATTGGTGATACCCCGTCCTTAAGTCGATCTTGGAGAAGTAGGAAGCTCCCCTAAGTTGATAAAACAAGTCATCGATGCGAGGTAAAGGGTATTTATTCCGGATGGTGACTTTATTCAACTCTCTATAGTCCACGCATAACCGGAGAGAACCGTCTCTCTTCTTCACAAACAATACCGGAGCGCCCCACGGTGAGGTACTACGCCTAATAAAGCCCTGCTCCAGTAGCTTCTGAAGCTGATCTCTCAGCTCCCTCATCTCCACAGGAGCCATTCGATAAGGAGCTTTGGCGATCGGTCGAGTTCCCGGCATTAAATCAATCACAAACTCTATTTCCCGACTTGGAGGTAATCCCGGTATCTCCCGAAAAATATCTTCAAAATCTCTAACGATTGGAAGAGAATTTAGGGGAACCACGACATCTCTAGATGCGTCTTCCGCAATACAATATAGATAAGCACTCGTGCTCCCTTCCATACAAGGCATAACTACCAGGAACATTTCTTATCCCGGAACCGCAAAAACTAAGCTCTTCCCGTAACAATTTACTATAGCACGATACTTCACTAGCCAATCCATACCCAAAATTACATCGTACCCGACCATATCAAGGACGAGTAAGTCAGCCTCAAAACACAAATCACCAAGGTTAATTCCTACGTTTTTACATACGAAGAAAATCAATGAGCCATCGCCCATAGATGATTCAACGCTAGTGAAGGTACTTTCAGCAAATTTTATCAAACCTGAAGTCTGGGCAAAACTTCTAGAAATAAAGGAGTGTGTAGCACCCGTATCAAATAGTATTCGACCCATGTGCCCATGAATGAGAAACTTACCCTCGATCGCTGGTGGTGCCGGAGGAGCTGGAGGAAGCAGAGCCTCCTGAATATGGTAAACCCGTCTGTACTGTAATTGCCCCCGTTGAGGAGGAGCAACCGGATTAGGCGCTTGGGGCGGAAACTGCACATACGGCTGCTGTGGGGCCCTAGGAAGATGCCCTCCAACCAACTGGGGACACGCCCTTTTGTAGTGGCCCAGCTCCCCACACTGGAAACATTTACTTGCCGTATTATCCTGATTCCTACCTTGGTTATTTCGAAATTGCCCCGCACCTCGGCCCTGTTGGCCGCTACCTCCATTTCCACCTCTACCATCTTGTGGTTGCTGACCACCTTGACCCTGCCTGTTATTATTGCCACCAGCATTAAACCCACCGAAACGTTGACGCTTTGTCGAATCCCCCTGCTGAGGATCCCTCTCAACCTGCTTGTTCCCCGAGGATTGGGATGAAGAAGATGTTCCCCCTCCGCTCCCAACTCCTCCCTACCTCGCCGCTTGCCCCACAACTACAACCTTCTTCTTGTTTTGCACAAACAATCTATGCTCTTGATAGTGAAGTAAAGCAGCATTCATCACATCACCAAAGGTCACCAGAGATGGATTTCCAAGCAAATGTTGTTTTATTCGCCAGTGCAAACCTCCCACAAACTTGGAGATCCTCTTCGCTTCTGGAGTTACTTCATCCGGTATAAAACTTGCTAACCGGGTAAAATCCTCCTCGTACTCGGCAACCGATCTCTCCCCTTGTACTAAATCTTGAAGCTTCCTCTGCATTTCCCTCTGAACTACGGGAGGGAAATACTTCCCATCAAACAAAGCCCAAAAATTTGTGATGGACATAGTATCCCTTTGTTCGGGTGTCGTCATTGACTCCCACTAGTGTAAGGCCGGTCCGACCAGCTTGAAGGTAACGAGAATTTGCTTTTTCTCCTCACTACATTCCACCATCCTAAGATGGCGCTGCATATCTCTCTTCCACTGGTTCGCCTTTATAACATCCGAACCTCCCTCAAATTCCGGGGGATGTCCCTTAAGGAAAGACTCCCTCACCCGTTCCCACTGAGAAGGTCCCGTAGGAATTAGTGCTTCCTGTCCCCTTGCTTGAACTTGTGGCATTTTTTGGGCCACTGCAGTCATCGCGGCGTTGACAGCTTGGGCCACAATAGTTGCCACCTCAGCGGCACTGATACTCCCCTGTGGCTGCGGTGGAGGACCAAACTCATCCTCAACAACCCTATTACGTCTAGCGGGACGTCCTCTCTTTGGTGGCATCTGAGATAAAGACGAGGCAGAGTTAAAACATAATACAAATCAATCTATTTAGCAGAAGATCGCATACATAAGCAACAAATAATCCTAACATTAAGTTCTATATCAAAGAACGCTTTTGTAGAACGTGACAAGTCCGCATAGATCCTAAAGACTCTAGAACCTGATGCTCTGATACCATCTGTGACAACCCACAATCCGAAATAGAGGGTGGCCAGCCCTATACCTCGATAAGATAGGAAATCATGGATAAATATCATTCTCAGCATCACAACAATATACAAAGTATAAGGAATAACCACACTATATTCCAGAAAACGGGTTATCAAAAATTTTGGTTTTGAAATTAGAAGAAAACATTTTCAACAACCCATGATAGAAATAGAGGGTGGAAAACCCCACAAACGCATAAGAACTAAAAGGATACAAAAGGGACCGAATGGAATCATCGGTCAATAATAACCATACAACGTACAATAAGTTCCAGGTGTTACATAATAGATCCATTATACAATTACAACAGTTTAGGCCACATGCCCGAATAAACTGATCATAACTAGAAAACAAAAATGGAGGCGTCTACACAAAACATCCCGTGATACCCGCACGATGTCATGGCTCCTCAAAGGACATGTGGATGGAAGGGTCATTACGGGCGACCGTGCGGCGGAACACCTGAACGGATTATATATATATGTATATACACAACAAGAAGTGATAACCGGTCAGGGCCGGATATATGTGATCAATAGATAAATGACAGGTATGACAATGATGCGCAAGTAAGCATGGATGATAGTCTAGCATGGTAACATCATATCATGTAAGGAACGGAAACTGATAAATGACTATGTAGAATGAAATTCATATAAAGCAGAATTAAAAGTACTTATGAGCCTTTAACATCTTTCAACATATTTTGATTTCAATCTTCTTTTCCATTCCTTATCAGGAATACAATTATCATCATGTGCTCTTTATGGCACTAATCTCAATAGCAGGCTCTTTGTGGCATAAGTTTGCTCTTTATGGCATTAAAGTTCCATCGAGTCCAACTCGATAAAGTAGAATAGTTATAAATATAAATATAACGATTCTAAGACCGCCCGTCCGGGTTTCCCCACTGTGCGCGTCCTTAAATAACCATCATCTTCCAGGGCCTAACATAAGACAACCTGGGATCCTATCGAAATCATCGGGAAGCGGTCATATGCCTGCGGGGTAGTCAAGACCACACCCAGAATCTCCTACCCATCGCAGAAAAATAAAACAAGCGCTCATATGGCCTAGGACTATATCCACCCTGCATTCATTATCCAGGGGGCTTCACCTCTCGCACGGACTTCCCTTAAGATGGTATTTAGAGAGGTGTGTAACATCCATTTTATTTATTTCCATTACATGATTTAGTGATTTATCATTTACCTTATCAATTTCCCATTTTAACAAAAGTATAAGCCTAACCGGGACTATCTGTATTTCGTACCGTCATAACATCCTCGATAAGGGATTCAGACTCCAAAGTTATTCCCAAAACCTCCTTTAGACTTTAATATAAACCCTCAAGTCAAATCTAACTCAAGTTAATTCCTAAAGTCTCCAAATTGACCTTAATATATTCTAGACCCTTATAAACTACAGGACAAAAGAAATGCCTAAACATTACTTTAAATTCCCCCTTAAAAGAACCCTAGATGAACCCTTTCGAGTCTAGGATGTCGACCCAACTCAACTAATACTCTAAACCCTATGTTTACTTCATTTAAGAAGGTCCCTAATTACTAATCCTAAAGAAAAAGGGTTAAAATTTAAAAGAAAAATTTTGGAAAAGTGCAGGGCTACCGAATCGATTCGCCCCCTTGGCCGAATCGATTCGGCCAGAAAATTTGAGTTTCTGCAAAGTTGCCGAACCGATTCGGATGGAAACCAAATCGATTCGGTCAGAAGGTTTGGGTTTCTGTATAACTGCCGAATCGATTCGGACCAATTCCGAATCGATTCGGTTCACAAGACCTGAACACTGGACCTAACTGAATCGATTCGCCCAGGAGGCCGAATCGATTCGGGCCTGCGATTTTGCCAAGGTTTGGCTATGGAGTCTTGGACTCCATTTTCTACCCCAACTTAAATTTCTTCAAACCAAACTTATATACCAACACCAAGATAACATTAATGATACTATTGACCATCTTAAACCTCATGAATCATCCCAATCATCTTTGAATGAATCAAAACCCATAAATACATAAGAAAAACCCTAAGTTTACTAAACCAAAATCAATACATCATTACCATAGCAAATCATCTATCTCAAGACACAAATAGCAAGTAAAAACTTGCCTTGATTCAGCAAATTGCAGGTCTCTTAGTTGTAGAAGCAAGAATCTCTCTCAATCTCCAAATCTCCAATCTTTCTCTCTACTCTTCTCTTTCTCTCTTTAGGTTTAGGAAGGGAATTAGGGAAATTGGAAGACTTAGAAAGTTTAAGTCGTGACCTAAGACAAATATCCCACTAAATTAACTAATAGTGCGATAAAATAATACGCAACTGCATAATTTAGGTACAATCAGTCAAAAATGCCCAAAACTTCAAAATACAATATGGTACATTATTTGACTATTTCGCACGTTCCGGAATCAACTGCAACCTCCAAATTATCATTTGGACAATTTAAAATTCAATTTAGGTTCCTGTCTCATTATTAAGCCAAATATCATTTTGAATCCAGATGATATTAATAAGCATGACATAGCAATATTTACCCATAAATATGATAGGTATGCAAACTCATAATAGATACCAACTTCTCTACATTGAATTAACATTCAAATCATAACCCAACACTTGACTCTAATTACTGTACTAAGTAATTACTATAAAATACGGTCTCATAAGCGAGGGTTATTACATTTTTGTACGAGAATTTAAGGGGGATGTCGATCGGCATAGTGTGGAGGGTGTCATTCGACAGTGGCACGTACTTTTGGACTACCTCGAGAAGGTAAAAGGTCAGTGTCGATCGGTATGTGGGGGTGCAGTGTCGATCGGCATTACCCTTGGCTTCCTATTAAAAAGGGCGGGTTCCCCTCATTTTTCACAACTTCTTGCCTTTTGTATTTTCGCGATTTTCTTTTGTGAATTGTTCTAACATTCCGCAACCTAAAAAATGGCCACTTTTGTGAGCACTGTAGTACACAGGAGTGGTTAGCTGTTGACGACTGGGCAAATGTGGAGTGGAGGGCCAGGGCACCTCTTGTTTTGGGGAGTGAGAACTCTTTTGATGCATTCGAGCCAGTTGCGAATGAGCAAACTTTGCTGCGAGAGCCGTCACATCATCGCTCTTCTAGGGTGGTGAACCCTGGTGGTTATGTAAGTATAAGATGCCTTTTGGCATTCTCTTTTGGTGATTTCCTTTTTTCTTGGATTTTAACAAGGTTTTTCTTTGAGATTCTAATATCTCTTTGTCAACTATGCGTGCCCGTGGGACAACGGGGCTTAAGGATGTCTGGGAGCACCTTCCACCTGTGGTGCATTAGGTAGTATCATCAGCAGCCTTTGGGAGGCTGGCGTCTGTGCTGGATGAGACGCCTCGTTCGATGGCGGTCTTATGCTCTCTGGGGGAGAGGTGGTGGGACACTACCCATACCTTCCATTTTAGCTTCGGGGAGATGACTGTGACTCCTATAAATGTGTAGCAGCTACTGGGGCTAGATTGTGATGGAGAGCAGATAGAGGTGGATCGCTCTTTACAGGTGAGGTCGGAGGCGGTGCGGGCGGTGCTAGGTGATGTGGGGAGGATAGTGTCTGGGGACTCTATCTGTTTATCCCTGTTAAGGGATGTTTTGCGGGGTAGGGTGATTGATGTGGAGGATGGGCTGCAGGTGAGGCAGATGGCCCGGTTGTTTATTTTGCTGGTGCTAGGGGATATTTGGTGGCGTTGAGCGACGACATCATTCATCTATGGTTTTTACCATACTTGAGTATGTTTTCTAATATCCCTCTCTATGATTGGGGGAGCCTGACGTTGGTGACCCTTTATTTTTCTATGGATGCATTCAGCCGGTGCTGCCGGCAGACTTTTACTAGAGCCACGTATCTTCTTGAGGTATTCTTTAGTTTGCACATTTTCCTTTCATGCATTGGCATTTTCCTTGTGCATTTTTTTATTACGGATTCTTGTCTTTGGCAGATGTGGTTCTATGAGGTGATTGGGTGTAATACCCAACTGATTTCTCTGAAAGATGAGATCGTTGGGGACTTCTGTCGGTTGTATCGATGGCACAAGGCCAATCGACATTCGAGGAAGTCTCTTTCTCTGGAGGCGGTGCGTCAGGTCTTGAATAGCCTGACCAGTGATAGGGTAAGAGTTTTTCCTTCTTCAGTCCTGGTCTTTGTGTGCTCTGATTCTGTATTGACTTATATCTGCTAGGGATTTTTCAAGTGACCTTTTACCCTTGGGGACAGCTGTTCAGGATACGGGGTCGACTGGGGTGAATGCGCAGATGAGACATTTGTTGGCGCATGAGTTTAGCCACTCTTGGTATCTCGGGGAGAGGGTGGTTCGGCAGAATGCTGAGGAAGAGGTGGTGGTGCCGCCTGTGAGGCCCCCTATGTCTATGAGGCGGGAGTGGCTGCTGCCAGAGGATGAGAGGATTGCAACAATGATTGGCGAGTCTTATCTGTTATATACCAACACAGCTGTACCGTATGATTATATGGACTTCGTGGCGAGTTGGTTGATGGCGCCCAGCATATATGATGCACTGCATTTCCCTCCCCAGAGTTCGAGTCGTCAAGTGGGGTCCTCTCATAGTGGTGGTGGTCCGTCGACATCTGCGGTGGCAGTGACTTATGAGGTTCCCTTTGTGCGGTTGCATACCCTCCTCATACAACATTCGGTGGGTTGATGGAGGGATGGTGCCTATATTGCATCATCCTCATGCGATGGACCCGTAGGAGTTGGGCTTGACAGAGGAGGTTCTTCGTCCTTTAGTATACCTTTCTGTTCTTCTCCTTTTTTTTTCTTTTGGTCTCCCTTATTCGATACTGATTCTGCCTTTTCTTACAGCAAGTCTGGGTATCCACCACTTGACTGAGGGATATTAGGGACTGGATATCTTCGGCGACCACCCATATTTGGGATGCGGTTCCTGTTCTTTCTTTCTTGGTGTCGTCTGCCTCATTCGAGGAGGAGTCTGATTCGGGTAGCGGTGGTGCATCGTCTCGCCGCAAGGGAAAGAGAGGGAGTCGTAAGGATGGGAGTTCTTAGAGAGAGAGGTGAAAGGGTAGGGGGAGAGAGAGAGAGAGAGAGGGAATATGGGTTCGGGCTGAGTCCCGTTGTTTTTCCGCTTTTCTTTATTTCCTATAAAATTGTTGTAACACAAAAAAAATATATCTATGCAATGCAATGGAGTTTTTTATTATCTTTTGTTAGTAATGAACGAATGCATGCACATACGCTTTTTACTTTGTTGCTGAGACCGTAAAAAGAAATATTTTTGGGATTTTGAAGGAAAGTTTCATTTATAAAGATGAAAAGGGGATTTTAAGATTCTGTTGAGAATATTAATTTATTTTTATTAAGTTTTGTGATTTTAACAAAAGAGGAAAAGGGGAAGTTTCTAAAAATAGGTGGTTGTCGATCGGCAAGCCCCTTGTCTTGCCTATCGGTAGGTCAGTCCAGTCTAATCAATCAAGGCTTTGATTGGTACTCTCTTCAGCTTTTGGTACCTTTTGGGGTAGGATTCCCTCCGATTTCTACAGGGGTTATGTCTTTTGTGAGGATTTTCAAGTATAAAAAGGGGTAAGGGTGGAGTGCTTTCATCACACCTTCACATTCCTACTTTCTTATTTTTGTGAGATGGCTCTCCCTGGTAGTGTTGAGTTTGCCAACTACCTCGAGACTTTGGAGGCGATGTGCTCCTACAACGTCGACTACGATGCTTTCAACATGCGTTGAGTCTCTTCATGGCGTAATCGTCCCATAGAGTGGAACATGCTGATGGAGACGGTACAATTTTGGTACCCCGAAGAACATGTATTCCGTTTTGGCTTGGAAGAAGTTAGTTCGACTTATGAGGAGTTTTCTACCATTTTGGGTGTAAATCCTATCGTGGCGGCTGCTATGCCTGAGTTTTCTCGGTCTCTCCGGGAGTTATTAGTTAGAATTTTTCGTGTCTCGCCCTTGGTGGGTATATCTTTGGTTACTGGAGGAATGATCTCCCTTTCATTAGTGCTGTAATCTATGCGTTTGCAGGAGGTTGGTGATGCTGGATATGGCGGAACCGTCGTTCTGGGCTTGGTTTAGAAATTGTTGCTGGTGACTGGGGAACTGCTAGTGGACCCATAACTTGCAGCTATTACTTCATGGATGTCCTACCGTCGTAATCCTACGGTAGTGATATTGGTGGAGACTTTAAATATCCTGGATGCCTAGCGAGAAGTTCGTTCTGACTTTCTGAGGGGTAGCCCTGTGATGTTATTCATGTAGTTGTCTGAAAGACTTCGCCTGGTGACTCCTCTGGAATATCCTTTGTCAGTTGTATCCAACTTCTTTTCGCGCTATTTCATCAGTGTTGGCCTAAATATTGAGAGTTGGGAGAACTGGTTTATGGAGCATGGGGCTCTAAATATGAACTGGTCAGTGCCTTGGTGGGGACAGCTACTGCCTATTCTAGAGCTCGGGGAATACCCATACGTTCGGTTGGTTGGTCTCAGACAGACCTCTTTCTATTTTCCTTGGCGGCTTCTGCGTTAATTTGGCTGGAAGAAGATCGTGCCACCTCAGACACTAGACTTCCTTCCAGTAGAAGATCTGACAGAGCGTCTCTGCATGCATCTTGGCTCTTTATGGGAGAGTCGGCGTCCGTCAACCCGTCACTCTCAGACTGTTGGGAGAGTTTGGCACATCCCTAGGTATTAAATGAAGTGATTGTGAAGAAGAGTAGTCAGCAAGATGCTGGTAGTAGAGACTAGGCAAAGATGGCTTGTTCTTATCTGATACCATGGAGGGAGGTGTTGTGGTTTTTTTAGGCTGGTTCGAGCTTATCGATCTATGGAGCGTCTGTGGCACTCCATTCAGGTAGGGAAAGCTTAGGGACCCCAGGATGTAGATGATGACGGAGCGGGATCCTCCGGTAGCTGTGGGTAGAACTCTTTGAGAGTTTGTTTTGTAATGGAAAATAAATTTGGGAATTTATTTGGCTTTTTAGGAAGGTAGGGGGAAGGGAGTTATCCGTTCCTTTTCTTATGTAATTGTACTGTAATTTCTTATTAGTGAAATAAACAAGTTTTTTTATCATCCAGCTGTGCCTTTTGATGAATTTTGTATTTTGAATTATCTATACCGATCACTAAGGCATGCATAATCCTTTTATTCAAGTATATGTTAGAATGAACTGTCGTTCTCGGAGATAAGAAAATAATAGTTTTTTTTTAAAAAGAAAGAGTCGTGCTCATGTAAGATATATGAGCTGCCTACGTACCTCTAAGGTTTTTTGAAAGGTTTTAATTTTTATGAAAATGGTTTTTGCAGAGGATCAGGCCCACATAGTTCTAGGTAGAGGGAAATATAGTTTTTTTTTGTTGAATAGAAGGGAGATGAGAAGAGTCGTAGCGCGCCGAGATTTCAGACTAGGGACAGAACTTCTTAAGACGATCTAGGTTGACTGGACGAGCCATATCGTCTCCATCTAGGTCGGTGAGCATAGCGGCACCACCGAACAATATCTTCTTCACAATATATAGGCCGCCCTAATTGGGCTTGAATTTCCCTTTGGGTCCCAGATGGGCTCTACTATTTATTTGAGGGCTAAATCCCCTTCTCGGACACCGCGGTCCTTGACTCTCTTATTAAATGAATGCGCTATTCGGTGATGGTACCCTTGTATGTGATACAGCGCTTTCAATCTTCTTTTATCCAAGAGTGATAGCTCGTCAAGACGGATTTGATGCCAGTCCTCCTCGCTGACTTGGCTTTCGAGCATGACACAAAGTGAAGGGATTTTTAACTCCATGTGTAGGATCGCTTCCATGCCGTATACTAGAGAGTAAGGGGTATCCCCAGTAGAGGTTTGAATTGAGGTTCGATATCCCCAGAGGGCGTATGGGATTCAGTCTGCCCAATCTCGACAGCTTTAGGTCATCTTACTGATGATGGCTTTGAGGTTTTTACTGGCGACCTCGACTGCACCGTTGGTTTGAGGTTGATAGGGAGAAGATTTATGTCTCTGAATCCCGTACTCATTGACCACTTCTGTGACTTTTACCTCGAAATGCAACCCGTTATCTGACACTAGCTCGTGCGGGACTCCATATCGATAGATGATGTTCTTCTTGATGAATTTGGACACTTTCTTGGCGTTCAAAACTGCATATGATTCGGCTTCGACCCATTTGGTGAAGTAATTAATGGAAACTAGGATTAACTCATTCCCGTTGGAGGCCTTGGGCGTAAATTTCCCTATGATGTCGATACCCCAAGTGGAGAACGGTCAGGGAGAAGTCATGTTGTATAATTCTAGCGGAGGCAGGTGTTGAAGGTTGGAAAAATGTTGGCATTTGAGTCATCTCCGGACATAGGTGGTGAAATCCTAGATCATGGTGGTCCAGTAGTAGCCTTGTCAGATGATTTTCTTGACAACCATATGATCGTTCATGCGGGGCCCTCATTCTCCGCTGTGGATTTTATGTATTATCTTTTCAATGTCAACCCCTGTGATGCAGTGTAGATGGGTTCCATCAAAGTTTCTCTTGAACAATGCTTTGTGACAGATGATGTACTGGGCAGCTAGTATTCGTAGGGTTGCTCGATTTTTGTTATTGGAACCTTGGGGATACCTACCATGTTTGAGGAGGTGCCAGATATCATAGTACCAGCAATCGGCTAGGTCGGGATCTTCATTGGTTATGATCTTAATGTGGTAGCAATCAGCTAGGTCGGGATCCTCGCGGAGGGAGAGAAGAAGAGGGTATCTTCTCGTTGAGAGTATCATGGTCTCGCGCATCCCTCTTGGGAGCGCTTCGACCGGCATCGGTGATGTGTGAGGTAAAAAATATAGAGAGATGGAGTCTCCAGTCTATTTTACTCAAAACAGACAAAAGAAAGGAGGATCTATCCCGAAGGACAGCATCCAAAGACATACTGATACATATGAAACCAAAATGATTCAATAAGGGTCCGGAGGCTAAGTTAAGAAATGGGAAGGTGTTAGGCACCCATTCCGCCCTTGCGGTCTCTCATGGGTTATTGCTATTTTCCTTTATTTCCCCGTGATACGTGTGCATGTGTATATATAATGGAGATAGGAATCCTCGACTTGTATCATAAAAGAGATAAAGCGAGTTATCCGTAGGAATGTTCCTAAAAGTAATATCAGAAACAGGATTTATGCGATTATCTTAGCGTTGATCATTATGACGGAACGATAATGCATATGGAATAATATACCATTAGGAACAAATATATACATGTATAAATATAGAGAATCTAAGAGAATTAAGTTAAGATAGAAAATGCGAGAAAAGTAGGAATAGGACTCGAGTCTCGGGTTTTACCCTGAGATGCCTACGTAGCCTATAGAGGCATTAAAGTCCACGTAGTTCGTATGCAAAACGAGGGGTGGGATTTATCCCATAAATCCAATCGGGGACTTCTCTTATGGATGTGTGTGTATAAAAAAGTGTTTTAGTTGTGAGAAAAGTGTGAGAAAAGCATGAGAATTCCCGTTTGGAATTTATGAGCACACCCACTTTTTTCTTTTTTTGGGGGGTTTTATTTATATGAAAATAAGAGATGGGCAATAATACTAAATAAAAATTATATTAGGATATGTGATATGGAGAGAATCAAAGTGCTAAGTAATAAAACAAGTTAATGCGAATTTAGGAAAATTTGAAGAGAGAGTTGAGAAAATTAAACCTTGTTGAAGATCTTGAGCTTGATCTTGAATGTTGGAGAGCAGCCCTTGCACTTGGTTGATGATAAAGGGTAGTTAATTCATCAAGTTTGATGAAAAATATGATGAAAAGTGAGGGTTGGAAAGGGATTTGGATGTGGAAATCACGCTGACTTCGAGAGAAGTTTTCTGAGTTTGCTGAGAGTGATGGGTTTCAGATCTTGTTTTTTTCTTTGCAATGAGATCAGACCCTCCTTGTTATAGACCCAGGGCATTGTCGATCATCATAGTCCTGGTCCTTCCAATCGGCAAGTGTTTTTAGGCACACTGCCGATAGGCAAGGTTTGGAACCTGCCGTTTGGCAGTCTCTTTCAAGTTCCTTCGGAAGATCGGTTATAAAACACAAACCGTTGATCCAAATTATGTTGGGGGTGAACCAATGGAAATGTACTTCAGATACCTTAGAAATTCCTTTGGACTGCTCATGAGTCCGGGAGTTAACTTTGGGTCAAATGTGGCTCGAAAGCGCTTGTCAGTCCTTTGGATGGGGAAATATCGGACGCAAACGGATCGTTCGTCCGCATGGTAAGTTAGAATCACGCACGAGGTAGACCGTTGGAAAGGTTAGGATATGTACTTCTACATTACAATGAGTTTGACTCAGTTTGGGGAGTTAACTTTGGTCAACCGGTGCCTGGAAGCATTCGGTGACCTTTCGGAGTAAAATGGATCATTCGTCCTCACCGTAAGTCAGAATCTTACACAGGGAGGACCGTTGGAAAGGGATTTTAGTGCCTTTTGAATATTCATTCTGTCTCAGTTGAGATAAAGAGTTAGCTTTGTTCAAACGGAGCTCGAGAGCATCCGGTGGCCTCCTGATCAAGTTTTGAGGGAAAACGGGTCGTTCGTCCGCACCGTAAGTCAGAATCACGCACGAGGCGGACCATTAGAAAGGGAATTTAGTGTCCTTTGAAGATTCATTTAGTATTAATCGAGATAAAGAGTTTGAATTTTGGTCAAATGGAGCTTGGGAGTTCTCGATGGCTTCTAGGTCAGTACCCGGGGTATGACTTAGGTTTGTAGTGATGAAGGGAGGTACTAGGGACCTAAGGAGAGGTTAGGGGGTACTATAATGGGGTGTCTACATCATGCTATCATACCAGCTATGATACTTCGTGTAATTAAATACATAGGTTGATCTAGTCTAAATATAAAATCATACAGAATATTAGAACAATGTAATACCATTCTCAAGATGGAGAGTTCAAATAAAAGATAGAACCAGATAATAAGAATGATCTAAAAGTTCTCAACATAACTCCACAAAATAAAGTCCACAATCATAAGAGGTAAAGATCATAATTTCCCATCATAAATCCTAAATACAATCCCAAGAACTCCAAGTGGTACAAGACAAATTTGAAATCTCATAATACATACTAATCCACAGAGTCTCAAAGTAAGTAGATTGAAATATAAAAGGACAAACTAAAGGACTTAGAAATCCGAATTGTTCATGTAGCTAGAATTTAGAATGTGAGAGTGGGATAGTGTGTGTTGAGTGGAGCGAGAAAGTTAAACAAGAGGTCTAACCCTAGGACCTAAGGTCCACATAAAAAGATGGTATAAAACCTTAGTAAGTAACTTAGCTATGTAACTCAAAGCAGTTATATGAGTAGGTGATAAACTCACAGTTTATACGTATTTCAAATGAATGACCCATCCCATAAAATGAAACCTCACAATATAATAGAATTATACTAATTCATATCATTAATTAACTATCCTCATTAATTAAACGACACATAACTGACATGCTCCCCTTCCTCTCCGACATCCCTAAAACATAATGTAAGACAAATCAAACCGTCACATAAACCTCCATTGCCTTTTTATAAGCTTCAATAAACTCGTAACCACCCTGCTACACAGCGTCGAAATAACACACGTATAATTCATAAACATCACATTACACATCCTGATACCACCTGATATTCGCATGGACATAATTTCACATTTCACAACGTATGGGTTTCCCTTCTCAGCGCCCACCCATTCATGTCTCTTTCACATGTTCATTTATAAATGAGATTCACCATTTAACGCGTCTTTATTCACTCCGTGCTATAAACTCAATACCCACCCTCGGGTCATTGTCATTTAGAGCCATTAATATGTTTTAGTATATTTTATAAGGAGCTAAGGGGATAGTAACACAATATGTGACTTCTTGTGAAATATGAAACTAAAGTAGAAGCATGTTTATCTTATTAAAGGTTTGAATTGACACTCTTACCCATCTATAAATTCCGTGCGTGGGATGTCTCATCAAAATGAAATCCAATGAAGAACCCCCATCCCACAGATACATTTTTGTTTAAATAAGGCAGTTGTTAAGAAAATTTAATTAGAGTTTATTATGAAAGAGTAAGACAAGAATTTAAATATCTACATGTGCAATTAACCCAACTCGTCCATCATTACAAATCAACGGCTAAACTAATAAACAACAATTATCTTGTACTCCTACTATAGTCTACATAATAAAAATATGTATCAACAACAACAAAATCTCAAGTAAGGGCTCATATGTGTGAATCAAATGTCCCAAGTCACTAATAATATATTTACATTAGTTCTTATAACATGAATTAGGTTCTCATAAAAAATCTCATCAATTTGGGACAGAAATATCAAAAGTGCCACTCTTAAAGAATAAGCTACGACCTTATTAAGCATGCGTAATTTAAGAAATTATTAATTCTAAATTAAGTTTACATTGTCCATTTTCCAATCCCAAGTTATCAATTTCTACAAATGGGATCCAGACCTTAAAATGCCATTCTCATGCTTTGGGGCCCTTAATCAATTTTCACAAATTAGTAGGACTCAACATCTATTTTTGAGTTGATGCGTCTATTTACATTCACCTAATTATAACATAATTTAGGAGTACGAAATTTCCTAAGAGGTTACTAAATAAATTTTAACAGTAAAATTAAATTATGTGAATTTAACAAAAACACATATAAAAGGGGAGGAGTGGAAAGTCAATTGACTCAAGAGTGCATACGAAAATTTTACTTTTGTTTTTGTGCCAATGATTGGGGTTATCCCTTAAAAAGAAATTACCATCGTAAATATTGACCGGGGAGAAAGAGAGTGACACCTTTCCAACTGCTCAAGCCATCCCTTCCTCATTTTTTCCTCATACTTGCTTCTGCTGCCAACCTCCCAAAAAGTAGCTTGCCTTTTGTACCTCCCTTTCCCAATGCATTAACACCATCAATAACCCTCAGCTTAAGATCGTAAGCGGTCAAATCCCCAAAATCTTCTCTCAATCTCAGTGCCTCAATCTCCTTCCTAATAAATGAAAAATACCAAAAAAATTTATTCATCAACGCAGGAAACCCAAAAGAGGAGGGAAAACCCTACATTCAAACCCTTACTTTTTGCATCATAATACAATCATTTCAAACGTTTAACACCAATATATATATATATATATATATATATATATATATGCATACAATTCTTGTAACCCTACCAATTTTAAGCACCTACTCCCACTCACCATTAACCACGTATACCTTTAATAAACAACCGTTTAAATCAACAAGCCCATTCATTATATGAATAATCCCATTAAAACAATTAGACTAAACCCAATATACCAATTATATTAATTAATAATTAAAATTATTCTTAAAAAATTCAATCCTACTTATTTTAACTACTTAAACCCAATTACTTTAAATTATAATTTCACTTTTATAAACTTTATAATTTCACCGCCATACTTCATTTTAACTTATTAAAACATGAGTCACTTAAATTTCTCAAAAATAATTCTGGAAATTTTATTAATTAATTAAATAACTATCAATTAATTAATTCCTAAAAAATAAAGGGGTATTACATTTTCATTTTGCAATGAAAATATTCTAATATTTTTTGTATCTTAGCCCTTGGTTCTCTAATTGCCTCTAAAATCTCATTTTGTCGACTATTTCTCGCATTTCAAGATTTCTATTACTAATTTTCATTTTTGGGATGTGTTCCTAAATTTCATAACTAAGAGGACAAAATTATTAAGAGAGAAAAGAAGAAATATTGCAGAATTGAAAGGAAGAACATA